>OY748307.1:0-600000 GCA_963556515.1 Nudaria mundana
CCCTAGGGAACTATTATTAGCTTTTATTTTATCAATTTAGGACTAGCAAAATTTCTATAGTAATTAATTGAATTTTTAAGGAATATTCTCGTTTGCTGCGAAATTTGACCAACCAAAAACATCTTTTTGGGTGTTTTTACTGACGGGTCATCTCCCGGATATCCCGAAGGAACGTACATTATTATTACAGCTTTTGAATTAAAACTTTTTCGACTTTGTGCACATTTTGTTAAATTTTGGTAATTTGTTAAGTGCTGACATTAGTTTTGGCATAGTTTCTGTATTTATTCCCGGTTTTGGAGTGTTTTAATTTGAGGAAGGGGTCCCTGCACCCGGAGGAAGCTCTGGACTGCACGTACACCATCTGAAACACACAAAAATAATTAAAACATTCTAAACAAGGAAATTTATTGAATTTTTAGGCGTTTTATTGAATAACTTTCACATACTTTCTCCAAATTTTTGCGTGTTCCTGTATCGTTTTGGGGAGAGCGAGCCGCGTCTAGAGAGCCCTCTAACGCCTATCTGCGACCTACCACGACGGTACAGTAATACTTTGAAACTTTAAACTTTAACCACCTACATTTGCACCCCTATTTTCCACCCCCGACCCCTGACGGGCTCCGGAATAACATATTTGGCATCGCGCGAGCGAGAGGATTCCATAGACACCTCTCCCGATTAGATCGTACGAGATAAATTTTTCATAATCTGTTCACCTATACTGTAAGTACATACAAATTCGATATACCCCTTGTAGCTTCACCGTACTAAACCGCCACTTTGAAAATTTTCACAAGTGTTTTTCGTTTGTTTTGTTAACTTTTTGACCGAATTCTGACTCCATTTTACGTGGAAGTACATACTAGACAGTCGGCACACGTCCCGACACGTCCCTAGGGAACTATTATTAGCTTTTATTTTATCAATTTAGGACTAGCAAAATTTCTATAGTAATTAATTGAATTTTTAAGGAATATTCTCGTTTGCTGCGAAATTTGACCAACCAAAAACATCTTTTTGGGTGTTTTTACTGACGGGTCATCTCCCGGATATCCCGAAGGAACGTACATTATTATTACAGCTTTTGAATTAAAACTTTTTCGACTTTGTGCACATTTTGTTAAATTTTGGTAATTTGTTAAGTGCTGACATTAGTTTTGGCATAGTTTCTGTATTTATTCCCGGTTTTGGAGTGTTTTAATTTGAGGAAGGGGTCCCTGCACCCGGAGGAAGCTCTGGACTGCACGTACACCATCTGAAACACACAAAAATAATTAAAACATTCTAAACAAGGAAATTTATTGAATTTTTAGGCGTTTTATTGAATAACTTTCACATACTTTCTCCAAATTTTTGCGTGTTCCTGTATCGTTTTGGGGAGAGCGAGCCGCGTCTAGAGAGCCCTCTAACGCCTATCTGCGACCTACCACGACGGTACAGTAATACTTTGAAACTTTAAACTTTAACCACCTACATTTGCACCCCTATTTTCCACCCCCGACCCCTGACGGGCTCCGGAATAACATATTTGGCATCGCGCGAGCGAGAGGATTCCATAGACACCTCTCCCGATTAGATCGTACGAGATAAATTTTTCATAATCTGTTCACCTATACTGTAAGTACATACAAATTCGATATACCCCTTGTAGCTTCACCGTACTAAACCGCCACTTTGAAAATTTTCACAAGTGTTTTTCGTTTGTTTTGTTAACTTTTTGACCGAATTCTGACTCCATTTTACGTGGAAGTACATACTAGACAGTCGGCACACGTCCCGACACGTCCCTAGGGAACTATTATTAGCTTTTATTTTATCAATTTAGGACTAGCAAAATTTCTATAGTAATTAATTGAATTTTTAAGGAATATTCTCGTTTGCTGCGAAATTTGACCAACCAAAAACATCTTTTTGGGTGTTTTTACTGACGGGTCATCTCCCGGATATCCCGAAGGAACGTACATTATTATTACAGCTTTTGAATTAAAACTTTTTCGACTTTGTGCACATTTTGTTAAATTTTGGTAATTTGTTAAGTGCTGACATTAGTTTTGGCATAGTTTCTGTATTTATTCCCGGTTTTGGAGTGTTTTAATTTGAGGAAGGGGTCCCTGCACCCGGAGGAAGCTCTGGACTGCACGTACACCATCTGAAACACACAAAAATAATTAAAACATTCTAAACAAGGAAATTTATTGAATTTTTAGGCGTTTTATTGAATAACTTTCACATACTTTCTCCAAATTTTTGCGTGTTCCTGTATCGTTTTGGGGAGAGCGAGCCGCGTCTAGAGAGCCCTCTAACGCCTATCTGCGACCTACCACGACGGTACAGTAATACTTTGAAACTTTAAACTTTAACCACCTACATTTGCACCCCTATTTTCCACCCCCGACCCCTGACGGGCTCCGGAATAACATATTTGGCATCGCGCGAGCGAGAGGATTCCATAGACACCTCTCCCGATTAGATCGTACGAGATAAATTTTTCATAATCTGTTCACCTATACTGTAAGTACATACAAATTCGATATACCCCTTGTAGCTTCACCGTACTAAACCGCCACTTTGAAAATTTTCACAAGTGTTTTTCGTTTGTTTTGTTAACTTTTTGACCGAATTCTGACTCCATTTTACGTGGAAGTACATACTAGACAGTCGGCACACGTCCCGACACGTCCCTAGGGAACTATTATTAGCTTTTATTTTATCAATTTAGGACTAGCAAAATTTCTATAGTAATTAATTGAATTTTTAAGGAATATTCTCGTTTGCTGCGAAATTTGACCAACCAAAAACATCTTTTTGGGTGTTTTTACTGACGGGTCATCTCCCGGATATCCCGAAGGAACGTACATTATTATTACAGCTTTTGAATTAAAACTTTTTCGACTTTGTGCACATTTTGTTAAATTTTGGTAATTTGTTAAGTGCTGACATTAGTTTTGGCATAGTTTCTGTATTTATTCCCGGTTTTGGAGTGTTTTAATTTGAGGAAGGGGTCCCTGCACCCGGAGGAAGCTCTGGACTGCACGTACACCATCTGAAACACACAAAAATAATTAAAACATTCTAAACAAGGAAATTTATTGAATTTTTAGGCGTTTTATTGAATAACTTTCACATACTTTCTCCAAATTTTTGCGTGTTCCTGTATCGTTTTGGGGAGAGCGAGCCGCGTCTAGAGAGCCCTCTAACGCCTATCTGCGACCTACCACGACGGTACAGTAATACTTTGAAACTTTAAACTTTAACCACCTACATTTGCACCCCTATTTTCCACCCCCGACCCCTGACGGGCTCCGGAATAACATATTTGGCATCGCGCGAGCGAGAGGATTCCATAGACACCTCTCCCGATTAGATCGTACGAGATAAATTTTTCATAATCTGTTCACCTATACTGTAAGTACATACAAATTCGATATACCCCTTGTAGCTTCACCGTACTAAACCGCCACTTTGAAAATTTTCACAAGTGTTTTTCGTTTGTTTTGTTAACTTTTTGACCGAATTCTGACTCCATTTTACGTGGAAGTACATACTAGACAGTCGGCACACGTCCCGACACGTCCCTAGGGAACTATTATTAGCTTTTATTTTATCAATTTAGGACTAGCAAAATTTCTATAGTAATTAATTGAATTTTTAAGGAATATTCTCGTTTGCTGCGAAATTTGACCAACCAAAAACATCTTTTTGGGTGTTTTTACTGACGGGTCATCTCCCGGATATCCCGAAGGAACGTACATTATTATTACAGCTTTTGAATTAAAACTTTTTCGACTTTGTGCACATTTTGTTAAATTTTGGTAATTTGTTAAGTGCTGACATTAGTTTTGGCATAGTTTCTGTATTTATTCCCGGTTTTGGAGTGTTTTAATTTGAGGAAGGGGTCCCTGCACCCGGAGGAAGCTCTGGACTGCACGTACACCATCTGAAACACACAAAAATAATTAAAACATTCTAAACAAGGAAATTTATTGAATTTTTAGGCGTTTTATTGAATAACTTTCACATACTTTCTCCAAATTTTTGCGTGTTCCTGTATCGTTTTGGGGAGAGCGAGCCGCGTCTAGAGAGCCCTCTAACGCCTATCTGCGACCTACCACGACGGTACAGTAATACTTTGAAACTTTAAACTTTAACCACCTACATTTGCACCCCTATTTTCCACCCCCGACCCCTGACGGGCTCCGGAATAACATATTTGGCATCGCGCGAGCGAGAGGATTCCATAGACACCTCTCCCGATTAGATCGTACGAGATAAATTTTTCATAATCTGTTCACCTATACTGTAAGTACATACAAATTCGATATACCCCTTGTAGCTTCACCGTACTAAACCGCCACTTTGAAAATTTTCACAAGTGTTTTTCGTTTGTTTTGTTAACTTTTTGACCGAATTCTGACTCCATTTTACGTGGAAGTACATACTAGACAGTCGGCACACGTCCCGACACGTCCCTAGGGAACTATTATTAGCTTTTATTTTATCAATTTAGGACTAGCAAAATTTCTATAGTAATTAATTGAATTTTTAAGGAATATTCTCGTTTGCTGCGAAATTTGACCAACCAAAAACATCTTTTTGGGTGTTTTTACTGACGGGTCATCTCCCGGATATCCCGAAGGAACGTACATTATTATTACAGCTTTTGAATTAAAACTTTTTCGACTTTGTGCACATTTTGTTAAATTTTGGTAATTTGTTAAGTGCTGACATTAGTTTTGGCATAGTTTCTGTATTTATTCCCGGTTTTGGAGTGTTTTAATTTGAGGAAGGGGTCCCTGCACCCGGAGGAAGCTCTGGACTGCACGTACACCATCTGAAACACACAAAAATAATTAAAACATTCTAAACAAGGAAATTTATTGAATTTTTAGGCGTTTTATTGAATAACTTTCACATACTTTCTCCAAATTTTTGCGTGTTCCTGTATCGTTTTGGGGAGAGCGAGCCGCGTCTAGAGAGCCCTCTAACGCCTATCTGCGACCTACCACGACGGTACAGTAATACTTTGAAACTTTAAACTTTAACCACCTACATTTGCACCCCTATTTTCCACCCCCGACCCCTGACGGGCTCCGGAATAACATATTTGGCATCGCGCGAGCGAGAGGATTCCATAGACACCTCTCCCGATTAGATCGTACGAGATAAATTTTTCATAATCTGTTCACCTATACTGTAAGTACATACAAATTCGATATACCCCTTGTAGCTTCACCGTACTAAACCGCCACTTTGAAAATTTTCACAAGTGTTTTTCGTTTGTTTTGTTAACTTTTTGACCGAATTCTGACTCCATTTTACGTGGAAGTACATACTAGACAGTCGGCACACGTCCCGACACGTCCCTAGGGAACTATTATTAGCTTTTATTTTATCAATTTAGGACTAGCAAAATTTCTATAGTAATTAATTGAATTTTTAAGGAATATTCTCGTTTGCTGCGAAATTTGACCAACCAAAAACATCTTTTTGGGTGTTTTTACTGACGGGTCATCTCCCGGATATCCCGAAGGAACGTACATTATTATTACAGCTTTTGAATTAAAACTTTTTCGACTTTGTGCACATTTTGTTAAATTTTGGTAATTTGTTAAGTGCTGACATTAGTTTTGGCATAGTTTCTGTATTTATTCCCGGTTTTGGAGTGTTTTAATTTGAGGAAGGGGTCCCTGCACCCGGAGGAAGCTCTGGACTGCACGTACACCATCTGAAACACACAAAAATAATTAAAACATTCTAAACAAGGAAATTTATTGAATTTTTAGGCGTTTTATTGAATAACTTTCACATACTTTCTCCAAATTTTTGCGTGTTCCTGTATCGTTTTGGGGAGAGCGAGCCGCGTCTAGAGAGCCCTCTAACGCCTATCTGCGACCTACCACGACGGTACAGTAATACTTTGAAACTTTAAACTTTAACCACCTACATTTGCACCCCTATTTTCCACCCCCGACCCCTGACGGGCTCCGGAATAACATATTTGGCATCGCGCGAGCGAGAGGATTCCATAGACACCTCTCCCGATTAGATCGTACGAGATAAATTTTTCATAATCTGTTCACCTATACTGTAAGTACATACAAATTCGATATACCCCTTGTAGCTTCACCGTACTAAACCGCCACTTTGAAAATTTTCACAAGTGTTTTTCGTTTGTTTTGTTAACTTTTTGACCGAATTCTGACTCCATTTTACGTGGAAGTACATACTAGACAGTCGGCACACGTCCCGACACGTCCCTAGGGAACTATTATTAGCTTTTATTTTATCAATTTAGGACTAGCAAAATTTCTATAGTAATTAATTGAATTTTTAAGGAATATTCTCGTTTGCTGCGAAATTTGACCAACCAAAAACATCTTTTTGGGTGTTTTTACTGACGGGTCATCTCCCGGATATCCCGAAGGAACGTACATTATTATTACAGCTTTTGAATTAAAACTTTTTCGACTTTGTGCACATTTTGTTAAATTTTGGTAATTTGTTAAGTGCTGACATTAGTTTTGGCATAGTTTCTGTATTTATTCCCGGTTTTGGAGTGTTTTAATTTGAGGAAGGGGTCCCTGCACCCGGAGGAAGCTCTGGACTGCACGTACACCATCTGAAACACACAAAAATAATTAAAACATTCTAAACAAGGAAATTTATTGAATTTTTAGGCGTTTTATTGAATAACTTTCACATACTTTCTCCAAATTTTTGCGTGTTCCTGTATCGTTTTGGGGAGAGCGAGCCGCGTCTAGAGAGCCCTCTAACGCCTATCTGCGACCTACCACGACGGTACAGTAATACTTTGAAACTTTAAACTTTAACCACCTACATTTGCACCCCTATTTTCCACCCCCGACCCCTGACGGGCTCCGGAATAACATATTTGGCATCGCGCGAGCGAGAGGATTCCATAGACACCTCTCCCGATTAGATCGTACGAGATAAATTTTTCATAATCTGTTCACCTATACTGTAAGTACATACAAATTCGATATACCCCTTGTAGCTTCACCGTACTAAACCGCCACTTTGAAAATTTTCACAAGTGTTTTTCGTTTGTTTTGTTAACTTTTTGACCGAATTCTGACTCCATTTTACGTGGAAGTACATACTAGACAGTCGGCACACGTCCCGACACGTCCCTAGGGAACTATTATTAGCTTTTATTTTATCAATTTAGGACTAGCAAAATTTCTATAGTAATTAATTGAATTTTTAAGGAATATTCTCGTTTGCTGCGAAATTTGACCAACCAAAAACATCTTTTTGGGTGTTTTTACTGACGGGTCATCTCCCGGATATCCCGAAGGAACGTACATTATTATTACAGCTTTTGAATTAAAACTTTTTCGACTTTGTGCACATTTTGTTAAATTTTGGTAATTTGTTAAGTGCTGACATTAGTTTTGGCATAGTTTCTGTATTTATTCCCGGTTTTGGAGTGTTTTAATTTGAGGAAGGGGTCCCTGCACCCGGAGGAAGCTCTGGACTGCACGTACACCATCTGAAACACACAAAAATAATTAAAACATTCTAAACAAGGAAATTTATTGAATTTTTAGGCGTTTTATTGAATAACTTTCACATACTTTCTCCAAATTTTTGCGTGTTCCTGTATCGTTTTGGGGAGAGCGAGCCGCGTCTAGAGAGCCCTCTAACGCCTATCTGCGACCTACCACGACGGTACAGTAATACTTTGAAACTTTAAACTTTAACCACCTACATTTGCACCCCTATTTTCCACCCCCGACCCCTGACGGGCTCCGGAATAACATATTTGGCATCGCGCGAGCGAGAGGATTCCATAGACACCTCTCCCGATTAGATCGTACGAGATAAATTTTTCATAATCTGTTCACCTATACTGTAAGTACATACAAATTCGATATACCCCTTGTAGCTTCACCGTACTAAACCGCCACTTTGAAAATTTTCACAAGTGTTTTTCGTTTGTTTTGTTAACTTTTTGACCGAATTCTGACTCCATTTTACGTGGAAGTACATACTAGACAGTCGGCACACGTCCCGACACGTCCCTAGGGAACTATTATTAGCTTTTATTTTATCAATTTAGGACTAGCAAAATTTCTATAGTAATTAATTGAATTTTTAAGGAATATTCTCGTTTGCTGCGAAATTTGACCAACCAAAAACATCTTTTTGGGTGTTTTTACTGACGGGTCATCTCCCGGATATCCCGAAGGAACGTACATTATTATTACAGCTTTTGAATTAAAACTTTTTCGACTTTGTGCACATTTTGTTAAATTTTGGTAATTTGTTAAGTGCTGACATTAGTTTTGGCATAGTTTCTGTATTTATTCCCGGTTTTGGAGTGTTTTAATTTGAGGAAGGGGTCCCTGCACCCGGAGGAAGCTCTGGACTGCACGTACACCATCTGAAACACACAAAAATAATTAAAACATTCTAAACAAGGAAATTTATTGAATTTTTAGGCGTTTTATTGAATAACTTTCACATACTTTCTCCAAATTTTTGCGTGTTCCTGTATCGTTTTGGGGAGAGCGAGCCGCGTCTAGAGAGCCCTCTAACGCCTATCTGCGACCTACCACGACGGTACAGTAATACTTTGAAACTTTAAACTTTAACCACCTACATTTGCACCCCTATTTTCCACCCCCGACCCCTGACGGGCTCCGGAATAACATATTTGGCATCGCGCGAGCGAGAGGATTCCATAGACACCTCTCCCGATTAGATCGTACGAGATAAATTTTTCATAATCTGTTCACCTATACTGTAAGTACATACAAATTCGATATACCCCTTGTAGCTTCACCGTACTAAACCGCCACTTTGAAAATTTTCACAAGTGTTTTTCGTTTGTTTTGTTAACTTTTTGACCGAATTCTGACTCCATTTTACGTGGAAGTACATACTAGACAGTCGGCACACGTCCCGACACGTCCCTAGGGAACTATTATTAGCTTTTATTTTATCAATTTAGGACTAGCAAAATTTCTATAGTAATTAATTGAATTTTTAAGGAATATTCTCGTTTGCTGCGAAATTTGACCAACCAAAAACATCTTTTTGGGTGTTTTTACTGACGGGTCATCTCCCGGATATCCCGAAGGAACGTACATTATTATTACAGCTTTTGAATTAAAACTTTTTCGACTTTGTGCACATTTTGTTAAATTTTGGTAATTTGTTAAGTGCTGACATTAGTTTTGGCATAGTTTCTGTATTTATTCCCGGTTTTGGAGTGTTTTAATTTGAGGAAGGGGTCCCTGCACCCGGAGGAAGCTCTGGACTGCACGTACACCATCTGAAACACACAAAAATAATTAAAACATTCTAAACAAGGAAATTTATTGAATTTTTAGGCGTTTTATTGAATAACTTTCACATACTTTCTCCAAATTTTTGCGTGTTCCTGTATCGTTTTGGGGAGAGCGAGCCGCGTCTAGAGAGCCCTCTAACGCCTATCTGCGACCTACCACGACGGTACAGTAATACTTTGAAACTTTAAACTTTAACCACCTACATTTGCACCCCTATTTTCCACCCCCGACCCCTGACGGGCTCCGGAATAACATATTTGGCATCGCGCGAGCGAGAGGATTCCATAGACACCTCTCCCGATTAGATCGTACGAGATAAATTTTTCATAATCTGTTCACCTATACTGTAAGTACATACAAATTCGATATACCCCTTGTAGCTTCACCGTACTAAACCGCCACTTTGAAAATTTTCACAAGTGTTTTTCGTTTGTTTTGTTAACTTTTTGACCGAATTCTGACTCCATTTTACGTGGAAGTACATACTAGACAGTCGGCACACGTCCCGACACGTCCCTAGGGAACTATTATTAGCTTTTATTTTATCAATTTAGGACTAGCAAAATTTCTATAGTAATTAATTGAATTTTTAAGGAATATTCTCGTTTGCTGCGAAATTTGACCAACCAAAAACATCTTTTTGGGTGTTTTTACTGACGGGTCATCTCCCGGATATCCCGAAGGAACGTACATTATTATTACAGCTTTTGAATTAAAACTTTTTCGACTTTGTGCACATTTTGTTAAATTTTGGTAATTTGTTAAGTGCTGACATTAGTTTTGGCATAGTTTCTGTATTTATTCCCGGTTTTGGAGTGTTTTAATTTGAGGAAGGGGTCCCTGCACCCGGAGGAAGCTCTGGACTGCACGTACACCATCTGAAACACACAAAAATAATTAAAACATTCTAAACAAGGAAATTTATTGAATTTTTAGGCGTTTTATTGAATAACTTTCACATACTTTCTCCAAATTTTTGCGTGTTCCTGTATCGTTTTGGGGAGAGCGAGCCGCGTCTAGAGAGCCCTCTAACGCCTATCTGCGACCTACCACGACGGTACAGTAATACTTTGAAACTTTAAACTTTAACCACCTACATTTGCACCCCTATTTTCCACCCCCGACCCCTGACGGGCTCCGGAATAACATATTTGGCATCGCGCGAGCGAGAGGATTCCATAGACACCTCTCCCGATTAGATCGTACGAGATAAATTTTTCATAATCTGTTCACCTATACTGTAAGTACATACAAATTCGATATACCCCTTGTAGCTTCACCGTACTAAACCGCCACTTTGAAAATTTTCACAAGTGTTTTTCGTTTGTTTTGTTAACTTTTTGACCGAATTCTGACTCCATTTTACGTGGAAGTACATACTAGACAGTCGGCACACGTCCCGACACGTCCCTAGGGAACTATTATTAGCTTTTATTTTATCAATTTAGGACTAGCAAAATTTCTATAGTAATTAATTGAATTTTTAAGGAATATTCTCGTTTGCTGCGAAATTTGACCAACCAAAAACATCTTTTTGGGTGTTTTTACTGACGGGTCATCTCCCGGATATCCCGAAGGAACGTACATTATTATTACAGCTTTTGAATTAAAACTTTTTCGACTTTGTGCACATTTTGTTAAATTTTGGTAATTTGTTAAGTGCTGACATTAGTTTTGGCATAGTTTCTGTATTTATTCCCGGTTTTGGAGTGTTTTAATTTGAGGAAGGGGTCCCTGCACCCGGAGGAAGCTCTGGACTGCACGTACACCATCTGAAACACACAAAAATAATTAAAACATTCTAAACAAGGAAATTTATTGAATTTTTAGGCGTTTTATTGAATAACTTTCACATACTTTCTCCAAATTTTTGCGTGTTCCTGTATCGTTTTGGGGAGAGCGAGCCGCGTCTAGAGAGCCCTCTAACGCCTATCTGCGACCTACCACGACGGTACAGTAATACTTTGAAACTTTAAACTTTAACCACCTACATTTGCACCCCTATTTTCCACCCCCGACCCCTGACGGGCTCCGGAATAACATATTTGGCATCGCGCGAGCGAGAGGATTCCATAGACACCTCTCCCGATTAGATCGTACGAGATAAATTTTTCATAATCTGTTCACCTATACTGTAAGTACATACAAATTCGATATACCCCTTGTAGCTTCACCGTACTAAACCGCCACTTTGAAAATTTTCACAAGTGTTTTTCGTTTGTTTTGTTAACTTTTTGACCGAATTCTGACTCCATTTTACGTGGAAGTACATACTAGACAGTCGGCACACGTCCCGACACGTCCCTAGGGAACTATTATTAGCTTTTATTTTATCAATTTAGGACTAGCAAAATTTCTATAGTAATTAATTGAATTTTTAAGGAATATTCTCGTTTGCTGCGAAATTTGACCAACCAAAAACATCTTTTTGGGTGTTTTTACTGACGGGTCATCTCCCGGATATCCCGAAGGAACGTACATTATTATTACAGCTTTTGAATTAAAACTTTTTCGACTTTGTGCACATTTTGTTAAATTTTGGTAATTTGTTAAGTGCTGACATTAGTTTTGGCATAGTTTCTGTATTTATTCCCGGTTTTGGAGTGTTTTAATTTGAGGAAGGGGTCCCTGCACCCGGAGGAAGCTCTGGACTGCACGTACACCATCTGAAACACACAAAAATAATTAAAACATTCTAAACAAGGAAATTTATTGAATTTTTAGGCGTTTTATTGAATAACTTTCACATACTTTCTCCAAATTTTTGCGTGTTCCTGTATCGTTTTGGGGAGAGCGAGCCGCGTCTAGAGAGCCCTCTAACGCCTATCTGCGACCTACCACGACGGTACAGTAATACTTTGAAACTTTAAACTTTAACCACCTACATTTGCACCCCTATTTTCCACCCCCGACCCCTGACGGGCTCCGGAATAACATATTTGGCATCGCGCGAGCGAGAGGATTCCATAGACACCTCTCCCGATTAGATCGTACGAGATAAATTTTTCATAATCTGTTCACCTATACTGTAAGTACATACAAATTCGATATACCCCTTGTAGCTTCACCGTACTAAACCGCCACTTTGAAAATTTTCACAAGTGTTTTTCGTTTGTTTTGTTAACTTTTTGACCGAATTCTGACTCCATTTTACGTGGAAGTACATACTAGACAGTCGGCACACGTCCCGACACGTCCCTAGGGAACTATTATTAGCTTTTATTTTATCAATTTAGGACTAGCAAAATTTCTATAGTAATTAATTGAATTTTTAAGGAATATTCTCGTTTGCTGCGAAATTTGACCAACCAAAAACATCTTTTTGGGTGTTTTTACTGACGGGTCATCTCCCGGATATCCCGAAGGAACGTACATTATTATTACAGCTTTTGAATTAAAACTTTTTCGACTTTGTGCACATTTTGTTAAATTTTGGTAATTTGTTAAGTGCTGACATTAGTTTTGGCATAGTTTCTGTATTTATTCCCGGTTTTGGAGTGTTTTAATTTGAGGAAGGGGTCCCTGCACCCGGAGGAAGCTCTGGACTGCACGTACACCATCTGAAACACACAAAAATAATTAAAACATTCTAAACAAGGAAATTTATTGAATTTTTAGGCGTTTTATTGAATAACTTTCACATACTTTCTCCAAATTTTTGCGTGTTCCTGTATCGTTTTGGGGAGAGCGAGCCGCGTCTAGAGAGCCCTCTAACGCCTATCTGCGACCTACCACGACGGTACAGTAATACTTTGAAACTTTAAACTTTAACCACCTACATTTGCACCCCTATTTTCCACCCCCGACCCCTGACGGGCTCCGGAATAACATATTTGGCATCGCGCGAGCGAGAGGATTCCATAGACACCTCTCCCGATTAGATCGTACGAGATAAATTTTTCATAATCTGTTCACCTATACTGTAAGTACATACAAATTCGATATACCCCTTGTAGCTTCACCGTACTAAACCGCCACTTTGAAAATTTTCACAAGTGTTTTTCGTTTGTTTTGTTAACTTTTTGACCGAATTCTGACTCCATTTTACGTGGAAGTACATACTAGACAGTCGGCACACGTCCCGACACGTCCCTAGGGAACTATTATTAGCTTTTATTTTATCAATTTAGGACTAGCAAAATTTCTATAGTAATTAATTGAATTTTTAAGGAATATTCTCGTTTGCTGCGAAATTTGACCAACCAAAAACATCTTTTTGGGTGTTTTTACTGACGGGTCATCTCCCGGATATCCCGAAGGAACGTACATTATTATTACAGCTTTTGAATTAAAACTTTTTCGACTTTGTGCACATTTTGTTAAATTTTGGTAATTTGTTAAGTGCTGACATTAGTTTTGGCATAGTTTCTGTATTTATTCCCGGTTTTGGAGTGTTTTAATTTGAGGAAGGGGTCCCTGCACCCGGAGGAAGCTCTGGACTGCACGTACACCATCTGAAACACACAAAAATAATTAAAACATTCTAAACAAGGAAATTTATTGAATTTTTAGGCGTTTTATTGAATAACTTTCACATACTTTCTCCAAATTTTTGCGTGTTCCTGTATCGTTTTGGGGAGAGCGAGCCGCGTCTAGAGAGCCCTCTAACGCCTATCTGCGACCTACCACGACGGTACAGTAATACTTTGAAACTTTAAACTTTAACCACCTACATTTGCACCCCTATTTTCCACCCCCGACCCCTGACGGGCTCCGGAATAACATATTTGGCATCGCGCGAGCGAGAGGATTCCATAGACACCTCTCCCGATTAGATCGTACGAGATAAATTTTTCATAATCTGTTCACCTATACTGTAAGTACATACAAATTCGATATACCCCTTGTAGCTTCACCGTACTAAACCGCCACTTTGAAAATTTTCACAAGTGTTTTTCGTTTGTTTTGTTAACTTTTTGACCGAATTCTGACTCCATTTTACGTGGAAGTACATACTAGACAGTCGGCACACGTCCCGACACGTCCCTAGGGAACTATTATTAGCTTTTATTTTATCAATTTAGGACTAGCAAAATTTCTATAGTAATTAATTGAATTTTTAAGGAATATTCTCGTTTGCTGCGAAATTTGACCAACCAAAAACATCTTTTTGGGTGTTTTTACTGACGGGTCATCTCCCGGATATCCCGAAGGAACGTACATTATTATTACAGCTTTTGAATTAAAACTTTTTCGACTTTGTGCACATTTTGTTAAATTTTGGTAATTTGTTAAGTGCTGACATTAGTTTTGGCATAGTTTCTGTATTTATTCCCGGTTTTGGAGTGTTTTAATTTGAGGAAGGGGTCCCTGCACCCGGAGGAAGCTCTGGACTGCACGTACACCATCTGAAACACACAAAAATAATTAAAACATTCTAAACAAGGAAATTTATTGAATTTTTAGGCGTTTTATTGAATAACTTTCACATACTTTCTCCAAATTTTTGCGTGTTCCTGTATCGTTTTGGGGAGAGCGAGCCGCGTCTAGAGAGCCCTCTAACGCCTATCTGCGACCTACCACGACGGTACAGTAATACTTTGAAACTTTAAACTTTAACCACCTACATTTGCACCCCTATTTTCCACCCCCGACCCCTGACGGGCTCCGGAATAACATATTTGGCATCGCGCGAGCGAGAGGATTCCATAGACACCTCTCCCGATTAGATCGTACGAGATAAATTTTTCATAATCTGTTCACCTATACTGTAAGTACATACAAATTCGATATACCCCTTGTAGCTTCACCGTACTAAACCGCCACTTTGAAAATTTTCACAAGTGTTTTTCGTTTGTTTTGTTAACTTTTTGACCGAATTCTGACTCCATTTTACGTGGAAGTACATACTAGACAGTCGGCACACGTCCCGACACGTCCCTAGGGAACTATTATTAGCTTTTATTTTATCAATTTAGGACTAGCAAAATTTCTATAGTAATTAATTGAATTTTTAAGGAATATTCTCGTTTGCTGCGAAATTTGACCAACCAAAAACATCTTTTTGGGTGTTTTTACTGACGGGTCATCTCCCGGATATCCCGAAGGAACGTACATTATTATTACAGCTTTTGAATTAAAACTTTTTCGACTTTGTGCACATTTTGTTAAATTTTGGTAATTTGTTAAGTGCTGACATTAGTTTTGGCATAGTTTCTGTATTTATTCCCGGTTTTGGAGTGTTTTAATTTGAGGAAGGGGTCCCTGCACCCGGAGGAAGCTCTGGACTGCACGTACACCATCTGAAACACACAAAAATAATTAAAACATTCTAAACAAGGAAATTTATTGAATTTTTAGGCGTTTTATTGAATAACTTTCACATACTTTCTCCAAATTTTTGCGTGTTCCTGTATCGTTTTGGGGAGAGCGAGCCGCGTCTAGAGAGCCCTCTAACGCCTATCTGCGACCTACCACGACGGTACAGTAATACTTTGAAACTTTAAACTTTAACCACCTACATTTGCACCCCTATTTTCCACCCCCGACCCCTGACGGGCTCCGGAATAACATATTTGGCATCGCGCGAGCGAGAGGATTCCATAGACACCTCTCCCGATTAGATCGTACGAGATAAATTTTTCATAATCTGTTCACCTATACTGTAAGTACATACAAATTCGATATACCCCTTGTAGCTTCACCGTACTAAACCGCCACTTTGAAAATTTTCACAAGTGTTTTTCGTTTGTTTTGTTAACTTTTTGACCGAATTCTGACTCCATTTTACGTGGAAGTACATACTAGACAGTCGGCACACGTCCCGACACGTCCCTAGGGAACTATTATTAGCTTTTATTTTATCAATTTAGGACTAGCAAAATTTCTATAGTAATTAATTGAATTTTTAAGGAATATTCTCGTTTGCTGCGAAATTTGACCAACCAAAAACATCTTTTTGGGTGTTTTTACTGACGGGTCATCTCCCGGATATCCCGAAGGAACGTACATTATTATTACAGCTTTTGAATTAAAACTTTTTCGACTTTGTGCACATTTTGTTAAATTTTGGTAATTTGTTAAGTGCTGACATTAGTTTTGGCATAGTTTCTGTATTTATTCCCGGTTTTGGAGTGTTTTAATTTGAGGAAGGGGTCCCTGCACCCGGAGGAAGCTCTGGACTGCACGTACACCATCTGAAACACACAAAAATAATTAAAACATTCTAAACAAGGAAATTTATTGAATTTTTAGGCGTTTTATTGAATAACTTTCACATACTTTCTCCAAATTTTTGCGTGTTCCTGTATCGTTTTGGGGAGAGCGAGCCGCGTCTAGAGAGCCCTCTAACGCCTATCTGCGACCTACCACGACGGTACAGTAATACTTTGAAACTTTAAACTTTAACCACCTACATTTGCACCCCTATTTTCCACCCCCGACCCCTGACGGGCTCCGGAATAACATATTTGGCATCGCGCGAGCGAGAGGATTCCATAGACACCTCTCCCGATTAGATCGTACGAGATAAATTTTTCATAATCTGTTCACCTATACTGTAAGTACATACAAATTCGATATACCCCTTGTAGCTTCACCGTACTAAACCGCCACTTTGAAAATTTTCACAAGTGTTTTTCGTTTGTTTTGTTAACTTTTTGACCGAATTCTGACTCCATTTTACGTGGAAGTACATACTAGACAGTCGGCACACGTCCCGACACGTCCCTAGGGAACTATTATTAGCTTTTATTTTATCAATTTAGGACTAGCAAAATTTCTATAGTAATTAATTGAATTTTTAAGGAATATTCTCGTTTGCTGCGAAATTTGACCAACCAAAAACATCTTTTTGGGTGTTTTTACTGACGGGTCATCTCCCGGATATCCCGAAGGAACGTACATTATTATTACAGCTTTTGAATTAAAACTTTTTCGACTTTGTGCACATTTTGTTAAATTTTGGTAATTTGTTAAGTGCTGACATTAGTTTTGGCATAGTTTCTGTATTTATTCCCGGTTTTGGAGTGTTTTAATTTGAGGAAGGGGTCCCTGCACCCGGAGGAAGCTCTGGACTGCACGTACACCATCTGAAACACACAAAAATAATTAAAACATTCTAAACAAGGAAATTTATTGAATTTTTAGGCGTTTTATTGAATAACTTTCACATACTTTCTCCAAATTTTTGCGTGTTCCTGTATCGTTTTGGGGAGAGCGAGCCGCGTCTAGAGAGCCCTCTAACGCCTATCTGCGACCTACCACGACGGTACAGTAATACTTTGAAACTTTAAACTTTAACCACCTACATTTGCACCCCTATTTTCCACCCCCGACCCCTGACGGGCTCCGGAATAACATATTTGGCATCGCGCGAGCGAGAGGATTCCATAGACACCTCTCCCGATTAGATCGTACGAGATAAATTTTTCATAATCTGTTCACCTATACTGTAAGTACATACAAATTCGATATACCCCTTGTAGCTTCACCGTACTAAACCGCCACTTTGAAAATTTTCACAAGTGTTTTTCGTTTGTTTTGTTAACTTTTTGACCGAATTCTGACTCCATTTTACGTGGAAGTACATACTAGACAGTCGGCACACGTCCCGACACGTCCCTAGGGAACTATTATTAGCTTTTATTTTATCAATTTAGGACTAGCAAAATTTCTATAGTAATTAATTGAATTTTTAAGGAATATTCTCGTTTGCTGCGAAATTTGACCAACCAAAAACATCTTTTTGGGTGTTTTTACTGACGGGTCATCTCCCGGATATCCCGAAGGAACGTACATTATTATTACAGCTTTTGAATTAAAACTTTTTCGACTTTGTGCACATTTTGTTAAATTTTGGTAATTTGTTAAGTGCTGACATTAGTTTTGGCATAGTTTCTGTATTTATTCCCGGTTTTGGAGTGTTTTAATTTGAGGAAGGGGTCCCTGCACCCGGAGGAAGCTCTGGACTGCACGTACACCATCTGAAACACACAAAAATAATTAAAACATTCTAAACAAGGAAATTTATTGAATTTTTAGGCGTTTTATTGAATAACTTTCACATACTTTCTCCAAATTTTTGCGTGTTCCTGTATCGTTTTGGGGAGAGCGAGCCGCGTCTAGAGAGCCCTCTAACGCCTATCTGCGACCTACCACGACGGTACAGTAATACTTTGAAACTTTAAACTTTAACCACCTACATTTGCACCCCTATTTTCCACCCCCGACCCCTGACGGGCTCCGGAATAACATATTTGGCATCGCGCGAGCGAGAGGATTCCATAGACACCTCTCCCGATTAGATCGGACGACATAAATTTTGCATTTTTTGCCCGCCCACCCACCCAGTTGCTCCTGGGTATATCAACTTGGTTTGAGCAACTGGAAGGTCGCAGGGACTTTTTAGGCCAAAAGCTAAACTAAAATATTTTTGGATTTGCTTTAGGATTATTTACACAGTGTTCGTTTGTTTTTGTTGTTTGTTTTGTTTGACGTTCTGCCCTTATTGGCTTAGCTTTAAGAGACGTTTTGAAATAATATTTAGTAGGACTATATCGCCCATATTGGCTTAGTTTTAGGACTTGACTGTGATTCTTATTATACTTGTTTTGACTATTTTGCGCCCTATTGGCTTTAGATTAAGGGACTTATATTTTTAATAATTTATTGTTTACACTGTGTTTGTCTACTTTTTTCCCTATTGGGTTTTAAATCTATTAATAATTATTTGATAATTTTTGATTTGATTGCATTGGGTTGAGTTAGGTTAGGTAACACACCGGACTCTTTACACCCGGTGTGCCAACGGGCCCCATTATGAACCCCATTAGAACACCACCACCAAACAATCAAGGTAAAGCGCCGAGTGTCTCACCTTCTAGAACCAAGACACTGACCAATGTGGCGTCTATACGGAGGAGTCTGGAGGCGGCTAGCGGTGGGTCTACCCAACCGAAAGCCGCACTCAGACTGGAATACACCCCTCCTCCTATTACCAAGAAGTCTGCCCTGCCGAGAACGCCCGTAAGGGTTAAGGCCCTCAAAGCCAAGACCATTGCCCCTGCGGCCGCCGCTACAAAGGCCGCCACCACCGCCGGCATTACTACCGCCGCCTCGAGCACTGTCGAGGACACCACCATCTCCACCCCTGCCACTGCTACCACCACTGCAGTCACCACCACCACCACCACCGGTGCCACCACCATTACCACCAACAGCACCGACACCACCGACGTCACTACCGCCACTGCGACCACGACCACCACCACCACCACAGATACCACCGCACTCGCCACTTCACCATCAAAGTCGGAACCCTTTAATGGGGATATGGTGGTCGTGCCGTATACGCCAACCCGACAGAACCGGGCAGCCAGGGCGAAGGCTATGGTGATACATGGCAAGAACAGTGTGGCCCACACCAGAAACATGCGGGGTGATTGCAAAAGGGGCGTACTGGTGGCACTACAGGGCTTGTACGATATCTACAAAGAGATGACACTCGAGGGAGACTGTGCGGAAACGGGTATGGGGGAAAGTCAGAATGAGCAAAACCAGGGAAAGGAAGGGAAAGATACGGGAAAGGTAGTAAAGCAATTGAAGACTATGGAGGAAAGATTACGCGTAAAAATAGAGAGGAATGCTAGTTATTTAAGGGAGAATGAGAGAAGAATGCAAGAAATGACGGATAAGATTGAGCGTATGAATGAAATGGATGGAGAGAGAGAGAGAAGGATGCATGCGAACTACGGGAGCGTAGCAACGGGGGTAGGTGTAGGGATAGAGGGGCCTCCAGGCGACTGTGGCCTGTTAGTTAAATTAGAAGAGCACGCGGTAGCATTGGCGACTCACAAACGAGAGATGGAAAGAATGACTGAAGGGTTGAAAGGTATGACGAATGAGGTCGCCGGAGGGCAACAGAACGGAGAACTGTTAAAGGAGATAAGGGCCATTGGCCACACTACTAAGGAGGTTGAGCGACGGGTCGCCGCGGGGGAGAGGTCGATGCCCTCCTACGCGGCGGTCCTCGCAAAGCCGAAACCGACATTCTCCGTTCTGGTGTCATCCGGGGACGAAAAAGACAGTAGTGAAAGAGTGATTGAGGATGTAAGGAAGGCCCTGGATGCGAGGGTGACGGGCATCCAGGTTGAAAGGGTAAGAAAGGTGAGGGACAAGAGGGTAGTTCTGAGTTGTACCTCACGGGACGACCTCGAGCGGGCACAGGCTAGGCTGAGTGCCAACAAGAAACTTCTTGTTGAGGACGCACCAGCCAAGCATCCCCTCGTGGTCCTCCGGTTCCTGATGAGGTACAACTCAGATGATGATATATTGGCTGCCTTAAGAAAACAAAATAAACACCTGCTGGATGGGCTGTCACCAGCCGAGTCTGCGGCAACCGTGAGGTACCGGAGGAGGGCACGGAACGACCTCGAGTGCCATGCCGTCCTCCAGGTGCATCCCAGGTTGTGGCAGAGACTGGTGACAGCTGGGCGGGTCTACATAGACATCCAGCAGGTGCGGGTAGAGGATCAATCCCCCGTCGTCCAGTGCACTACGTGCCTCGCGTACGGCCACGGCCGCAGGAACTGCGCCGAGGCTGGGGAAACCTGCAGTCATTGCGGGGGACCTCATCTGAGGGCTGCATGTCCTGCGGCTTTGGCCGGCCGCGGGCCCACGTGTGTAAATTGCTGTCGGGCTAAACTACCAGACGCTAGCCATGCGACGTTTAGCCGGGATTGCCCTGTCCGCGTCAAGTGGGACGCCATAGCGCGGTCCTCAGTATCGTATTGCTGAGGGCACCTTTGGCGTTTCAAGTGCTGCGGACACCCCCGGCTACAACGTCGTCCAGGTTAACCTCCAGCGGGGAGAGTTGGCCACTACCGAGCTCATGCTAGAGGCCAAGAAGCGTAACATCGCTTTTGCCTTGGTGCAAGAGCCCTACGTTGGGAACATCAAGGCGATGAAGTCGTACGGAGGGGCGAGGATCTTCCAGAACACCTGCCGAGGTGAGGGCACTGTTAAGGCCGCTGTCGTGGTCTTCGACTACGACATCGACGTTAGCCAGTGCCCCCAACTCACCACCAACAACGTTTGTGTGGTGATGCTTCGGACCAGGGTCTGGGAGATGCTCGTCGTTTCGTACTACTTTGAGCCCGACGTACCTCTTGCACCATACTTGGAGCACTTGGCCCGTATTAGAAGAGAGCTCGGTACGCCAAAACTTCTCGTTGGAGGGGACGCCAACGCGAAAAGCGCCTGGTGGGGTAGCCCGATAGACGACGACCGGGGAGACGATCTGTCTGCTCTCGTGGGGGAGCTTGACCTTCACGTACTCAACGACGGGGGTGGGCCGACCTTCGACACGGTTCGAGGGACGACCCACCTCACCAGCTATGTCGACGTGACCTGCTGCAGCGTGGACCTGCTCGGATTGGTGAACGGCTGGCGAGTAGTCAAGGACCTGGCTACCTCCGACCACAATGGGATGCTATTCAAAATTCTGCTCGAAAGAGCTAAAGGTATCGCCGTGGAACGCACGACCCGTGTGTACAACACCCGCAAAGCTAAATGGGGGGACTTCCACAGTAAGTTCAGCGAGGTAAGCTCGCTGAACCGAATCACTGTGGAAGATATCCAGCCCATTTGCGATGCGGGTGCTCTGAACGCACTTGTGCGAAAGCACACGGAGTCGGTCGCCGAAGCATGTGACCACGCGATACCTAAACACAAATCTCGGCACAGATTTAGCATCCCATGGTGGTCGGAGGAGCTGGAACAGATGAAAAAGTCAGTCGCCACCAAGAAGCGCAGAGTCCATTGGGCAGCACCGTCGCGGCGGCAGTGGGTAGTCGAGGAGTATGTGACGGCCAAGGCCCTTTACGTGAAGCAGGCTAAGGCGGCCCAAATTAAGTCATGGAAGGAGTTTTGTGAGCGTCAGGATAGGGAAGGGGTGTGGCAGGGCATCTACAGGGTCATACGCAACACTTCGAGACAGGAGGAGGACTTACCTCTCGTACATGGTGGAATCCAGATTGACCAGCGGAACTCCGTCAGGGTACTGGCGGAAGTCTTCTACCCCGTGGATTCCCCACGGGAAGACACACCGGAGCACAGCCGCATTCGACTAAAAGCCGAGACAGTGGGGCCCGCGCCCCATGATGATCATGAGCCGGACCTCACTGAACACGAGCTGCGTGCGGCTGTGCTCAGCTTCAATCCGAAAAAGGCTCCCGGGGTGGATGGCTTCACGTCGGATATCTGCACACGGGTTGTGCTGACCAATCTGGACACCCACCTTACCCTCTTCAACAAATGTTTTCGTCTCGGATGTTTTCCCAAAGACTGGAAGGAGGCGACCGTGATCGCGTTACGGAAGCCGGGTAAAACCGACTACCAGGATCCACGGTCGTACAGACCCATTGGGCTGCTTCCAGTGTTTGGGAAGATATTCGAGAAGATGCTGGTTAGGCGGCTGGTATGGCACCTAGCACCGAGGATGAGCCCCCGTCAGTACGGCTTCATGCCACAGCGCGGTGCCGAGGACGCCCTCTGTGCCCTAGTGGGCCACGTGAGGGGCGAACTTCGCAAGAAGAAGCTCATCACGATGGTCTCGCTGGACATAGAGGGCGCCTTCGATAACGCGTGGTGGCCTGCCATCAAGGTTCGGCTGGCGGAGGAACAGTGTCCACCGGTGTTACGTGCGGTGCTAGCCGACTATCTCAGCGAGAGGAGGGTACGAGTGAGGTACGGGGGCTGCGAATACGTTAGGGAAACCACCAAGGGCTGCGTGCAGGGCTCCATCGGAGGCCCTATCCTCTGGAATCTCCTCCTCGATCCCCTATTGAAGGGTCTCACGGAGAGAGGCGACTATTGTCAGGCTTTTGCCGACGACATAGTCGTCGTCTTTTCCGGGGACACGGCAATGGAGATCGAGCGCCGTGGCAATGGCGCCCTCGAGTATGTTCGGTCTTGGGGTGTCATGAACAAGCTGAGGTTTGCACCGCACAAAACGTGCGCTATGGTGCTTACCAATAAGCTTGATTATGACACCCCACGCCTGAGCATGGGCGGGGTCGACATTGCAATGGCGGAGGAAATCAAGTTGCTGGGGCTGACGATCGACCGGCGGTTGACGTTCAATGCCCACGTCGCAAACGTGTGCGAACGGGCATTGGGCGTCTACAAGCGGGTGTCGTCAGCCGCCAGATCCAGCTGGGGCCTCCATCCGGAGATAATCCGGATAATCTACACCGCGACAGTGGAGCCCATCATCACCTATGCAGCAGCAGCTTGGGCGCCAGCGACAGAAAAGAAAATGGTGCAGAAGAGACTCAACGTGGTGCAGCGCGGCTTCGCACAGAAGCTGTGCCGGGCCTACCGGACGGTGTCTCTCAATGCCGCGTTGGCATTGGCCGGCCTGCTCCCCTTGGACATTCGGATCAGGGAAAATGCTTCCCTGTACGAATCGAAAAGGGGGGTAGGGCGACCAGTGCTGGCCGACCGGGATGTAGAGACACCGTTCCCATTCAGCCAGAGACCTCATCCAGCCGACCATGTTAGCAGGCAATTCATGCGCCTCACCTCCCAGAGTGATGTGGCAGACCTGGTAGGCGATGCAGTACGTATTTTTACAGACGGCAGCAAGATTGATGGCAAGGTAGGAGCCGCTCTGTCGATCTGGGAACGACAGACGGAAACCAGAGCCATCAAACTTGGACTGTCGCCCTACTGCACCGTCTACCAGGCCGAATTGCTTGCAATATGCCGGGCTACGAGGCTCGCGGCTGAAAGGCCCGGTACACGCTTCGCAATCATCAGCGACTCCCGATCGGCCCTCGAATCCGTTACCAACCACGCCTCCACCCACCGCCTGGCCGTCGAGGCCAGGGCCAACATCAGGGCCGGCGAGGTCCATGGCAGGGAAATATCCCTGTTCTGGATCAAAGCGCACGCCGGTCTGGAGGGTAACGAGAGGGCCGATGAGCTGGCGAAGAGTGCCGCGTTGAGTCTGAAAACCCGACCCTCCTACGATCAAGTGCCGGTTTCGTTCGTCAAACGAATTCTCCGCGAGAAGTCGGTTGACGAATGGAATCGGCGATACACAGAGGGCGGGGTCGCCGGCGTGACCAAGTTGTTTTTCCCTGACGTACGCGCAGCCCACAAATTCGTCGTCAAAGTGGGTACTGAGTACCTGCTCACACAGATACTCACAGGGCACGGCGGGTTCGCCTCGTACTTGCATCGTTTCAAGTGCAAGGCGAGTCCGTCGTGTGCCTGTGACGCCACCGTCGACGAGACCGTGCCTCACCTCCTGTTCGAGTGTCCCATCTTTGGGGCACAACGGTGTGACCTTGAGATGTCCCTGGCAACAGATTTTAGTTTGGGTAATGTAGGGCGACTTTTACTAGATAAAAATGTTAGGGGGAAGGTCATCGCCTTCCTCATCTACGTGGCCGGACGTGCGGTGGAGAGAAACAGGACCTAGGAACCCCCGGCTGGACATCTATGATAGGCTCTGGCCGACAGCATACATTGCTACCAGCCGGGAAGTTAACCGCAAGGTCCTGCTTCTACCCACCGCACCACAAAGATTCTAATATTATTATTATCATGGTGTTATAATGTCGTTAAACTTTTAATTTGGTGTTTATCCTTTACTTTTACACAGCTTATACAAAGAACGACAATTTTATTGAAGACTGAAATATATTATACAATTTATTGATTAATTTATAATTTATTTATAATTTATTTGACAATTTTACACAATTTATTACCTTATTAATGTTATAATGTATTGATGATTTTTATTTTAGATTAATATTGTTTGTACACCGATAATTTAAAGATGTCCATATAATGCCACTGTTGAATGTATTGTATATATACTACATTAGTTAGCCCCTAAGACTGTAAATCTAAAAAGATGATAATAAAGATGTTAGCAAAGCCTTGCTCATGGCAGGGAAACCGATTCGCGGGCCAGGCCACAGCGCCTGGACAAAAAAAAAAAAAAAAAAAAAAAAACCTAACCTAACCTAACCTAACCTAACCTAACCTAACCTAACCTAACCTACGTTGTCGCCACTCCCTCGGCCACCCCCGCAGTGACTAATCGCCCCCTTGCAGGGGAGGGACCCCGGTGGCGTCTAAACACGCTGGACCGGGAGCTGACCAGAGAGGCGGGTATTGTCGAGCGGTGGGCCGCTCCCAATTTCGACGGCCTGGACGTAGACGCGAGGGCGGATAATCTCGCTTCTGCGATGGCTCGCGTCTGCGACGCGGCGATGCAGAGGGCAGGGCCGGTACCCCCGCGAAGGCGGGTTTACTGGTGGCGTCCCCACCTCGCTGGGCTGCGGAAACTCTGTCACGCAGCTCAGCGACAGTACACCCGCAGTCGCGGGAGACGCCAAAGAGACCTTGCCCAGGAGGAGGTGCTGCTTGCCGCGTACCGGGCCGCTCGAGCGGCCTTTTGCTCGGCAATCCGGGCCGCCAAGGATGCGGCGTGGAAGGAGTGGCTCGAGAGACTGAATGAGGATCCGTGGGGGCAGCCTTACAAGGTTGTGAGTGGAAAACTCAAGCCTTGGGCTCCCCCTCTCACCACCTCTCTCGAGCCACCTTTTGTAGAAGAAGTGGTCAGTTCCCTTTTCCCCGCGCGGGAAGAGTGGGTCCCTCCCCGTATGGCACCAAGCCGGGATATGTCGGATGGCGAGGTTGTCCCGCCCGTATCTGACGTCGAACTGGGGGTGGCGGTCCTAAAATTAAAACTCAGGAACCGCGCCCCTGGTCCTGATGGCGTCCCTGGGCGTGTTGTCGGCCTCGTCATGCCGGAGTTTGAAGATAAGACGCTGTCCCTCATGTCGGAGTGTTTGGCGTCCGGAAGGGTCCCGCGACGATGGAAGACGGGGAAGCTCGTGCTGCTTCGTAAGCACGGGCGACCCCCGGAGTCGCCGTCGGCCTACCGCCCCATCGTACTGCTCGACGAGATGTGCAAGCTTTTCGAGCGGGTGCTCGCTGCGCGTCTCGTCGGGCATCTGGAGGGGGCGGGGCCGAATTTGAGTAGTGGCCAGTACGGCTTTCGTCGCGGGAGGTCCACCCTGGACGCCGTGTCCCGACTCAGGGACAGCGTCGAGGATGCCGTTGGCCAGGGGCAGGTGATGTTGGCTGTGTCGCTCGACATAGCCAACGCGTTCAACACCCTCCCCTGGCCTACTATCGCTGAAGCGCTGAGGTACCACAACGTCCCGTGGTACCTCAGGCGCGTCCTTGCGGACTACTTCGTCGACCGGGCTATCACTTACTCGACTCGGTCGGCCGTAGTCCGCAGGGAAATGTCGTGTGGTGTTCCACAGGGGTCGGTGTTGGGTCCGCTCCTGTGGAACGTAGGTTATGACTGGGTCCTGCGCGGTGCCACTCTTCAGGGCGTCGGTGTACTTTGTTACGCCGACGATACCCTTGTCACCGCGCGAGGACCCACCTTTAGAGATGCTGCCGTGCTCGCCACTGCCGGCACGGCGCAGATTGTAGGTCGCATTAGGGCGCTTGGCCTCAAGGTGGCCCTCGAAAAGTCCGAGGCCCTTTTCTTCCATGGGCCTCGGATGAGACCCCCTCGGGATGCCCAAATTGTGGTGGGTGGCACCTCCATCGCTGTCGGGAGGACCCTTAAATATCTGGGTCTCCTGCTCGACAGCCGGTGGGGGTTTGTCGAGCACTTCCGGCGGTTGTCACCAAAACTGGTGGCGTCCGCCAATGCGCTCGGCAGGCTGCTCCCCAATAAAGGGGGACCGGGAAGTGCTTGCCGCCGTCTCTATGAGGGTGTGGTACGCTCCAAGGCGCTCTATGGAGCGCCTATTTGGGCGGATGCCCTCAGCGCCGCGAACGTGGTTCAGCTGCGACGACCGCAGCGGATCGCGGCGCAGAGGGCTGCACGGGCGTACCGCACCGTGTCTTTTGAGGCGGCGTGCCTGTTGGCACAGAGTCCCCCCGTGGGATCTCGAGGCGGTGGTCCTGAAGAGGGTTTACGAGGAGGGCGCCCTGGTGCGACAAGAAGGAGGTCGCCCGTTGCCGGAGCAGGTCGATCGCTGGAGACAGGAGGCTCGCGACGATCTGTTCCGGCAATGGGCCTTGAGATGTGCGGCTCCCACCGCGAGCCGGGTGCTCGTGGGGGCCATCGGTCCCGTGCTCCGCCAGTGGGTGGAGCACGCGCAGGGGGCTCCGACCTACTTCCTCACCCAACTTCTCACGGGTCATGGCTGTTTTGCCAAATTCCTGTGGGAAGTGGTGGGGATCCTGTCGGAGCCTGATTGTCATCACTGCGCAGGCGGCGCCGTAGATACGGCGGAGCATACGCTCTTCGTGTGCGCCGCCTGGGACTCGCCGAGGTTGGCCCTCACGGGCGTTATCGGCAGAGTAGGTTCGCTGCCGGCCGTCATTCAATCCATGGCCGGCAGCGAAGAATGTTGGGCCGCCGTCGCTTCCTTCGCTCGGGAGGTGATGGCGGCGAAGAGAGAGGCCCTGCGTGAGCGGGAGCGTGCAGGCCGTACGCTCCCGCCCCGGCGGGCACCAGTCAGGGGGCGACGGCGCATTGCCTACGCCCAAGCCCCCGACTGATAGGGCCGTGGGCGGTGGGTCGGGGGGCCCACCGCTCACGCGAATGGCCCTGAGGAGTCCGACGCCCCTTATGTGTTTCGGGGGCGTCGCTTCTGTGTTGATCAGGGGGGGTTTAGGCACCCCCGAGTAGAGCTTGAAAGAGCGCCCCTTTGCCGGGCCGCTGTTGCTTAACAGTTCCTGCCTATCCGGCGGCCCGGCTAAGGCGAAGGAGAAACACCGTGGATAGGTTTTAGTGGGTAGTCCGGCCCGTTTTACATCCTAGGGCCGGGAGTCCCACACGAAGCCGTCTCGCTCCCCCCCGCAGCGAGACGGTGAAGTGCGTAAATGCATCACCGACCACGTAAAAAAAAAAAAAAAAAACCTAACCTAACCTAACCTAACCTAACCTAACCTAACCTAACCTAACCTAACCTAACCTAACCTAACCTAACCTAACCTAACCTAACCTAACCTAACCTAACCTAACCTAACCTAACCTAACCTAACCGCGTCCAAAAACAGCTGAACGTGGTGCAGCGCGGTTTCGCCCAGAAATTGTGTAAGGCCTACCGGACGGTCTCCCTGAACTCGGCACTAGTCTTGTCTGGCCTACTCCCTCTGGACCTCAGAATTCGTGAGGTGGCCTCATTATATGAGGCCAAGAGAGGAGTGGACCAGCCATGGCTTGGGGACTGGGAGACTGAACGGATGGCCCGAGCAATCGAGGCTCCTCACCCCGCTGTGCACACCGCTTTGGAGTTCACGGACCTGGTAGACGAGGAACAAGTTAATAAATTCACCCATTTGGAGGTACGTATATTTACGGACGGGAGCAAGATTGAGGGCCGGGTCGGTGCGGCGTTATCATTTTGGAATAACGCGGCCGAAACCAAGGCCCTCAAACTTGCTCTCGCGCCGCACTGCACCGTCTACCAGGCCGAGCTCCTGGCGCTGTGCAGAGCGGCCAGTGAAATCCTCAGGCGTGGCGCGACCACGTTCGGCATCTTCTCCGACAGCAGAGCCGCGCTTCTGACGGTAGTTAACCGTCATGCCCTCCATCCCCTGGCGGTGGAAGCCCGATCAGCCATTCGACAAGGCATGGCCCAGGGTAAGGAAATCTCCTTATTCTGGGTCAAGGCCCACGCGGGGCTGGAGGGCAATGAGCGAGCCGACGTACTCGCCAAGGAGGCGGCTCTGAAGTTGAAGAAGGCACCGGACTACGGTTTGTATCCGGTTTCATTCGTGAAGCGTGTCCTGCGTCAGCGCACGCTTCACGAGTGGAATGAGAGGTACAAAAAAGGTACGACCGCCTCCGTCACCAAGCTTTTCCTCCCTTGTGCAGTGGAGGCGTATAGTATCGTCCGCAAGATGCCGGTCGCTGGCACCACTACACAACTGCTGACAGGGCACGGTGGGTTCGCAGAATACCTGCACCGTTTCAGGTGTAAGGCGAGCCCATCGTGCGCCTGCGACCCGGACGTACACGAGACAATAATACACCTGTTGCTCGAATGCCCAGTCCACTCAATTGACCGCTACAATTTTGAAATTAAGAGCAATATCATGTTGAACAGGGCAAACTTGTCCATAATGCTAAAAGACCATAGAGAGGAATTTCTTAAATACAGTGAAAAGATAATAAATATAGTACACAAGAGGAATGGCGGTAATTGAGTAATATGTACAGATATTATAATAATATTATGCCACATATGCACAAGTAGACAATATGAATAATGTATTTATAATAAGAAAACAATATCATAGAAATAACATGTATAAGTTTAAGTTAAAACTGTTCAAATGGTAAGGAATAAATGTATAAAACTATAACATTGTTAATAAAAATGTAAAACTGTGTAGATTAATAAAAGTAGATTAAGAACAACTAGAATAAACTAAAATAGGTTAAACTGTTATAGAATAAGAAAACACTTGTCAAAAATCATAAATTGTTAGAAGTAAAAAATGAAAATAGAGATAAGAAAAGTGTAAAGGTTAAAAATTTTGAAAAATTTAATAAATAAACAAAGCGCCATATCATAATAATCCCCCCACACAAAAGAATGAAAGGTAGTATGAAAGTGCGAGAGGAATAAAAGAAGAAATGGAATGATACAAGAGAACTAGAATGAAAGATGATTAGTATAAGAACGACGTATTCGCGGGCTGCGCCACGGGGTGTGCGGCGCGTGCACTGGTTAATCACCATTTCCCAGTGCATGGCGTCCATGCGCCCCGTGGCGTGGTCAACGAATGCGGGTGTAAGTTTAGATTAAAAATTAAGAATGAGCCCTGAGAGGGCTGTCGTTATAATAGGTAGACTAGAGCTAATAATAAGATGTCGAATAGGCTTTGCCATTGGCAGAGGTGCGCAAAAAAAAAAAAAAAAAAAAAAAAAAAAAAAAAAAAAAAAAAAAAACCTAACCTAACCTAACGAATGTTGGGCCGCCGTCGCCTCCTTCGCTCGGGAGGTGATGGCGGCAAAGAGAGAGGCCCGAGCGAAGGAGGCGACGGCGGCCCAACATTCTTCGCTGCCGGCCATAGAGAGAATGACGGCCGGCAGCGAGCCTACACTGCCGATGATGCCCGTGAGGGCCAACCTCTGCGTGTCCCAGGCGGCGCACACAGCGAGCGTATGCTGCGCCGTATCTACGGCGCCGCCTGCGCAGTGATGACAAACGGGCTCCGACAGGATCCCCACCACTTCCCACAGGAATTTGGCAAAACAGCCATGACCCGTGAGAAGTTGGGTGAGGAAGTAGGTCGGAGCCCCCTGCGCATGCTCCACCCACTGGCGGAGCACGGGACCGATGGCCCCCACGAGCACTCGGCTCGCGGTCGGAGCCGCACATCTCAAGGCCCATTGCCGGAACAGATCGTCGCGAGCCTCCTGTCTCCAGCGATTGACCTGCTCCGGCAACGGGCGACCTCCTTGTTGTCGCACCATGGCGCCCTCCTCGTAGACCCTCTTAAGGATCCCTGCTTCGAGATCCCAAGGGGGACTTTGTGCCAACAGGCACGCCGCCTCGAAAGACACGGTGCGGTACGCCCGTGCAGCCCTCTGCGCCGTGATCCGCTGCGGTCGTCGCAGCTGGACCACGTTCGCGGCGCTGAGGGCATCCGCCCAAATAGGCGCCCCATAGAGCGCCTTGGAGCGTACCGCACCCTCGTAGAGACGGCGGCATGCACTTCCCGGTCCCCCTTTATTGGGGAGCAGCCTACCGAGCATCCCGGCAAACGTCACCAACTTTGGTGAAAGCTGCCGGAAATGCTCGACGAACCCCCACCGGCTGTCGAGCAAGAGACCCAGATATTTAAGGGTCCTCCCGACAGCGATGGAGGTGCCACCCACCACAATTTGGGCATCCCGAGGGGGTCTCATCCGAGGCCCATGGAAGAAGAGGGCCTCGGATTTTTCGAGGGCCACCTTGAGGCCGAGCGCCCTGATGCGACTGACGACCTGTGCCGTGCCCGCAGTTGCGAGCACGGCAGCGTCACGGAAAGTGGGTCCTCGCGCGGTGACTAGGGTATCGTCGGCGTAACATAGTACGCCGACTCCCCGAAGAGTAGCACCGCGCAGGACCCAATCGTAACCAATGTTCCACAGGAGCGGGCCCAGCACCGACCCCTGTGGAACGCCACAAGACATTTCCCTGCGGACTACGGCCGACCGGGCCGGAAAGATGATGGCCCGGTCGACAAAGTAGTCCGCAAGGACGCGCCTGAGGTACCACGGGACATTGTGGTACCTCAGCGCTTCGGCGATAGTAGGCCAGGGGAGGGTGTTGAAGGCATTGGCTATGTCGAGCGACACAGCCAACACCACCTCCCCCCGGCCAGTAGCATCCTCGACACTGCCCCTAAGCCGGGATACGGCGTCCAGGGTGGACCTCCCGCGACGGAAGCCGAACTGGCTATCCGACAAGTTCGGCCCCGCCCCCTCCAAATGTCCGACGAGACGTGCAGCGAGCACCCGCTCGAAAAGCTTGCACGTCTCGTCGAGGAGAACGATGGGGCGGTAGGCCGACGGCGACTCCGGGGGACGCCCGTGCTTACGAAGCAGCACGAGCTTCCCCGTCTTCCAGCGTCGCGGGACTCTTCCGGACGCCACACACTCCGACATGAGGGACAGCGTCTCCTCTTCAAACTCCGGCATGACGAGGCCGACGACCCGCCCTGGGACGCCATCGGGACCAGGGGCGCGGTTCCTCAGCTTAAGTTTTAGAACCGCTACCCCCAGCTCGGCGCCAGAAACGGGCGAGATGACCTCGTCATCCGACGACTCCTGGCTTGGTGCCATTCGGGGGGGGGGGGACCACTCTTCCCGCGCAGGGAAGAGGGAGCTGACCACTTCTTCAACAAATTGGGGCTCGAGAGACGTAGTGAGTGGGGGCACCCAAGGTCCAAGCTTCTTGCTGACGACCTTGTAGATGTGCCCCCATGGATCCCCATTTAAGCTCTCGAGCCCCTCGTTCCAGGCCGCGTTCTTCGCGGCCCGGATTGCCGAGCTAAAGGCCGCTCGAGCAGCCCGGTACGCGGCTAGCAGCACCTCCTCCTGGGCAAGGTCTCTCTGGCGCCTCCCGCGACTGCGGGTGTACCGTCGCTGAGCTGCGTGACAAGTTTTTCGCATCTCAGCGAGGTGAGGCCGCCACCAGTACACCCGCCTTCGCGGGGGTACCGGCCCTGCCCTCTGCATCGCCGCGTCGCAGACGCGAGTCATCGTACCGGCAAGATTGTCTGCCCTCGCGTCCACGTCCAGGCCGTCGACATTAGGAGCGGCCCAGCGCTCGACAATAGCCGCCTCTTTGGCCAGCTCCCGGTCCAGCGTATTAAGCCGCCACCGTGGTCCCCCCCCGAAAGGGGGGCGTTCAGTCGCCGCGGGGGTGGCCAAGGGAGCGGCGACGACGTCGAACCATATGTATCGATGGTCCGACATGGTCTCCACCCCCTCAATCACTCGCCACCCCCGTATACGGTCCACCAGGGCAGAACTGGCAAACGACAAGTCTACAATAGAACTACCCTGGGGCCGCACACAAGTGTGGACCGGCCCCCTGTTTAGCAGCACCAAGCCAAGCGACACCGCCCAGTCCTCCAACGTCTCTCCCCTAACATCGGTCGCCGGGGAACCCCAAGTCTGAGAATGAGCGTTGAAATCCCCGACGACCAAGGCAGGGGTGGGGCGCACATCCGCCAACAGGGCCTCGACTTCGGCGAGCACCTGCTCAAAATCGGCGAGACTCCTGTTGGGGGAAATGTACACCCCAACTACTGCATAGCCGCCCATCAGGGCTAGAACACAACCATGTCCCCTCAACACCCGGCTGAAGGGGGACCCACCCTGACGGGCGACGATGGCCACTAAGCCGTCGCGGTCGCCAGCCCAGTTGTCCCAATCGCGGACGAGGTACGGCTCGCTGACAACGGCGACGGTCGCCTGCCACTGTGCCATAGACTGCATCAGGACATCCTGAGCAGCGACACAGTGGTTGACGTTGGCCTGCAGTATAGAGACGTTGGCCATTTAAATTTGGGCGGTGTCCATAGTCTCCACAGACTGGGTGGTGGGGCTGGACTTTCCACCACCCGTCTTGTTTCTCCGATTCTTGCGGCCTCCCCGTTTCCGGGAGGCCGCATCACATTTCTTGCTGCCCAGTGAATGGGCAGCAGGTGACCCCTCTGTTGAGCAGAGAGGGCACTTTAATTCCGACGATGGGCAGCCGGCCGCCTTATGGCCCGGCCGGAGGTCCCAGGGGAGGCTACCCGCTATGATGCACGCCGCCTCGTACGAGACGGTGCAGTACGCTCGAGCTGCCCTCTGCGCGATCACCCGCTGCGGACGTCGCAGCAGGGCGATGGTGTCCGTGCGGAGGGCGCTTTCCCAAATGGGCGCTCCGTATAGTGCCTTCGAGCGCACTACGCCGTCATAGAGGCGGCGACAAGCACTCCCCGGTCCACCGCTGTTGGGGAGCAGCCCAGCAAGCCTTCCGGCGTATGCCACCAGCTTTGGTGACAGCCGCCGGAAGTGTTCGGCGAAACCCCATCGGCTGTCAAGGACCAGACCGAGATATTTCATGGTCCCCCCAACAGCGATGGGGGTGCCACTCACCACGATGGATGCCCCTCGAGGCGGCTTCATCCGCGGCCCATGAAAATATAGAGCCTCAGATTTCTCCAGAGCGACTTCAAGCCCAAGGGCCCTGATGCGGCCGACCACATGCGCCACGCCTACCGTGGCCAACACGTTGGCGTCTCGAAATGTCGGGCCCCGCGCGGTCACCAGGGTGTCATCGGCGTAACAGAGCACGCCGATTCCCCGAAGAGTAGCGCCGCGCAGGACCCAGTCATACCCGATGTTCCACAGGAGCGGGCCGAGGACCGACCCCTGTGGAACACCGCATCGCATTTCCGTGCGAACAATTTCCGACCGGGCCGGATACAAGATGGCCCGGTCCGTAAAATAATCCGCCAAGACGCGTCTGAGGTACCACGGTACGTTGTGGTACCTCAGAGCCTCGGCGATCGACGACCAGGGGATGGTGTTGAACGCGTTCGCGATATCCAGCGACACCGCCAACAACACCTCCCCCCGGCCAACCACCTCGTTGACGTCGTCCCTGAGCCGAGATATGGCGTCGAGGGTCGACCTCCCGCGACGGAAGCCGTATTGGCCGTCACTCAAATTGGGCCCCGCCCACTCCATGGGTTTTTTTTTTTTTTGTTTACGCGGGGAATGCATTTAAGCACCGTCATCCCTGCTGCGGGGGCAGCAGGGACGGTGTGTGGGACTCACGGACCCAAAAAGGAAAGGGCCCGTACTACCCACTAAACCACCGCGGTGTTCCGCCTCACCTTAAACCGGCTCGCAGGGTAGGCCAGAGGTTAAATCACTGCGAGCCGGCAAGGGGCGCCCCGTGAAGTCGGGGCTCGCCTCGGAGGGGCCAATTAAGTGACCCCCCCGGAGCTCCCTAAGGAGCTGAAGAATCTAGCCCGCACCTCCACCGTTCTCGAGCACCTCTCTGAAAGCAGAGAGGGTAGAGAACGGCCGGTGCGGGCGTGCGTAAGTGGGCACCGTCCGGAACACGAGGAGGGTGCCCGTCGCCACGGGTGACCATCGGTGGGCGGAGGTCCCCCGACCTTCCGCCCACGGTCAAAAAACACTAGTCGGGGGCGCGCATGAAAGCCGCTAGGCGGCGCCCTCGGACCGGACGGCGGGGAGGAAGCGTGCGACCCGCCCGCTCCCTTACCCGCAGTTCCTCTCTCTTGGCCGCCATCACCTGGCTGGCGAACGAGGCGACGGCGGCCCAACACTGCTGGCTGCCGGCCATGGCTTGTACCACGGCCGGCAGCGACAAATTCGCACCAACGATGCCCGTGAGGGCAGAACGCGGCCCGTCCCATGCCGTGCACTCGGCAAGGGTGTGGGCCGCTGTGTCGACGACACCGGCCGGGCAGTGACGACACACGACGTCCGTCTCCACCCCAACAATCCTGCACAGGTATTTGGCGAACACACCGTGACCTGTGAGGAGTTGTGTGAGGTGGTACGTCGGTACGCCATGTGACCTCTCCACCCAGGCCCGCAGGACGGGTCGAACGGCCCCCACGAGCATCGCGCTCGCGGAAGGCGACTCTAATCGCAAGGCCCACTCCCGGAAGAGATCGTCGCGAGCCGACTGTCTCCAGCGGTCGATCTCCTCCGGAAGCGGGCGACCACCACTCAGTCGCACCAGGGCGCACTCCGCATACACGGCTTGAAGGACTCCAGCCTCGAGATCCCATGGAAGGGACCCGGCTATCATGCACGCCGCCTCGTAGGAGACGGTGCAGTACGCCCGTGCACCTCTCTGCGCGATCGCGCGCTGCGGATGTCGCAGCAGCGCTAAACTTTCGGCGCAGAGGGTGCCCGCCCAGATGGGCGCTCCGTAGAGCGCCTTCGAGCGCACCACACCGTCGTACAGACGGCGACACGGACTACCAGGCCCCCCTCGATTGGGGAGCAGCCTGGCGAGCCTCCCGGCGTATGACACCAGTTTTGGTGCCAGACGCCGGAAGTGCTCGACGAAACCCCATCTGCTGTCGAGAACCAGACCGAGATACTTTAAGGTCCGCCCGACAGCGATGGGGGTGCCACCCACCACAATCTGGGAGTCCCGAGGAGGGGCCCCCGACCGAGGCCCGTGAAAGAAAATGGCCTCGGATTTTTCGAGGGCCACCTGGAGTCCAAGCGCCCTGATGCGACCGACAACGTGGGCCACACCAGCCGTGGCCAACACTTTTGCGTCCCTGTAGGACGGGCCCCGCGCGGTGACCAGGGTATCGTCGGCGTAGCAGAAGACGCCGACGCCCCGAAGAGTGGCACCGCGCAGGACCCAATCATACCCGATGTTCCACAGGAGCGGCCCGAGGACTGACCCCTGTGGAACACCGCACGTCATGTCTCGGCGGACCACTTCCGACCGGGTCGGATACGAGACGGCCCGGTCAACGAAGTAGTCCGCGAGTACGCGCCTGAGGTACCACGGGACGTTGTGGTACCCCAGCGCCTCCGCAATGGTCCCCCAGGGGATGGTGTTGAAGGCGTTCGCGATGTCCAGCGACACCGCCAACAACACCTCCCCCTGGCCGACCGCCTCTTCCACGCTGTCCCTGAGCCGGGATATCGCGTCCAGGGTCGATCTCCCGCGACGGAACCCGTACTGGCCGTCACTAAGGTTGGGCCCCGCCCCCTCCAGGTGCTCGACGAGACGTGCCGCGAGCACTCGCTCGAGCAGCTTGCTCATCTCGCCGAGCAGGACGATAGGGCGGTAGGCCGACGGCGACTCGGCCGGGCGCCCGTGCTTCTTCAGCAGCACGAGCCGCCCGGTCTTCCATCGTCGCGGGACTCTTCCCGACGACAGACATTCCGACAGCAGGGACAGCGTCTCCTCCTCGAACGCGGGCATCACCAGGGCGACGACCCGCCCAGGGATGCCGTCCGGGCCAGGGGCGCGGTTCCTCAATTTGAGTTTCAGAACCGCGACCCCCAATTCGGCATCGGACACGGGCGGAATCGCCCCGATATCCGCCGGCGTCTGGCTTGGCGCCATCCGCGGTGGGACCCACTCTTCCCGCGCAGGGAAGAGGGAGCTGACGACGTCGCTCACGAAGGAGGGCTCGAGAGACCTAGTGAGCGGGGGCGCCCACGGCCGAAGCTTGTCGTTTACGACTTTGTACGGGCGCCCCCACGGATCTTGGTTGAGTGTGTCTAGCCACTCCTTCCAAGCCGCCTCCCTGGCGGCTCTCATCGCCGAGCGAAAGACCGCCCGGGCGGCCCGGTATGCGGCGAGCAGGACCTCTTCTTGGGCGGGGACCCGTACTCTACGTCCGCGGCTGCGGGTGCACCTTCGCTGGGCTGCGTCACAAGCTGTACGCAGCCCCGCTAAGTGGTCGTTCCACCAGTACACCCGCCTCCGCGGCGGGACAGGCCCCACCCTACTCATCGCCGCATCGCAGACGCGAGTGAGCGCACTCTCCAGTCGCTCCGCCCTCGCGTCCACGTCCAGACCCCCATCGACCGCGGCCCATCGCTCGACGATGGCCGCCTCTTTCGCCAGCTCCCGGTCGAGCGTCTTGAGACGCCACCGCGGACCTTCCCCATCCAGGGGGCGACTGCTGACCGCTGGGGTCCTCGAATTGGGGGCGGCGATGTCGAACCGTATGTAGAGGTGGTCCGACATCGTCTCCACCCCCTCGACCACCCTCCAGCCGCAAATGCGGTCAGCTAGTGCGGGGCTCGCAAACGAGAGGTCTATGATAGACCCCACTTCGCCCCGCACAAACGTGTTTACAGCCCCCTGGTTGAGCAGCACCAAGCCGTGGGACACCGCCCATTCTTCCACCATCTCACCCCGATCATCTGTCGCCGGTGAGCCCCATGCCCGAGAGTGGGCATTGAAATCCCCGGCGACGACAACCGGGGTGGGGTGCACTTCCGCCACCAGAGCTCCGACCTCGACGAGGAACTGTTCGAACTCGGCGAGGCCCCGGTTAGGCGAGAAGTACACCCCGATCACTGCAACGTCTCCCAGCAGTGCGAGCACACAGCCTCGCCCACTCGACACTCTGTCGAATGGGGCGAAGCCGAGCGCACCCCGCTGGGAGACGATAGCCACCAAACCGTCGCGATCTCCGGCCCAGTCATCCCGGGACCGAACAACGTACGGTTCGGAGACTACGGCCACGGTCGCCTGCCACTGTGCCACGGTCTGCATCAAGAGATCCTGGGCCGCGGCACAGTGGTTGACGTTGGCCTGCAGCAACGAGATTTGAGCCATCTAAACTTGGGCGGTGTCCATTGCCTCCTCTGACGGGGCGGAGGGGGACGCCGCCACCCTCCTGCCCTTTCCTCCTCTACGGGTCCGACCCCGTTTTTCAGATGCCGCCAAGCACGCTTTCGTGCCCAGGCGGTGCGCGGACGACGCTCCCGCTGCTGAGCATATGGGGCAGCACGGCTCCGCTTCGCAGCCGGCCGCCTTGTGGCCGGCCTTCCCGCAGCAGTAGCACAGGTCGCTGCGGTCGACGCCCGCAGCGCACTTCGCCCCCACGTGCCCCACCTCCAGGCAGCGGAAGCAGCGCTGGAGTCGGACCTCCAAAAGGACGGCACGGACGCGGCACCATCCGATCGCAAGAGGGCGGCCATCTGAAAGATTTTTGGCCGCCGCGACCGGGCACTGCACCCACGCCGTGCCGTTGCGCCCCGAGGAGCGGACTATATTCCCCACCTTGACAGAGGTGGTGGCGCACCCTCCTACGTCCGCCACCATCCCCGCGATTTGCTCCTGAGTCACCGCGTCGCTCAAGCCGGAGATGCGCAGCTCCGCACATTTTTCCGGCCTGGCCACCTTCACTTCTTCGCCGAGAGCAGCCCTCAGTCGCTCCGCCAGGGCGTCCGCCTTTTGGGCGTTATCAGCACCCGACACTTCAAGGACTCGTCCGCCAGTCGCCGCCGTGCGGAATCTCAACGCCTCGATGCCGAGGCTCTTCAGGTCGACTGACCTCTCAGCCTGGGCGAGCTTAGCGGCGTACGTTACGCCCCTATCCGCAGCTTCTCGCTGCAGTGTGATGACCACTGCAGCGGTTCGGGGGGCGCGGAGTTTCGGGGCGCGCCGCACGGCATTGCCATTGGCGGTTGCCTTGGCGGGCGCCTTCGGGACTGGCGCCTTTTTTGGGCGCCCTGCCACCACATTCCACGCCTCGGGCAAAGGCCGAGAAGTGGATTCCTGTGGGGGGGGCGCCTGACGCGCCGCCTCCGCCTCTCGCGCCGCAGCACTCTTCTTCTTCCGCTGGGGCTTCTTCTTAGTCCCCTGACTCACAGGGGGAGAAGAAGCCTCCTCAAACAAAGGTTCGGACGCAGAGGGTGCGGCTGTTGTAGAGCGCGCAGCGGGAGCGGCGCTAACGGACTGAGCCGCAGCGGCGGAGGAGGCGCCAACAGCAGGCGCGACTTTGGCCGAGCGGCCTTTGGCTCCAGCGGAGGGGCCAGCAGTGACGGTGGCAGCTGCGGAGCGTGCGGCGTTGCGGGCGTCCGCCGCAAGCGGCGGGCGCAGCCGCGGCTCGGGCAACAGGCGGTCGCCAATGCCGTCAATGCGAGCGTCGATGAGGAAAGCGATTTCCTCGCGCGACATCGATTGCGCAGCACTCGCCTGCTGCTTAATGCCCTTCATTTCGGCCTTGAGGGCCATAATCTCGCGCTGCAGGCGAGCCACCTCATCAGACTCCGTGCGGGACAACAGCTCCCGCACGTGCTCCATTATGGAGACTGCAGCGCTCCTGAGGCCCTGGACAGACTGCCCCTTCAGCTTGGAGCTCTTATGGGCGATGGAGCGTATAGACTCCACCGCCTCTCCAATAGCGCGGCCCAGCTGCTCAGCTCGGAGTTCCCCAGCAGCTTGCGGCGACGTCGATGCCTCCTTTTCCGATACGGGAGACTGGCGGAGGAAGGAGAGTCGCCTCTCCTCCCGCCTTCGGAGCTCTTCGGCGAGCTCCTGCTCCGCCTGTAGCTCTAGCTCCCGCTCTTTGGCCCTGTTTAATTGGGCTTTCGCCGCAGCAAGGCCGACATATTGCCCCGTCGTCGGGGGGCGTCCTCGCCTGGGCCGCTGTTTGGCCAACACGTCGCCAGCCTCATCCTCTCCTGGCGGGTTGAGGTGGCGCTTCATATGCCTCCTCGGTGATGAGCCAGCCGACTCCTCGCTGTCCCCCTCCGAGTCCGAGTACCGGGGCCTCCGAAACAGCCGGGAACACAGGGGCGAAGGGGGACCCGAGGTCACCTCAATCATTGAGACCACACTGCTGTCAGAATCTGACAGCAGTAGGTCTCGGGACAACACTGCCGTGTCACACCGTGACACCGCCACTTTCAACACTTTCCGACCCGGAACCGGAGTACCGGGCCTCTCCTCTCCACTACCAACATCATTTTTATTTTTTAAATTTAAATTTTCCATAGCTGATCCCACGATTATGAGACGATCTAAAAGCACTCCCCGGGTGACGCTCATTCCAGGGAGCGGGCTGTTACTTGCGGAGGTCGCCAAGTATCCGCTGGGTTTTAACGTGCTTTCCTTCACGGATTTTTGTATCGGGTATCACCCTCAGGCCAGCCAATTAAGGCAAGCCGCCTTCGGCCACGTTGCGCCGCACGTACCCTGTAGACCGTGAGACAGGGGTCGTTGCACGACGCAACGTGGCCGGCTACGAGAGGCTGGTCAGGCCTCCCCGATGCGACCTTTCAGTCGCGTCCGTTCCCATGGGCCTTGCAGGCCCATACGCCCCGACCCCCTCATGGGGTCCTCTTGCCTGTTAAGGCTCAGCTCAGGTGAGGCCGAGAACGACCCCACCATAGCTCCATAAGGAGCTGACAAACAGCGCGCCGTCGCCGCGACAGAAAAGATAGAAGAACAAAGACAAGAAACGAAAGATGGAAGAATAAACAAGGAGAAAGAAGAACAAAGAAAACAACAACGACGCCGCGGGCGTTGCAGGCCCGCCATACCACGACCCCCCTCATGGGGTCAGCTAGCCCTGAAAAGGGCTTGTCGGACTTGGTCAATCGCTACCAGAATCCTCCGAGGAGGACACCAATAACCATTGTCCAGGGTGCACCAGCGTCCCGGCTTCCGTTCCCCCCACCGAAGTAGAAAGGACAAGAAGCAGGGCTAAGCCAACGTGGAGGTTATCCGACCGCACCCCGCCCCCCCCCCCTCCATGGGTTAGGTTTTTTTTTTTTTTTTTTTTTTTTTACGTGGTCGGTGATGCATTTACGCACTTCACCGTCTCGCTGCGGGGGGGAGCGAGACGGCTTCGTGTGGGACTCCCGGCCCTAGGATGGAAAACGGGCCGGACTACCCACTAAAACCTATCCACGGTGTTTCTCCTTCGCCTTAGCCGGGCCGCCGGATAGACAGAAACTGTTAAGCAACGGCGGCCCGGAAAAGGGGCGCTCTTTCGAGCTCAACACGGGGGGCCTAACCCCCCCCAATCAACAGAAGCGACGCCCCCGAAACACATAAGGGGCGTCGGACTCCTCAGGGCCTTTCGCGTGAGCGGTGGGCCCCCCGACCCACCGCCCACGGCCCTATCAGTCGGGGGCTTGGGCGTATGCAATACGCCGTCGCCCCCTGACTGGTGCCCGGCGGGGCGGAAGCGTGCGGCCTGCACGCTCCCGTTCCCGCAGGGCCTCTCTCTTTGCCGCCATCACCTCCCGAGCGAAGGAGGCGATGGCGGCCCAACATTCTTCGCTGCCGGCCATAGAGAGAATGACGGCCGGCAGCGAACCTACACTGCCGATGATGCCCGTGAGGGCCAACCTCTGCGTGTCCCAGGCGGCGCACACAGCGAGCGTGTGCTGCGCCGTATCTACGGCGCCGCCTGCGCAGTGATGACAAACGGGCTCCGACAGGATCCCCACCACTTCCCACAGGAATTTGGCAAAACAGCCATGACCTGTGAGAAGTTGGGTGAGGAAGTAGGTCGGAGCCCCCTGCGCATGCTCCACCCACTGGCGGAGCACGGGACCGATGGCCCCCACGAGCACTCGGCTCGCGGTCGGAGCCGCACATCTCAAGGCCCATTGCCGGAACAGATCGTCGCGAGCCTCCTGTCTCCAGCGATTGACCTGCTCCGGCAACGGGCGACCTCCTTGTTGTCGCACCATGGCGCCCTCCTCGTAGACCCTCTTAAGGACCCCTGCTTCGAGATCCCAAGGGGGACTTTGTGCCAACAGGCACGCCGCCTCGAAAGACACGGTGCGGTACGCCCGTGCAGCCCTCTGCGCCGTGATCCGCTGCGGTCGTCGCAGCTGGACCATGTTCGCGGCGCTGAGGGCATCCGCCCAAATAGGCGCCCCATAGAGCGCCTTGGAGCGTACCACACCCTCGTAGAGACGGCGGCATGCACTTCCCGGTCCCCCTTTATTGGGGAGCAGCCTACCGAGCATCCCGGCAAACGTCACCAACTTTGGTGAAAGCTGCCGGAAATGCTCGACGAACCCCCACCGGCTGTCGAGCAAGAGACCCAGATATTTAAGGGTCCTCCCGACAGCGATGGAGGTGCCACCCACCACAATTTGGGCATCCCGAGGGGGTCTCATCCGAGGCCCATGGAAGAAGAGGGCCTCGGATTTTTCGAGGGCCACCTTGAGGCCGAGCGCCCTGATGCGACTGACGACCTGTGCCGTGCCCGCAGTGGCGAGCACGGCAGCGTCACGGAAAGTGGGTCCATGGGTTTTTTTTTTTTTTTTTTTTTGTTGACGCGGGGAATGCATTTAAGCACCGTCATCCCTGCTGCGGGGGCAGCAGGGACGGTGTGTGGGACTCACGGACCCAAAGAGGAGAGGGCCCGTACTACCCACTAAACCACCGCGGTGTTCCGCCTCACCTTAAGCCGGCTCGCAGGGTAGGCCAGAGGTTAAATCACTGCGAGCCGGCAAGGGGCGCCCCGTGATGTCGGGGCTCGCCTCGGGGGGCAATAAAGTGATCCCCCCGGAGCTCCCTAAGGAGCTGAAGAATCTAGCCCGCACCTCCACCGTTCTCGAACACCTCTCTGAAAGCAGAGAGGGTAGAGAACGGCCGGTGCGGGCGTGCGTAAGTGGGCACCGTCCGGAACACGAGGAGGGTGCCCGTCGTCACGGGTGACCATCGGTGGGCGGAGGTCCCCCGACCTTCCGCCCACGGTCAAAAACACTAGTCGGGGGCGCGCATGTATTCGGCACGTCGACGCCCCCGAACAGCACGGTAGGGCGGGAGCGTCTGTCCAGCACGCTCCCGCTCCCGCAGTGCTTCTCTCTTGGCCGCCATCACCACGCTAGCGAACGTGGCGACGGCGGCCCAACACTGTTGGCTGCCGGCCATGGCTTGCACCACGGCCGGCAGAGACAAATTTACACCAACGATGCCCGTGAGGGCAGAACGCGGCCCGTCCCATGCCGTGCACTCGGCAAGGGTGTGGGCCGCTGTGTCGACGACACCGGCCGGGCAGTGACGACACACGGTGTCCGGCTCCACCCTAGGCACCTCACACAGGTACTTGGCGAAACAGCCATGTCCTGTGAGTAGTTGCGTAAGGTGGTACGTCGGCGCACCGTGTGACCTCTCCACCCAGGCCCGCAGGACGGGTCGAACGGCCCCCACGAGCATCGCACTCGCGGAAGGCGACTCCAATCGCAAGGCCCACTCCCGGAAGAGATCGTCGCGAGCCGACTGTCTCCAGCGGTCGATCTCCTCCGGAAGCGGGCGACCACCATTCAGTCGCACCAGGGCGCTCTCGTTATAAACCTTCTTCAGGACTCCTGCCTCGAGATCCCAAGGGAGGCTTCCGGAAATTAAGCACGCCGCCTCGTAAGAGACAGTGCAGTACGCCCGTGCCGCCCTCTGCGCAAGCACTCGCTGCGGGCGCCGCAACAGAGGAATCGTTGCGGCACTGAGGGCGTCCGCCCAGATAGGCGCTCCGTAGAGCGCCTTGGAGCGTACTACACCGTCGTAAAGACGGCGACACGTGCTACCGGGCCCCCCACTATTGGGGAGCAGCCTCGACAGCCTTCCGGCGTATGAGATCAAATTTGACGACAGACGCCGGAAGTGCTCGGCGAAACCCCACCGACTGTCAAGCACCAGACCAAGATACTTTATGGTCTTCCCGACAGCGATGGGGGTGCCGCTCACCACAATGTGGGAATCTCGAGGGGGCCCTCGCCGAGGCCCGTGAAAAAAGACGGCCTCGGATTTCTCGAGGGCCACTTGGAGTCCGAGCGCCCTGATGCGGCTGACCACCTGGGCTACGCCCGCAGTGGCCAGGACTTTTGCGTCCCGAAAGTCTGGGCCCCGCGCGGTTACCAGGGTATCGTCGGCGTAACAAAGTACGCCGACTCCCCGAAGAGTGGCACCGTGCAGGACCCAATCGTACGCGATGTTCCACAGGAGCGGACCAAGCACCGACCCCTGCGGAACACCGCACGACATTTGCTTGCGGACTACCGCCGACCGGGCCGGATAGGAGATGGCCCGGTCCACGAAGTAGTCCGCAAGGATGCGCCTGAGGTACCACGGGACATTGTGGTACCTCAGCGCCTCGGCGATGGTCTGCCAGGGGATGGTGTTGAAGGCGTTCGCGATGTCCAGCGAAACCGCCAACAACACCTCCCCCCGACCGACCGCCTCTTCGACGCTGTCCCGTAGCCGGGATATGGCGTCCAGGGTCGACCTCCCACGACGGAAACCGTATTGGCCGTCACTGAGATTGGGCCCCGCCCCATCCAGGTGCCCGACGAGACGCGCCGCGAGCACCCGCTCAAACAGCTTGCTCATCTCGTCGAGCAAGACTATGGGGCGGTAGGCCGACGGCGACTCGGCCGGGCGCCCGTGCTTCTATGCCGACTTCGCAGCCGGAGGCCTGGCCGCTGGTGTCTTCTTGGGGCGCCCAGCCACAACATTCCACGCCTCGGAGGTGGAGGAAGAGGACGGTGTGGGCAGAGTGGACACTGCATCTCGGCGTGCCGCCTCAGCCTCGCGCGCTGCAGCACTCTTCTTCTTTCTTTTCTTCTTCCCCGATGCTGAAGGGGGGGAAGAAGCCGGCAGAACAGCCGGAGGAGCCTCCGTCTCCTCCGGGACGGGGACGCCACGACGATGACGCGGGGCGGCAATGGGGCCACCTTGCCGAAGCAGGGGTGCAGCGGGAGCGCCGACGCTTGAAAGCGATGTCGCAGTGGCGCGAGCGGCGTTACGGGCGTCCGCCTGAAGGGGTGGACGCAGCCGCGGCTCCGGAAGCAGGCGGTCTGAAACGCCGTCGAAGCGCGCGTTGATCATGAACATGATCTCCTCGCGCGACATCGACGGCGGGGCGCTCACCTGCTTCTTCACCGCCTCCAATTCGGCCCGCAGCGCAGCCACCTCACGCTGCAGGCGGACGTTTTCGTCGCTGTCGGTCCGGCCACGCAACTCCCGCACGTGTTCCATTATGGAGCCCGCAGCGCTCCTGAGGCCCTGGACCGACTGTCCCTTCAGTTTGGAGCTCTTGTGGGCGATGGAGCGTATTGACTCCACCGCCTCCTCAACCGCCTTCTCCAGTTGCTCGGCCCTGAGGTCACCCACAGGAGCCGGCATACGCGCCTCGTTTCCTCCGTCCTGAACGGGAGGCTGGAGGAGGAAGGAAAGTCGCCTCTCCTCCCGCCTTCGGAGCTCTTCGGCGAGTTCGTTTTCCGCCTGGAGCTCTAGCTCCCGCTCTTTGGCCGCGACATAGTCGGCCTTCGCCTTTGCGAGGCCCACGTAGTGCCCCGTTGTAGGGGGGCGACCGCGACCTCGTTTAACGGGTTGGCCCCGGGTGTTGTTGGAGCCAACCGACTCCTCGCTGTCCCCCTCCGAGCCTGAGTTCCGGCGCTTGTCAGCGCGCTGCCACAGGCGAGACAGCGGGTTAGGGGACGGGCGAGGCGATACCTCCACCAAAGAAACGACGCTGCTGTCAGACTCCGACAGCAGCACCTCTCCAACCACACCGCCGCGCGGTGCGACGTCGCAACGCGACACCGACACCCGCAGCTCCTTCCGATCTCGAACGCAGCTTCGAGACCGGCTTCGACTCCGGCTTCGGCTCCGAGCTCGACTCAGGGTCCGACTCCGCCTCGGCACTGGAGTACCAGGCCTCTCCTCCTTACTCCCGACATCCTCAATTTGTTTGTTATTTAAAAATTCCATACTTTATCCCACGAGTAGAGACGATGTAAAAACGACTCCCCGGGTGACGCTCATTCCGGGGAGCGGGCTATTACATGCGGAGGTCGCCAAGTATCCGCTGGGTTTTAACGTGCTTTCCTTCACGGATTTTTGTATCGGGTATCACCCTCAGGCCAGCCAATTAAGGCAAGCCGCCTTCGGCCACGTTGCGCCGCACGTACCCTGTAGACCGTGAGACAGGGGTCGTTGCACGACGCAAGGTGGCCGGCTACGAGAGGCTGGTCAGGCCTCCCCGATGCGACCTTTCGGTCGCGTCCGTCCCCATGGGCCTTGCAGGCCCATACGCCCCGACCCCCTCATGGGGTCCTCTTGCCTGTTAAGGCTCGACTCGGGTAAGGTCGAAATCGACCCCACCATAGCTCCAAAAGGAGCTGACGAACAGCGCGCCGTTGCCGCGACAGAAGAGATAAAAGGACAAAGACAAGAAACGAAAGTGGGAAGAATAAATAAGGAGAAAAGAAGAACAAAGAAAAACGACAACGACGCCGCGGGCCTTGCAGGCCCGCCATACCACGACCCCCCTCATGGGGTCAGCCAGCCCTGAAAAGGGCTTGTCGGACTTGGTCAATCGCTACCAGAATCCTCCGAGGAGGACACCAATAACCATTGTCCAGGGTGCACCAGCGTCCCGGCTTCCGTTCCCCCCACCGAAGTAGAAAGGACAAGAAGCAGGGCTAAGCCAACGTGGAGGTTATCCGACCGCACCCCAACTTTTACACGGTTAGGTTAGGTTAGGTTAGGTTTTTTTTTTTTTTTTTTTTACGTGGTCGGTGATGCTTTTACGCACTTCACCGTCTCGCTGCGGGGGGAAGCGAGACGGCTTCGTGTGGGACTCCCGGCCCTAGGATGGAAAACGGGCCGGACTACCCACTAAAACCTATCCACGGTGTTTCTCCTTCGCCTTAGCCGGGCCGCCGGATAGACAGAAACTGTTAAGCAACGGCGGCCCGGCAAAGGGGCGCTCTTTCGAGCTCAACACGGGGGGCCTAACCCCCCCAATCAACATAGAAGCGACGCCCCCGAAACACATAAGGGGCGTCGGACTCCTCAGGGCCTTTCGCGTGAGCGGTGGGCCCCCCGACCCACCACCCACGGCCCTATCAGTCGGGGGCTTGGGCGTATGCAATACGCCGTCGCCCCCTGACTGGTGCCCGGCGGGGCGGAAGCGTGCGGCCTGCACGCTCCCGTTCCCGCAGGGCCTCTCTCTTTGCCGCCATCACCTCCCGAGCGAAGGAGGCGACGGCGGCCCAACATTCTTCGCTGCCGGCCATAGAGAGAATGACGGCCGGCAGCGAACCTACACTGCCGATGATGCCCGTGAGGGCCAACCTCTGCGTGTCCCAGGCGGCGCACACAGCGAGCGTATGCTGCGCCGTATCTACGGCGCCGCCTGCGCAGTGATGACAAACGGGCTCCGACAGGATCCCCACCACTTCCCACAGGAATTTGGCAAAACAGCCATGACCCGTGAGAAGTTGGGTGAGGAAGTAGGTCGGAGCCCCCTGCGCATGCTCCACCCACTGGCGGAGCACGGGACCGATGGCCCCCACGAGCACTCGGCTCGCGGTCGGAGCCGCACATCTCAAGGCCCATTGCCGGAACAGATCGTCGCGAGCCTCCTGTCTCCAGCGATTGACCTGCTCCGGCAACGGGCGACCTCCTTGTTGTCGCACCATGGCGCCCTCCTCGTAGACCCTCTTAAGGACCCCTGCTTCGAGATCCCAAGGGGGACTTTGTGCCAACAGGCACGCCGCCTCGAAAGACACGGTGCGGTACGCCCGTGCAGCCCTCTGCGCCGTGATCCGCTGCGGTCGTCGCAGCTGGACCACGTTCGCGGCGCTGAGGGCATCCGCCCAAATAGGCGCCCCATAGAGCGCCTTGGAGCGTACCACACCCTCGTAGAGACGGCGGCATGCACTTCCCGGTCCCCCTTTATTGGGGAGCAGCCTACCGAGCATCCCGGCAAACGTCACCAACTTTGGTGAAAGCTGCCGGAAATGCTCGACGAACCCCCACCGGCTGTCGAGCAAGAGACCCAGATATTTAAGGGTCCTCCCGACAGCGATGGAGGTGCCACCCACCACAATTTGGGCATCCCGAGGGGGTCTCATCCGAGGCCCATGGAAGAAGAGCGCCTCGGATTTTTCGAGGGCCACCTTGAGGCCGAGCGCCCTGATGCGACTGACGACCTGTGCCGTGCCCGCAGTGGCGAGCACGGCAGCGTCTCGGAAAGTGGGTCCTCGCGCGGTGACAAGGGTATCGTCGGCGTAACAGAGTACGCCGACTCCCTGAAGATTGGCACCGCGCAGGACCCAATCATATCCTACGTTCCACAGGAGCGGACCCAGCACCGACCCCTGTGGAACACCACACGACATTTGCTTGCGGACCACGGCCGACCGAGCCGGGTAAGTTATGGCCCGGTCGACGAAATAGTCCGCAAGGATGCGCCTGAGGTACCACGGGACGTTGTGGTACCTCAGCGCCTCGGCAATTGTTGGCCAGGGGAGGGTGTTGAAGGCATTGGCTATGTCGAGCGACACAGCCAACACCACCTGCCCCTGGCCAACGGCATCGTCGACGCTGTCCCTGAGTCGGGACACGGCGTCGAGGGTAGACCTCCCGCGACGAAAGCCGTATTGGCCACTGCTAAGATTCGGCCCAGCCCCCTCCAGATGCCCGACGAGACGCGCAGCGAGCACCCGCTCGAAGAGCTTGCACATCTCGTCGAGCAGAACGATGGGGCGGTAGGCCGACGGCGACTCCGGGGGACGCCCGTGCTTACGAAGCAGCACGAGCTTCCCCGTTTTCCATCGTCGCGGGACCCTTCCGGACGCCAAACAGTCCGACATCAGGGACAGCGACTCTTCTTCAATTTCCGGCATGACGAGGCCGACGACTCGCCCAGGGACGCCATCGGGACCAGGGGCGCGATTCCTGAGTTTTAACTTTAGGACCGCCACCCCCAGTTCGACGTCGGATACGGGCGGGACGGCCTCGCCATCCGGCACTTCCCGGCTTGGTGCCATACAGGGAGGGACCCACTCTTCCCGCGCAGGGAAGAGGGAACTGACCACTTCGTCTACAAATTGGGGCTCGAGAGAGGTAGTGAGGGGGGGCGCCCAAGGTTTGAGCTTTTGGCTCACAACCTTGTAAATGTGCCCCCATGGATCCCCATTTAAACTCTCGAGCCCCTCGTTCCAGGCTGCATTCTTGGCGGCCCGGATTGCCGAGCTAAAGGCCGCCCGAGCGGCCCGGTACGCGGCGAGCAATATCTCCTCCTGGGCAAGGTCTCTCTGGCGCCTCCCACGACTGCGGGTGTACCGTCGCTGAGCTGCGTGACAGGATTTTCGCATCTCAGCGAGGTGAGGCCGCCACCAGTACACCTGCCTTCGCGGAGGTACCGGCCTTGCCCTCTGCATCGCCGCGTCGCAGACGCGAGTCATCGCACCGGCGAGATTCTCAGCCCTCACGTCTACGTCCAGACCGTCGACATTAGGAGCGGCCCAGCGCTCGACAATTGCCGCCTCTCTGGCCAGTTCCCGGTCCAGCGTGTTCAGCCGCCACCGGGGTCCCTCCCCTGCAAGGGGGCGATCAGTCACCGCAGGGTTGACCGAGGGAGCGGCGACAACGTCGAACCATATGTATCGATGGTCCGACATGGTCTCCACCCCCTCGATCACTCTCCACCCCCGTATCCGGTCCACCAAGGCAGAACTGGCAAACGAAAGATCGACGATTGAACTACCCTGGGGCCGGACACAAGTGTGGACCACCCCCCTGTTTAACAGCACCAAGCCAATTGACACCGCCCACTCCTCCAACACCTCTCCCCTAACATCGGTCGCCGGGGAACCCCAAACTCGCGAATTTTTTTTTTTTTTTTTTTTTTTTTTTTTTTTATAACGCACCTTTGCCAACGGCAAAGCCTATTAGACGCAAATTTGTTTTATCTAGGCTAACTAATAGAGCTACAGCCCTCTCAGGGCTCTTTCCTTTTGAGCTATCCTTACACCCGTATTCGCCGGCCACGCCACAGGGCGCATGGACGCCATGCACTGGAAAATGGTGATTAACCAGTGCACGGCGCCGCACACTCCGTGGCGCCGCCCGCGAATACGTCGTTTTTAATTTTAATCATCTTCCATTCCAGTTCTCTAGGTAACATTCTATTTCTTCTTTTATTCCTCTCGCACTTTCATTCAACCTTTCATTCTTTTGTGTGGGGGGATTACTGGGTATGGCGTTTTATTTCTTTATTAATTTTTTAAAAAATTTTTAACCTTTACACTTTTCTTATATATAATTTACATTTCTTATCTTAGATCTAACAGTTTTTAATTTTTAACAATAGTTTTCTTATATAATAACAGTTTACTTCCTATTTTTATTTATTCTATATGTTCTTAAACTACCTATTTTATTACAAATTTTATTACAGTTTTACAATTTAGCAGCAATGTTACACTTATACAAATATTTGAGCATTTTTAACTTGATTTTTACATTTTTTCTCAATAGTTTTATTTTCCTTATTGTTATTACATTTTCTTATTTCCTACTTGTGCATATATGTTATGCAATATTATTATAATACTGGTACATATATCTTAATTGCCCCCATTTCTTTTTCGTACTATATTTATAATTTTCTCACTGTACTTAACAAATTCTTTTCTGAAATCTTTTAGCATTTTGGGTAAGTTTGCCCTGCTCAATGTGATGTTATTACTTGTTTCAAAATTATAACGGTCAACTGTATGGACTGGGCATTCAAGCAACAAGTGCATAATGGATTCGTGTACGTCCGGGTCGCAGGCGCACGATGGGCTCGCCTTACACCTAAAACGGTGTAGGTATTCTGCGAACCCACCGTGCCCCGTAAGCAGTTGCGTGATGGTGCCAGCGACCGGCATCTTGCGGACTATACTATACGCCTCCACTGCACAAGGGAGGAAAAGCTTGGTGACGGAGGCGGTCGTACCTTCTTTGTATCTCTCATTCCACTCGCGAAGCGTGCGCTGACGCAGAACACGCTTCACGAATGAAACCGGATACAAACCGTAGTCCGGTGCCTTCTTCGATTTCAGAGCCGCCTCCTTGGCGAGCTCGTCGGCTCGCTCATTGCCCTCCAGCCCCGCGTGGGCCTTGACCCAGAATAAGGATATTTCCTTACCCTGGGCCATGCCTTCTTGAATGGCGGCCCGGGCTTCCACCGCCAGGGGATGGAGGGCATGACGGTTAACCACCGTCAGAAGCGCGGCTCTGCTATCGGAGAAGATGCCGAACGTGGTCGCGCCACGCCTGAGGATCTCACTGGCCGCTCTGCACAGTGCCAGGAGCTCGGCCTGGTAGACGGTGCAGTGCGGCGCGAGAGCAAGCTTGAGGGCCTTGGTTTCGGCCGCGTTATTCCAAAATGATAACGCTGCACCGACCCGGCCCTCAATCTTGCTCCCGTCCGTAAATATGCGTACATCCAAGTGGATGTACTCGTTAATTTGTTCCTCATCTACCAGGTCCTTGAACTCCAAAGCGGTGTGCACAGCGGGGTGAGGTGCCTCGATTGCTCGGGCCATCCGTTCGGCCTCCCAGTCTCCAAGCCATGGCTGGACCACTCCTCTCTTGGCCTCATATAATGAGGCCACCTCGTGAATCCTGAGGTCCAGAGGGAGCAGGCCAGACAAGACTAATGCCGAGTTCAGGGAGACCGTCCGGTAGGCCTTGCACAATTTCTGGGCGAAACCGCGCTGCACCACGTTCAGCTGTTTTTGGACGCCAAGCTTATTCGCCGTTGTGTGCCAAGCACTGGCGGCATACAGTATCGTCGGCTCCACCACAGCTACGTAGATGGTCCGGATCACCTCGGGATGCAATCCCCAACTGATCCGGGCCATCCTCGCAAGCTTGTGGTAGATGCCGATCGCTTTTTTGCAAATGTTTTTAATGTGTGTGTTGAACGTGAGCTTGTGGTCGATCGTGAGTCCCAAAATCTTGATGTCCTCCGATAGAGGTATGTCCACACCGCCCATGCGCAGGCGTGGGGCATCAAATTTTAGTCGGCGTGTCAGCAGCATTGCGCACGTCTTGTGTGGCGCGAACTTTAATTTGTTGCCAATGCCCCACTCCCGCACATAGGCGAGGGTGGCATTGGCTTGTGCTTCTATTTCCAAGGCCGAGTCACCATCGAACACCAACACCACATCGTCCGCGAACGCTTGCACGTATACATTCATTCCTTCCAGTCCATTCAACAGTGGGTTCAATAGCAAGTTCCACAGCAAGGGACCTCCAATCGAGCCTTGGACGCAACCTTTGTCCGTAGAGCGGCTGCACTCCTCGCCCGCGTACCTTACCCTTACATTCCTTTCGCTAAGGTAGCTGCTGATCACCCGCCTCAAGTTTGTCGGACACCCTTCCTCGGCCAGTCGTACTTTTATGACCGGCCACCAGGCGCTATCGAAGGCGCCCTCTATATCCAAGGACACCATAGTGACTATCCTCTTCGCGTCGAGTTTAGTCACTACGTGCCCCATGAGGTCATAGAGGGCGTCTTCGGTGCTTTTCTGGGGCATAAAGCCGTACTGGCGAGGACTTATCCGTGGTAAAAGATGAAACTTGAGTCGGGCGACCAACATCCTCTCGTACACCTTTCCCAAGACGGGCAACAGGCCAATTGGTCTGTACGACTTGGGAACTGTGTACGAGTCCTTGCCTGGCTTCTTCAGCACCACCACCACGGCTTCCTTCCATATCTTAGGAAAGTAGCCGTGCCGGAGGCACTGATTAAGCAGCTCCAGGAAGTATAAGGGGTCGGCCCTGACAGCGTGTGTACAGATGTCGGATGTAAATCCATCCGCTCCCGGAGCTTTCTTGGGGTTAAACCTATGAAGAGCATCGTGCATTTCGTCGAGCGTAAAAGGTGGGTCATCTCCATGATGACCCTCGCTATTGACGTCTTCATCTACCTCCGCTGCCTTTTTTCTAAGTACACGATGCCCCTCGTTGTCCTCCTCAACTCTATCTTCTGGGTAGAAGGTTTGAGCGAGGAGGTTGGCTGAACCCCAAGAATCCAGGTATGATCCGTTATGGATTAGAGGCTGATCTTCTTCCCTTGCTGTGGCCCTCCCTATCACCCTGTATATACCCTCCCATACTCCCTCCCTGTCCTGCTTTCCGCAGAAGGCCTTCCAACTCTCGATCTGTGCCTTTTTTACTTCGCTTTCATACATCTCCTTTTGCTCTAGGTACAGCATGACTACCCTCTCTCTCCGGACTGGGCATGCATTCCGGACCCGGCGCCTTTTGGTGTTGACGGCCCTCCGTAACTCGGCGAGCCTCTCCGACCACCACGGCATGGTAACAACATCTCTATTTTTAATACGGGGAATACTCTCCTCGCAGGTATCACTTATGATGCTAGTGTACGCTCCAATGACGGTCTCCAATTCCTGCGTATTCGCGATATCCTGGAGACCTGTTTGTCGGTCATGGAGCGTACTGGCCATTAGCGAGCCGAACTTCGGCCAATCGGCCTTTTTTGTGTGATACCTGCGAGTAGTTCTTTTTACAGAGAAACCCGAGGATTTTACCATATTTATGTTGAATACCATGCCGTTGTGGTCCGAGCTAGGGTTAGGTTAGGTTAGGTTAGGTTAGGTTAGGTTAGGTTAGGTTAGGTTAGGTTAGGTTAGGTTAGGTTAGGTTAGGTTAGGTTAGGTTAGGTTAGGTTAGGTTAGGTTAGGTTAGGTTAGGTTAGGTTAGGTTAGGTTAGGTTTTTTTTTTTTTTTTTGTTGAGTCAATTGGTTTTTAGTTCAGGAGTGGCGCTTATGGAGTACGCCCTCTCCTGGTACCGTTTGCAAGTTGATTGTTTAAATGTTATGTGCCGTTAAAGTGTTTTAGTTGATTTATGATATAGGTAATGTGGTGGAGGAATGAGTTACGTGTTTCGGTGTTGTTTGTTAATTTAATTAGGAGAAGGGGGTCTTGAGGATCGATATTGTTGTTTTGGCAGATATGTGTAAATGTTAGTCGTGAAAGTGCGAATCTGGGGCAGTGATAAATAAGGTGTTGGAAGGTCTGCGAGATTGTGTTGGTGCAAGGACAGAGGTCGTTGTCAGTGATGTGAAATCGGAAGAGGTATGATTTGTGGAAGGCATGGTTGGTGAGGAATTGGGTTATTGGAAAGGTGAGTTTGACTTTGGAGAGGAAGTTCGTGAGGTCATGATAGGTAGGAAGGAGTTGCTTGGTGTGGATTGACCCGGCGGAATTTTCGTAGAGTTGTTGTGAGGAGGTGAGAAGGTTTGTTTTGTGTATGTGTTTTATGTATGAAAGAGGTGTGTGAGAGTGGTCTGGTTGTTTGTGCAGGAAAGCCGCAGCTTTAGCCGCCGTGTCAGCTGCCTCGTTGCCAGGGATTCCGGCATGGGCTTTTACCCAGGCGAATTGTATTTGGATGTTTTGGGTTTTGGCAAAGTGCAATTGGCGGAATATGTTGACTGCGAATGTGTTATGGCTGTAGGGATTGGAAAGTTCGAGGAGAGCAGATTTGGAGTCGGAGAAGATGTAGTAGGAGTATGATTTAATTTTGTTGCTGATTATAAATTGACAGACTTTTTCAATGGCAAGCATTTCTGCTTGGAAAACGGAGCAGGAGGGGTGTAACTTGAATTTTTTAACTGTAGGAGAGGTGGAATGCGGACTGAAGGCGACGAAGGCTGCTCCTACGACATCGTCATGCCGACTACCGTCGGTAAAGATATTACAGTAGTTATCGGTTTGGAGGTCTATGTATTCCTCTGTAGTGAATATTTCCAGGAAGGTTATGGGTTCCCGGAGGGAGGGGTGAAGAAGAGAGGATGGGAGAGAGGGTTTTTCAACGGGGATGTCAAGAGGAAGGAATGATGAGGCGCCACGGAGTTTAGAAGTTTCTATGTCCGAGATGCTTTTAATTTTTTCTGGTAGAGGGGTTAATTGTGCAAGTGTTATTGATGTTATTGTGCTGTTGGTTCGGAAGCCGTGAATTATCTTTATGGCAAATAACCTTTGGAAAGAGAGTAGTTGTTTGACTACAACTTTGTATTCCAGGGCACTGGACCAGACTGATGAAGCGTAAGATATGATGGGGGTGATGACTTGGTCGTAAATTATTCGGATATTATCGGAGTGGATGCCCCAAGTGGGTCTAGTGTAAATAAGGAGCTTGTAGAATATTTGTTTGGCTTTTTCAATTATGTGGTTAGCGTGTTTTATGAATTTTAATTTGTCGTCTATTATGACTCCTAAGTATTTGAGTTCTTTTGTAAATTTTAGCTTTGTGTTGTTCATATGTATGTTTAATTTAGTAGATTTATTGGTGAAGCCTATGATGGTCGTTTTCTCTGGGCCGAAGTGAAGTTTGACATTTTTCCCCCATTCATTAATATGGTGCAGTGCCAGATTAGTTGTATTTTCTAAAGTGGTGAGATCGGTCGAATGTGTTGTCAGAAGGACATCGTCAGCAAATGCTTGTATATGACAGTTATCTGGAAGTGGGAGGTCGAGGAGCTCATCCATGATAAGGTTCCACATAGTGGGACCACAGACGGAGCCCTGGATGCAGCCGCGAGTCATGTTTTTGGTGGTTTCGATGTCAGAGAAGGTAAGTCCCACTGTTCTATTAGTTATGTAGCTAATCAGAATGTTATATAAGTTGCTGGGGCAATTGTAATGACGCAGTCTAATAAATATAGCAGGCCACCAAGCATTATCAAAGGCTGCCTTTATGTCCAGTGATATAGTAATTACGTGTTCACCGTGTGATTTATATGATTTAATGGCATGGACAGCGTTTGAAATGGCCTGGGAGGTGGAGACTTGCTGTTTAAATCCAAATTGTTTATTATTATTGAGGTTGTTGATGTTAAGGTGATAAGTGAGGCGATCGATTATTAGCCTTTCTAGCAGTTTGCCAAAAACATTAATGAGGCCAATGGGACGGAATGAGGATAAGTTAGTATAATTAGGTTTGTTAGGTTTCGGAATGATTTTAACGACAGCATGCTTCCATGGCAAGGGGAAGTAGGTTAGTTCAAGGCATCTATTGTATATTTTAGTTAGATAATCGGGAAATTGATTGGCGAACTGTAGGCAAATATCTGCGGTTAAGTGGTCAACGCCAGGTGCCTTTTTGTGGCTCATATGATTTAGGCCATTCAGAATTTCGGTTGTGGTAAATGGAGGTTCAGATGGAGTGAGAAGAGGTTGGTTCATTGAGGATCTAATCGATTGCTGTGAAGGGGTAAAGTCGATGGTGTCATCAGGGAAGAAGTTATCCATTAGGGCATTAGCAGTTTCCAAGGCGTCGGTGGAATAGGTGCCGTCGTTAAGAAGAAGGGTGGATGGTGGTTGTGTTAGTGGTTTTGTTTTAATGATTCGGTTGGTGACTGACCAGACGTTTTCTTTTACTTGTTGGTTGCAAAATTCCTTGAAATGTTGGGTGGATGTGGCGCAGAAGGCTTCGGAGTAAGCTTTTCTAGCAATTTGTCTCTCAGCAATAACCTCGTTGAGAGGGAGACCGCGTCGTTTGTATCGGGAGAGTTTGTGGTGTGTCCGAAGTGCGTTGGCTTTAAGCTCTTGCAAGTGGTCATTCCAGAAAGGGGGTTTTTTTGGCGCGCCGCGAGTTCGAGGTAGAATACTATCGCAGGCGTGTTGAATGGCTTTTGTGACATCATCTACAAGGGTGTCAAGATCTTGTGTGTTAAATTCGTTGATACGTTCGATGGAAGGCAGTCTCTCGCGGATCGCATCAGTGAACCTATCAATAATTCTATCCCATGATACAATTGTCGTGTTATATTTGTATGTAGATAGCTTTTTGGTTTTAGTGAAGCGTGTGCTAGTAAATGAGACATAAAAGGTGATGGAATTATGGTCTGAACTAGGAATTAAGTTGAGGTCAACCATCCAATTGGTGATGCTGATGGATGAGCGGTTGCTTGCTAGTGTGAGATCAATAATTGATTCACGTGGTTGATTGTGGGTTACGGTCTGAAATGTGGGTGTGTTTCCTTCGTTATTGATAATTAAATTGTTGTTGGTGACAAAATCTGCGATTAAGTCTCCTCTGTCGTTGCATCTGTTTGAGCCCCACCAGTGGTGCCATCCATTAAAATCACCGCATATAAGGAAAGTGGAGTTGCGATTGTGGTTTATGAAGTCCTCAAGGGTATTGAGGGTGTTGTAGGGATCAATGCGGGGTTCGATATATACGGAAACAAGATGAATTTGGTGATTTGTAAGACTATCTTTACACTGTACAATACATATATTCGAGTTGGAGTGACTGGTGATGCCTAGTGCGGAGGAAATGTTTTTGCGGATGGCTATGGATGCACGGGTGGGACGAGCGGTGGGAAATTGATAGAGCGTATACATCTGGTTATCGAGTTTCATTCGCTCGTTTGTTCCTGTGTAGGGTTCCGTAATGAAAGCAAAGTCAGGTTTGTTATTGTCAAGGTAGACGCAAAGTTCATGTAAAGCATTTCTGCTTTTGCCAAGGTTAATTTGAATGGCGTTGGGTTTTATGACTGATGGTGAGTTAAACAGGGTGTTGGGTGTATTATTGAGTATACTACTATTATGGTCCATAATCGGTCCTGGAACGAGTGCGTGCAGCCATAAAGATTTTCCTTGGACAGGTATTTGAAGTTGCGCTATGGTCTAATTTATCATTACCCTTGTTGCCTTTTTCTTGATGAACTTTGCAGTTGAAACATGTGGATTTTGTTGAGTCGTTCTTGTTTGGGCAGTCCTTGTACTCGTGACCAGAGTCAGAGCAATGGGAGCAGTTAATTTCCTCAGAAGTGCAGTGGTTACGAGTGTGTCCGAATTTCAGGCATTTAAAGCATTGTAAAAGAGGAGTGAACTCTTCTACATGAACTCGTTGGTGGTCCACATTGAGTTTCTGTAGGTTGACGATGGTGCGCCATAGTGGCGGAGATACCATGAAGACGGCGTTGTAGAGGGACCTATTTCTGTTTCCTCGTTTAAATTTAAGGGTGATTTCATCGGAATTAAAATTGTTTTGGTTTGTGATTGTTTCTGTTAATAGTTCTAATGGGATGGAGTTGGAGATGCCTTTAACTATTATCATGGGTTTTAATTTTTTGCCAGCTTCGGCCTGAAGGTTAGTGGTTTTGTTGATTTTAGTGAGAGCAAGGTCCCTTTGCTCGGTAGTGTCGAATTCAACGCGAATCTTATTGTTGCTGACATTGGTAGTCCTAGAGGGCGCAAAGTTAGTGTCCTTGAAGGTAACACGCTGCCGGAAGTGTTGTAGAGTTTCAGTAGAACTTTGCACGTTGCTGGTGGAGGAGACGATTAGGGAGGGTTTGGTGGTGGGAATTTTGGGGGTTTTAGGGCGCGCGGGGAAGGTGAGGACCGACGAGTAGAGGGGTTGGGTGGGGTTAACTGCATTATTCGGTGTTTGTCTCATTTGTTTCACCGTGCTGCAGACATCCCTAAGTTGTTCTTTGACTGGTATAAGTTCAGTGACCAGATGATTTTTTATAACGGAAGTGATGGTGGAGATGAGATTGTTACTCAAGCCCTCACAAGATTCATCGTTTGGAATGGAGGTAGGTGTAGGAGTTGGGTTAACTGGAGAGGCCATAAGGTGTGACTTCTGTAGGTCACTAATGGTGTCAAAGATTTGAAGGATCGCCGCCCTGTCCTCCTTCTTCAGGCTTTTGCCTCTGGTGAGTAAATTGCGTGCCGTTTTAATATTTTGAGTCAGCTTATTGTGAAATTCAGCAGTAGGTGAGTCGGTAAAAGATGACAGCGACGGAGATTGAGAGAAAATAGGAGGAGGTGAACGCGGTCTTGAAAGGGTAGGGACAGATGTATTGAGTTCATCACAGTCTGAGGATAAGGGAATGAGCGGCTGAGAAAGTAGAAGCGGAGGGGCAACGGGTTGAGAAAGTATGGGGCAAGTGAGGAATGAAGGTTGAGTGCTAGTTTCACAGCTCTCATCGTCTGACAGTGCTAATCTTGCCACTGTAAAGGTACTGTCTAGATTAGTTTTTTCCGGCGGTACTGCTGGTGGCCGAGCCTTCCTCATAGGTTGGGGGCTCTTAAAAAGCGCCATAGTGGTTTAACAACAATAGGAAATTGAAATGAGAAAACTGATAGTAAAATGAACTTCGAAATAAGTAAAGGAATATGTATATATGTAGTCAAAACAAGGAGATTAAAAGTTAAAGAATTTAGAAAAATAAAGTTAACCAAATAAAAATTTTAGTCTGTCTTTTGGTTTATTTTACCTACGGCGACCCTCCAGTGCTCCGGATTGAGAGTCTAGGTCCCTGAACGAGAAAACAGGGCGGGTGGGCGGGCGATCGCACGCAGTTTTTTGCGATTTTCTCGGAAACTATAAGACCTAGAAAAATAAATGATACGTCTAAAGATAGGTATTTAGACGGGCTATATTGTGACGTAATAATAATATTTGGTGTAGTATAAAAAATTGAAATTATAGCACTTTGACTGTTTTTGAGGCACCAAGTGTACCACAAAAGTGAAATTTAATACAACTAAATATCAACCTTTATCAACAAACGGGGTGTCCAGAGAAAGGTATTGAGATGAACTTTAATATGAGATCATAAAAAGTCTAGGTCTAGAACAAAATTTGGATTAAACAATTCTGAAACTACTATTTGGTACACCAAGTGCACCGCGAAATTAAGATTTCTGCAGCTAAATATGAGTTTTTACTATTGAAGTCTGTACCGCCAGAAAGCGCCTCTGGAGAGGTATCTAGCGGTATAGATGATTTGTTTAAAATTTGAGGTTTTATTTTTAAAATTTACGGTTTTATATGAAAAGTTAGGGTTAGGTTAGGTAAATATTTTTTAAAACGAGCGAATCCGGGCGAACGTTATATGTATGTAACGGGTGCGACAAGAGGATGTCAAAACTGTAAAAAATATCGATGTAGGTCAAAAACTGAGAGAGTTATGCTGTCAAGAAGGTTAAAAATTCGTTGGTTAGGTTAGGTTAGGTTAGGTTAGGTTAGGTTAGGTTTTTTTTTTTTTTTTTTTTTTTTGTCCAGGCGCTGTGGCCTGGCCCGCGAATCGGTTTCCCTGCCATGAGCAAGGCTTTGCTAACATCTTTATTATCATCTTTTTAGATTTACAGTCTTAGGGGCTAACTAATGTAGTATATATACAATACATTCAACAGTGGCATTATATGGACATCTTTAAATTATCGGTGTACAAACAATATTAATCTAAAATAAAAATCATCAATACATTATAACATTAATTAGGTAATAAATTGTGTAAAATTGTCAAATAAATTATAAATAAATTATAAATTAATCAATAAATTGTATAATATATTTCAGTCTTCAATAAAATTGTCGTTCTTTGTATAAGCTGTGTAAAAGTAAAGGATAAACACCAAATTAAAAGTTTAACGACATTATAACACCATGATAATAATAATATTAGAATCTTTGTGGTGCGGTGGGTAGAAGCAGGACCTTGCGGTTAACTTCCCGGCTGGTAGCAATGTATGCTGTCGGCCAGAGCCTATCATAGATGTCCAGCCGGGGGTTCCTAGGTCCTGTTTCTCTCCACCGCACGTCCGGCCACGTAGATGAGGAAGGCGATGACCTTCCCCCTAACATTTTTATCTAGTAAAAGTCGCCCTACATTACCCAAACTAAAATCTGTTGCCAGGGACATCTCAAGGTCACACCGTTGTGCCCCAAAGATGGGACACTCGAACAGGAGGTGAGGCACGGTCTCGTCGACGGTGGCGTCACAGGCACACGACGGACTCGCCTTGCACTTGAAACGATGCAAGTACGAGGCGAACCCGCCGTGCCCTGTGAGTATCTGTGTGAGCAGGTACTCAGTACCCACTTTGACGACGAATTTGTGGGCTGCGCGTACGTCAGGGAAAAACAACTTGGTCACGCCGGCGACCCCGCCCTCTGTGTATCGCCGATTCCATTCGTCAACCGACTTCTCGCGGAGAATTCGTTTGACGAACGAAACCGGCACTTGATCGTAGGAGGGTCGGGTTTTCAGACTCAACGCGGCACTCTTCGCCAGCTCATCGGCCCTCTCGTTACCCTCCAGACCGGCGTGCGCTTTGATCCAGAACAGGGATATTTCCCTGCCATGGACCTCGCCGGCCCTGATGTTGGCCCTGGCCTCGACGGCCAGGCGGTGGGTGGAGGCGTGGTTGGTAACGGATTCGAGGGCCGATCGGGAGTCGCTGATGATTGCGAAGCGTGTACCGGGCCTTTCAGCCGCGAGCCTCGTAGCCCGGCATATTGCAAGCAATTCGGCCTGGTAGACGGTGCAGTAGGGCGACAGTCCAAGTTTGATGGCTCTGGTTTCCGTCTGTCGTTCCCAGATCGACAGAGCGGCTCCTACCTTGCCATGGTTAGGTTAGGTTAGGTTAGGTTAGGTTAGGTTAGGTTAGGTTAGGTTAGGTTAGGTTAGGTTAGGTTAGGTTAGGTTAGGTTAGGTTAGGTTAGGTTAGGTTAGGTTAGGTTAGGTTAGGTTAGGTTAGGTTAGGTTAGGTTAGGTTTTTTTTTTTTTTTTTTTTTTTTTTTTTTTTTTTTTTTTTATATGCGCACCTCTGCCAAATGGCAAAGCCTATTGAACCACTATTATGTTTTACCTAGTCTACCTATTATTTACGATAGCCCTCTCAGGGCTCATTCTTTATTTAACTACTCTTACACCCGCGTATACAGACGGCACCACGAGGTGCGCGCACGCTACGCGCTTTTTATGGCGCGCAGCTACCGCACGCCCCATGGTGCCGCCTGCATATGCGGCGTTCTTAAATCTATCTTCTTTCATTCTGATTCTCTGGGTACCATTCTATTTCTTCTAGTATGCCTCTCGCACTTTCACGCATTGCCTTTCATTCTTTTGTCGGGATATTCAGGGTGTAGCGCTTTATTTATTTATTTAAAAGTTTTTTGTTTTCAAAATTTTTACATGTCTTATGCTAATTTACATACAGTATTTTTACCATCTAACATTGTTTTTATACAAATTCTATTTATTCTAAATACCACATTTACTTACATCACTAAATTAACTTTTTTCAGTTTTTTAGCTCTAGCTTTAAATATAACAATATGACATCACTTCTTATTTCTATTTTGCTCTTATTTTCTAGTTAACATGTTCCTTATTTTGCTGTCTGTCTATATATGTAATCTAATATTATAATAATATCGACTCATATTATATTTGCTTTCCACCATTCCTCTTGTGCACAGTATTTATTATTCTTTTTGAGAATTCAAGAAACTCGTCTCTGTTTTCTCTTAATATTATGGGCAAGTTTTGAAGATTTAATGTCGCACTATTTCTCAATTCGAAGTTTAATCGTTCTGACATGTGTATAGGGCATTCCAGAATGAGGTGTGTAATGGTTTCGTGAGCGTCCGGGTCGCAGGCGCACGATGGGCTCGCCTTACACCTGAAACGGTGCAGGTATTCTGCGAACCCACCGTGCCCCGTAAGCAGTTGCGTGGTGGTGCCAGCGACCGGCATCTTGCGGACGATACTATACGCCTCCACTGCACATGGGAGGAAAAGCTTGGTGACGGAGGCGGTCGTACCTTTTTTGTACCTCTCATTCCATTCATGAAGCGTGCGCTGGCGCAGTACTCGCTTCATGAATGAAACCGGATACAAACCGTAGTCCGGTGCCCTCTTCGATTTCAGAGCCGCCTCCTTGGCGAGCTCATCGGCTCGCTCATTGCCCTCCAGCCCCGCGTGGGCCTTGACCCAGAATAAGGATATTTCCTTACCCTGGGCCATGCCTTCTTGAATGGCGGCCCGGGCTTCCACCGCCAGGGGGTGGAGGGCATAACGGTTGACCACCGTCAGAAGCGCGGCTCTGCTATCGGAGAAGATGCCGAACGTGGTCGCGCCACGCCTGAGGATCTCGCTGGCCGCTCTGCACAGTGCCAGGAGCTCGGCCTGGTAGACGGTGCAATGCGGCGCGAGAGCAAGTTTGAGGGCCTTGGTTTCGGCCGCGCTATTCCAAAATGATAACGCTGCACCGACCCGGCCCTCAATCCTGCTCCCGTCCGTAAATATCCGTACATCCAAGTGGATGTACTCGTTGATTTGTTCCTCGTCTACCAGGTCCTTGAACTCCAAAGCGTTGTGCACAGCGGGGTGAGGTGCCTCGATTGCTCGGGCCATCCGTTCGGTCCCCCAGTCTCCAAGCCATGGCTGGACCACTCCTCTCTTGGCCTCATATAATGAGGCCACCTCGTGAATCCTGAGGTCCAGAGGGAGCAGGCCAGACAAGACTAATGCCGAGTTCAGGGAGACCGTCCGGTAGGCCTTGCACAATTTCTGGGCGAAACCGCGCTGTACCACGTTCAGCTGTTTTTGGACGCCAAGCTTATTCGCCGATGTGTGCCAAGCACTGGCGGCGTACAATATCGTCGGCTCCACGACAGCTACGTAGATGGTCCGGATCACCTCGGGATGCAATCCCCAACTGATCCGGGCCATCCTCGCAAGCTTGTGGTAGATGCCGATCGCTTTTCTGCAAGTGTTTTTAATGTGTGTGTTAAACGTGAGCTTGTGGTCGATAGTGAGTCCCAGAATCTTTATCTCATCAGACAGAAGTATGTCCACCCCGCCCATGCGCAGGCGTGGGGCATCAAATTTAAGTCGGCGTGTCAGCAGCATTGCGCACGTCTTATGTGGCGCGAACTTTAATTTATTGTCGATGCCCCACTCCCGCACATAGGCGAGGGAGGCATTTGCCTGCCCCTCAATTTCTAAGGCCGAGTCACCGTCGAACACCAACACCACATCGTCCGCGAACGCCTGCACGTACACATTCATCCCTTCCAGTCCTTTCAACAATGGGTCTAATAACAGGTTCCACAGCAGGGGACCTCCAATCGAGCCTTGGACGCAGCCTTTGTCCGTAGAGCGGCTGCACTCCTCGCCCGCGTACCTTACCCTTACCTTCCTTTCGCTAAGGTAGCTGCTGACCACCCGCCTCAAGTTTGTCGGACACCCTTCCTCCGCCAGTCGTACTTTGATGACCGGCCACCAGGCGCTATCGAAGGCGCCCTCTATATCCAAGGACACCATAGTGACTATCCTCTTTGCGTCGAGTTTAGTCACTACGTGCCCCATGAGGTCATAGAGGGCGTCTTCGGTGCTCTTCTGGGGCATAAAGCCGTACTGGCGAGGACTTATCCGTGGTAAAAGATGAAACTTGAGTCGGGCGACCAGCATCCTCTCGTACACCTTTCCCAAGACGGGCAACAGGCCGATTGGTCTGTACGACTTGGGAACTGTGTACGAGTCCTTGCCTGGCTTCTTCAGCACCACCACCACGGCTTCCTTCCATATCTTAGGAAAGTAGCCGTGCCGGAGGCACTGATTAAGCAGCTCCAGGAAGTATAAGGGGTCGGCCCTGACGGCGTGTGTGCAGATGTCGGATGTAAATCCATCCGCTCCCGGAGCTTTCCTGGGGTTAAACCTGTGAAGAGCATCGTGCATTTCGTCGAGCGTAAAAGGTGGGTCATCTTCATGATGACCCTCGCTGTTGACGACTTCATCTACCTCCGCTGCCTTTTTTCTAATTACACGATGCCCCTCGTTATCCTCCTCAACTCTATCTTCTGGGTAGAAGGTTTGAGCGAGGAGGTTGGCTGAACCCCAAGAATCCAGGTATGATCCATTATGAATTAGAGGCTGATCTTCTTCCCTTGCTGTGGCCCTCCCTATTACCCTGTATATGCCCTCCCATACTCCCTCCCTGTCCTGCTTTCCGCAGAAGGCCTTCCAACTCTCGACCTGTGCCTTTTTTACTTCGCTTTCATACATCTCCTTTTGCTCTAGGTACAGCATGACTACCCTCTCTCTCCGGACTGGGCATGCATTCCGGATCCGACGCCTTTTGGTGTTGACGGCCCTCCGTAACTCAGCGAGCCTCTCCGACCACCACGGCATCGCAACAACATCTCGGTTCTTTATGCGGGGGATAGTTTCCTCGCAGGTATCACTAATGATGTTAGTGTACGCTCCAATGACGGTCTCCAATTCCTGCGTATTCGCAATATTCTGGAGACCAATTTGTCGGTCATGGAGCGTACTGGCCATAAGCGTGCCAAATTTTGGCCAATCTGCTTTTTTGGTGTGATACCTGCGAGTTGTTCTTTTGGTGGAAAAACCCGAAGATTTAACCAAATTGATGTTGAATACGATGCCGTTGTGGTCCGAGCTGGGCGCGAGGGTTTCGTCAACCCGCCAGCCGTCGACTCGCGGAAGCATGTCACTCGAACATACCGTGACGTCCACGTAGCTGCTGTACCTCGTTACACCTCTCACAGTATCGAAAGTCGGAGTGTCTCCACTGTTCAGGACATGGAGGCCCCATTCATCTAGGGCACCACTCAATACGGCGCCTCTGGGATTTTCCGACGTACCACCCCACCAGGCACTCTTCGCGTTGGCATCCCCTCCGAAGATAACAGACCGTGGTCCCAATGTAAGTAGGACTCTCCCCAAGGTATCCAGGTAGGGCTCAATGGGCTCGGTAGGTTCGAAATAAAAGGATACCAGCGTGATCATCCAGGCGCTGGTCCGGATCCCCACCACTACGACATTGTCGGTGGTGAGTTGCGGGTACTGAATGACGTCCAGCGTCGAGTCGAACACGACGATGGCCGCCTTTGCAGTCCCATCTCCTTGTCCAGCGTTCTGGAAGACCCTAACGCCCTGGTATCCCCTCATTCTTTTACCGTTGCCCACGTAAGGTTCCTGCACAAGTGCTATTGCTACCTTACGCCTGGAGGCCTCGAGTAAGAAGTCTTGGGTTGCCACCTGCTTCTTCTTCAGGTTTGCCTGCGCAATTCTGTGTGGGGCGGTAATGCCAGGGACGCCCTTAACAATATTGAGTGGTTGCCCGTGCAATTCCATCCCATCTCATTCGTGTCGGGCATGAGCTGCTCATCGCTCCGTGCCCCGTGCTGTCCAGGCCCTCCCCCCGGCAGTTACAGCAGGAAGGCTGCGTTCCCACCCGCAGCTCCGGGCAACTGGCCTTCATGTGAAGACCACCGCAGTGACTGCAGGTGGGTTCAGTATTCCTGCAGTACTTCCTGCTATGCCCGTAGCCTAGGCATAGAGAACACTGCACCAACGGCGACTGATCTGCGACCCTTACAGGCTGCAGATCGATGTGCAGCCTCTCCACGTCCAGGGCACGGGACCACACCGTCGGGGAGACCCTGAGCACCACGTGGCACGTCAGAGGGTTCCTCGCGTTCCTACGGTATTGCACGGAAATGCGGTCTTCGTCGTGAGTTAGATCGCGGAAGATCTCGCGATTACGCGTCCTAATCGCGCCGATTAGTTGTTCGTCCTTATGGACCTTCAGCACTCCGTACAACACCAGTAGGGGGTCACGATTTTTAATTGCCTCTACACAAAGGCCCCTCTCCTTATCTCTGAGCCTTTGTGTCGCCCTCTTTCGTTCTTCTTCCGTCTTGTACCCTATTATTACTCTCTTATCCTTCGCTTTTCTTACCTTTTCCACTCTCACCCATCCTTCATCCTCGTTTGCAGCCCTCCTCAGTCTTTCTATCACCTGTTCACTCGTCTCCTGATCATCCTTAGACGTAACAACCACTGAATGCAGTGCGGTCCTCCCCTGAGGTTGATGATCCCTCCGGTTCGCCACTGCTTCCGCGTAGGTGGTGTTACGTAATACCTTACTTTCCCTCTCTCTTTCTCTTGCATCCATCCCTTCCATCTTTTCTTTCATCTCACTCATAATCCTGTTGCTCTCTTCCATTCTTCTCTCATTTTCCCGCAAGTATTTTCCATTTCTTTCTATCTGTTCGCTCAGTTTTTCCTCCATTGTTTTGAGTCTCCTAACCACCTTTTCCGTACTTTTCCTATCCTGTGTCATTTGGAGATCCTCCCCTGAGGTTTCCTCTTTAAATAATTTGAAAAGGTCTGTGAACGCCTCAAGAACTCCCGCTTTGAGGTCGCTCCGCATATTCCTCGTTTGATTGACACATGATTTGCCCCACATGACTAGTTTTTTAGCCCTAACTAAGCGGTCCTCCTCTTGTAGTGGTAGTTGAGGAGGCATTTCGGCTGTGGCTATGGTGGTTGCCGATGTTGTGATGGTGGCGGTTCTAGTGGCGGCTGTTGTTACGGTTTTTGTAGCAGTAGCCGCTGCATAGGTGGTGATAGCGGCCGCTGTGTTAGTTGCGGAGGTGGTGGCGATGGTGGCGGTGGTGTTCGCGGCGACAGATGTCCTTGATGCGGCCCCGGACCCAATCGTGTTTGTTTTTGGTGGCGTTATTGGGAGCGCCGGCTTTTTTGTCGGCTGAAAATCTAATCTGAGGACGGCTTTCGGCGTGACAGTCCCACCGCCAGCCGTCTCCAAACTCCTTCTGATGGCCGCTACGTTTGTGAGGGTCTTCGTTTTTGACGGTGTTACCCTTGGCGCTGCCCCTTGCCTTTCTTTAGGTGGCGTGCGTATAGGGTTCATTGTGCGTCGATAATATACTCGAGGTATGTAGAGGGTACCTCGGTTGAAGTGTGTAAAATGAAGTGTGCTGATGTTTAGTGTGTGCGCAACCCGGACTGGTGTGCACGTGTGTAAATGTTGTGTGGGTGTGTATGTGGGTGTGTATGTGGGTGTGTATGTGTGTGTGTATGTGTATGTATGTGAGTATGTGTGTGTGTTTACGTGTGCGCGTGAGTGTGTGTGTGCGTGCGTATGTGTGTGAGTGCGTATGAGTTTGTGTGTGTTACCTGAATGCCCAGTTAATAATTATTTTTCCTTTTCAGGTCAGTTTCTAGTTGTATGGTGGAAAGCAAAGGAAGCACCCAATCTGGGGTGTGTCCCTCCCTTCGGTCAACTATAGGTCTAATGTAGGTGAGTAGATTCTACTCTTGTTTAAAGAAAAGAAAGTAAAATAAATGTAGAGCCCTGTTAGGATTCTGGTGTCAACCAGGACGTTCTATCCTGGGTCTAAAGTATCGTAGCGCAGCTACAGGTCTTAACCTAGGCCAATAAGGGCTGTAAAGTCTTAAAACTAGCTTAAAGTTATTTAAAATGTATATAAAGTCTTAGTCTAAGTCGTATTTTTAACCTAGTAGGAAGCGGGAGGTCTCCCTAGTCTTAAAATATGTCCCCAGATATTTAAATACCCAAAAAATCCCAAAAACAGGGTCGACTCTAGGTAGAGTGGTCTGACCGGCTCTACTACCCCCCCAAACGATAGAGCTCCCCAAGCCCGTTTCAGCGATACCTCACTCGGCTATGCTGCTCCCTCTGGTTCGGCTATACGGGCTGGTCAAACTTTTGGTCCCAGATGGTCCCAAAATTGTCCCAGTGGCGTATCTCCGAGACCAGTGGTCCTAGCTCGTCGAGAAAGGGCTCGCTGTGAAGGGCCCGGCAAGACCTACCGCTTTACCGGACGTGTTTCGGTATATTCTGGGACCAAATTTTGGACCCAGATTCTATCGAATCAGTCCTCCCTATGCCTACTACTGGGTAGAATATCCCCAGATAATTTCCACAAAAGAAATCCTACCTTTCTGCGACCCTCGGTTAGGGAGATATAAGAGTTATAAAAAATCCAAAATGGCCGCCGAGCTGTCAAAATTAAAGTTTGACTGGCCGTATCTCCTAGACCGATGGTCGCAGGAACACCGCGTTTCTACAATTGTGACCAGTTCAACTCCCACTATAGACCCCAGGCCGAATCTGAAATCGAAATTCTTTGGGTCCAAATTGGACCCACAAGGGCCCAGTCGGATAAAGAGAGCCCCACTGATGCCGAAAGCGAAATCGGCTTGCCCGTACGACTGCCGGCTCCGGAGTTATGCCCTGTAAAAGATTTCCAAAATGGCGGCGCAACTGTCAAAGTCTGACTTTAGACTTCAATAACTCCGGAACTAAAGGTCGCACAGGCGCCGGGTTTTCACTGCCAGCACCAGCCGGACTCCCGTCACCGAACCACGGTCACAGTTTGCCTAAATAATATTTTGGTCCCAATTGGGACCAAAAGTACCCCACCCTAAAAAGCTAAATGGGACCTAAATAACACAAAAAACCGCAATTCTGTATCTCAGCCCAATCCGGAGTTACCGGACTTACAAATTCTGGGACCTAAATTTTAAAATGGGACCAAATTAAATATTTTTTAAATGAAGCGCTACGAAGACCGGATTTTGGGTTCGTCTTATGGACTTACCCTATTTAAAGACAATTTGGAAGAAATATTTTGAATTTTACTATTATTTTTCTATTTATTAACGAAAAAGATGAAAATTTGGGTATCTAAGGATTGGCTTGAGATAAAATTATAAAAAAAATATTAAAAATCGTATAAAACAAGGGGCTATAAGACTGAATTAAAATACACAAAAAGTATCACAGTTAAGACAAAAAATTTCAAAAAATACAAAAAATACAGTTTTTTAATTTTAAATACACTAAAGAATTGTCCAAAAATTATGAAATTTGCAGGGCCTGTTCTTTCAACGAGCGCGCAAAAACTGGCAGTTGAAAAAACTGGAAAATTTTGATGGATCCGGAGTGGCTCGTGTTGAAACTTTTGATTTTCTAATAATTATTACTCACTGAGTATAGGTCTTAAAATTTTTCTCTCCACGGGAAAGTGTTGCTGTGGGTGGTCCCCTGAAGGCTGCAAAATATGAAGACTCTCCGTCGAGAATTGGGATGGGCGTGGCTCGTAGCAAAAGAGAAAGTTCTCAATTTTCTCCGGAACGGTGTGCTCGCGGCTCGATGTCGAGGTGTCCGCAGATGCGGGCACGCGGGGCGCACTAGAAGGCACTTTGTCCCGGAAGAAACACGCAACACACACTGCAGCGCACGCAGAAAACACAATTTCTAACCTATAAAAATCACTTATTCACTAATAACTTCGCGGGACGTTGAGTGCCCGTTGCTCGCGTACTATGGGCGGATGCGCCTCGCGAATGCGCAACTTTCGGTGTATCACTCGCGTTTGTAACGTTTAAAAAACCCAGCAAAATGAATTTTTTAGTGCGGAGCACGTGGAAAAATGATCTAGTCGGCGTGGGAGACCAAATACGACTGGGGGTTAGGTTAGGTTAGGTTAGGTTAGGTTAGGTTAGGTTAGGTTAGGTTAGGTTAGGTTAGGTTAGGTTAGGTTAGGTTAGGTTAGGTTAGGTTAGGTTAGGTTAGGTTAGGTTAGGTTAGGTTAGGTTAGGTTAGGTTTTTTTTTTTTTTGTTGACGCGGGGAATGCATTTAGGCACCGTCACCCCGCTGCGGGGGCAGCAGGGCGGTGTGTGGGACTCGACGGTCTGGGATCGGACCGTAATACCCACTAAACCACCGCGGTGTTCCGTCTCACCTTAAACCGGCTCGCAGGGTAGACCAGAGGTTAAATCACTGCGAGCCGGCAAGGGGCGCCCCGTGAAGTCCCGTGAAGGGGCTCGCCTCGGAGGGGCCAATTAAGTGATCCCCCCGGAGCTCCCTAAGGAGCTGAAGAATCTAGCCCGCACCTCCACCGTTCTCGAGCACCTCTCTGAAAGCAGAGAGGGTAGAGAACGGCCGGTGCGGGCGTGCGTAAGTGGGCACCGTCCGGAACACGAGGAGGGTGCCCGTCGCCACGGGTGACCATCGGTGGGCGGAGGTCCCCCGACCTTCCGCCCACGGTCAAAAAACACTAGTCGGGGGCGCGCATGAAAGCCGCTAGGCGGCGCCCTCGGACCGGACGGCGGGGAGGAAGCGTGTGACTCGCCCGCTCCCTTACCCGCAGTTCCTCTCTCTTGGCCGCCATCACCTGGCTGGCGAACGAGGCGACGGCGGCCCAACACTGCTGGCTGCCGGCCATGGCTTGTACCACGGCCGGCAGCGACAAATTCACACCAACGATGCCCGTGAGGGCAGAACGCGGCCCGTCCCATGCCGTGCACTCGGCAAGGGTGTGGGCCGCTGTGTCGACGACACCGGCCGGGCAGTGACGACACACGGTGTCCGGCTCCACCCTAGGCACCTCACACAGGTACTTGGCGAAACAGCCATGTCCTGTGAGTAGTTGCGTAAGGTGGTACGTCGGCTCACCGTGTGACCTCTCCACCCAGGCCCGCAGGACGGGTCGAACGGCCCCCACGAGCATCGCACTCGCGGAAGGCGACTCCAATCGCAAGGCCCACTCCCGGAAGAGATCGTCGCGAGCCGACTGTCTCCAGCGGTCGATCTCCTCCGGAAGCGGGCGACCACCATTCAGTCGCACCAGGGCGCTCTCGTTATAAACCTTCTTTAGGACTCCTGCCTCGAGATCCCAAGGGAGGCTTCCGGAAATTAAGCACGCCGCCTCGTAAGAGACAGTGCAGTACGCCCGTGCCGCCCTCTGCGCAAGCACTCGCTGCGGGCGCCGCAACAGAGGAATCGTTGTGGCGCTGAGGGCGTCCGCCCAGATAGGCGCTCCGTAGAGCGCCTTGGAGCGTACTACACCGTCGTAAAGACGGCGACACGTGCTACCGGGCCCCCCACTATTGGGGAGCAGCCTCGACAGCCTTCCGGCGTATGAGATCAAATTTGACGACAGACGCCGGAAGTGCTCGGCGAAACCCCACCGACTGTCAAGCACCAGACCAAGATACTTTATGGTCTTCCCGACAGCGATGGGGGTGCCGCTCACCACAATGTGGGAATCTCGAGGGGGCCCTCGCCGAGGCCCGTGAAAAAAGACGGCCTCGGATTTCTCGAGGGCCACTTGGAGTCCGAGCGCCCTGATGCGGCTGACCACCTGGGCTACGCCCGCAGTGGCCAGGACTTTTGCGTCCCGAAAGTCTGGGCCCCGCGCGGTTACCAGGGTATCGTCGGCGTAACAAAGTACGCCGACTCCCCGAAGAGTGGCACCGCGCAGGACCCAATCGTACGCGATGTTCCACAGGAGCGGACCAAGCACCGACCCCTGCGGAACACCGCACGACATTTGCTTGCGGACTAGCGCCGACCGGGCCGGATAGGAGATGGCCCGGTCCACGAAGTAGTCCGCAAGGATGCGCCTGAGGTACCACGGGACATTGTGGTACCTCAGCGCCTCGGCGATGGTCTGCCAGGGGATGGTGTTGAAGGCGTTCGCGATGTCCAGCGAAACCGCCAACAACACCTCCCCCCGACCGACCGCCTCTTCGACGCTGTCCCGTAGCCGGGATATGGCGTCCAGGGTCGACCTCCCACGACGGAAACCGTATTGGCCGTCACTGAGATTGGGCCCCGCCCCATCCAGGTGCCCGACGAGACGCGATGCGAGCACCCGCTCAAACAGCTTGCTCATCTCGTCGAGCAAGACTATGGGGCGGTAGGCCGACGGCGACTCGGCCGGGCGCCCGTGCTTCTTCAACAGCACGAGCCGCCCGGTTTTCCATCGTCGCGGGACCCTCCCCGACGCCAAACACTCCGACAATAGGGACAGCGTCTCCTCCTCGAACGCCGGCATGACGAGGGCGATGACCCGCCCAGGGATGCCGTCCGGGCCGGGGGCGCGGTTCCTCGACTTGAGTTTGAGGACCGCCACCCCGAGTTCGGCTTCGGACACGGGCGGAATGATCGCCTCTGCGTATGCCGGCGTCTGGCTCGGTGCCATCCGCGGTGGGACCCACTCCTCCCGCTCAGGGAAGAGGGAACTGACGACGTTGTCGACGAAAACTGGCTCGAGAGACCTGGTGAGCGGAGGCGCCCAGGGCCGGAGTTTTTCACTCACGACCTTGTACGGGCGCCCCCACGGATCTTCATTGAGGCTCTCGAGCCACTCCTCCCAGGCCGCCTTCTTGGCGGCCCTGATGCCCGAGCTGAAGGCCGCTCGGGCCGCCCGGTATGCGGCGTGCAACTCCTCTTCTTGGACGGGATCCCTGACGCTACGACCGCGGCTGCGAGTGCACCTGCGCTGGGCTGCGTGGCATGAAGCACGCAGCCCCGTCAATTCCTCGTTCCACCAGTAAACTCGCCGCCGCGGCTTGATAGGCCCCGCCCTCCGCATCGCCGCATCGCAGACGCGAGTCAGAGCACCGGAAAGCCGCTCAGCCCTCGCGTCCACGTCCGGGCTTTCGTCGACTGCGGCCCATCGCTCCACGATGGCCGCCTCCTTCGCCAGCTCCCGGTCCAGCATCCGCAGACGCCACCGCGGACCTTCCTCAACCAGGCGGTCCCCGACCGCCGGGGTCCCCAGGCCGGAGTCGACGATGTCGAACCGTATGTAACGATGATCCGACATCGTCTCCTCCCCCGTGACCACCCTCCAGCCACGTGCGCGGTTCGCCAGGCCAGAACTGGCGAAGGACAGGTCGACAATTGACCTGCCCGTTGACCGCACAAACGTGTGGACCGAACCCCGGTTGAGGAGCACCAAGCCGTGGGACGCCGCCCATTCCTCCACCAACTCACCCCGTCCATCGGTCGCCGGAGATCCCCACGCCTGTGAGTGAGCGTTGAAATCTCCGGCAACCACCAACGGGGTGGGGTGCGCTTCCACCACCAGAGCCCCGACCTCTGCGAGCCACTGCTCGTATTCGGCGAGGCTTCTGTTTGGGGAGAAGTACACCCCGATCACTGCAACGTCTCCCAGCAGTACGAGGACGCAGCCGCGTCCTTTTGATACTCTGCTAAACGCGCCCTGCTGGGAGACGATAGCCACCAACTCGTCGCGGCTTCCCGCCCAGTTATCCCGGGCGAGAACCGCGTACGGTTCGGCGACTACGGCCACATTCGCATGACACTCTGCGATGGCCTGCATAAAGGTATCTTGGGCCGCCGCACAGTGCCCGACGTTGGCCTGCAGGAATGAGTTGGTAGCCATTTAATTTGTGGCGACGTCCATGCTCTCCTCCACATTTGTCTGGGTGGGTGTGGGGACCGCAACCGGCACCACCTTTCGCCCCACACCACCACGACGCCTCCTCTTTTTCGAAGCCGCCAAGCAGGCCTTGGAGCCCAGGCGGTGCGCAGCGGCAGTTCCCGCCGCCGCGCAGATGGGACAATTTGGCTCCGCCAAACAGCCCGCCGCCTTGTGGCCGGGCTGCCCGCAGCGGAAACAGAGTGCACTGCGGTCAACTCCCGCAGCGCACCGGGCCCCTACGTGCCCCCCCTCCAGACAGCGGAAGCACCGCTGAGGCCTGGGCTCCAACAAAACCGCACGAACGCGGGACCAGCCAACCATAAGAGGGCGGCCATCTGTCACCTTTTTGGCCGCTGCGACCGGGCACTTGACCCACGCCGTGCCCTCTCGTCCTGCCTGGCGGACAACGTCTCCACAGACTACGCTGGTGGTGGCGCACCCTCCTACGTCCGCCACCACCTGCGCTATGGCCTCCTTCGTGGCCGTGTCACCGAGGCCGGAGATGCGCAGCTCCGCGCACTTCTCAGGCCTAGCGACGCGGACTTCATCGCCGAGAGCCTCTCTAAGTTTCTCGGCGAGTGCGTCAGCCTTCTGGCTTTTCTCGGCGCCCGCCACCTCAAGGACCCTGCCCCCGGTGGCTGCCGTGCGGAAGCGTAGGCCCTCAATACCAAGGCTTTTCAAATTGACTTTGCGCTCGGCCTCGGCGAGCTTGGAGGCGTACGTCACGCCCCGTTCCACTGCACCCTGCTGCAATGTTATCACCACCGCAGCGGTGCGGGGCGAGCGGAGTTTCGGGCCACGTTTCCCCATGGCAGGCGCGTTGACGGTTGCCGATGCCGGTTTCGCAGCCGAAAGCTTGACCGCTGGCGTCTTCTTGGGGCGCCCAGCCACAACATTCCACGCCCCGGTTAGTGGCCGAGGTGTGTGTGCCGGTTTGGGGCGCTCTTGACGCGCCGCCTCGGCCTCTCGCGCTGCAGCGCTCTTCTTCTTCCTATTCCTCGTTTTCTTCCCCTGGCTCGTAGGGGGGAAAGAAGTTGAGGGAGTGACTGCAGAGGGCGCCTCCATCTCCACCAACGACGCGTCAAAAACAGCGGGGCCGACAGAACGGCCAACGTCCGGAAGCGACGTCGCAGCGGCGCGAGCGGCGTTACGGGCGTCCGCTTGAAGGGGTGGGCGCAACCGCGGCTCCGGAAGCAGGCGGTCTGAAACGCCGTCGAAGCGCGCGTTGATCATAAACATGATCTCCTCGCGCGACATCGAAGGCGGGGCGTTCACCTGCTTCTTCACCGCCTCCAATTCAGCCCGCAGTGCAGCCACCTCACGCTGCAAGCGGACGTTTTCTTCGCTGTCGGTCCGGCCACGCAACTCCCGCACGTGTTCCATTATGGAGCCTGCAGCGCTCCTAAGGCCCTGGACCGACTGCCCCTTCAACTTGGAGCTCTTGTGGGCGATGGAGCGTATAGACTCCACCGCCTCCTCAACTGCCTTCTCCAATTGCTCGGCCCTGAGGTCACCCACAGGTGCCGGCATACGCGCCTCGCTTTCTCCGTCCTGAACGGGAGGCTGGCGGAGGAAGGAGAGTCGCCTCTCCTCCCGCCTTCGGAGCTCTTCGGCGAGTTCTCGTTCCGCTTGGAGCTCTATCTCCCGCTCTTTGGCCGCGACATAGTCGGCCTTCGCCTTTGCGAGGCCCACGTAGTGCCCCGTTGTAGGGGGGCGACCGCGACCTCGTTTACCGGGTTGGCTCCGGGTGTTGTTGGAGCCAACCGACTCCTCGCTGTCCCCCTCCGAGCCTGAGTTGCGGCGCTTGTGAGCGCGCTGCCACAGGCGAGACAGCGGGCTGGGGGATGGGCGAGGCAATACCTCCACGAGTGAAACGACGCTGCTGTCAGAATCCGACAACAGCACCTCTCCAACCACACCGCCGCGCGGTGCGGCGTCGCAGCGCGACACCGACACCCGCAGCTCCTTCCGATCTCGAACGGAGCTTCGAACCCGGCTTCGACTCCGGCTTCGGCTCCGGTCTCGATCCGGGGTCCGACACCGCCTCGGCACTGGAGTACCGGGCCTCTCCTCCTTACTACCAACATCCTCAATTTGTTTTTTATTTAGAAATTCCATATTTTATCCCACGAGAATGAGACGATCTACAAACACTCCCCGGGTGACGCTCATTCCGGGGAGTGGGCTATTACATGCGGAGGTCGCCAAGTATCCGCAGGGTTTTAACGTGCTTTCCTTCACGGATTTTTGTATCGGGTATCACCCTCAGGCCAGCCAGTTAAGGCAAGCCGCCTTCGGCCACGTTGCTCCGCACGTACCCTGTAGACCGTGAGACAGGGGTCGTTGCACGACGCAACGTGGCCGGCTACGAGAGGCTGGTCAGTCCTCCCCGATGCGACCTTTCGGTCACGTCCGTCCCCATGGGCCTTGCAGGCCCATACGCCCCGACCCCCTCATGGGGTCCTCTTGCCTGATAAGGCTCAGCTCGGGCGAGGCCGAGAACGACCCCTCCACCATAGCTCCATAAGGAGCTGACAAACAGCGCGCCGTTGCCGCGACAGAAAAGATATAAGAACAAAGACAAGAAACGAAAGATGGAAGAATAAACAAGGAGAAAAGAAGAACAAAGAAAAACGACAAAGACGCCGCGGGCCTTGCAGGCCCGCCATACCACGACCCCCCTCAAGAGGTCAGCTAGCCCTGAAAAGGGCTTGTCGGACTTGGTCAATCGCTACCAGAATCCTCCTAGGAGGACACCAATAACCATTGTCCAGGGTGCACCAGCGTCCCGGCTTCCGTTCCCCCCACCGAAGTAGAAAGGACAAGAAGCAGGGCTAAGCCAACGTGGAGGTTATCCGACCGCACCCCAACTTTTACACGGTTAGGTTAGGTTAGGTTAACACATAAGGGGCGTCGGACTCCTCAGGGCCTTTCGCGTGAGCCGTTCGACCCGTCCTGCGGGCCTGGGTGGAGAGGTCACACGGTGCGCCGACGTACCACCTTACGCAACTACTCACAGGACATGGCTGTTTCGCCAAGTACCTGTGTGAGGTGCCTAGGGTGGAGCCGGACACCGTGTGTCGTCACTGCCCGGCCGGTGTCGTCGACACAGCGGCCCACACCCTTGCCGAGTGCACGGCATGGGACGGGCCGCGTTCTGCCCTCACGGGCATCGTTGGTGTAAATTTGTCTCTGCCGGCCGTGGTGCAAGCCATGGCCGGCAGCCAACAGTGTTGGGCCGCCGTCGCCACGTTCGCTAGCGTGGTGATGGCGGCCAAGAGAGAAGCACTGCGGGAGCGGGAGCGTGCTGGACAGACGCTCCCGCCCTACCGTGCTGTTCGGGGGCGTCGACGTGCCGAATACATGCGCGCCCCCGACTAGTGTTTTTGACCGTGGGCGGAAGGTCGGGGGACCTCCGCCCACCGATGGTCACCCGTGACGACGGGCACCCTCCTCGTGTTCCGGACGGTGCCCACTTACGCACGCCCGCACCGGCCGTTCTCTACCCTCTCTGCTTTCAGAGAGGTGTTCGAGAACGGTGGAGGTGCGGGCTAGATTCTTCAGCTCCTTAGGGAGCTCCGGGGGGATCACTTTATTGCCCCCCGAGGCGAGCCCCGACATCACGGGGCGCCCCTTGCCGGCTCGCAGTGATTTAACCTCTGGCCTACCCTGCGAGCCGGCTTAAGGTGAGGCGGAACACCGCGGTGATTTAGTGGGTAGTACGGGCCCTCTCCTCTTTGGGTCCGTGAGTCCCACACACCGTCCCTGCTGCCCCCGCAGCAGGGATGACGGTGCTTAAATGCATTCCCCGCGTCAACAAAAAAAAAAAAAAAAAAAAACCGTGTAAAAGTTTTAAGAAATACTTCAATAAATAAATAAAGCGCAATACCCAAATAATCCCCCCACACAAAGGAATGAAAGGCTGTATGAAAGTGCGAGAGGCATAAAAGAAGAAATGGAATGATACAAGAGAACTGGAATGAAAGATGATTAGTATATAAGCGACGTATTTGCGGGCTGCGCCGCGGGGCGTGCGGCGCGTGCACTGGTTAATCACCATTTCCCAGTGCATGGCGTCCATGCGCCCCGAGGCGTGGTCAGCAAATGCGGGTGTAAGTTTAGGTTTAAATCAAGAATGAGCCCTGAGAGGGCTGTCGATAAAATTAGGAGACTAGCTAAAACAATAAGCTGTAGAATAGGCTCTGCCATTGGCAGAGGTGCGCAAATAAAAAAAAAAAAAAAAAAAAAAAAAAAAAAAAAAAAAAAAAAAAAAAAAACCTATCCTAACCTAACGTAACCTAACCTAACCTAACCTAACCTAACCCATGGGGCGAAAAATCCGAGGCCCTCTTCTTCCATGGGCCTCGGATGAGAGCCCCTCGGGATGCCCAAATTGTGGTGGGTGGCACCTCCATCGCTGTCGGGAGGACCCTTAAATATCTGGGTCTCTTGCTCGACAGCCGGTGGGGGTTCGTCGAGCATTTCCGGCAACTTTCACCAAAGTTGGTGACGTTTGCCGGGATGCTCGGTAGGCTGCTCCCCAATAAAGGGGGACCGGGAAGTGCATGCCGCCGTCTCTACGAGGGTGTGGTACGCTCCAAGGCGCTCTATGGGGCGCCTATTTGGGCGGATGCCCTCAGCGCCGCGAACGTGGTCCAGCTGCGACGACCGCAGCGGATCACGGCGCAGAGGGCTGCACGGGCGTACCGCACCGTGTCTTTCGAGGCGGCGTGCCTGTTGGCACAAAGTCCCCCTTGGGATCTCGAAGCAGGGGTCCTTAAGAGGGTCTACGAGGAGGGCGCCATGGTGCGACAACAAGGAGGTCACCCGTTGCCGGAGCAGGTCAATCGCTGGAGACAGGAGGCTCGCGACGATCTGTTCCGGCAATGGGCCTTGAGATGTGCGGCTCCGACCGCGAGCCGAGTGCTCGTGGGGGCCATCGGTCCCGTGCTCCGCCAGTGGGTGGAGCATGCGCAGGGGGCTCCGACCTACTTCCTCACCCAACTTCTCACGGGTCATGGCTGTTTTGCCAAATTCCTGTGGGAAGTGGTGGGGATCCTGTCGGAGCCCGTTTGTCATCACTGCGCAGGCGGCGCCGTAGATACGGCGCAGCATACGCTCGCTGTGTGCGCCGCCTGGGACACGCAGAGGTTGGCCCTCACGGGCATCATCGGCAGTGTAGGTTCGCTGCCGGCCGTCATTCTCTCTATGGCCGGCAGCGAAGAATGTTGGGCCGCCGTCACCTCCTTCGCTCGGGAGGTGATGGCGGCAAAGAGAGAGGCCCTGCGGGAACGGGAGCGTGCAGGCCGCACGCTTCCGCCCCGCCGGGCACCAGTCAGGGGGCGACGGCGTATTGCATACGCCCAAGCCCCCGACTGATAGGGCCGTGGGCGGTGGGTCGGGGGGCCCACCGCTCACGCGAAAGGCCCTGAGGAGTCCGACGCCCCTTATGTGTTTCGGGGGCGTCGCTTCTATGTTGATTGGGGGGGGGGTTAGGCCCCCCGTGTTGAGCTCGAAAGAGCGCCCCTTTTCCGGGCCGCCGTTGCTTAACAGTTTCTGTCTATCCGGCGGCCCGGCTAAGGCGAAGGAGAAACACCGTGGATAGGTTTTAGTGGGTAGTCCGGCCCGTTTTCCATCCTAGGGCCGGGAGTCCCACACGAAGCCGTCTCGCTCCCCCCCGCAGCGAGACGGTGAAGTGCGTAAATGCATCACCGACCACGTAAAAAAAAAAAAAAAAAAAAAAAAAACCTAACCCATGGGGCACCCATCAAAGCGCCTGCCGTGGGGAAACGTGCCCCAAAACTCCGCTCGCCCCGCACCGCTGCGGTAGTGATAACGTTGCAGCAGGGCGCGGCGGAACGGGGCGTGACGTACGCCTCCAAGCTCGCCGAGGCCGAGCGCAAAGTTAATTTGAAAAGCCTCGGCATTGAGGGCCTACGCTTCCGCACGGCAGCCACCGGGGGCAGGGTCCTTGAGGTGGCGGGCGCCGAGAAAAGCCAGAAGGCTGACGCACTCGCCGAGAAACTTAGAGAGGCTCTCGGCGATGAAGTCCGCGTCGCTAGGCCGGAGAAGTGCGCGGAGCTACGCATCTCCGGCCTCGGTGACACGGCCACGAAGGAGGCCATAGCGCAGGTGGTGGCGGACGTAGGAGGGTGCGCCACCACCAGCGTAGTCTGTGGAGACGTTGTCCGCCAGGCAGGACGAGAGGGCACGGCGTGGGTAAAGTGCCCGGTCGCAGCGGCCAAAAAGGTGACGGATGGCCGCCCTCTTATGGTTGGCTGGTCCCGCGTTCGTGCGGTTTTGTTGGAGTCCAGGCCTCAGCGGTGCTTCCGCTGTCTGGAGGTGGGGCACGTAGGGGCCCGGTGCGCTGCGGGAGTTGACCGCAGTGCACTCTGCTTCCGCTGCGGGCAACCCGGCCACAAGGCGGCGGGCTGCTTGGCGGAGCCAAATTGTCCCATCTGCGCGGCGGCGGGAACTGCCGCTGCGCACCGCCTGGGCTCCAAGGCCTGCTTGGCGGCTTCGAAAAGGAGGGGGCGTCGTGGTGGTGTGGGGCGAAAGGTGGTGCCGGTTGCGGGACCCCAACCCACCCAGACAAATGTGGAGGAGAGTATGGACGTCGCCACAAATTAAATGGCTCCCAACTCGTTCGTGCAGGCCAACGTCGGGCACTGTGCGGCGGCCCAAGATATTTTGATGCAGGCCGTCGCGGAGTGTCAGGCGAATGTTGCCGTAGTCGCCGAACCGTACGCGGTTCTCGGCCGGGATAACTGGGCGGGAAGCCGCGACGAGTTGGTGGCTATCGTCTCCCAGCAGGGCGCGTTTAGCGGAGTATCAAAAGGACGCGGCTGCGTCCTCGCGCTGCTGGGAGACGTTGCAGTGATCGGGGTGTACTTCTCGCCAAACAGAAGCCTCGCCGAATATGAGCAGTGGCTCGCAGAGGTCGGGGCTCTGGTGGTGGGAGCGCACCCCACCCCGTTGGTGGTTGCCGGAGACTTCAACGCACACTCACAGGCGTGGGGATCTCCGGCGACCGATGGACGGGGTGAGTTGGTGGAGGAATGGGCGGCGTCCCACGGCTTGGTGCTCCTCAACCGGGGTTCGGTCCACACGTTTGTGCGGTCAACGGGCAGGTCAATTGTCGACCTGTCCTTCGCCAGTTCTGGCCTGGCGAACCGCACACGTGGCTGGAGGGTGGTCGGGGGGGAGGAGACGATGTCGGATCATCGTTACATACGGTTCGACATCGTCAACTCCGGCCTGGGGACCCCGGCGGTCGGGGACCGCCTGGTTGAGGAAGGTCCGCGGTGGCGTCTGCGGACGCTGGACCGGGAACTGGCGAAGGAGGCGGCCATCGTCGAGCGATGGGCCGCAGTCGACGAAAGCCCGGACGTGGACGCGAGGGCTGAGCGGCTTTCCGGTGCTCTGACTCGCGTCTGCGATGCGGCGATGCGGAGGGCGGGGCCTATCAAGCCGCGGCGGCGAGTTTACTGGTGGAACGAGGAGTTGGCGGGGCTGCGTGCTTCATGCCACGCAGCCCAGCGCAGGTGCACTCGCAGCCGCGGTCGTAGCGTCAGGGATCCCGTCCAAGAAGAGGAGTTGCACGCCGCATACCGGGCGGCCCGAGCGGCCTTCAGCTCGGGCATCAGGGCCGCCAAGAAGGCGGCCTGGGAGGAGTGGCTCGAGAGCCTCAATGAAGATCCGTGGGGGCGCCCGTACAAGGTCGTGAGTGAAAAACTCCGGCCCTGGGCGCCTCCGCTCACCAGGTCTCTCGAGCCAGTTTTCGTCGACAACGTGGTCAGTTCCCTCTTCCCTGAGCGGGAGGAGTGGGTCCCACCGCGGATGGCACCGAGCCAGGCGCCGGCAGACGCAGAGGCGATGATTCCGCCCGTGTCCGAAGCCGAACTCGGGGTGGCGGTCCTCAAACTCAAGTCGAGGAACCGCGCCCCCGGCCCGGACGGCATCCCTGGACGGGTCATCGCCCTCGTCATGCCGGCGTTCGAGGAGGAGACGCTGTCCCTATTGTCGGAGTGTTTGGCGTCGGGGAGGGTCCCGCGACGATGGAAAACCGGGCGGCTCGTGCTGTTGAAGAAGCACGGGCGCCCGGCCGAGTCGCCGTCGGCCTACCGCCCCATAGTCTTGCTCGACGAGATGAGCAAGCTGTTTGAGCGGGTGCTCGCATCGCGTCTCGTCGGGCACCTGGATGGGGCGGGGCCCAATCTCAGTGACGGCCAATACGGTTTCCGTCGTGGGAGGTCGACCCTGGACGCCATATCCCGACTACGGGACAGCGTCCAAGAGGCGGTCGGTCGGGGGGAGGTGATGTTGGCGGTGTCGCTGGACATCGCGAACGCCTTCAACACCATCCCCTGGCAGACCATCGCCGAGGCGCTGAGGTACCACAATGTCCCGTGGTACCTCAGGCGCATCCTTGCGGACTACTTCGTGGACCGGGCCATCTCCTATCCGGCCCGGTCGGCGGTAGTCCGCAAGCAAATGTCGTGCGGTGTTCCGCAGGGGTCGGTGCTTGGTCCGCTCCTGTGGAACATCGCGTACGATTGGGTCCTGCGCGGTGCCACTCTTCGGGGAGTCGGCGTACTTTGTTACGCCGACGATACCCTGGTAACCGCGCGGGGCCCAGACTTTCGGGACGCTAAAGTCCTGGCCACTGCGGGCGTAGCCCAGGTGGTCAGCCGCATCAGGGCGCTCGGACTCCAAGTGGCCCTCGAGAAATCCGAGGCCGTCTTTTTTCACGGGCCTCGGCGAGGGCCCCCTCGAGATTCCCACATTGTGGTGAGCGGCACCCCCATCGCTGTCGGGAAGACCATAAAGTATCTTGGTCTGGTGCTCGACAGTCGGTGGGGTTTCGCCGAGCACTTCCGGCGTCTGTCGTCAAATTTGATCTCATACGCCGGAAGGCTGTCGAGGCTGCTCCCCAATAGTGGGGGGCCCGGTGGCACGTGTCGCCGTCTTTACGACGGTGTAGTACGCTCCAAGGCGCTCTACGGAGCGCCTATCTGGGCGGACGCCCTCAGCGCCGCAACAATTCCTCTGTTGCGGCGCCCGCAGCGAGTGCTTGCGCAGAGGGCGGCACGGGCGTACTGCACCGTCTCTTACGAGGCGGCGTGCTTAATTTCCGGAAGCCTCCCTTGGGATCTCGAGGCAGGAGTCCTGAAGAAGGTTTATGACGAGAGCGCCCTGGTGCGGAGAAATGGAGGTCGGCCGCTCCCGGACGAGATCGACCGCTGGAGACAGTCGGCTCGCGAAGATCTCTTCCGGGAGTGGTCCGAGAGGTTGGTAGGCCCCTCAGCTAGCCTCCTGCTCGTGGGGGCTGTCAGGCCCGTCCTACGGGCCTGGGTGGAGAGGTCACACGGTGCGCCGACGTACCACCTTACGCAACTACTCACAGGACATGGCTGTTTCGCCAAGTACCTGTGTGAGGTGCCTAGGGTGGAGCCGGACACCGTGTGTCGTCACTGCCCGGCCGGTGTCGTCGACACAGCGGCCCACACCCTTGCCGAATGCACGGCATGGGACGGGCCGCGTTCTGCCCTCACGGGCATAGTTGGTGGTGATTTGTCGCTGCCGGCCGTGGTGCAAGCCATGGCCGGCAGCCAACAGTGTTGGGCCGCCGTCGCCACGTTCGCTAGCGTGGTGATGGCGGCCAAGAGAGAAGCACTGCGGGAGCGGGAGCGTGCTGGACAGACGCTCCCGCCCTATCGTGCTGTTCGGGGGCGTCGGCGTGCCGAATACATGCGCGCCCCCGACTAGTGTTTTTGACCGTGGGCGGAAGGTCGGGGGACCTCCGCCCACCGATGGTCACCCGTGGCGACGGGCACCCTCCTCGTGTTCCGGACGGTGCCCACTTACGCACGCCCGCACCGGCCGTTCTCTACCCTCTCTGCTTTCAGAGAGGTGTTCGAGAACGGTGGAGGTGCGGGCTAGATTCTTCAGCTCCTTAGGGAGCTCCGGGGGGGTCACTTAATTGGCCCCCCCGAGGCGAGCCCCGACATCACGGGGCGCCCCTTGCCGGCTCGCAGTGATTTAACCTCTGGCCTACCCTGCGAGCCGGCTTAAGGTGAGGCGGAACACCGCGGTGGTTTAGTGGGTAGTACGGGCCCTCTCCTCTTTGGGTCCGTGAGTCCCACACACCGTCCCTGCTGCCCCCGCAGCAGGGATGACGGTGCTTAAATGCATTCCCCGCGTCAACAAAAAAAAAAAAAAAAAAAAAACCTAACCCATGGACCCACTTTCCGTGACGCTGCCGTGCTCGCCACTGCGGGCACGGCACAGGTCGTCAGTCGCATCAGGGCGCTCGGCCTCAAGGTGGCCCTCGAAAAATCCGAGGCCCTCTTCTTCCATGGGCCTCGGATGAGACCCCCTCGGGATGCCCAAATTGTGGTGGGTGGCACCTCCATCGCTGTCGGGAGGACCCTTAAATATCTGGGTCTCTTGCTCGACAGCCGGTGGGGGTTCGTCGAGCATTTCCGGCAGCTTTCACCAAAGTTGGTGACGTTTGCCGGGATGCTCGGTAGGCTGCTCCCCAATAAAGGGGGACCGGGAAGTGCATGCCGCCGTCTCTACGAGGGTGTGGTACGCTCCAAGGCGCTCTATGGGGCGCCTATTTGGGCGGATGCCCTCAGCGCCGCGAACATGGTCCAGCTGCGACGACCGCAGCGGATCACGGCGCAGAGGGCTGCACGGGCGTACCGCACCGTGTCTTTCGAGGCGGCGTGCCTGTTGGCACAAAGTCCCCCTTGGGATCTCGAAGCAGGGGTCCTTAAGAGGGTCTACGAGGAGGGCGCCATGGTGCGACAACAAGGAGGTCGCCCGTTGCCGGAGCAGGTCAATCGCTGGAGACAGGAGGCTCGCGACGATCTGTTCCGGCAATGGGCCTTGAGATGTGCGGCTCCGACCGCGAGCCGAGTGCTCGTGGGGGCCATCGGTCCCGTGCTCCGCCAGTGGGTGGAGCATGCGCAGGGGGCTCCGACCTACTTCCTCACCCAACTTCTCACAGGTCATGGCTGTTTTGCCAAATTCCTGTGGGAAGTGGTGGGGATCCTGTCGGAGCCCGTTTGTCATCACTGCGCAGGCGGCGCCGTAGATACGGCGCAGCACACGCTCGCTGTGTGCGCCGCCTGGGACACGCAGAGGTTGGCCCTCACGGGCATCATCGGCAGTGTAGGTTCGCTGCCGGCCGTCATTCTCTCTATGGCCGGCAGCGAAGAATGTTGGGCCGCCGTCGCCTCCTTCGCTCGGGAGGTGATGGCGGCAAAGAGAGAGGCCCTGCGGGAACGGGAGCGTGCAGGCCGCACGCTTCCGCCCCGCCGGGCACCAGTCAGGGGGCGACGGCGTATTGCATACGCCCAAGCCCCCGACTGATAGGGCCGTGGGCGGTGGGTCGGGGGGCCCACCGCTCACGCGAAAGGCCCTGAGGAGTCCGACGCCCCTTATGTGTTTCGGGGGCGTCGCTTCTGTTGATTGGGGGGGGTTAGGCCCCCCGTGTTGAGCTCGAAAGAGCGCCCCTTTTCCGGGCCGCCGTTGCTTAACAGTTTCTGTCTATCCGGCGGCCCGGCTAAGGCGAAGGAGAAACACCGTGGATAGGTTTTAGTGGGTAGTCCGGCCCGTTTTCCATCCTAGGGCCGGGAGTCCCACACGAAGCCGTCTCGCTCCCCCCCGCAGCGAGACGGTGAAGTGCGTAAATGCATCACCGACCACGTAAAAAAAAAAAAAAAAAAAAAAAAACCTAACCCATGGAGGGGGGGGGGGGCGGGGTGCGGTCGGATAACCTCCACGTTGGCTTAGCCCTGCTTCTTGTCCTTTCTACTTCGGTGGGGGGAACGGAAGCCGGGACGCTGGTGCACCCTGGACAATGGTTATTGGTGTCCTCCTCGGAGGATTCTGGTAGCGATTGACCAAGTCCGACAAGCCCTTTTCAGGGCTAGCTGACCCCATGAGGGGGGTCGTGGTATGGCGGGCCTGCAACGCCCGCGGCGTCGTTGTTGTTTTCTTTGTTCTTCTTTCTCCTTGTTTATTCTTCCATCTTTCGTTTCTTGTCTTTGTTCTTCTATCTTTTCTGTCGCGGCGACGGCGCGCTGTTTGTCAGCTCCTTATGGAGCTATGGTGGGGTCGTTCTCGGCCTCACCTGAGCTGAGCCTTAACAGGCAAGAGGACCCCATGAGGGGGTCGGGGCGTATGGGCCTGCAAGGCCCATGGGAACGGACGCGACTGAAAGGTCGCATCGGGGAGGCCTGACCAGCCTCTCGTAGCCGGCCACGTTGCGTCGTGCAACGACCCCTGTCTCACGGTCTACAGGGTACGTGCGGCGCAACGTGGCCGAAGGCGGCTTGCCTTAATTGGCTGGCCTGAGGGTGATACCCGATACAAAAATCCGTGAAGGAAAGCACGTTAAAACCCAGCGGATACTTGGCGACCTCCGCAAGTAACAGCCCGCTCCCTGGAATGAGCGTCACCCGGGGAGTGCTTTTAGATCGTCTCATAATCGTGGGATCAGCTATGGAAAATTTAAATTTAAAAAATAAAAATGATGTTGGTAGTGGAGAGGAGAGGCCCGGTACTCCGGTTCCGGGTCGGAAAGTGTTGAAAGTGGCGGTGTCACGGTGTGACACGGCAGTGTTGTCCCGAGACCTACTGCTGTCAGATTCTGACAGCAGTGTGGTCTCAATGATTGAGGTGACCTCGGGTCCCCCTTCGCCCCTGTGTTCCCGGCTGTTTCGGAGGCCCCGGTACTCGGACTCGGAGGGGGACAGCGAGGAGTCGGCTGGCTCATCACCGAGGAGGCATATGAAGCGCCACCTCAACCCGCCAGGAGAGGATGAGGCTGGCGACGTGTTGGCCAAACAGCGGCCCAGGCGAGGACGCCCCCCGACGACGGGGCAATATGTCGGCCTTGCTGCGGCGAAAGCCCAATTAAACAGGGCCAAAGAGCGGGAGCTAGAGCTACAGGCGGAGCAGGAGCTCGCCGAAGAGCTCCGAAGGCGGGAGGAGAGGCGACTCTCCTTCCTCCGCCAGTCTCCCGTATCGGAAAAGGAGGCATCGACGTCGCCGCAAGCTGCTGGGGAACTCCGAGCTGAGCAGCTGGGCCGCGCTATTGGAGAGGCGGTGGAGTCTATACGCTCCATCGCCCATAAGAGCTCCAAGCTGAAGGGGCAGTCTGTCCAGGGCCTCAGGAGCGCTGCAGTCTCCATAATGGAGCACGTGCGGGAGCTGTTGTCCCGCACGGAGTCTGATGAGGTGGCTCGCCTGCAGCGCGAGATTATGGCCCTCAAGGCCGAAATGAAGGGCATTAAGCAGCAGGCGAGTGCTGCGCAATCGATGTCGCGCGAGGAAATCGCTTTCCTCATCGACGCTCGCATTGACGGCATTGGCGACCGCCTGTTGCCCGAGCCGCGGCTGCGCCCGCCGCTTGCGGCGGACGCCCGCAACGCCGCACGCTCCGCAGCTGCCACCGTCACTGCTGGCCCCTCAGCCACAGCCGTTGGCGCCTTTGTGCCCGCTCGCTCCGCTGGAGCCAAAGGCCGCTCGGCCAAAGTCGCGCCTGCTGTTGGCGCCTCCTCCGCCGCTGCGGCTCAGTCCGTTAGCGCCGCTCCCGCTGCGCGCTCTACAACAGCCGCACCCTCTGCGTCCGAACCTTTGTTTGAGGAGGCTTCTTCTCCCCCTGTGAGTCAGGGGACTAAGAAGAAGCCCCAGCGGAAGAAGAAGAGTGCTGCGGCGCGAGAGGCGGAGGCGGCGCGTCAGGCGCCCCCCCCACAGGAATCCACTTCTCGGCCTTTGCCCGAGGCGTGGAATGTGGTGGCAGGGCGCCCAAAAAAGGCGCCAGTCCCGAAGGCGCCCGCCAAGGCAACCGCCAATGGCAATGCCGTGCGGCGCGCCCCGAAACTCCGCGCCCCCCGAACCGCTGCAGTGGTCATCACACTGCAGCGAGAAGCTGCGGATAGGGGCGTAACGTACGCCGCTAAGCTCGCCCAGGCTGAGAGGTCAGTCGACCTGAAGAGCCTCGGCATCGAGGCGTTGAGATTCCGCACGGCGGCGACTGGCGGACGAGTCCTTGAAGTGTCGGGTGCTGATAACGCCCAAAAGGCGGACGCCCTGGCGGAGCGACTGAGGGCTGCTCTCGGCGAAGAAGTGAAGGTGGCCAGGCCGGAAAAATGTGCGGAGCTGCGCATCTCCGGCTTGAGCGACGCGGTGACTCAGGAGCAAATCGCGGGGATGGTGGCGGACGTAGGAGGGTGCGCCACCACCTCTGTCAAGGTGGGGAATATAGTCCGCTCCTCGGGGCGCAACGGCACGGCGTGGGTGCAGTGCCCGGTCGCGGCGGCCAAAAATCTTTCAGATGGCCGCCCTCTTGCGATCGGATGGTGCCGCGTCCGTGCCGTCCTTTTGGAGGTCCGACTCCAGCGCTGCTTCCGCTGCCTGGAGGTGGGGCACGTGGGGGCGAAGTGCGCTGCGGGCGTCGACCGCAGCGACCTGTGCTACTGCTGCGGGAAGGCCGGCCACAAGGCGGCCGGCTGCGAAGCGGAGCCGTGCTGCCCCATATGCTCAGCAGCGGGAGCGTCGTCCGCGCACCGCCTGGGCACGAAAGCGTGCTTGGCGGCATCTGAAAAACGGGGTCGGACCCGTAGAGGAGGAAAGGGCAGGAGGGTGGCGGCGTCCCCCTCCGCCCCGTCAGAGGAGGCAATGGACACCGCCCAAGTTTAGATGGCTCAAATCTCGTTGCTGCAGGCCAACGTCAACCACTGTGCCGCGGCCCAGGATCTCTTGATGCAGACCGTGGCACAGTGGCAGGCGACCGTGGCCGTAGTCTCCGAACCGTACGTTGTTCGGTCCCGGGATGACTGGGCCGGAGATCGCGACGGTTTGGTGGCTATCGTCTCCCAGCGGGGTGCGCTCGGCTTCGCCCCATTCGACAGAGTGTCGAGTGGGCGAGGCTGTGTGCTCGCACTGCTGGGAGACGTTGCAGTGATCGGGGTGTACTTCTCGCCTAACCGGGGCCTCGCCGAGTTCGAACAGTTCCTCGTCGAGGTCGGAGCTCTGGTGGCGGAAGTGCACCCCACCCCGGTTGTCGTCGCCGGGGATTTCAATGCCCACTCTCGGGCATGGGGCTCACCGGCGACAGATGATCGGGGTGAGATGGTGGAAGAATGGGCGGTGTCCCACGGCTTGGTGCTGCTCAACCAGGGGGCTGTAAACACGTTTGTGCGGGGCGAAGTGGGGTCTATCATAGACCTCTCGTTTGCGAGCCCCGCACTAGCTGACCGCATTTGCGGCTGGAGGGTGGTCGAGGGGGTGGAGACGATGTCGGACCACCTCTACATACGGTTCGACATCGCCGCCCCCAATTCGAGGACCCCAGCGGTCAGCAGTCGCCCCCTGGATGGGGAAGGTCCGCGGTGGCGTCTCAAGACGCTCGACCGGGAGCTGGCGAAAGAGGCGGCCATCGTCGAGCGATGGGCCGCGGTCGATGGGGGTCTGGACGTGGACGCGAGGGCGGAGCGACTGGAGAGTGCGCTCACTCGCGTCTGCGATGCGGCGATGAGTAGGGTGGGGCCTGTCCCGCCGCGGAGGCGGGTGTACTGGTGGAACGACCACTTAGCGGGGCTGCGTACAGCTTGTGACGCAGCCCAGCGAAGGTGCACCCGCAGCCGCGGACGTAGAGTACGGGTCCCCGCCCAAGAAGAGGTCCTGCTCGCCGCATACCGGGCCGCCCGGGCGGTCTTTCGCTCGGCGATGAGAGCCGCCAGGGAGGCGGCTTGGAAGGAGTGGCTAGACACACTCAACCAAGATCCGTGGGGGCGCCCGTACAAAGTCGTAAACGACAAGCTTCGGCCGTGGGCGCCCCCGCTCACTAGGTCTCTCGAGCCCTCCTTCGTGAGCGACGTCGTCAGCTCCCTCTTCCCTGCGCGGGAAGAGTGGGTCCCACCGCGGATGGCGCCAAGCCAGACGCCGGCGGATATCGGGGCGATTCCGCCCGTGTCCGATGCCGAATTGGGGGTCGCGGTTCTGAAACTCAAATTGAGGAACCGCGCCCCTGGCCCGGACGGCATCCCTGGGCGGGTCGTCGCCCTGGTGATGCCCGCGTTCGAGGAGGAGACGCTGTCCCTGCTGTCGGAATGTCTGTCGTCGGGAAGAGTCCCGCGACGATGGAAGACCGGGCGGCTCGTGCTGCTGAAGAAGCACGGGCGCCCGGCCGAGTCGCCGTCGGCCTACCGCCCTATCGTCCTGCTCGGCGAGATGAGCAAGCTGCTCGAGCGAGTGCTCGCGGCACGTCTCGTCGAGCACCTGGAGGGGGCGGGGCCCAACCTTAGTGACGGCCAGTACGGGTTCCGTCGCGGGAGATCGACCCTGGACGCGATATCCCGGCTCAGGGACAGCGTGGAAGAGGCGGTCGGCCAGGGGGAGGTGTTGTTGGCGGTGTCGCTGGACATCGCGAACGCCTTCAACACCATCCCCTGGGGGACCATTGCGGAGGCGCTGGGGTACCACAACGTCCCGTGGTACCTCAGGCGCGTACTCGCGGACTACTTCGTTGACCGGGCCGTCTCGTATCCGACCCGGTCGGAAGTGGTCCGCCGAGACATGACGTGCGGTGTTCCACAGGGGTCAGTCCTCGGGCCGCTCCTGTGGAACATCGGGTATGATTGGGTCCTGCGCGGTGCCACTCTTCGGGGCGTCGGCGTCTTCTGCTACGCCGACGATACCCTGGTCACCGCGCGGGGCCCGTCCTACAGGGACGCAAAAGTGTTGGCCACGGCTGGTGTGGCCCACGTTGTCGGTCGCATCAGGGCGCTTGGACTCCAGGTGGCCCTCGAAAAATCCGAGGCCATTTTCTTTCACGGGCCTCGGTCGGGGGCCCCTCCTCGGGACTCCCAGATTGTGGTGGGTGGCACCCCCATCGCTGTCGGGCGGACCTTAAAGTATCTCGGTCTGGTTCTCGACAGCAGATGGGGTTTCGTCGAGCACTTCCGGCGTCTGGCACCAAAACTGGTGTCATACGCCGGGAGGCTCGCCAGGCTGCTCCCCAATCGAGGGGGGCCTGGTAGTCCGTGTCGCCGTCTGTACGACGGTGTGGTGCGCTCGAAGGCGCTCTACGGAGCGCCCATCTGGGCGGGCACCCTCTGCGCCGAAAGTTTAGCGCTGCTGCGACATCCGCAGCGCGCGATCGCGCAGAGAGGTGCACGGGCGTACTGCACCGTCTCCTACGAGGCGGCGTGCATGATAGCCGGGTCCCTTCCATGGGATCTCGAGGCTGGAGTCCTTCAAGCCGTGTATGCGGAGTGCGCCCTGGTGCGACTGAGTGGTGGTCGCCCGCTTCCGGAGGAGATCGACCGCTGGAGACAGTCGGCTCGCGACGATCTCTTCCGGGAGTGGGCCTTGCGATTAGAGTCGCCTTCCGCGAGCGCGATGCTCGTGGGGGCCGTTCGACCCGTCCTGCGGGCCTGGGTGGAGAGGTCACATGGCGTACCGACGTACCACCTCACACAACTCCTCACAGGTCACGGTGTGTTCGCCAAATACCTGTGCAGGATTGTTGGGGTGGAGACGGACGTCGTGTGTCGTCACTGCCCGGCCGGTGTCGTCGACACAGCGGCCCACACCCTTGCCGAGTGCACGGCATGGGACGGGCCGCGTTCTGCCCTCACGGGCATCGTTGGTGCGAATTTGTCGCTGCCGGCCGTGGTACAAGCCATGGCCGGCAGCCAGCAGTGTTGGGCCGCCGTCGCCTCGTTCGCCAGCCAGGTGATGGCGGCCAAGAGAGAGGAACTGCGGGTAAGGGAGCGGGCGGGTCGCACGCTTCCTCCCCGCCGTCCGGTCCGAGGGCGCCGCCTAGCGGCTTTCATGCGCGCCCCCGACTAGTGTTTTTTGACCGTGGGCGGAAGGTCGGGGGACCTCCGCCCACCGATGGTCACCCGTGGCGACGGGCACCCTCCTCGTGTTCCGGACGGTGCCCACTTACGCACGCCCGCACCGGCCGTTCTCTACCCTCTCTGCTTTCAGAGAGGTGCTCGAGAACGGTGGAGGTGCGGGCTAGATTCTTCAGCTCCTTAGGGAGCTCCGGGGGGGTCACTTAATTGGCCCCTCCGAGGCGAGCCCCGACTTCACGGGGCGCCCCTTGCCGGCTCGCAGTGATTTAACCTCTGGCCTACCCTGCGAGCCGGTTTAAGGTGAGGCGGAACACCGCGGTGGTTTAGTGGGTAGTACGGGCCCTTTCCTTTTTGGGTCCGTGAGTCCCACACACCGTCCCTGCTGCCCCCGCAGCAGGGATGACGGTGCTTAAATGCATTCCCCGCGTAAACAAAAAAAAAAAAAACCCATGGAGTGGGCGGGGCCCAATTTGAGTGACGGCCAATACGGCTTCCGTCGCGGGAGGTCGACCCTCGACGCCATATCTCGGCTCAGGGACGACGTCAACGAGGTGGTTGGCCGGGGGGAGGTGTTGTTGGCGGTGTCGCTGGATATCGCGAACGCGTTCAACACCATCCCCTGGTCGTCGATCGCCGAGGCTCTGAGGTACCACAACGTACCGTGGTACCTCAGACGCGTCTTGGCGGATTATTTTACGGACCGGGCCATCTTGTATCCGGCCCGGTCGGAAATTGTTCGCACGGAAATGCGATGCGGTGTTCCACAGGGGTCGGTCCTCGGCCCGCTCCTGTGGAACATCGGGTATGACTGGGTCCTGCGCGGCGCTACTCTTCGGGGAATCGGCGTGCTCTGTTACGCCGATGACACCCTGGTGACCGCGCGGGGCCCGACATTTCGAGACGCCAACGTGTTGGCCACGGTAGGCGTGGCGCATGTGGTCGGCCGCATCAGGGCCCTTGGGCTTGAAGTCGCTCTGGAGAAATCTGAGGCTCTATATTTTCATGGGCCGCGGATGAAGCCGCCTCGAGGGGCATCCATCGTGGTGAGTGGCACCCCCATCGCTGTTGGGGGGACCATGAAATATCTCGGTCTGGTCCTTGACAGCCGATGGGGTTTCGCCGAACACTTCCGGCGGCTGTCACCAAAGCTGGTGGCATACGCCGGAAGGCTTGCTGGGCTGCTCCCCAACAGCGGTGGACCGGGGAGTGCTTGTCGCCGCCTCTATGACGGCGTAGTGCGCTCGAAGGCACTATACGGAGCGCCCATTTGGGAAAGCGCCCTCCGCACGGACACCATCGCCCTGCTGCGACGTCCGCAGCGGGTGATCGCGCAGAGGGCAGCTCGAGCGTACTGCACCGTCTCGTACGAGGCGGCGTGCATCATAGCGGGTAGCCTCCCCTGGGACCTCCGGCCGGGCCATAAGGCGGCCGGCTGCCCATCGTCGGAATTAAAGTGCCCTCTCTGCTCAACAGAGGGGTCACCTGCTGCCCATTCACTGGGCAGCAAGAAATGTGATGCGGCCTCCCGGAAACGGGGAGGCCGCAAGAATCGGAGAAACAAGACGGGTGGTGGAAAGTCCAGCCCCACCACCCAGTCTGTGGAGACTATGGACACCGCCCAAATTTAAATGGCCAACGTCTCTATACTGCAGGCCAACGTCAACCACTGTGTCGCTGCTCAGGATGTCCTGATGCAGTCTATGGCACAGTGGCAGGCGACCGTCGCCGTTGTCAGCGAGCCGTACCTCGTCCGCGATTGGGACAACTGGGCTGGCGACCGCGACGGCTTAGTGGCCATCGTCGCCCGTCAGGGTGGGTCCCCCTTCAGCCGGGTGTTGAGGGGACATGGTTGTGTTCTAGCCCTGATGGGCGGCTATGCAGTAGTTGGGGTGTACATTTCCCCCAACAGGAGTCTCGCCGATTTTGAGCAGGTGCTCGCCGAAGTCGAGGCCCTGTTGGCGGATGTGCGCCCCACCCCTGCCTTGGTCGTCGGGGATTTCAACGCTCATTCTCAGACTTGGGGTTCCCCGGCGACCGATGTTAGGGGAGAGACGTTGGAGGACTGGGCGGTGTCGCTTGGCTTGGTGCTGCTAAACAGGGGGCCGGTCCACACTTGTGTGCGGCCCCAGGGTAGTTCTATTGTAGACTTGTCGTTTGCCAGTTCTGCCCTGGTGGACCGTATACGGGGGTGGCGAGTGATTGAGGGGGTGGAGACCATGTCGGACCATCGATACATATGGTTCGACGTCGTCGCCGCTCCCTTGGCCACCCCCGCGGCGACTGAACGCCCCCCTTTCGGGGGGGGACCACGGTGGCGGCTTAATACGCTGGACCGGGAGCTGGCCAAAGAGGCGGCTATTGTCGAGCGCTGGGCCGCTCCTAATGTCGACGGCCTGGACGTGGACGCGAGGGCAGACAATCTTGCCGGTACGATGACTCGCGTCTGCGACGCGGCGATGCAGAGGGCAGGGCCGGTACCCCCGCGAAGGCGGGTGTACTGGTGGCGGCCTCACCTCGCTGAGATGCGAAAAACTTGTCACGCAGCTCAGCGACGGTACACCCGCAGTCGCGGGAGGCGCCAGAGAGACCTTGCCCAGGAGGAGGTGCTGCTAGCCGCGTACCGGGCTGCTCGAGCGGCCTTTAGCTCGGCAATCCGGGCCGCGAAGAACGCGGCCTGGAACGAGGGGCTCGAGAGCTTAAATGGGGATCCATGGGGGCACATCTACAAGGTCGTCAGCAAGAAGCTTGGACCTTGGGTGCCCCCACTCACTACGTCTCTCGAGCCCCAATTTGTTGAAGAAGTGGTCAGCTCCCTCTTCCCTGCGCGGGAAGAGTGGTCCCCCCCCCCCCGAATGGCACCAAGCCAGGAGTCGTCGGATGACGAGGTCATCTCGCCCGTTTCTGGCGCCGAGCTGGGGGTAGCGGTTCTAAAACTTAAGCTGAGGAACCGCGCCCCTGGTCCCGATGGCGTCCCAGGGCGGGTCGTCGGCCTCGTCATGCCGGAGTTTGAAGAGGAGACGCTGTCCCTCATGTCGGAGTGTGTGGCGTCCGGAAGAGTCCCGCGACGCTGGAAGACGGGGAAGCTCGTGCTGCTTCGTAAGCACGGGCGTCCCCCGGAGTCGCCGTCGGCCTACCGCCCCATCGTTCTCCTCGACGAGACGTGCAAGCTTTTCGAGCGGGTGCTCGCTGCACGTCTCGTCGGACATTTGGAGGGGGCGGGGCCGAACTTGTCGGATAGCCAGTTCGGCTTCCGTCGCGGGAGGTCCACCCTGGACGCCGTATCCCGGCTTAGGGGCAGTGTCGAGGATGCTACTGGCCGGGGGGAGGTGGTGTTGGCTGTGTCGCTCGACATAGCCAATGCCTTCAACACCCTCCCCTGGCCTACTATCGCCGAAGCGCTGAGGTACCACAATGTCCCGTGGTACCTCAGGCGCGTCCTTGCGGACTACTTTGTCGACCGGGCCATCATCTTTCCGGCCCGGTCGGCCGTAGTCCGCAGGGAAATGTCTTGTGGCGTTCCACAGGGGTCGGTGCTGGGCCCGCTCCTGTGGAACATTGGTTACGATTGGGTCCTGCGCGGTGCTACTCTTCGGGGAGTCGGCGTACTATGTTACGCCGACGATACCCTAGTCACCGCGCGAGGACCCACTTTCCGTGACGCTGCCGTGCTCGCAACTGCGGGCACGGCACAGGTCGTCAGTCGCATCAGGGCGCTCGGCCTCAAGGTGGCCCTCGAAAAATCCGAGGCCCTCTTCTTCCATGGGCCTCGGATGAGACCCCCTCGGGATGCCCAAATTGTGGTGGGTGGCACCTCCATCGCTGTCGGGAGGACCCTTAAATATCTGGGTCTCTTGCTCGACAGCCGGTGGGGGTTCGTCGAGCATTTCCGGCAGCTTTCACCAAAGTTGGTGACGTTTGCCGGGATGCTCGGTAGGCTGCTCCCCAATAAAGGGGGACCGGGAAGTGCATGCCGCCGTCTCTACGAGGGTGCGGTACGCTCCAAGGCGCTCTATGGGGCGCCTATTTGGGCGGATGCCCTCAGCGCCGCGAACGTGGTCCAGCTGCGACGACCGCAGCGGATCACGGCGCAGAGGGCTGCACGGGCGTACCGCACCGTGTCTTTCGAGGCGGCGTGCCTGTTGGCACAAAGTCCCCCTTGGGATCTCGAAGCAGGGATCCTTAAGAGGGTCTACGAGGAGGGCGCCATGGTGCGACAACAAGGAGGTCGCCCGTTGCCGGAGCAGGTCAATCGCTGGAGACAGGAGGCTCGCGACGATCTGTTCCGGCAATGGGCCTTGAGATGTGCGGCTCCGACCGCGAGCCGAGTGCTCGTGGGGGCCATCGGTCCCGTGCTCCGCCAGTGGGTGGAGCATGCGCAGGGGGCTCCGACCTACTTCCTCACCCAACTTCTCACGGGTCATGGCTGTTTTGCCAAATTCCTGTGGGAAGTGGTGGGGATCCTGTCGGAGCCCGTTTGTCATCACTGCGCAGGCGGCGCCGTAGATACGGCGCAGCATACGCTCGCTGTGTGCGCCGCCTGGGACACGCAGAGGTTGGCCCTCACGGGCATCATCGGCAGTGTAGGCTCGCTGCCGGCCGTCATTCTCTCTATGGCCGGCAGCGAAGAATGTTGGGCCGCCGTCGCCTCCTTCGCTCGGGAGGTGATGGCGGCAAAGAGAGAGGCCCTGCGGGAACGGGAGCGTGCAGGCCGCACGCTTCCGCCCCGCCGGGCACCAGTCAGGGGGCGACGGCGTATTGCATACGCCCAAGCCCCCGACTGATAGGGCCGTGGGCGGTGGGTCGGGGGGCCCACCGCTCACGCGAAAGGCCCTGAGGAGTCCGACGCCCCTTATGTGTTTCGGGGGCGTCGCTTCTATGTTGATTGGGGGGGGGTTGGGCCCCCCGTGTTGAGCTCGAAAGAGCACGGGAAGAAGACGGGGAAGCTCGTGCTGCTTCGTAAGCACGGGCGTCCCCCGGAGTCGCCGTCGGCCTACCGCCCCATCGTTCTCCTCGACGAGACGTGCAAGCTTTTCGAGCGGGTGCTCGCTGCACGTCTCGTCGGACATTTGGAGGGGGCGGGGCCGAACTTGTCGGATAGCCAGTTCGGCTTCCGTCGCGGGAGGTCCACCCTGGACGCCGTATCCCGGCTTAGGGGCAGTGTCGAGGATGCTACTGGCCGGGGGGAGGTGGTGTTGGCTGTGTCGCTCGACATAGCCAATGCCTTCAACACCCTCCCCTGGCCTACTATCGCCGAAGCGCTGAGGTACCACAATGTCCCGTGGTACCTCAGGCGCGTCCTTGCGGACTACTTTGTCGACCGGGCCATCATCTTTCCGGCCCGGTCGGCCGTAGTCCGCAGGGAAATGTCTTGTGGCGTTCCACAGGGGTCGGTGCTGGGCCCGCTCCTGTGGAACATTGGTTACGATTGGGTCCTGCGCGGTGCTACTCTTCGGGGAGTCGGCGTACTATGTTACGCCGACGATACCCTAGTCACCGCGCGAGGACCCACTTTCCGTGACGCTGCCGTGCTCGCAACTGCGGGCACGGCACAGGTCGTCAGTCGCATCAGGGCGCTCGGCCTCAAGGTGGCCCTCGAAAAATCCGAGGCCCTCTTCTTCCATGGGCCTCGGATGAGACCCCCTCGGGATGCCCAAATTGTGGTGGGTGGCACCTCCATCGCTGTCGGGAGGACCCTTAAATATCTGGGTCTCTTGCTCGACAGCCGGTGGGGGTTCGTCGAGCATTTCCGGCAGCTTTCACCAAAGTTGGTGACGTTTGCCGGGATGCTCGGTAGGCTGCTCCCCAATAAAGGGGGACCGGGAAGTGCATGCCGCCGTCTCTACGAGGGTGCGGTACGCTCCAAGGCGCTCTATGGGGCGCCTATTTGGGCGGATGCCCTCAGCGCCGCGAACGTGGTCCAGCTGCGACGACCGCAGCGGATCACGGCGCAGAGGGCTGCACGGGCGTACCGCACCGTGTCTTTCGAGGCGGCGTGCCTGTTGGCACAAAGTCCCCCTTGGGATCTCGAAGCAGGGATCCTTAAGAGGGTCTACGAGGAGGGCGCCATGGTGCGACAACAAGGAGGTCGCCCGTTGCCGGAGCAGGTCAATCGCTGGAGACAGGAGGCTCGCGACGATCTGTTCCGGCAATGGGCCTTGAGATGTGCGGCTCCGACCGCGAGCCGAGTGCTCGTGGGGGCCATCGGTCCCGTGCTCCGCCAGTGGGTGGAGCATGCGCAGGGGGCTCCGACCTACTTCCTCACCCAACTTCTCACGGGTCATGGCTGTTTTGCCAAATTCCTGTGGGAAGTGGTGGGGATCCTGTCGGAGCCCGTTTGTCATCACTGCGCAGGCGGCGCCGTAGATACGGCGCAGCATACGCTCGCTGTGTGCGCCGCCTGGGACACGCAGAGGTTGGCCCTCACGGGCATCATCGGCAGTGTAGGCTCGCTGCCGGCCGTCATTCTCTCTATGGCCGGCAGCGAAGAATGTTGGGCCGCCGTCGCCTCCTTCGCTCGGGAGGTGATGGCGGCAAAGAGAGAGGCCCTGCGGGAACGGGAGCGTGCAGGCCGCACGCTTCCGCCCCGCCGGGCACCAGTCAGGGGGCGACGGCGTATTGCATACGCCCAAGCCCCCGACTGATAGGGCCGTGGGCGGTGGGTCGGGGGGCCCACCGCTCACGCGAAAGGCCCTGAGGAGTCCGACGCCCCTTATGTGTTTCGGGGGCGTCGCTTCTATGTTGATTGGGGGGGGGTTGGGCCCCCCGTGTTGAGCTCGAAAGAGCACCCCTTTTCCGGGCCGCCGTTGCTTAACAGTTTCTGTCTATCCGGCGGCCCGGCTAAGGCGAAGGAGAAACACCGTGGATAGGTTTTAGTGGGTAGTCCGGCCCGTTTTCCATCCTAGGGCTGGGAGTCCCACACGAAGCCGTCTCGCTCCCCCCCGCAGCGAGACGGTGAAGTGCGTAAATGCATCACCGACCACGTAAAAAAAAAAAAAAAAAAAAAAAAACCTAACCTAACCTAACCTAACCTAACCGCAGTCGTATTTGGTCTCCCACGTTGACCGGATCGTTTTCCACGTGCTCCGTCACTTAAAAAATCATTTTCGTGGGTTTTCTTTGAGCTAGAAACAAGTGCTATATGTCAAAAGTTGCGCATTTGCGAGGCGCACCCGCCGAAGTATCGCGTGTGTCGAGGACTTGTCCCTGAGGAAAGTTATTGGCTAAAAACTGATTTTTTCGTTTGTGTTATTGTGTTTTTTGTTAATAACTCCCTGTGTATTGTGTGTCTCGTCCTGGGAGAAGTGCCTTCGTGTGCGCCCCGGCTGCCCGCATCTGCTGGCACCTCTGCGTCGATCCTAGCGTGCGTGGTCTCTGAGATAAAGAGAAACTTTCTCTTTCGTCTCGAGCCACGCCCACCTGAAATTTCATCGTAGAGAGCTGCAAAAAAGCAAGATTCAAGACCTCATCACGAGCAGCACTTCTGCCGTGGCGGAATAATTTTAGGACTTATATAACGTGAGTTATTTTTAATTAAAGGTTCAAACTTTGACCCCCTTCTACTCAGTTTTGGTGCAATTATAGAACTTTTTGAAATTGCTATAAGTTGCGCGCTCGCCAGCTGAAGAGATCCAGCGAACTTCAACATTTTTGGACAATTTTTTATATGTGTAGCAATTAAAAAACCATATTTTTTGTATTTTTTGAAATCTTTGGTCTTAACTGTGATATTTTTTGTTAATTTTAATATAGTTATATAGCCCCTTGTTTTACACGATTTTTAGAATTTTTTGTATAATTTTATCTCAAGCCAATCCTGAGATACCCAATTTTTTATCTTTTTCCTTAATTAATCGAAAACAAATAATAAATATCAAAATATTTCTTCAAAATTGTATTTAAATAGGGTAAGTCCATAAGACGAACCCAAAATCCGGTCTCCATAGCTCTTCATTTAAAAAATATTTAATTTGGTCCCATTTCAAAATTTAGGTCCCACAATTTGTAAGTCCGGTAACTCCGGATTGGGCTGAGATACAGAATTGCGGTTTTTTGTATTCTTTAGGTCTTATTTAGTTTTATAGGGTGGGATACTTTTGGTCCCAATTGGGACCAAAATTTATTCCAGGTAAACCGCGCCTGTGACTGGGTGAAGGGAGTCCGGCTGGTGCAGGCAGTGAAAACCCGGCGCCTGTGCGACTTATAGTTCCGGAGTTATTATAGTCTAAAGTTTGACTTTGACAGCTGAGCGGCCATTTTGAAAAATTTCCACAGGCCATAGCTCCGGAGCCGGCAGTCGTACGGGCAAGCCGATTTCACTTTCGGCATCGGTGGGGCCCTCTCCATCCGACTGGGCGCCTTTGGGTCCAATTTGGACCCAAAAATTTTCGTGTCCTAAATCGTCCAGGAGCTTATAGTGGGAAACAGACCGGCCACATTTGTGGAAACCCGGTGTTTCTGCGGCTTTCGGCTTGGGAGATACAGCCAGTCAAACTTTGTGTTTGACAGTTCGGCGGCCATTTTTGTTTTTCTATAACTTGAATATCTCCACAGCCGAGAGTCGTAGGAGGGTGGGACTTTTTTGGCAATAACTGTCAGGGGGTCTTCTACCCATCGGTAGGCAAAGGGAGGACAAATTCGATAGAGTCTGGGTCCAAAATTTGGTCCCAGAATATACCGAAAAACGTCCGGTGAAGCGGTAGGCCTTGTCGGGCCCTTCACGGCGAGCCCTCTCTCGACAAGCTAGGACCACTGGTCTCGGAGATACGCCACTGGGACAATTTTGGGACCATCTGGGACCAAAAGTTTGACCAGCCCGTATAGCCGAACCAGAGGGAGCAGCATAGCCGGGTGAGGTATTGCTGAAACGGGCTCGGGGAGCTCTATCGTTTGGGGGGGGTATAGAGTCGGTCTGACGACTCTAGGTAGAGTCGGTCCCGTTTTTGTGGGTTTTATAGGGTTAAAAATTTTTGAAACGTACAGTAGGACTGAGGAGACCTCCTGCCTCCTACTGGGTGACATAAATACGACTTAGGTTAAGAATTTATATATTTTAGATAGCTTTAAGTAACTTTTAAGACTTTATAGCCCTTATTGGCCTAGGTTAAGACTGTAGCTGTGCTACGACCTTTACGACCCAGGATATAACATCCTGATTGACTCCAGGCCTCTATATAGAGCCAACTTAACTTGTTTATTTTTGACTTTTTTTTTTTTCTAAATTCTTCTTTGCTTTTTATTTTTTGTTCAAAAAAGAGTAATATTTACTCACCAATAACGTACTAGAGTTGACCAAGGGGGGAGACACGCCTCGGAGTAGGAGCTCCCTTCGTTTTTCTTTTTTCCACTGTATAAATACTGGGCATTCAGGTGACACACGCATATACACACACACACACACACACACACAAACACACACACACACACTCACACACTCACACACACTCACACACACACACACGCACACACACACACACACGCACACACACACACACACATACACCAGTCCGGGTCGAGCACACACTTTACAAACTCACATTACCCAGGGTACCCTTTACATACCCTGAGTAAACAGAATATACACCTACTTATTGGTACCTTTACATACCGGAAGTACAGCGCAAAATGAACCCTGTAAGAACACCGCCTGCTAAGGCGAGGCAGGGTGAAGAGCCTATCACGACGCCAGAAACGACACTAAAAACGACACCTAAAACAATCACTAAAGTGGCCGCCATTAGGAAGAGTTGGGAGAATGCTGGCAGCAGTGCCACTACTACTTTGCTTCCGCGGAGAGCTGTCCGAATGGATATCGTGGACCCGGAAGCAAAAATACCGAAAAAGCCGGCCTTGGCACGAACTCCACCAAAAACCAGAGTCAGGACGGCCAGAGCCAGGGCCGCTACCACTGCACCTAGCAACTCGAACACCAACACCACCGCGACCACAACCGCAACAACAGCGAATACCACCATCGCGACCTCCAGTTCCGCGACTACCACCACCGCGGCCCTCACCACAACCACAACGGCGACTACCACCACTATCGCCGCCCCACTATCGCCCCAACGCTCTCCGAGCAAGAACCTAACGGAGTACTTTCCACCAGAGACCACCCCAGAACCGCCTGGCCCGCACAATAGAGTCACCAGGGCGAGGAACTTAATGATCCATGGCAAAGCCTGTGTCATGAAGTCGGGCAACATAAAAACAGAATGTAAGTGGGGAGTTATAGGGGCTCTGGAGGCCCTCTATGACATTGTTAAAGAGAGGGGACCATACGAGGCCACCGAGATGGTGACCACAGAGGATAAACTACCAAATGGCCAAACCGCGGAATTTGAAAAGCTATCCAAACAGTTTAAAAAGATGGAAGACAGGCTAAAGGCCCAAGTGGTAGACAACCTAAAAATATTAAAAGAGAATGATAGAAGAATAAAAGAAGGGAATGCAGTTATGATGGAGATGAAAGAGAGATTAGAATGTATGGATATGCGTGAAAGAGAAAGAGTGACAGAGGAGCGAAAGACTTATGCGGGAGTAGTGGCGAGCCGGAAGGACCACCAGATTCTGGAGAGAACCGCACTGCACTCGGTGGTCATAACCTCAAAGGATGACCAGGAGACGGGAGAGCAAGTGATGGAGAGACTGAGGAAGGCTGCGAATGAAGATGAGGGATGGGTGAGGGTAGAAAAGGTGAGAAAGGCGAAGGATAAGAGAGTCATAATAGGGTATAGAACGGAAGAGGAGAGGAAGAGGGCAGCGAAGCGACTCGGCGAGAGGGAGAAAGGCCTCTGCGTCGAAGAAATAAAAAACAGAGATCCCCTGTTGGTATTGTACGGGGTCCTAAAGGTCCACAACGACGACCAACTGTTAAAAACGATCAGGACCCGAAATCGTGAGATTTTTAGGGGCCTCGATCAGGACCAGGATAGGATATCGGTGCAATACCGCAGGAACGCGCGCAACCCCTTGACGTGTCATGTGGTGCTTAGGGTCTCCCCGGCGGTGTGGTCCCGTGTCCTGGGCATAGGGAGATTGCACATTGATCTGCAGCCCGTTAGGGTTGCGGATCAATCGCCTTTAGTGCAATGCTCCCTGTGCCTTGGATACGGGCACAGTAGGAAATATTGTAAGGGCACTGAACCCACGTGCAGCCACTGCGGCGGCCTTCACTTGAGGGCCAAGTGCCCAGAGCTGCAGGTGGGAACGGAGCCATCCTGCTGCAACTGCCGTAGGGAGGGGCTAGGCAACACACGGCACAGCGCAATGTTCGCTTCCTGCCCAGTTAGAATGAGATGGGATGAGTTAGCACGGGCAACCACTCAGTACTGCTAAGGGCGTCCCGGGCATCACCACCCCATACAGAGTCGTGCAGGCAAACCTGATGAAGAAACAGGTGGCAACCCAGGACTTTCTGCTCGAGGCCTCCAGGCGTAAGGCCTCCATAGCACTCGTACAGGAGCCTTACGTGGGCAATGGGAAGAGGATGAGGGGATACCAGGGCGTCAGGGTCTTCCAGAACGCTGGACAAGGAGATGGGACTGCAAAGGCGGCCATCGTCGTGTTCGACTCGGCGTTGGACGTCATTCAGTACCCGCAACTCACTACCGACAACGTTACGGTAGTGGGGATCCGGACCAGCGCCTGGACGATCACGCTGGTATCCTTTTACTTCGAACCATCCGAACCCATCGAGCCGTACCTGGAGACCTTGGGTAGAGTAGTCCGTACGTTGGGACCACGGTCTGTCATCTTCGGAGGGGATGCCAACGCGAAGAGTGCCTGGTGGGGTGGCACGACAGAATGTCCTAGGGGCGTCATACTGGGTGCAGCCCTAGATGAATGGGGCCTCCATGTCCTGAATAGTGGAGACATTCCGACTTTCGACACTGTGAGAGGTGTAACGAGATATCGCAGTTACGTGGACATCACGGTATGCAGTAGTGACATGCTTCCTCGAGTCGACGGCTGGAGGGTTGACGAATCCCTTGCGCCTAGCTCGGACCACAACGGCATGGTATTCAGTATCATCCTAGAAAAATCCTCGGGAATCTCCATTAAGAGAACTACTCGCAGGTATCACACAAAAAAGGCAGACTGGGAGAAGTTCGGCACGCGGATCGTCGGTGCGCTCCATGACCAACAAATTAGTCCCACTAACATTGCGAATACGCAGGAGTTAGAGACAGTCATTGGAGCGTACACGAACATTATTAGTGATACCTGCGAGGATAGTATTCCGCACATAAAGAATAGGGATATTGTTACCATGCCGTGGTGGTCGGAGAAGCTCGCTGAGCTACGCAGGGCCGTCAACACCAAAAGACGTCGGATCAGGAATGCATGCCCGGTCCGAAGAGAGGGGGTAATTCTGCGATATCTAGAGCAAAAGGAGATGTATGAAAGTGAAGTAAAAAAGGCACAGGTCGAGAGTTGGAAGGCCTTCTGCGGAAAGCAGGACAGGGAGGGAGTATGGGAGGGGATATATCGAGTGCTAGGAAGGGCCACAGTGAGGGAAGAAGATCAGCCTCTTATTCAAAATGGAAACCACCTGGATTCTTGGGGTTCAGCCAACCTCCTCGCTCAAACCTTCTACCCAGAAGATAGAGTCGAGGAGGATAACGAGGAGCATCGTGCCATTAGAAAAAAGGCAGCAGAGATGGATGACGACGACAGCGGCGAGGGTCATCATGGAGATGACCCACCTTTTACTCTCGAGGAATTGCACGATGCTCTTCATAGGTTCAACCCCAAGAAAGCTCCGGGGGCGGATGGATTTACATCCGACATCTGCACTCACGCTGTCAGGGCCGACCCCTTATACTTCCTCAAGCTGCTTAATCAGTGCCTCCGGCACGGCTACTTTCCTAAAATATGGAGGGAAGCCGTGGTGGTGGTGCTGAAGAAGCCCGGAAAGGACTCGTACACAGTTCCCAAGTCGTACAGACCAATCGGCCTGTTACCCGTCTTGGGAAAGGTGTACGAGAGGATGCTGGTCACCCGGCTCAAGTTCCATCTTTTACCAAGGATGAATCCTCGCCAGTACGGCTTTATGCCCCAGAAGAGCACCGAAGACGCCCTCTATGACCTCATGGGGCACATAGTGACTAAGCTCGACGCAAAGAGAATAGTCACTATGGTGTCCTTGGACATAGAGGGCGCCTTCGACAGCGCCTGGTGGCCGGCCATAAAAGTCCGACTGGCGGAGGAAGGGTGTCCTTCGAACTTGAGGCGGGTGGTCAGCAGCTACCTTAGTGAAAGGAAGGTAAGGGTAAGGTACGCGGGCGAGGAGTGTAGCCGCTCTACGGACAAAGGGTGCGTTCAAGGCTCGATCGGAGGTCCCTTACTGTGGAACTTACTTCTGAATCCGCTTTTGGATGGACTGGAGCGAAAGATGACGTATGTCCAGGCATTCGCAGACGATGTGGTGTTGGTGTTTGATGGCGATTCGGCACTGGAGATTGAGACGCAGGCCAATGCCTCCCTCGCGTATGTGCGGGAGTGGGGTATCAAGAATAAACTCAAGTTCGCACCACACAAAACGAGCGCCATGCTCATCACTCGGCGACTCAGATACGATGCCCCACGCCTGCACATGGGCGGGGTGGACATTGGCCTCTCGGAGGAAATAAAGGTTCTAGGCCTCACCATTGACCACATGCTCACATTTAACACTCACATCAAAAACATCTGTAGAAAAGCGATCGGCATCTACCACAAGCTTGCGCGGATGGCCCGGATCAGCTGGGGTTTACACCCCGAGGTGATCCGGACGATCTACGTAGCTGCCGTGGAGCCGACGATATTGTACGCCGCCAGTGCTTGGCACACAACGGCGAATAAGCTTGGCGTCCGAAAGCAGCTGGACGTGGTGCAGCGCGGTTTCGCCCAAAAATTGTGTAAGGCCTACCGGACAGTCTCCTTGAACTCGGCACTGGTCTTGTCTGGCCTGCTCCCTCTGGACCTCAGAATTCGTGAGGTGGCCTCATTATATGAGGCCAAGAGAGGAGTGGACCAGCCATGGCTTGGGGACTGGGAGGCTGAACGGATGGCCCGAGCAATCGAGGCTCCTCACCCCGCTGTGCACACCGCCCTGGAGTTTACGGACCTGGTAGACGAGGAACAAGTCAATCAATTCACCCATCTGGAGGTGCGTATATTTACGGACGGGAGCAAGATTGAGGGCCGGGTCGGTGCGGCGTTATCATTTTGGAATAACGCGGCCGAAACCAAGGCCCTCAAGCTTGCTCTCGCGCCGCATTGCACCGTCTACCAGGCCGAGCTCCTGGCACTGTGCAGAGCGGCCAGTGAGATCCTCAGGCGTGGCGCTACCACGTTCGGCATCTTCTCTGATAGCAGAGCCGCTCTCCTGACGGTAATTAACCGTCATGCCCTCCATCCCCTGGCGGTGGAAGCCCGAACCGCCATTCGACAAGGCATGGCCCAGGGTAAGGAAATTTCCTTATTCTGGGTCAAGGCCCACGCGGGGCTGGAGGGCAATGAGCCGACGAGCTCGCCAAGGAGGCGGCTCTGAAATTGAAGAAGGCACCGGACTACGGTTTGTACCCGGTTTCATTCATGAAGCGTGTTCTGCGTCAGCGCACGCTTCATGAGTGGAATGAGACGTACAAAGAAGGTACGACCGCCTCCGTCACCAAGCTTTTCCTCCCTTGTGCAGTGGAGGCGTATAGTATCGTCCGCAAGATGCCGGTCGCCGGCACCACTACACAACTGCTGACGGGGCACGGTGGGTTCGCAGAATACCTGCACCGTTTCAGGTGTAAGGCGAGCCCATCGTGCGCCTGCGACCCGGACATACACGAGACAATAATACACCTGCTGCTCGAATGCCCAGTCCATGCAATCGACCGCTACAAATTTGAAATTAGGAGTAATATAACTTTGAGCAGGGAAAACTTGTCCATGATGCTAAAAAACCATACAGAGGAATTTGTTAAATATAGCGAAAAGATCATAAATATAGTACATAAGAGAAATGGCGGTAATTGAGCAATATGTTCCGGTATTATAATAATATTAGACAACATATCTGCACAAGTAGACGGTCAAGAATATATTAACAATAAGAAAAATAATAATATAGGAATAAAATGTAGAAAATTAAGTTTAAACTGCTCTAACAGCAAATAAATTCGTAATAGTAAAATATTGATAATTTGTAAAACAGCGTAAACTAATAAAATATGTAGTATAAGAATGTTTAGAATAAATAAAAAATAGAAAGTATAAAAATGTTATAAAATAAGAAAACAAAATTGTTAAAAGTTAAAAAATTGTTAGAAATAAAAGAAAACTGTATAGATTTAAGAATAATGTAAAGGTTAAAATTTTTGAATTTAATAAATAAATAAAGCGCCATTCCACAATAATCCCCCCACACAAAAGAATGAAAGGTAGTATGAAAGTGCGAGAGGAATAAAAGAAGAAATGGAATGATACAAGGGAACTGGAATGAAAGATGATTAGTATAACAACGACGTATTCGCGGGCTACGCCACGGGGTGTGCGGCGCGTGCACTGGTTAATCACCATTTCCCAGTGCATGGTGTCCATGCGCCTCGTGGCGTGGTCAGCGAATACGGGTGTAAGTTTAGGTTAAAATCAAAAAAATGAGCCCTGTGAGGGCTATCGTTAAAAGCTAGGTAGTCTAGAGAAATCATATAGCTGTCGAATAGGCTCTGCCATGGGTAGAGGTGCGCATAAAAAAAAAAAAAAAAAAAAAAAAAAAAAAAAAAAAAAAAAAAAAAAAAAAAACCTAACCTAACCTAACCTAACCTAACCTGGGGTGCGGTCGGATAACCTCCACGTTGGCTTAGCCCTGCTTCTTGTCCTTTCTACTTCGGTGGGGGGAACGGAAGCCGGGACGCTGGTGCACCCTGGACAATGGTTATTGGTGTCCTCCTCGGAGGATTCTGGTAGCGATTGACCAAGTCCGACAAGCCCTTTTCAGGGCTGGCTGACCCCATGAGGGGGGTCGTGGTATGGCGGCCCTGCAAGGCCCGCGGCGTCGTTGTCGTTTTTCTTTGTTCTTCTTTTCTCCTTATTTATTCTTCCCTCTTTCGTTTCTTGTCTTTGTCCTTTTACCTCTTCTGTCGCGGCAACGGCGCGCTGTTTGTCAGCTCCTTTTGGAGCTATGGTGGGGTCGATTTCGGCCTTACCCGAGTCGAGCCTTAACAGGCAAGAGGACCCCATGAGGGGGTCGGGGCGTATGGGCCTGCAAGGCTCATGGGGACGGACGCGACCGAAAGGTCGCATCGGGGAGGCCTGACCAGCCTCTCGTAGCCGGCCACGTTGCGTCGTGCAACGACCCCTGTCTCACGGTCTACAGGGTACGTGCGGCGCAACGTGGCCGAAGGCGGCTTGCCTTAATTGGCTGGCCTGAGGGTGATACCCGATACAAAAATCCGTGAAGGAAAGCACGTTAAAACCCGGCGGATACTTGGCCACCTCCGCATGTAATAGCCCGCTCCCTGGAATGAGCGTCACCCGGGGAGTCGTTTTTACATCGTCTCATTCTCGTGGGTTCAAATATGGATTTAAATAAATTAAAACAAAAAAACGATGATGTTGGTAGTGGGGAGGAGAGGCCCGGTACTCCGGTTCCGGGTCGGAAAGTGTTGAGAGTGGCGGTGTCACGGTGTGACACGGCAGTGTTGTCCCGAGACCTACTGCTGTCAGATTCTGACAGCAGTGTGGTCTCAATGATTGAGGTGACCTCGGGTCCCCCTTCGCCCCTGTGTTCCCGGCTGTTTCGGAGGCCCCGGTACTCGGACTCGGAGGGGGACAGCGAGGAGTCGGCTGGCTCATCACCGAGGAGGCATATGAAGCGCCACCTCAACCCGCCAGGAGAGGATGAGGCTGGCGACGTGTTGGCCAAACAGCGGCCCAGGCGAGGACGCCCCCCGACGACGGGGCAATATGTCGGCCTTGCTGCGGCGAAAGCCGAATAAAACAGGGCCAAAGAGCGGGAGCTAGAGCTACAGGCGGAGCAGGAGCTCGCCGAAGATCTCCGAAGGCGGGAGGAGAGGCGACTCTCCTTCCTCCGCCAGTCTCCCGCATCGGAAAAGGAGGCATCGACGTCGCCGCAAGCTGCTGGGGAACTCCGAGCCGAGCAGCTGGGTCGCGCAATTGGAGAGGCGGTGGAGTCTATACGCTCCATCGCCCATAAGAGCTCCAAGCTGAAGGGGCAGTCTGTCCAGGGCCTCAGGAGCGCTGCAGGCTCCATAATGGAGCACGTGCGGGAGCTGTTGTCCCGCACGGAGTCTGACGAGGTGGTTCGCCTGCAGCGCGAGATTGCGGCCCTCAAGGCCGAAATGCAGGTAATAAAGCAGCAGGCGAGTGAAGCGCCGTCGATGTCGCGCGAGGAGATCATGTTCATGATCAACGCGCGCTTCGACGGCGTTTCTGACCGTCTGCTTCCGGAGCCGCGGCTGCGCCCACCCCTTCAGGCGGACGCCCGCAACGCCGCACGCTCCGCAGCTGCCACCGTCACTGCTGGCCCTTCAGCAGCAGCCGTAGGAAACGTCGGCGCCTCTATGCCCACCCGCTCCGCTGGAGCCAAAGGCCGCTCGGCCAAAGTCGCGCCTGCGGTTGGCGCCTCCTCCGCCACTGCGGCTTATTCCGTTCCCGACCCTTCGTTGGAGGAGGCGGAGGTTTCCGCACCAGCGGCTTCTTCTCCCCCTGTGAGTAAGGGGACTAAAAAGAAGCCGAAACGGCAAAAGAGGAGCGCTGCGGCGCGAGAGGCGGAGTCGGCGCGTCAGGCGCCCCCCCCCGCAGGAATCCACTTCTCGGCCTTTGCCCGAAGCGTGGAATGTGGTGGCGGGGCGCCCAAAAAAGGCGCCAGCCCCGAAGGCGCCCGCCAAGGCACCCGCCAATGGCAATGCCGTGCGGCGCGCCCCGAAACTCCGCGCCCCCCGAACCGCTGCAGTGGTCATCACACTGCAGTGTGAAGCTGCGGATAGGGGCGTAACGTACGCCGCTAAACTCGCCGAGGCTGAGAGGTCAGTCGACCTCAAGAGCCTCGGCATTGAGGCGTTGCGATTCCGCACGGCAGTGACCGGTGGACGAGTCCTCGAGGTGGCGGGTGCCGATAACGCCCAAAAAGCGGACGCTCTGGCGGAGCGGCTGAGAGCCGCACTCGGCGAGGAAGTCAGGGTCGCCAGGCCGGAGAAATGTGCAGAGCTGCGCATCTCCGGCTTGAGTGACGCGGCGACTCAGGAGCAAGTCGCGGGGATGGTGGCGGACTTAGGAGGGTGTGCCACCACCTCCGTCAAGGTAGGTAGCATAGTCCGCTCCTCGGGGCGCAACGGCACGGCGTGGGTGCAGTGCCCGGTCGCGGCGGCCAAAAAACTCACAGATGGCCGCCCTCTTGCGATCGGATGGTGCCGCGTCCGTGCCGTCCTTTTGGAGGTCCGACCCCAGCGCTGCTTCCGCTGCCTGGAGGTAGGGCACGTGGGGGCGAAGTGCGCTGCGGGCATCGACCGCAGCGACCTCTGTTACTGCTGCGGGAAGGCCGGCCACAAGGCGGCCGGCTGCGCAGCGGAGCCGTGCTGCCCCATATGCTCGGCAGCGGGAGCGTCGTCCGCGCACCGCCTGGGCACGAAGGCGTGCCTGGCGGCGTCAGAAAAACGGGGTCGGACCCGTAGAGGAGGAAAGGGCAGGAGGGTGGCGGCGACCCCCTCCGCCCCGTCAGAGGAGGCAATGGACACCGCCCAAGTTTAGATGGCGAAAATCTCGTTGCTGCAGGCCAACGTCAACCACTGTGCCGCGGCCCAAGATCTTTTGATACAGACCGTGGCACAGTGGCAGGCGACCGTGGCTGTAGTCTCCGAACCGTACGTTGTTCGGTCCCGGGATGACTGGGCCGGAGATCGCGACGGTTTGGTGGCTATCGTCTCCCAGCGGGGTGCGCTCGGCTTCGCCCCATTCGACAGAGTGTCGAGTGGGCGGGGCTGTGTGCTCGCACTGCTGGGAGACGTTGCAGTGATCGGGGTGTACTTCTCGCCTAACCGGGGCCTCGCCGAATTTGAACAGTTTCTCGTCGAGGTCGGAGCTCTGGTGGCAGAAGTGCACCCCACCCCGGTTGTCGTCGCCGGAGACTTCAACGCCCACTCTCGGGCATGGGGCTCCCCGGCGACCGACGATCGGGGTGAGATGGTGGAAGAATGGGCGGTGTCCCACGGCTTGGCGCTGCTCAACCAGGGGGCTGTAAATACGTTTGTGCGGGGCGAAGTGGGGTCTATCATAGACCTCTCGTTTGCGAGCCCCGCACTAGCTGACCGCATTCGCGGCTGGAGGGTGGTCGAGGGGGTGGAGACGATGTCGGACCACCTCTACATACGGTTCGACATCGCCGCCCCCAATTCAAGGACCCCAGCGGTCAGCAGTCACCCCCTGGCTGGGGAAGGTCCGCGGTGGCGTCTCAAGACGCTCGACCGGGAGCTGGCGAAGGAGGCGGCCATCGTCGAGCGATGGGCCGCGATCGATGGGGGTCCGTACGTGGACGCGAGGGCGGAGCGACTGGAGAGTGCGCTCACTCGCGTCTGCGATGCGGCGATGAGTAGGGTGGGGCCTGTCCCGCCGCGGAGGCGGGTGTACTGGTGGAACGACCACTTAGCGGGGCTGCGTACAGCTTGTGACGCAGCCCAGCGAAGGTGCACCCGCAGCCGCGGACGTAGAGTACGGGTCCCCGCCCAAGAAGAGGTCCTGCTCGCCGCATACCGGGCCACCCGGGCGGTCTTTCGCTCGGCGATGAGGAGGTGAGGGCCTTACACAAGAAGGACACCATCCTACCGGGGCCATCCAACGTACCAGTCCCGGTAGCGGTCCAATCGTCGGAACAGCTGACTGGGACCATTGAGTCTGCTGTGGGCATAATTAACACAATAGCCCACAAAAGCAATAAGATGAACAGCAGACTGTGCGCGATCTCAAGAATGCCGCGAGCACAATCCTCGACAACGCCCGTGAGCTGAGATCGCGCACAGTCAACGAGGAGGTAGTGATTTTGCAGGGCGAGCTCATCGCCCTGAGAGCCGAGATGGAGGGCCTGAAACGGGTAGCGGGCTCCGTCCCCCCGGCGATGTCGCGCGATGAGATCGGATTCATGATCGACGCGCGCCTCGCCGGGGTTGTAGACCGCCTACCCCCTGAGTCAACCTTGCGCCCTCCACTCGCAGCAGACAGGCGGAACGCCGCGCGTGCTGCTCGTGCTGCGGTATCCACCTCCTCGGAAGCAACACCGGGTCCCAGTCGGCCTACCGCTGCTCCTAGGGCTTCACTCTCCCGGCCAGTCCCTGCTCCTCCTTCCTCCTCCGCTGCTGACGGGGTGGAGCTTGCCACGGAAAAGAAGAGTAAGAGGAAAAGGAACAGTGCTGCGGCAAGGGAGGCCGAAGCCGCTCGGCAGGTGCGCCCACCGTCCACTGTTGCTGCTCTCCAGCCACTCGCTGAGGGGTGGAATGTAGTGGCGGCGCGCCCTGCGAAGACGAAGAAGGCTACTGCGGCTCCGACGCCCGCACCGGCCAAAAAAAATAAGAAGAAGGGCTCCAAAAAGCCCCGCACTACGCGCACTGCTGCAGTGACTATCACACTGCAGCAGGGCGCGAAGGAGTCGGGGACCACCTACGCGGCCGTGCTTGCCCAGGCTGAAGACACAATTGACTTGAAGAGCCTGGGCATAGACGGTCTACGTTTCCGTGCCGCCGTCACCGGAGGAAAGATCCTCGAGGTGAGCGGCGCGGACAAAGATGTCAAGGCCGACGCCCTGGCCGATAAGTTGCGGTCGGTGCTAGGTGAAGTGGTTCGGGTCGCCAGACCTGAGAAATGCGCAGAGTTGCGCATCTCAGGCCTTGGCGACACCGCCACAAAGGAGAGGGTTGCCGCCATGGTGGCAGAGGTCGGTGGCTGTGACGTCGCCCGCGTTAAAGTGGGCGACATCAGCTGCCCACCTGGCCGGCAGGGCACCTGCTGGCTGAAGTGCCCGGTTGCGGCGGCCAAGAAGTTGATGGATGGCCGCCGCCTCACCATTGGGTGGTCCGTAGTTAGGGCCACCCTCCTCGCGCCTCGAGTCCAGCGGTGCTTCCGCTGTCTGGACTCGGGGCATGTCGGAGTACAGTGCACTTGCGAAGTGGATCGCAGTGCACTGTGCTTCCGTTGCGGGCAGCCGGGCCATAAGGCGGCCAGCTGCCCCTCATCGGAATTAATGTGCCCTCTCTGCTCAACGGAGGGGTCACCTGCTGCCCATTCACTGGGCAGCAAGAAATGTGACGCGGCCTCCCGGAAACGGGGAGGCCGCAAGAATCGGAGAAACAAGACGGGTGGTGGAAAGTCCAGCCCCACCACCCAGTCTGTGGAGACTATGGACACCGCCCAAATTTAAATGGCCAACGTCTCTATACTGCAGGCCAACGTCAACCACTGTGTCGCTGCTCAGGATGTCCTGATGCAGTCTATGGCACAGTGGCAGGCGACCGTCGCCGTTGTCAGCGAGCCGTACCTCGTCCGCGATTGGGACAACTGGGCTGGCGACCGCGACGGCTTAGTGGCCATCGTCGCCCGTCGGGGTGGGTCCCCCTTCAGCCGGGTGCTGAGGGGACGTGGCTGTGTTCTAGCCCTGATGGGCGGCTATGCAGTAGTTGGGGTGTACATTTCCCCCAACAGGAGTCTCGCCGATTTTGAGCAGGTGCTCGCCGAAGTCGAGGCCCTGTTGGCGGATGTGCGCCCCACCCCTGCCTTGGTCGTCGGGGATTTCAACGCTCATTCTCAGACTTGGGGTTCCCCGGCGACCGATGTTAGGGGAGAGACGTTGGAGGACTGGGCGGTGTCGCTTGGCTTGGTGCTGGTAAACAGGGGGGCGGTCCACACTTGTGTGCGGCCCCAGGGTAGTTCTATTGTAGACTTGTCGTTTGCCAGTTCTGCCCTGGTGGACCGTATACGGAGGTGGCGAGTGATCGAGGGGGTGGAGACCATGTCGGACCATCGATACATATGGTTCGACGTCGTCGCCGCTCCCTTGGCCACCCCCGCGGCGACTGATCGCCCCCCTTTCGGGGGGGGACCACGGTGGCGGCTTAATACGCTGGACCGGGAGCTGGCCAAAGAGGCGGCTATTGTCGAGCGCTGGGCCGCTCCTAATGTCGACGGCCTGGACGTGGACGCGAGGGCAGACAATCTTGCCGGTACGATGACTCGCGTCTGCGACGCGGCGATGCAGAGGGCAGGGCCGGTACCCCCGCGAAGGCGGGTGTACTGGTGGCGGCCTCACCTCGCTGAGATGCGGAAAACTTGTCACGCAGCTCAGCGACGGTACACCCGCAGTCGCGGGAGGCGCCAGAGAGACCTTGCCCAGGAGGAGGTGCTGCTAGCCGCGTACCGGGCTGCTCGAGCGGCCTTTAGCTCGGCAATCCGGGCCGCGAAGAACGCGGCCTGGAACGAGGGGCTCGAGAGCTTAAATGGGGATCCATGGGGGCACATCTACAAGGCCGTCAGCAAGAAGCTTGGACCTTGGGTGCCCCCCCTCACTACGTCTCTCGAGCCCCAATTTGTTGAAGAAGTGGTCAGCTCCCTCTTCCCTGCGCGGGAAGAGTGGTCCCCCCCCCGAATGGCACCGAGCCAGGAATCGTCGGATGACGAGGTCATCTCGCCCGTTTCTGGCGCCGAGCTGGGGGTAGCGGTTCTAAAACTTAAGCTGAGGAACCGCGCCCCTGGTCCCGATGGCGTCCCAGGGCGGGTCGTCGGCCTCGTCATGCCGGAGTTTGAAGAGGAGACGCTGTCCCTCATGTCGGAGTGTGTGGCGTCCGGAAGAGTCCCGCGACGCTGGAAGACGGGGAAGCTCGTGCTGCTTCGTAAGCACGGGCGTCCCCCGGAGTCGCCGTCGGCCTACCGCCCCATCGTTCTCCTCGACGAGACGTGCAAGCTTTTCGAGCGGGTGCTCGCTGCACGTCTCGTCGGACATTTGGAGGGGGCGGGGCCGAACTTGTCGGATAGCCAGTTCGGCTTCCGTCGCGGGAGGTCCACCCTGGACGCCGTAGCCCGGCTTAGGGGCAGCGTCGAGGAAGCTACTGGCCGGGGAGAGGTGGTGTTGGCTGTGTCGCTCGACATAGCCAATGCCTTCAACACCCTCCCCTGGCCTACTATCGCCGAAGCGCTGAGGTACCACAATGTCCCGTGGTACCTCAGGCGCGTCCTTGCGGACTACTTTGTCGACCGGGCCATCATCTTTCCGGCCCGGTCGGCTGTAGTCCGCAGGGAAATGTCTTGTGGCGTTCCACAGGGGTCGGTGCTGGGCCCGCTCCTGTGGAACATTGGTTTCGATTGGGTCCTGCGCGGTGCTACTCTTCGGGGAGTCGGTGTATTATGTTACGCCGACGACACCCTAGTCACCGCGCGAGGACCCACTTTCCGTGACGCTGCCGTGCTCGCCACTGCGGGCACGGCACAGGTCGTCGGTCGCATCAGGGCGCTCGGCCTCAAGGTGGCCCTCGAAAAATCCGAGGCCCTCTTCTTCCATGGGCCTCGGATGAGACCCCCTCGGGATGCCCCAATTGTGGTGGGTGGCACCTCCATCGCTGTCGGGAGGACCCTTAAATATCTGGGTCTCTTGCTCGACAGCCGGTGGGGGTTCGTCGAGCATTTCCGGCAGCTTTCACCAAAGTTGGTGACGTTTGCCGGGATGCTCGGTAGGCTGCTCCCCAATAAAGGGGGACCGGGAAGTGCATGCCGCCGTCTCTACGAGGGTGTGGTACGCTCCAAGGCGCTCTATGGGGCGCCTATTTGGGCGGATGCCCTCAGCGCCGCGAACGTGGTCCAGCTGCGACGACCGCAGCGGATCACGGCGCAGAGGGCTGCACGGGCGTACCGCACCGTGTCTTTCGAGGCGGCGTGCCTGTTGGCACAAAGTCCCCCTTGGGATCTCGAAGCAGGGGTCCTTAAGAGGGTCTACGAGGAGGGCGCCATGGTGCGACAACAAGGAGGTCGCCCGTTGCCGGAGCAGGTCAATCGCTGGAGACAGGAGGCTCGCGACGATCTGTTCCGGCAATGGGCCTTGAGATGTGCGGCTCCGACCGCGAGCCGAGTGCTCGTGGGGGCCATCGGTCCCGTGCTCCGCCAGTGGGTGGAGCATGCGCAGGGGGCTCCGACCTACTTCCTCACCCAACTTCTCACGGGTCATGGCTGTTTTGCCAAATTCCTGTGGGAAGTGGTGGGGATCCTGTCGGAGCCCGTTTGTCATCACTGCGCAGGCGGCGCCGTAGATACGGCGCAGCATACGCTCGCTGTGTGCGCCGCCTGGGACACGCAGAGGTTGGCCCTCACGGGCATCATCGGCAGTGTAGGTTCGCTGCCGGCCGTCATTCTCTCTATGGCCGGCAGCGAAGAATGTTGGGCCGCCGTCGCCTCCTTCGCTCGGGAGGTGATGGCGGCAAAGAGAGAGGCCCTGCGGGAACGGGAGCGTGCAGGCCGCACGCTTCCGCCCCGCCGGGCACCAGTCAGGGGGCGACGGCGTATTGCATACGCCCAAGCCCCCGACTGAGAGGGCCGTGAGCGGTGGGTCGGGGGGCCCACCGCTCACGCGAAAGGCCCTGAGGAGTCCGACGCCCCTTATGTGTTTCGGGGGCGTCGCTTCTACGTTGTTTGGGGGGGGGGTCAGCCCCCCGTGCTGAGCTCGAAAGAGCGCCCCTTTTCCGGGCCGCCGTTGCTTAACAGTTTCTGTCTATCCGGCGGCCCGGCTAAGGCGAAGGAGAAACACCGTGGATAGGTTTTAGTGGGTAGTCCGGCCCGTTCGTTTTCCATCCTAGGGCCGGGAGTCCCACACGAAGCCGTCTCGCTCCCCCCCGCAGCGAGACGGTGAAGTGCATAAATGCATCACCGACCACGTTAAAAAAAAAAAAAAAAAAAAAAAAAAAAAACCTAACCTAACCTACATCGCGAGGGGTGCTCGGTCGGGAAACCTCCACGTGGGCGGTCTTGGTTGCTCTCGTTCGGGCTTTGGCCTGGGGGAGTGCAACCCGGATTTGCTGGTGCACCCTGGAGCATTCACTAATGACCGCAGTACTCTGTGCTGCGACTGTTAGTAAATGTACCAATATCCCGACACCTGGCGGCAGGCGCATTCCCCTCTTCCATTTTGGGGACGCCTGAGTGCCGCGCCACCCGCCTTCCACCCCCTCTGCTTTCAGAGGAGCGTTTGAGGGCGGTGTTGCAGTCAGCTCCTTGAGGAGCTATGGTGGGGTCGCTTTCGGCCTCACCTGAGGCGTATGGGCCTGCAAGGCCCATGGGGACGGACGTGACTAAAAGGTCGCGTCGGGGAGGCCTGACCAGCCTCTCGTGGCCGGCCACGTTGCGTCGTGCAACGACCCCTGTCTCACGGTCTACAGGGTACGTGCGGCGCAACGTGGCCGAAGGCGGCTTGCCTTAATTGGCTGGCCTGAGGGTGATACCCGATACAAAAATCCGTGAAGGAAAGCACGTTAAAACCCGGCGGATACCTTGGCGACCTCCGCATGTAATAGCCCGCTGCCGGGTGGGGCTTCGCCTGGTAGTGCCCCCTATGCCCCATTACTCGTGGGAATTCTATGGATAACCTAAAATATAAAACACCAAAGGATGCTTGCCTAACAAGTACTACCGAAGATTTAGCTCCTGTTAAGGAGCTGCGTGTCACACTCTCCAGGTGTGAAACGCCGACGTTGTTGACGTCATCGACGTCAACGTTGGAGGGGTTGCGTGGAGACCTTCAGCTGTCGGACACCGACAGCAGCACAGTCTCCATGGTGACTGTGGGGTCGACAAGGCGCTCTATGGGGCGCCTATTTGGGCGGATGCCCTCAGCGCCGCGAACGTGGTCCAGCTGCGACGACCGCAGCGGATCACGGCGCAGAGGGCTGCACGGGCGTACCGCACCGTGTCTTTCGAGGCGGCGTGCCTGTTGGCACAAAGTCCCCCTTGGGATCTCGAAGCAGGGGTCCTTAAGAGGGTCTACGAGGAGGGCGCCATGGTGCGACAACAAGGAGGTCGCCCGTTGCCGGAGCAGGTCAATCGCTGGAGACAGGAGGCTCGCGACGATCTGTTCCGGCAATGGGCCTTGAGATGTGCGGCTCCGACCGCGAGCCGAGTGCTCGTGGGGGCCATCGGTCCCGTGCTCCGCCAGTGGGTGGAGCATGCGCAGGGGGCTCCGACCTACTTCCTCACCCAACTTCTCACGGGTCATGGCTGTTTTGCCAAATTCCTGTGGGAAGTGGTGGGGATCCTGTCGGAGCCCGTTTGTCATCACTGCGCAGGCGGCGCCGTAGATACGGCGCAGCATACGCTCGCTGTGTGCGCCGCCTGGGACACGCAGAGGTTGGCCCTCACGGGCATCATCGGCAGTGTAGGTTCGCTGCCGGCCGTCATTCTCTCTATGGCCGGCAGCGAAGAATGTTGGGCCGCCGTCGCCTCCTTCGCTCGGGAGGTGATGGCGGCAAAGAGAGAGGCCCTGCGGGAACGGGAGCGTGCAGGCCGCACGCTTCCGCCCCGCCGGGCACCAGTCAGGGGGCGACGGCGTATTGCATACGCCCAAGCCCCCGACTGAGAGGGCCGTGAGCGGTGGGTCGGGGGGCCCACCGCTCACGCGAAAGGCCCTGAGGAGTCCGACGCCCCTTATGTGTTTCGGGGGCGTCGCTTCTACGTTGTTTGGGGGGGGGGTCAGCCCCCCGTGCTGAGCTCGAAAGAGCGCCCCTTTTCCGGGCCGCCGTTGCTTAACAGTTTCTGTCTATCCGGCGGCCCGGCTAAGGCGAAGGAGAAACACCGTGGATAGGTTTTAGTGGGTAGTCCGGCCCGTTCGTTTTCCATCCTAGGGCCGGGAGTCCCACACGAAGCCGTCTCGCTCCCCCCCGCAGCGAGACGGTGAAGTGCATAAATGCATCACCGACCACGTTAAAAAAAAAAAAAAAAAACCTACATCGCGAGGGGTGCGGTCGGATAACCTCCACGTTGGCTTAGCCCTGCTTCTTGTCCTTTCTACTTCGGTGGGGGGAACGGAAGCCGGGACGCTGGTGCACCCTGGACAATGGTTATTGGTGTCCTCCTCGGAGGATTCTGGTAGCGATTGACCAAGTCCGACAAGCCCTTTTCAGGGCTAGCTGACCCATGAGGGGGGTCGTGGTATGGCGGGCCTGCAAGGCCCGCGGCGTCGTTGTTGTTTTCTTTGTTCTTCTTTTCTCCTTGTTTATTCTTCCATCTTTCGTTTCTTGTCTTTGTTCTTCTATCTTTTCTGTCGCGGCAACGGCGCGCTGTTTGTCAGCTCCTTATGGAGCTATGGTGGGGTCGTTCTCGGCCTCACCTGAGCTGAGCCTTAACAGGCAAGAGGACCCCATGAGGGGGTCGGGGCGTATGGGCCTGCAAGGCCCATGGGAACGGACGCGACTGAAAGGTCGCATCGGGGAGGCCTGACCAGCCTCTCGTAGCCGGCCACGTTGCGTCGTGCAACGACCCCTGTCTCACGGTCTACAGGGTACGTGCGGCGCAACGTGGCCGAAGGCGGCTTGCCTTAATTGGCTGGCCTGAGGGTGATACCCGATACAAAAATCCGTGAAGGAAAGCATGTTAAAACCCTGCGGATACTTGGCGACCTCCGCATGTAATAGCCCACTCCCCGGAATGAGCGTCACCCGGGGAGTGTTTGTAGATCGTCTCATTCTCGTGGGATAAAATATGGAATTTCTAAATAAAAAACAAATTGAGGATGTTGGTAGTAAGGAGGTGAGGCCCGGTACTCCAGTGCCGAGGCGGTGTCGGACCCCGGATCGAGACCGGAGCCGAAGCCGGAGTCGAAGCCGGGTTCGAAGCTCCGTTCGAGATCGGAAGGAGCTGCGGGTGTCGGTGTCGCGCTGCGACGCCGCACCGCGCGGCGGTGTGGTTGGAGAGGTGCTGTTGTCGGATTCTGACAGCAGCGTCGTTTCACTCGTGGAGGTATTGCCTCGCCCATCCCCCAGCCCGCTGTCTCGCCTGTGGCAGCGCGCTCACAAGCGCCGCAACTCAGGCTCGGAGGGGGACAGCGAGGAGTCGGTTGGCTCCAACAACACCCGGGGCCAACCCGGTAAACGAGGTCGCGGTCGCCCCCCTACAACGGGGCACTACGTGGGCCTCGCAAAGGCGAAGGCCGACTATGTCGCGGCCAAAGAGCGGGAGATAGAGCTCCAGGCGGAACGAGAACTCGCCGAAGAGCTCCGAAGGCGGGAGGAGAGGCGACTCTCCTTCCTTCGCCAGCCTCCCGTTCAGGACGGAGAAAGCGAGGCGCGTATGCCGGCACCTGTGGGTGACCTCAGGGCCGAGCAATTGGAGAAGGCGGTTGAGGAGGCGGTGGAGTCTATACGCTCCATCGCCCACAAGAGCTCCAAACTGAAGGGACAGTCGGTCCAGGGCCTCAGGAGCGCTGCAGGCTCCATAATGGAACACGTGCGGGAGTTGCGTGGCCGGACCGACAGCGACGAAAACGTCCGCCTGCAGCGTGAGGTGGCTGCACTGCGGGCCGAATTGGAGGCGGTGAAGAAGCAGGTGAGCGCCCCGCCGTCGATGTCGCGCGAGGAGATCATGTTCATGATCAACGCGCGCTTCGACGGTGTTTCAGACCGCCTGCTTCCGGAGCCGCGGCTGCGCCCACCCCTTCAGGCGGACGCCCGTAACGCCGCTCGCGCCGCTGCGACGTCACTTCCGGACGTCGGCCGTTCTGTCGGCCCCGCTGTTGTTGACGCTTCATTGGTGGAGATGGAGGCGCCCCCTGCAGTCACTCCCTCAACTTCTACCCCCCCAAAGAGTCAGGGGAAGCAAAAGAGGAATAAGAAGAAGAAGAGCGCTGCAGCGCTAGAGGCCGAGGCGGCGCGTCAAGAGCGTCCCCAACTGGCACCTACACCTCGGCCGCTAACCGGCGCGTGGAATGTTGTGGCTGGGCGCCCCAAGAAGACGCCAGCGGCCAAGCCTCCGGCTCCGAAGCCGGTAGGGGCACCCATCAACGCGCCTGCCGTGGGGAAACGTGCCCCGAAACTCCGCTCGCCCCGCACCGCTGCGGTGGTGATAACGTTGCAGCAGGGCGCGGCGGAACGGGGCGTGACGTACGCCTCCAAGCTCGCCGAGGCCGAGCGCAAAGTAGATTTGAAAAGCCTCGGTATTGAGGGCCTACGCTTCCGCACGGCAGCCACCGGGGGCAGGGTCCTTGAGGTGGCAGGCGCCGAGAAAAGCCAGAAGGCTGATGCACTCGCCGAGAAACTCAGAGAGGCTCTCGGCGATGAAGTCCGCGTTGCTAGGCCGGAGAAGTGCGCGGAGCTGCGCATCTCCGGCGTCGGTGACGCGGCCACGAAGGAGGCCATAGCGCAGGTGGTGGCGGACGTAGGAGGGTGCGCCACCACCAGCGTAGTCTGTGGAGATATTGTCCGCCAGGTGGGACGAGAGGGCACGGCGTGGGTCAAGTGCCCGGTCGCGGCGGCTAAAAAGTTGACAGATGGCCGCCCTCTTATGGTTGGCTGGTCCCGCGTCCGTGCGGTTTTGTTGGAGTCCAGGCCTCAGTGGTGCTTCCGCTGCCTGGAGGTGGGGCACGTAGGGGCCCGGTGCGCTGCGGAAGTTGACCGCAGTGCACTCTGCTTCCGCTGCGGGCAGCCCGGCCACAAGGCGGCGGGCTGCTTGGCGGAGCCAAATTGTCCCATCTGCGCGGCGGCGGGAACTGCCGCTGCGCACCGCCTGGGCTCCAATGCCTGCTTGGCGGCTTCGAAAAAGAGGAGGCGTCGTGGTGGTGTGGGGCGAAGGGTGGTGCAGGTTGCGCCCCCCCCACCCACCCAGACAAATGTGGAGGAGAGCATGGACGTCGCCACAAATTAAATGGCTCCCAACTCGTTCCTGCAGGCCAACGTCGGGCACTGTGCGGCGGCCCAAGATATTTTGATGCAGGCCGTCGCGGAGTGTCAGGCGAATGTTGCCGTAGTCGCCGAACCGTACGCGGTTCTCGGCCGGGATAACTGGGCGGGAAGCCGCGACGAGTTGGTGGCTATCGTCTCCCAGCAGGGCGCGTTTAGCGGAGTATCAAAAGGACGCGGCTGCGTCCTCGCGCTGCTGGGAGACGTTGCAGTGATCGGGGTGTACTTCTCGCCAAACAGAAGCCTCGCCGAATATGAGCAGTGGCTCGCAGAGGTCGGGGCTCTGGTGGTGGGAGCGCACCCCACCCCGTTGGTGGTTGCCGGAGACTTCAACGCACACTCACAGGCGTGGGGATCTCCGGCGACCGATGGACGGGGTGAGTTGGTGGAGGAATGGGCGGCGTCCCACGGCTTGGTGCTCCTCAACCGGGGTTCGGTCCACACGTTTGTGCGGTCAACGGGCAGGTCAATTGTCGACCTGTCCTTCGCCAGTTCTGGCCTGGCGAACCGCACACGTGGCTGGAGGGTGGTCAGGGGGGAGGAGACGATGTCGGATCATCGTTACATACGGTTCGACATCGTCAACTCCGGCCTGGGGACCCCGGCGGTCGGGGACCGCCTGGTTGAGGAAGGTCCGCGGTGGCGTCATCGCCCTCGTCATGCCGGCGTTCGAGGAGGAGACGCTGTCCCTATTGTCGGAGTGTTTGGCGTCGGGGAGGGTCCCGCGACGATGGAAAACCGGGCGGCTCGTGCTGTTGAAGAAGCACGGGCGCCCGGCCGAGTCGCCGTCGGCCTACCGCCCCATAGTCTTGCTCGACGAGATGAGCAAGCTGTTTGAGCGGGTGCTCGCATCGCGTCTCGTCGGGCACCTGGATGGGGCGGGGCCCAATCTCAGCGACGGCCAATACGGTTTCCGTCGTGGGAGGTCGACCCTGGACGCCATATCCCGGCTACGGGACAGCGTCGAAGAGGCGGTCGGTCGGGGGGAGGTGTTGTTGGCGGTGTCGCTGGACATCGCGAACGCCTTCAACACCATCCCCTGGCAGACCATCGCCGAGGCGCTGAGGTACCACAATGTCCCGTGGTACCTCAGGCGCATCCTTGCGGACTACTTCGTGGACCGGGCCATCTCCTATCCGGCCCGGTCGGCGGTGGTCCGCAAGCAAATGTCGTGCGGTGTTCCGCAGGGGTCGGTGCTTGGTCCGCTCCTGTGGAACATCGGGTATGATTGGGTCCTGCGCGGTGCCACTCTTCGGGGCGTCGGCGTCATCTGCTACGCCGACGATACCCTGGTCACCGCGCGGGGCCCGTCCTACAGGGACGCAAAAGTGTTGGCCACGGCTGGTGTGGCCCACGTTGTCGGTCGCATCAGGGCGCTTGGACTCCAGGTGGCCCTCGAAAAATCCGAGGCCATTTTCTTTCACGGGCCTCGGTCGGGGGCCCCTCCTCGGGACTCCCAGATTGTGGTGGGTGGCACCCCCATCGCTGTCGGGCGGACCTTAAAGTATCTCGGTCTGGTTCTCGACAGCAGATGGGGTTTCGTCGAGCACTTCCGGCGTCTGGCACCAAAACTGGTGTCATACGCCGGGAGGCTCGCCAGGCTGCTCCCCAATCGGGGGGGGCCTGGTAGTTCGTGTCGCCGTCTGTACGACGGTGTGGTGCGCTCGAAGGCGCTCTACGGAGCGCCCATCTGGGCGGGCACCCTCTGCGCCGAAAGTTTAGCGCTGCTGCGACGTCCGCAGCGCGCGATCGCGCAGAGAGGTGCACGGGCGTACTGCACCGTCTCTTACGAGGCGGCGTGCATGATAGCCGGGTCCCTTCCATGGGATCTCGAGGCTGGAGTCCTTCAAGCCGTGTATGCGGAGTGCGCCCTGGTGCGACTGAGTGGTGGTCGCCCGCTTCCGGAGGAGATCGACCGCTGGAGACAGTCGGCTCGCGACGATCTCTTCCGGGAGTGGGCCTTGCGATTAGAGTCGCCTTCCGCGAGCGCGATGCTCGTGGGGGCCGTTCGACCCGTCCTGCGTGCCTGGGTGGAGAGGTCACATGGCGTACCGACGTACCACCTCACACAACTCCTCACAGGTCACGGTGTGTTCGCTAAATACCTGTGCAGGATTGTTGGGGTGGAGCCGGACGTCGTGTGTCGTCACTGCCCGGCCGGTGTCGTCGACACAGCGGCCCATACCCTTGCCGAGTGCACGGCATGGGACGGGCCGCGTTCTGCCCTCACGGGCATCGTTGGTGTGAATTTGTCGCTGCCGGCCGTGGTACAAGCCATGGCCGGCAGCCAGCAGTGTTGGGCCGCCGTCGCCTCGTTCGCCAGCCAGGTGATGGCGGCCAAGAGAGAGGAACTGCGGGTAAGGGAGCGGGCGGGTCGCACGCTTCCTCCCCGCCGTCCGGTCCGAGGGCGCCGCCTAGCGGCTTTCATGCGCGCCCCCGACTAGTGTGTTTTTGACCGTGGGCGGAAGGTCGGGGGACCTCCGCCCACCGATGGTCACCCGTGGCGACGGGCACCCTCCTCGTGTTCCGGACGGTGCCCACTTACGCACGCCCGCACCGGCCGTTCTCTACCCTCTCTGCTTTCAGAGAGGTGCTCGAGAACGGTGGAGGTGCGGGCTAGATTCTTCAGCTCCTTAGGGAGCTCCGGGGGGGTCACTTAATTGGCTCCTCCGAGGCGAGCCCCGACTTCACGGGGCGCCCCTTGCCGGCTCGCAGTGATTTAACCTCTGGCCTACCCTGCGAGCCGGTTTAAGGTGAGACGGAACACCGCGGTGGTTTAGTGGGTATTACGGTCCGATCCCAGACCGTCGAGTCCCACACACCGCCCTGCTGCCCCCGCAGCGGGGTGACGGTGCCTAAATGCAACAAAAGAAAAACCTAACCTGGGGTGCGGTCGGATAACCTCCACGTTGGCTTAGCCCTGCTTCTTGTCCTTTCTACTTCGGTGGGGGGAACGGAAGCCGGGACGCTGGTGCACCCTGGACAATGGTTATTGGTGTCCTCCTCGGAGGATTCTGGTAGCTATTGACCAAGTCCGACAAGCCCTTTTCAGGGCTAGCTGACCCCATGAGGGGGGTCGTGGTATGGCGGGCCTGCAAGGCCCGCGGCGTCGTTGTTGTTTTCTTTGTTCTTCTTTTCTCCTTGTTTATTCTTCCATCTTTCGTTTCTTGTCTTCAGGCAGACGCCCGCAATGCCGCCCGCGCCACTCGCTCTGCTACTGGCGCCACTCCCGCTGCGCGGCCGCTTCGGCCTGCTGCCCCCATTGCCGCTGTCCCCGTCCCAGAAGAGATGGAGGCTCATCCAGCCGTTCTGCCGGCCCCTTCTGCCCCTACAACTTCATCGGGGAAGAAGAAACCGAAGAAGCAGAGTGCTGCGGCCAAGGAGGCAGCAGCTGCTCGGCAGGTGCGAGCACTGCCTGCTCCAGCTGCCCCTCAGCCCCTTGCTGAGGGTTGGAATGTGGTGGCAGCTCGCCCGGCTGCCAAGAAGAAGAACCCCGTGGTCCCGACGACGGCTGCACCGGCCAAAACCAAGGCCAAGAAGAAGACCGCCAGGAAGCTTAAGGTCCCGCGTACGGCGGCTGTTGTCTTGACCCTTAGCCAGTCTGGCAGCGAACAGGGTGCAACGTATGCCAAGGTTCTGGAGGCTGCTCAGTCGAGCATTAGCCTGCAGGACCTTGGCATAAGTGGTTTGAGGTTCCGCACTGCGGTGACGGGGGCCCGTATTTTGCAGGTGTCAGGCGAGGACAGAGCGACAAAAGCCGACGCTCTGGCTGAACAGCTAAGATCGACCCTGGGAGAGGTCGTCCGGGTGGCTAGGCCGGAGAAATGCACCGAACTGCGGGTCTCCGGTCTCGATGATGCGGCAACGAAGGAGAAGGTGGCCACGAGTCTCGCCGCGGCTGGGGGATGTGCCGTCGAATCGTTAAAGGTTGGCGAAATAAATCGCCAACCTGGTCGTTTAGGCACGGTGTGGGCGAAATGCCCGGTCGCTGCGGCCAAACAAGTGACCGACGGCCGCCGAATACTCATCGGCTGGTCGTCGGTCCGCGTGCAGGTGCTGGAGGCTCGTCCACTCCGGTGCTTCAGGTGCCTAGGGACAGGGCACGTTGGCGCCCAGTGCACTGCGGGTGTTGACCGCAGTGCACTCTGCTTTAACTGTGGCCAACCTGGCCACAGGGCATCGGAGTGTTCTGCGGCGCCCCAGTGTGTGACGTGTGCAGCTACGTCTTTCGAGGCGGCGTGCCTGTTGGCACAAAGTCCCCCTTGGGATCTCGAAGCAGGGGTCCTTAAGAGGGTCTACGAGGAGGGCGCCATGGTGCGACAACAAGGAGGTCGCCCGTTGCCGGAGCAGGTCAATCGCTGGAGACAGGAGGCTCGCGACGATCTGTTCCGGCAATGGGCCTTGAGATGTGCGGCTCCGACCGCGAGCCGAGTGCTCGTGGGGGCCATCGGTCCCGTGCTCCGCCAGTGGGTGGAGCATGCGCAGGGGGCTCCGACCTACTTCCTCACCCAACTTCTCACGGGTCATGGCTGTTTTGCCAAATTCCTGTGGGAAGTGGTGGGGATCCTGTCGGAGCCCGTTTGTCATCACTGCGCAGGCGGCGCCGTAGATACGGCGCAGCATACGCTCGCTGTGTGCGCCGCCTGGGACACGCAGAGGTTGGCCCTCACGGGCATCATCGGCAGTGTAGGTTCGCTGCCGGCCGTCATTCTCTCTATGGCCGGCAGCGAAGAATGTTGGGCCGCCGTCGCCTCCTTCGCTCGGGAGGTGATGGCGGCAAAGAGAGGCCCTGCGGGAACGGGAGCGTGCAGGCCGCACGCTTCCGCCCCGCCGGGCACCAGTCAGGGGGCGACGGCGTATTGCATACGCCCAAGCCCCCGACTGATAGGGCCGTGGGCGGTGGGTCGGGGGGCCCACCGCTCACGCGAAAGGCCCTGAGGAGTCCGACGCCCCTTATGTGTTTCGGGGGCGTCGCTTCTATGTTGATTGGGGGGGGGGTTAGGCCCCCCGTGTTGAGCTCGAAAGAGCGCCCCTTTTCCGGGCCGCCGTTGCTTAACAGTTTCTGTCTATCCGGCGGCCCGGCTAAGGCGAAGGAGAAACACCGTGGATAGGTTTTAGTGGGTAGTCCGGCCCGTTTTCCATCCTAGGGCCGGGAGTCCCACACGAAGCCGTCTCGCTCCCCCCCGCAGCGAGACGGTGAAGTGCGTAAATGCATCACCGACCACGTAAAAAAAAAAAAAAACAAAAAAAAAACCTAACCTGGGGTGCGGTCGGATAACCTCCACGTTGGCTTAGCCCTGCTTCTTGTCCTTTCTACTTCGGTGGGGGGAACGGAAGCCGGGACGCTGGTGCACCCTGGACAATGGTTATTGGTGTCCTCCTCGGAGGATTCTGGTAGCTATTGACCAAGTCCGACAAGCCCTTTTCAGGGCTAGCTGACCCCATGAGGGGGGTCGTGGTATGGCGGGCCTGCAAGGCCCGCGGCGTCGTTGTTGTTTTCTTTGTTCTTCTTTTCTCCTTGTTTATTCTTCCATCTTTCGTTTCTTGTCTTTGTTCTTATATCTTTTCTGTCGCGGCAACGGCGCGCTGTTTGTCAGCTCCTTATGGAGCTATGGTGGGATCGTTCCCGGCCTCACCTGAGCTGAGCCTTAACAGGCAAGATGACCCCATGAGGGGGTCGGGGCGTATGGGCCTGCAAGGCCCATGGGGACGGACGTGACCGAAAGGTCGCATCGGGGAGGCCTGACCAGCCTCTCGTAGCCGGCCACGTTGCGTCGTGCAACGACCCCTGTCTCACGGTCTACAGGGTACGTGCGGCGCAACGTGGCCGAAGGCGGCTTGCCTTAATTGGCTGGCCTGAGGGTGATACCCGATACAAAAATCCGTGAAGGAAAGCACGTTAAAACCCAGCGGATACTTGGCGACCTCCGCATGTAATAGCCCGCTCCCCGGAATGAGCGTCACCCGGGGAGTGCTTCTAGTTCGTCTCATTCTCGTGGGATTTATTATGGAAATTGCAAATATAAAACAAAACCAAAATGAGGATGTTGGGAGTAAGGAGGAGAGGCCCGGTACTCCAGTGCCGAGGCGGAGTCGGATTCCGAGCCGAGCTAGGAGCCGAAGCCGGAGTCGAAGCCGGTCTCGATGCTGCGTTCGAGATCGGAAGGAGCTGCGGGTGTCGGTGTCGCGCTGCGACGTCGCACCGCGCGGTGGTGTGGTTGGAGAGGTGCTGCTGTCGGAGTCTGACAGCAGCGTCGTTTCTTTGGTGGAGGTATCGCCTCGCCCGTCCCCCAGCCCGCTGTCTCGCCTGTGGCGGCGTGCAGCGCGCCGCAAACACGACGGCTCGGGGGATGAGACTGACGAGACGGAGTGCGAGTCGGCTGGCTCCTTAAGGGGCCAGCCCGGTAAGCGAGGCCGCGGTCGCCCCCCTACAACGGGGCAATTTGTCGGTCTGCACAGGGCCAAGGCCCAGTTGGTCGAGGCCGAACATCTCGCCCTCGAACGACAGGCCGAGGAGGAGCTTGCTGCGGAAGCCCGCAAGGAGAAGGACCGAGCCTCCTTTCTCCGGGAGCCTGCAGCGATGGAGGAGAGCGCAGCGCTGTCAACGCCGGACGACCTTAGGGCCGACCAGCTAGTGAGTGCGGTAGAGGAGGCGGTAGGGAGCATCCACACCATCGCCCATAAATCCTCCCGCCTCAAGGGCCAGTCGGTCCAAAGGCTGAGAGATGCGGCGAACGACATCTCAAAGTACGTGCGGGAGCTTAAGTCCCGCACAGAGTCGGATGAGATCGCACGCCTGCGGATTGACCTGGCTGTGATGGCAGCGAAAGTTGAGCTCCTCGAGAAGAGGACCGCTCCCTCGCCACCACAGCAACCGTCGATGACGCGTGAGGAAATCTCCTTCCTCATTAACGCGCGCATCGACGGCATAGGAGACCGGCTCCTCCCAGAGCCGCGGTTACGCCCACCGCTTCAGGCAGACGCCCGCAATGCCGCCCGCGCCAATGGCTCTGCTACTGGCGCCACTCCCGCTGCGCGGCCGCTTCGGCCTGCTGCCCCCATTGCCGCTGTCCCCGTCCCAGAAGAGATGGAGGCTCATCCAGCCGTTCTGCCGGCCCCTTCTGCCCCTACAACATCATCGGGGAAGAAGAAACAGAAGAAGCAGAGTGCTGCGGCCAAGGAGGCAGCAGCTGCTCGGCAGGTGCGAGCACTGCCTGCTCCAGCTGCCCGTCAGCCCCTTGCTGAGGGTTGGAATGTGGTGGCAGCTCGCCCTGCTTCCAAGAAGAAGAACCCCGTGGTCCCGACGACGGCTGCACCGGCCAAAACCAAGGCCAAGAAGAAGACCGCCAGGAAGCTTAAGGTCCCGCGTACGGCGGCTGTTGTCTTGACCCTTAGCCAGTCTGGCAGCGAACAGGGTGCAACGTATGCCAAGGTTCTGGAGGCTGCTCAGTCGAGCATTAGCCTGCAGGACCTTGGCATAAGTGGTTTGAGGTTCCGCACTGCGGTGACGGGGGCCCGTATTTTGCAGGTGTCAGGCGAGGACAGAGCGACAAAAGCCGACGCTCTGGCTGAAAAGCTAAGATCGACCCTGGGAGAGGTCGTCCGGGTGGCTAGGCCGGAGAAATGCACCGAACTGCGGGTCTCCGGTCTCGATGATGCGGCAACGAAGGAGAAGGTGGCCGCGAGTCTCGCCGCGGCTGGGGGATGTGCCGTCGAATCGTTAAAGGTTGGCGAAATAAATCGCCAACCTGGTCGTTTAGGCACGGTGTGGGCGAAATGCCCGGTCGCTGCGGCCAAACAAGTGACCGACGGCCGCCGAATACTCATCGGCTGGTCGTCGGTCCGCGTGCAGGTGCTGGAGGCTCGTCCACTCCGGTGCTTCAGGTGCCTAGGGACAGGGCACGTTGGCGCCCAGTGCACTGCGGGTGTTGACCGCAGTGCACTCTGCTTTAACTGTGGCCGACCTGGCCACAGGGCATCGGAGTGTTCTGCGGCGCCCCAGTGTGTGACGTGTGCCGCTACGGGCGCGACGGCGTCCCACCGCTTGGGCAGCAAAGACTGCCCAGCGGTCACTTCGACCTCAAGGTCAAAGAGGAGGGCAAAGGCCCCTAAAAAAGTGACCGGCGAAGGCCCCCCTCGGGGTACTTCAAGGCCGGTCGCGAATAATGAGGAGGTGATGGACATCGCCCTTTCTTAGATGTCCAATTTTTCGGTCATACAGGCCAACGCCAACCACTGCGCCGTGGCCCAAGATCTTTTGATCCAGACCATGGCGCAGTGGCAGGCGACCGTGGCCGTAGTTGCCGATCCGTACGCAATTCGCACTCGGGACGACTGGGCAAGCGACTGCGACGGATCGGTGGCTATTGTCTCCCGGCGTAGTGCCCTCGGACTCGCCCCCTTCGACAGGGTGTCGAGAGGGCGTGGCTGGGTCCTTGCTGCGTTGGGAGACATTACAGTGATTGGGGTGTACGCCCCCCCCAGTTGGAGCTTCGCTGTATTTGAGCAGCTGCTCGTTGAAGTCGGAGGCCTGGTTGTGGGCCTGCACCCCACCCCTGTCGTGTTAGCCGGCGATTTCAACGCGGTCCCGGGGTGCGGTCGGATAACCTCCACGTTGGCTTAGCCCTGCTTCTTGTCCTTTCTACTTCGGTGGGGGGAACGGAAGCCGGGACGCTGGTGCACCCTGGACAATGGTTATTGGTGTCCTCCTCGGAGGATTCTGGTAGCGATTGACCAAGTCCGACAAGCCCTTTTCAGGGCTAGCTGACCCCATGAGGGGGGTCGTGGTATAGCGGGCCTGCAAGGCCCGCGGCGTCGTTGTTGCTTTTTCTTTGTTCTTCTTCTCTCCTTGTTATCCTTCCCTCTTTCGTTTCTTGACTTTGTTCTTTTATCCCTTCTTTCGCGGCAACGGTGCGCTGTTTGTCAGCTCCATAGCGAGCTATGGTGGGGTCGTTTTCGGCCCCACCCGAGCTGAGCCTTAACAGGCAAGAGGACCCCATGAGGGGGTCGGGGTGTATGGGCCTGCAAGGCCCATGGGAACGGACGTGACCGAAAGGTCGCATCGGGGAGGCCTGACCAGCCTCTCGTAGCCGGCCACGTTGCGTCGTGCAACGACCCCTGTCTCACGGTCTACAGGGTACGTGCGGCGCAACGTGGCCGAAGGCGGCTTGCCTTAATTGGCTGGCCTGAGGGTGATACCCGATACAAAAATCCGTGAAGGAAAGCACGTTAAAACCCGGCGGATACTTGGCCACCTCCGCATGTAATAGCCCGCTCCCTGGAATGAGCGTCACCCGGGGAGTCGTTTTTACATCGTCTCATTCTCGTGGGTTCAAATATGGATTTAAATATACAAAAACAAAAAAACGATGATGTTGCTAGTGGGGAGGAGAGGCCCGGTACTCCGGTTCCGGGTCGGAAAGTGTTGAGAGTGGCGGTGTCACGGTGTGACACGGCAGTGTTGTCCCGAGACCTACTGCTGTCAGATTCTGACAGCAGTGTGGTCTCAATGATTGAGGTGACCTCGGGTCCCCCTTCGCCCCTGTGTTCCCGGCTGTTTCGGAGGCCCCGGTACTCGGACTCGGAGGGGGACAGCGAGGAGTCGGCTGGCTCATCACCGAGGAGGCATATGAAGCGCCACCTCAACCCGCCAGGAGCGGATGAGGCTGGCGACGTGTTGGCCAAACAGCGGCCCAGGCGAGGACGCCCCCCGACGACGGGGCAATATGTCGGCCTTGCTGCGGCGAAAGCCGAATTAAACAGGGCCAAAGAGCGGGAGCTAGAGCTACAGGCGGAGCAGGAGCTCGCCGAAGATCTCCGAAGGCGGGAGGAGAGGCGACTCTCCTTCCTCCGCCAGTCTCCCGCATCGGAAAAGGAGGCATCGACGTCGCCGCAAGCTGCTGGGGAACTCCGAGCCGAGCAGCTGGGTCGCGCAATTGGAGAGGCGGTGGAGTCTATACGCTCCATCGCCCATAAGAGCTCCAAGCTGAAGGGGCAGTCTGTCCAGGGCCTCAGGAGCGCTGCAGGCTCCATAATGGAGCACGTGCGGGAGCTGTTGTCCCGCACGGAGTCTGACAAGGTGGTTCGCCTGCAGCGTGAGATTGCGGCCCTCAAGGCCGAAATGCAGGTAATAAAGCAGCAGGCGAGTGAAGCGCCGTCGATGTCGCGCGAGGAGATCATGTTCATGATCAACGCGCGCTTCGACTAAAAAGAAGCCGAAACGGCAAAAGAGGAGCGCTGCGGCGCGAGAGGCGGAGGCGGCGCGTCAGGCGCCCCCCCGCAGGAATCCACTTCTCGGCCTTTGCCCGAAGCGTGGAATGTGGTGGCGGGGCGCCCAAAAAAGGCGTCAGCCCCGAAGGCGCCCGCCAAGGCACCCGCCAATGGCAATGCCGTGCGGCGCGCCCCGAAACTCCGCGCCCCCCGAACCGCTGCAGTGGTCATCACACTGCAGCGTGAAGCTGCGGATAGGGGCGTAACGTACGCCGCTAAACTCGCCGAGGCTGAGAGGTCAGTCGACCTCAAGAGCCTCGGCATTGAGGCGTTGAGATTCCGCACGGCGGCGACCGGCGGACGAGTCCTCGAAGTGGCGGGTGCCGATAACGCCAAAAAGGCGGACGCCCTGGCGGAGCGGCTGAGGGCCGCTCTCGGCGAGGAAGTGAAGATCGCCAGGCCGGAGAAATGTGCGGAGTTGCGCATCTCCGGCTTGAGTGACGCGACGAGTCAGGAGCAGGTCGCGGGAATGGTGGCGGACGTAGGAGGGTGCGCCACCACCTCCGTCAAGGTGGGCAACATAGTCCGCTCCTCGGGGCGCAATGGCACGGTGTGGGTGCAGTGCCCGGTCGCGGCGGCCAAAATACTTTCAGACGGCCGCCCTCTTGCGATCGGATGGTGCCGCGTCCATGCCGTCCTGTTGGAGGTCCGACCCCAGCGCTGCTTCCGCTGCCTGGAGGTGGGGCACGTGGGGGCAAAGTGCGCTGCGAGCGTCGACCGCAGCATCCTGTGTTACTGCTGCGGGAAGGCCGGCCACAAGGCGGCCGGCTGCGCAGCGGAGCCCTGTTGTCCCATATGCTCGGCAGCGGGAGCGTCGTCCGCGCACCGCCTGGGCACGAAGGCGTGCCTGGCGGCGTCAGAAAAACGGGGTCGGACCCGTAGAGGAGGAAAGGGCAGGAGGGTGGCGGCGTCCCCCTCCGCCCCGTCAGAGGAGGCAATGGACACCGCCCAAGTTTAGATGGCTCAAATCTCGTTGCTGCAGGCCAACGTCAACCACTGTGCCGCGGCCCAGGATCTCTTGATGCAGACCGTGGCACAGTGGCAGGCGACCGTGGCCGTAGTCTCCGAACCGTACGTTGTTCGGTCCCGGGATGACTGGGCCGGAGATCGCGACGGTTTGGTGGCTATCGTCTCCCAGCGGGGTGCGCTCGGCTTCGCCCCATTCGACAGAGTGTCGAGTGGGCGAGGCTGTGTGCTCGCACTGCTGGGAGACGTTGCAGTGATCGGGGTGTACTTCTCGCCTAACCGGGGCCTCGCCGAGTTCGAACAGTTCCTCGTCGAGGTCGGAGCTCTGGTGGCGGAAGTGCACCCCACCCCGGTTGTCGTCGCCGGGGATTTCAATGCCCACTCTCGGGCATGGGGCTCACCGGCGACAGATGATCGGGGTGAGATGGTGGAAGAATGGGCGGTGTCCCGCGGCTTGGTGCTGCTCAACCAGGGGGCTGTAAACACGTTTGTGCGGGGCGAAGTGGGGTCTATCATAGACCTCTCGTTTGCGAGCCCCGCACTAGCTGACCGCATTTGCGGCTGGAGGGTGGTCGAGGGGGTGGAGACGATGTCGGACCACCTCTACATACGGTTCGACATCGCCGCCCCCAATTCGAGGACCCCAGCGGTCAGCAGTCGCCCCCTGGCTGGGGAAGGTCCGCGGTGGCGTCTCAAGACGCTCGACCGGGAGCTGGCGAAAGAGGCGGCCATCGTCGAGCGATGGGCCGCGGTCGATGGGGGTCTGGACGTGGACGCGAGGGCGGAGCGACTGGAGAGTGCGCTCACTCGCGTCTGCGATGCGGCGATGAGTAGGGTGGGGCCTGTCCCGCCGCGGAGGCGGGTGTACTGGTGGAACGACCACTTAGCGGGGCTGCGTACAGCTTGTGACGCAGCCCAGCGAAGGTGCACCCGCAGCCGCGGACGTAGAGTACGGGTCCCCGCCCAAGAAGAGGTCCTGCTCGCCGCATACCGGGCCGCCCGGGCGGTCTTTCGCTCGGCGATGAGAGCCGCCAGGGAGGCGGCTTGGAAGGAGTGGCTCGACACACTCAACCAAGTTCCGTGCGCCCGTACAAAGTCGTAAACGACAAACTTCGGCCGTGGGCGCCCCCGCTCACTAGGTCTCTCGAGCCCTCCTTCGTGAGCGACGTCGTCAGCTCCCTCTTCCCTGCGCGGGAAGAGTGGGTCCCACCGCGGATGGCGCCAAGCCAGACGCCGGCGGATATCGGGGCGATTCCGCCCGTGTCCGATGCCGAATTGGGGGTCGCGGTTCTGAAACTCAAATTGAGGAACCGCGCCCCTGGCCCGGACGGCATCCCTGGGCGGGTCGTCGCCCTGGTGATGCCCGCGTTCGAGGAGGAGACGCTGTCCCTGCTGTCGGAATGTCTGTCGTCGGGAAGAGTCCCGCGACGATGGAAGACCGGGCGGCTCGTGCTGCTGAAGAAGCACGGGCGCCCGGCCGAGTCGCCGTCGGCCTACCGCCCTATCGTCCTGCTCGGCGAGATGAGCAAGCTGCTCGAGCGAGTGCTCGCGGCACGTCTCGTCGAGCACCTGGAGGGTGCGGGGCCCAACCTTAGTGACGGCCAGTACGGGTTCCGTCGCGGGAGATCGACCCTGGACGTGATATCCCGGCTCAGGGACAGCGTGGAAGAGGCGGTCGGCCAGGGGGAGGTGTTGTTGGCGGTGTCGCTGGTCATCGCGAACGCCTTCAACACCATCCCCTGGGGGACCATTGCGGAGGCGCTGGGGTACCACAACGTCCCGTGGTACCTCAGACGCGTACTCGCGGACTACTTCGTTGACCGGGCCGTCTCGTATCCGACCCGGTCGGAAGTGGTCCGCCGAGACATGACGTGCGGTGTTCCACAGGGGTCAGTCCTCGGGCCGCTCCTGTGGAACATCAGGTATGATTGGGTCCTGCGCGGTGCCACTCTTCGGGGCGTCGGCGTCTTCTGCTACGCCGACGATACCCTGGTCACCGCGCGGGGCCCGTCCTACAGGGACGCAAAAGTGTTGGCCACGGCTGGTGTGGCCCACGTTGTCGGTCGCATCAGGGCGCTTGGACTCCAGGTGGCCCTCGAAAAATCCGAGGCCATTTTCTTTCACGGGCCTCGGTCGGGGGCCCCTCCTCGGGACTCCCAGATTGTGGTGGGTGGCACCCCCATCGCTGTCGGGCGGACCTTAAAGTATCTCGGTCTGGTTCTCGACAGCAGATGGGGTTTCGTCGAGCACTTCCGGCGTCTGGCACCAAAACTGGTGTCATACGCCGGGAGGCTCGCCAGGCTGCTCCCCAATCGGGGGGGGCCTGGTAGTTCGTGTCGCCGTCTGTACGACGGTGTGGTGCGCTCGAAGGCGCTCTACGGAGCGCCCATCTGGGCGGGCACCCTCTGCGCCGAAAGTTTAGCGCTGCTGCGACGTCCGCAGCGCGCGATCGCGCAGAGAGGTGCACGGGCGTACTGCACCGTCTCCTACGAGGCGGCGTGCATGATAGCCGGGTCCCTTCCATGGGATCTCGAGGCTGGAGTCCTTCAAGCCGTGTATGCGGAGTGCGCCCTGGTGCGACTGAGTGGTGGTCGCCCGCTTCCGGAGGAGATCGACCGCTGGAGACAGTCGGCTCGCGACGATCTCTTCCGGGAGTGGGCCTTGCGATTAGAGTCGCCTTCCGCGAGCGCGATGCTCGTGGGGGCCGTTCGACCCGTCCTGCGGGCTTGGGTGGAGAGGTCACATGGCGCACCGACGTACCACCTCACACAACTCCTCACAGGTCACGGTGTGTTCGCCAAATACCTGTGCAGGATTGTTGGGGTGGAGCCGGACGTCGTGTGTCGTCACTGCCCGGCCGGTGTCGTCGACACAGCGGCCCACACCCTTGCCGAGTGCACGGCATGGGACGGGCCGCGTTCTGCCCTCACGGGCATCGTTGGTGCGAATTTGTCGCTGCCGGCCGTGGTACAAGCCATGGCCGGCAGCCAGCAGTGTTGGGCCGCCGTCGCCTCGTTCGCCAGCCAGGTGATGGCGGCCAAGAGAGAGGAACTGCGGGTAAGGGAGCGGGCGGGTCGCACGCTTCCTCCCCGCCGTCCGGTCCGAGGGCGCCGCCTAGCGGCTTTCATGCGCGCCCCCGACTAGTGTTTTTTGACCGTGGGCGGAAGGTCGGGGGACCTCCGCCCACCGATGGTCACCCGTGGCGACGGGCACCCTCCTCGTGTTCCGGACGGTGCCCACTTACGCACGCCCGCACCGGCCGTTCTCTACCCTCTCTGCTTTCAGAGAGGTGCTCGAGAACGGTGGAGGTGCGGGCTAGATTCTTCAGCTCCTTAGGGAGCTCCGGGGGGGTCACTTAATTGGCCCCTCCGAGGCGAGCCCCGACCTCACGGGGCGCCCCTTGCCGGCTCGCAGTGATTTAACCTCTGGCCTACCCTGCGAGCCGGTTTAAGGTGAGGCGGAACACCGCGGTGGTTTAGTGGGTAGTACGGGCCCTTTCCTTTTTGAGTCCGTGAGTCCCACACACCGTCCCTGCTGCCTCCGCAGCAGGGATGACGGTGCTTAAATGCATTCCCCGCGTAAACAAAAAAAAAAACCTAACCTAACCTAACCACCGCCACTTTGAAAATTTTCACAAGTGTTTTTCGTTTGTTTTGTTACTTTTTGACCGAATTCTGACTCCATTTTACGTGGAAGTACATACTAGACAGTCGGCACACGTCCCGACACGTCCCTAGGGAACTATTATTAGCTTTTATTTTATCAATTTCTATAGTAATTAATTGAATTTTTAAGGAATATTCTCGTTTGCTGCGAAATTTGACCAACCAAAAACATCTTTTTGGGTGTTTTTACTGATGGGTCATCTCCCGGATATCCCGAAGGAACGTACATTATTATTACAGCTTTTGAATTAAAACTTTTTCGACTTTGTGCACATTTTGTTAAATTTTGGTAATTTGTTAAGTGCTGACATTAGTTTTGGCATAGTTTCTGTATTTATTCCCGGTTTTGGAGTGTTTTAATTTGAGGAAGGGGTCCCTGCACCCGGAGGAAGCTCTGGACTGCACGTACACCATCTGAAACTCACAAAAATAATTAAAACATTCTAAACAAGGAAATTTATTGAATTTTTAGGCGTTTTATTGAATAACTTTCACATACTTTCTCCAAATTTTTTGCGTGTTCCTGTATCGTTTTGGGGAGAGCGAGCCGCGTCTAGAGAGCCCTCTAACGCCTATCTGCGACCTACCACGACGGTACGGTAATACTTTGAAACTTTAAACTTTAACCACCTACATTTGCACCCCTATTTTCCACCCCCGACCCCTGACGGGCTCCGGAATAACATATTTGGCATCGCACGAGCGAGAGGATTCCATAGACACCTCTCTTGATTAGATCGGACGCCATAAATTTTGCATTTTTTGAAGTTGCTCCTGGGTATACCAACTAGGTTTGAGCTACTGGAAGGTCACAGGGAGTTTTTAGGCCAAAAGCTAAACTAAAAAATTTTTAGGATTATTTACGAGTGTTCGTTTGTTTTTGTTGTTTGCTTTGTTGTTTGTTTTTGTTGTTTGCTTTGTTTGACGTTCTGCCCCTATTGGCTTAGCTTTAAGAGACGTTGTGAAATAATATTTAGTAGGACTATATCGCCCATATTGGCTTAGTTTTAGGACTTGACTGTGATTCTTATTATACGTGTTTTGACTATTTTGCGCCCTATTGGCTTTAGATTAAGGGACTTATATTTTAATAATTTATTGTTTACACTGTGTTTGTCTACTTTGTTCCCTATTGGGTTTTAAATTTATTAATAATTATTTGAAAATATTTGATTTGATTTGCATTGGGTTGAGTTAGGTTAGGTAACACACCGGACTCTTTACACCCGGTGTGCCAACGGGCCCCCATTATGAACCCCATTAGAACACCACCACCAAACAAGCAAGGTAAAGCGCCGAGTGTCTCACCTTCTAGAACCAAGACACTGACCAATGTGGCGTCTATACGGAGGAGTCTGGAGGCGGCTAGCGGTGGGTCTAACCAACCGAAAGCCGCACTCAGACTGGAATACACCCCTCCTCCTATTACCAAGAAGTCTGCCCTGCCGAGAACGCCCGTAAGGGTTAAGGCCCTCAAAGCCAAGACCATTGCCGCTGCGGCCGCCGCTACAAAGGTCGCCACCACCACCGCCGGCACTACTACCGCCGCCTCGAGCACTGTCGAGGACACCACCATCTCCACCCCTGCCACTGCTACCACCACTGCAGTCACCACCACCACCACCACCGGTGCCACCACCATTACCACCATCAGCACCGATACCACCAATGTCACTACCGCCACTGCGACTACGACCACCACCACCACAGATACCACCGCACTCGCCACTTCACCATCAAAGTCGGAACCCTTTAATGGGGATATGGTGGTCGTGCCGTATACGCCAACCCGACAGAACCGGGCAGCCAGGGCGAAGGCTATGGTGATACATGGCAAGAACAGTGTGGCCCACACCAGAAACATGCGGGGTGATTGCAAAAGGGGCGTACTGGTGGCACTACAGGGCTTGTACAATATCTACAAAGAGATGACACTCGAGGGAGACTGTGCGGAAACGGGTACGGGGGAAAGTCAGAATGAGCAAAACCAGGGACAGGAAGGAAAAGATACGGGAAAGGTGGTAAAGCAACTGAAGACTATGGAGGAAAGATTACGCGTAAAAATAGAGAGGAATGCTAGCTATTTAAGGGAGAATGAGAGAAGAATGCAAGAAATTACGGATAAGATTGAGCGTATGAATGAAATGGAAGGAGAGAGAGAGAGAAGGATGCATGCGAACCACGGGGGCGTAGCAGTGGGGGTAGGTTTAGGAGTAGAGGGGCCTCCAGGCGACTGTGGCCTGTTAGACAAATTAGAAGAGCATGCGGTAGCATTGGCGACTCACAAACGAGAGATGGAAAGAATGACTGAAGGGTTGAAAGGTATGACGAATGAGGTCGCCGGAGGGCAACAGAACGGAGAATTGTTAAAGGAGATCAGGGCCATTGGCCACACGACCAAGGAGGTGGAGCGACGGGTCGCCGCGGGGGAGAGGTCGATGCCCTCCTACGCGGCGGTCCTCGCAAAGCCGAAACCGACATTCTCCGTTCTGGTGTCGTCCGGTGACGAAAAAGATAGTAGTGAAAGAGTGATCGAGGACGTAAGGAAGGCCCTGGATGCGAGAGAGACGGGCATCCAGGTTGAAAGGGTAAGAAAGGTGAGGGACAAGAGGGTAGTTCTGAGTTGTACCTCACGGGCCGACCTCGAGCGGGCACAGGCTAGGCTGAGTGCCAACAAGAAACTTCTTGTTGAGGACGCACCAGCCAAGCATCCCCTCGTGGTCCTCCGGTTCCTGATGAGGTACAACTCAGATGATGATATATTGGCTGCCTTAAGAAAACAAAATAAACACCTGCTGGATGGGCTGTCCGACCCGTCCTGCGGGCCTGGGTGGAGAGGTCACACGGCGTACCGACGTACCACCTCACACAACTCCTCACAGGTCACGGTGTGTTCGCCAAATACCTGTGCAGGATTGTTGGGGTGGAGCTGGACGACGTGTGTCGTCACTGCCCGGCCGGTGTCGTCGACACAGCGGCCCACACCCTTGCCGAGTGCACGGCATGGGACGGGCCGCGTATAGCCCTCACGGGCATTATCGGCGGAGATTTGTCGCTGCCGGCCGTGGTTCTATCCATAGTCGGCAGCCGGGAGAGTTGGGCCGCCATTGCCTCGTTCGCTAGCGAGGTGATGGCGGCAAAGCGCGAGGCGCTACGGGTACGGGAGCGCTCTGGACAGACGCTTCCGCCCCGCCGCGCAGTTCGGGGTCGTCGCCGCGCAGAATTTTTGCGCGGCCCCGAGTAATTTGTTTTGTCTGGCCGTGGGCGGTTGGTCGGGGGACCACCGTCCACAGAAGGCCATGTGGTGACAGGCGCCCTTCCCGTGTTCCGGGGGGCGCCGGCCTATTCTTTCATCTTCTTCTTCTTCTATAGCTTGCCCGCCCTCTACCCCCTCTGCTTTCAGAGGGGCCCCTGAGGGCGGTGCACAGCATCTTTTATCTTTTGCCTTCTTCTTTCGCTCTTCGGAGCTGGGGGGGGCTTGCAATTGCCCCCCCAGAGTCGAGCCCTACTTCAATGGGCGCCCCTAGCCGGGTCGTAGTGACTAAACCTCTGGCCTATCCTGCGGCCCGGTATGGGTGAGACGGAACACCGCGGTGGTTTAGTGGGTATTACGGTCCTGTCCGGACCGTCGAGTCCCACACACCGCCCTGCTGCCCCCGCAGCGGGGTGACGGTGCTTAAATGCATTCCCCGCGAAAACAAAAAAAAAAAAAAAAAAAAAAAAAAAACCTAACCTAACCGGGGTCATCATCGGCAGTGTAGGTTCGCTGCCGGCCGTCATTCTCTCTATGGCCGGCAGCGAAGAATGTTGGGCCGCCGTCGCCTCCTTCGCTCGGGAGGTGATGGCGGCAAAGAGAGAGGCCCTGCGGGAACGGGAGCTTGCAGGCCGCACGCTTCCGCCCCGCCGGGCACCAGTCAGGGGGCGACGGCGTATTGCATACGCCCAAGCCCCCGACCGATAGGGCCGTGGGCGGTGGGTCGGGTGGCCCACCGCTCACGCGAAAGGCCCTGAGGAGTTCTATGTTGATTGGGGGGGGTTAGGCCCCCCGTGTTGAGCTCGAAAGAGCGCCCCTTTTCCGGGCCGCCGTTGCTTAACAGTTTCTGTCTATCCGGCGGCCCGGCTAAGGCGAAGAAGAAACACCGTGGATAGGTTTTAGTGGGTAGTCCGGCCCGTTTTCCATCCTAGGGCCGGGAGTCCCACACGAAGCCGTCTCGCTCCCCCCCGCAGCGAGACGGTGAAGTGCGTAAATGCATCACCGACCACGTAAAAAAAAAAAAAAAACCTAACCGGGGTGGGGTGCGGTCGGATAACCTCCACGTTGGCTTAGCCCTGCTTCTTGTCCTTTCTACTTCGGTGGGGGGAACGGAAGCCGGGACGCTGGTGCACCCTGGACAATGGTTATTGGTGTCCTCCTCGGAGGATTCTGGTAGCGATTGACCAAGTCCGACAAGCCCTTTTCAGGGCTAGCTGACCCCATGAGGGGGGTCGTGGTATGGCGGGCCTGCAAGGCCCGCGGCGTCGTTGTTGCTTTTTCTTTGTTCTTCTTCTCTCCTTGTTATCCTTCCCGCTTTCGTTTCTTGACTTTGTTCTTTTATCCCTTCTTTCGCGGCAACGGCGCGCTGTTTGTCAGCTCCATAGCGAGCTATGGTGGGGTCGTTTTCGGCCCCACCCGAGCCGAGCCTTAACAGGCAAGAGGACCCCATGAGGGGGTCGGGGTGTATGGGCCTGCAAGGCCCATGGGAACGGACGTGACCGAAAGGTCGCATCGGGGAGGCCTGACCAGCCTCTCGTAGCCGGCCACGTTGCGTCGTGCAACGACCCCTGTCTCACGGTCTACAGGGTACGTGCGGCGCAACGTGGCCGAAGGCGGCTTGCCTTAATTGGCTGGCCTGAGGGTGATACCCGATACAAAAATCCGTGAAGGAAAGCACGTTAAAACCCAGCGGATACTTGGCGTCCTCCGCAAGTAACAGCCCGCTCCCCGGAATGAGCGTCACCCGGGGAGTGCTTTTACATCGTCTCAACTCGTGGGATTTACTATGGAAAATTTAAATTTAAAAAAACCAAATGATGTCGGTAGTGGAGAAGAGAGGCCCGGTACTCCGGTTCCGGGTCGGAGAGTGTTGAGGGTGGCGGTGCCACGATGTGACACCGCAGTGTTGTCGCGAGACCTACTGCTGTCAGATTCTGACAGCAGTGTGGTCTCAATGATGGAGGTGACCTCTGGTCCTCCTTCGCCCCTGTGTTCCCGGCTGTTTCGCAGGCCCCGGAGCTCGGGCTCGGAGGGGGACAGCGAGGAGTCGGCTGGCTCATCACCGAGGAGGCACATGAAACGCCACCTCAACCCACCAGGAGAGGATGAGGCTGGCGACGTGTTGGCCAAACAGCGGCCCAGACGAGGACGCCCCCCGACGACGGGGCAATATGTCGGCCTTGCTGCGGCGAAAGCCGAATTAAACAGGGCCAAAGAGCGGGAGCTAGAGCTACAGGCGGAGCAGGAGCTCGCCGAAGATCTCCGAAGGCGGGAGGAGAGGCGACTCTCCTTCCTCTGCCAGTCTCCCGCATCGGAAAAGGAGGCATCGACGTCGCCGCAAGCTGCTGGGGAACTCCGAGCCGAGCAGCTGGGTCGCGCAATTGGAGAGGCGGTGGAGTCTATACGCTCCATCGCCCATAAGAGCTCCAAGCTGAAGGGGCAGTCTGTCCAGGGCCTCAGGAGCGCTGCAGGCTCCATAATGGAGCACGTGCGGGAGCTGTTGTCCCGCACGGAGTCTGACGAGGTGGTTCGCCTGCAGCGCGAGATTTCGGCCCTCAAGGCCGAAATGCAGGTAATGAAGCAGCAGGCGAGTGAGGAGGCGGAGGTTTCCGCACCAGCGGCTTCTTCTCCCCCTGTGAGTCAGGGGACTAAGAAGAAGCCCAAGAAGAAGAAGAAGAGCGCTGCGGCGCGAGAGGCGGAGGCGGCGCGTCAGGCGCCCCCCCCGCAGGAATCCACTTCTCGGCCTTTGCCCGAGGCGTGGAATGTGGTGGTGGGGCGCCCAAAAAAGGCGCCAGCCCCGAAGGCGCCCGCCAAGGCACCCGCCAATGGCAATGCCGTGCGGCGCGCCCCGAAACTCCGCGCCCCCCGAACCGCTGCAGTGGTTATCACACTGCAGCGTGAAGCTGCGGATAGGGGCGTAACGTACGCCGCTAAACTCGCCGAGGCTGAGAGGTCAGTCGACCTAAAGAGCCTCGGCATCGAGGCGTTGAGGTTCCGCACGGCGGCGACCGGCGGACGAGTCCTCGAGGTGGCGGGTGCCGATAACGCCCAAAAAGCGGACGCCCTGGCTGAGCAGCTGAGAGCCGCTCTCGGCGAAGAAGTCAGGGTCGCCAGGCCGGAGAAATGTGCGGAGCTGCGCATCTCCGGCTCCGGAACGGCACGGCGTGGGTGCAGTGCCCGGTCGTGGCGGCCAAAAATCTCACAGATGGCCGCCCCCTTGCGATCGGATGGTGCAGCGTCCGTGCCGTCCTTTTGGAGGTCCGACCCCAGCGCTGCTTCCGCTGCCTGGAGGTGGGGCACGTGGGGGCAAAGTGCGCTGCTGGCGTCGACCGCAGCGACCTCTGCTACTGCTGCGGGAAGGCCGGCCATAAGGCGGCCGGCTGCGCAGCGGAGCCCTGCTGCCCCATTTGCTCGGCAGCGGGGGCGTCATCCGCGCACCGCCTGGGCACGAAGGCGTGCCTGGCAGCGTCAGAAAGACGGGGTCGGACCCGTAGAGGAGGAAAGGGCAGGAGGGTGGCGGCGATCCCCTCCTCCGCCCCGTCAGAGGAGGTAATGGACACCGCCCAAGTTTAGATGGCTCCAATCTCGTTGCTGCAGGCCAACGTCAACCACTGTGCCGCGGCCCAGGATCTCTTGATGCAAACCGTGGCATAAAAGAAGAAATGGAATGGTACAAGGGAATAGGAATGAAAGATGATTTTTTAATATTACAAAACGACGTATTTGCGGGTGGCGCTCCAAGGCGCTCTACGGAGCGCCTATTTGGGCGGATGCCCTTGGCGCCGTGAACGTGGTCCTGCTGCGACGACCGCAGCGGATCGCGGCGCAGAGGGCTGCACATCTCATCGGTCCCGTGCTCCGCCAGTGGGTGGAGCATGCGCAGGGGGCTCCGACCTACTTCCTCACCCAACTTCTCACGGGTCATGGCTGTTTTGCCAAATTCCTGTGGGAAGTGGTGGGGATCCTGTCGGAGCCCGATTGCCATCATTGCGCAGGCGGCGCCGTAGATACGGCGGAGCATACGCTCGTCGTGTGCGCCGCCTGGGACACGCAGAGGTTGGCCCTCACGGGCGTTATCGGCAGTATAGGTTCGCTGCCGGCCGTCATTCTTGCTATGGCCGGCAGCGAAGAATGTTGGGCCGCCGTCGCCTCCTTCGCTCGGGAGGTGATGGCGGCAAAGAGAGAGGCCCTGCGGGAACGGGAGCGTGCAGGCCGCACGCTTCCGCCCCGCCGGGCACCAGTCAGGGGGCGACGGCGTATTGCATACGCCCAAGCCCCCGACTGATAGGGCCGTGGGCGGTGGGTCGCGCTACGCTCACGCGAAAGGCCCTGAGGAGTCCGACGCCCCTTATGTGTTTCGGGGGCGTCGCTTCTATGTTGTTTGGGGGGGCAAAACCCCCCCTATGTTGAGCTTAAACGAGCGCCCCTTTGCCGGGCCGCCGTCGCTTAGCAGGTTCTGCCTATCCGGGGGCCCGGCTAAGGCGAAGGAGAAACACCGTGGATAGGTTTTAGTGGGTAGTCCGGCCCGTTTTAATCCTAGGGCCGGGAGTCCCACACGAAGCCGTCTCGCTCCCCCCCAAGCGAGACGGTGAAGTGCGTAAAAGCATCACCGACCACGTAAAAAAAAAAAAAAAAAAAAAAAAAAAAAAAAAAAAAAAAAAAAAACCTAACCTAACCTAACCATTTCAAACGCTGTCCATGCCATTAAATCATATAAATCACACGGTGAACACGTAATTACTATATCACTGGACATAAAGGCAGCCTTTGATAATGCTTGGTGGCCTGCTATATTTATTAGACTGCGTCATTACAATTGCCCCAGCAACTTATATAACATTCTGATTAGCTACATAACTAATAGAACAGTGGGACTTACCTTCTCTGACATCGAAACCACCAAAAACATGACTCGCGGCTGCATCCAGGGCTCCGTCTGTGGTCCCACTATGTGGAACCTTATCATGGACGAGCTCCTCGACCTCCCCCTTCCAGATAACTGTCATATACAAGCATTTGCTGACGATGTCCTTCTGACAACACATTCGACCGATCTCACCACTTTTGAAAATACAACTAATCTGGCACTGCACCATATTAATGAATGGGGGAAAAATGTCAAACTTCACTTCGGCCCAGAGAAAACGACCATCATAGGCTTCACCAATAAATCTACTAAATTAAACATACATATGAACAACACAAAGCTAAAATTTACAAAAGAACTCAAATACTTAGGAGTCATAATAGACGACAAATTGAAATTCATAAAACACGCTAACCACATAATTGAAAAAGCCAAACAAATATTCTACAAGCTCCTTATTTACACTAGACCCACTTGGGGCATCCACTCCGATAATATCCGAATAATTTACGACCAAGTCATCACCCCCATCATATCTTACGCTTCATCAGTCTGGTCCAGTGCCCTGGAATACAAAGTTGTAGTCAAACAACTACTCTCTTTCCAAAGGCTATTTGCCATAAAGATAATTCACGGCTTCCGAACCAACAGCACAATAACATCAATAACACTTGCACAATTAACCCCTCTACCAGAAAAAATTAAAAGCAACTCGGACATTGAAACTTCTAAACTCCGTGGCGCCTCATCATTCCTTCCTCTTGACATCCCCGTTGAAAAACCCTCTCTCCCATCCTCTCTTCTTCACCCCTCCCTCCGGGAACCCATAACCTTCCTGGAAATATTCACTACAGAGGAATACATAGACCTCCAAACCGATAACTACTGTAATACCTTTACCGACGGTAGTCGGCATGACGATGTCGTAGGAGCAGCCTTCGTCGCCTTCAGTCCGCATTCCACCTCTCCTATAGTTAAAAAATTCAAGTTACACCCCTCCTGCTCCGTTTTCCAAGCAGAAATGCTTGCCATTGAAAAAGTCTGTCAATTTATAATCAGCAACAAAATTAAATCATACTCCTACTACATCTTCTCTGACTCCAAATCTGCTCTCCTCGAACTTTCCAATCCCTACAGCCATAACACATTCGCAGTCAACATATTCCGCCAATTGCACTTTGCCAAAACCCAAAACATCCAAATACAATTCGCCTGGGTAAAAGCCCATGCCGGAATCCCTGGCAACGAGGCAGCTGACACGGCGGCTAAAGCTGCGGCTTTCCTGCACAAACAACCAGGCTACTCTCACACACCTCTTTCATACATAAAACACATACACAAAACAAACCTTCTCACCTCCTCACAACAACTCTACGAAAATTCCGCCGGGTCAATCCACACCAAGCAACTCCTTCCTACCTATCATGACCTCACGAACTTCCTCTCCAAAGTCAAACTCACCTTTCCAATAACCCAATTCCTCACCAACCATGCCTTCCACAAATCATACCTCTTCCGATTTCACATCACTGACAACGACCTCTGTCCTTGCACCAACACAATCTCGCAGACCTTCCAACACCTTATTTATCACTGCCCCAGATTCGCACTTTCACGCCTAACATTTACACATATCTGCCAAAACAACAATATCGATCCTCAAGACCCCCTTCTCCTAATTAAATTAACAAACAACACCGAAACACGTAACTCATTCCTCCACTAAAACACTTTAACGGCACATAACATTTAAACAATCAACTTGCAAACGGTTCCAGGAGAGGGCGTGCTCCATAAGCGCCACTCCTGAACTAAAAACCAATTGACTCATCAAAAAAAAAAAAAAAAAACCTAACCTAACCTAATCGTCCCATTGGTTGTCCACACATGTTTCACTTGGAAGTGCTTACGTGAATCCATGAAAACACGGTGCCTAACCCTAGTAAGAAACTCGGAGACATTAAATATATATATATATAGATAGCTTTGTGATAGTTTTTTATATTTGGTTCGCCAAAATGACGCCGCCCGCCTGGTGGTAAGTCGTGACGACGTCTAGCTATTGTGGGCCACTCTCACAGCACGCAATACTATAGAGAGTGGCCCTCAACTTGACGACCTACTGATGTGCCTCTTCACGCTCCGCTTAAAGAACCCAGGATTACATGTGGAAGGAAACACGTGCACAGGCAGGGCGTTCCAGGCCACTATCGTTCGGCAGAGAAACGAACGTTTAAAACGTTCGGTTCTTGCGAACATGCTATCCACTGTGTGGGAGTGGCATCTCTGCCCGGCACGGGTTGTGCGGGATCGGAAGGATCGTATTATCCGATGCTCCGATATCAACTGCCAGAAGAATACTATTAGGTACCTATACCCCTAAGCAATGAAACACTAAAGTCAAGACATGATTGTATTTATTCGTATTCCGCCCATTCGATTACCACAGATTCCGAGAAGAAGGGCAAGAAACTCGGTAGGGTCATATTATAATATCTTACAAGTATTTAAACATAGTAACAATACACTTATCTTAGTATAGAAGTAATCATCACGGATTGACATTAAATTATACACTATTTCTGAATAAACTCACTAATAAATTTCACAATTTTCATTATTATTTAAAATCTTGACGGGTTTCCCCCCAATATATGGCATCATCAAAGGTATTCACTTTCACACTACATGCTATTTATTGAAAGAATGTATTATTATGTCCACCAAGTGCCGACAAAGGAAAGCATAAATAATACAGCAGGAATGTTACTAGGTATGAGTGTTTAAAATTTTCTCACTTTTTTGCTTATAACTTCTTTAATTTTTAATTTAGAGCAAAAAGTTGCACTAATATATTTGTAGGCAAAACAATTTGCTACAAATTATGACTTTGCACATTTTTTGTAAGATGCATAATTTCCGAGATATCGCGAAAAAAGTGTTTTCACCCCTTGTGGCCGGGGGACAAGGGTGGCGACCCCACAAACTTGAGGTTAAGCTTCTATTGAGCCCCCCACACATGTCCCAAAAATAAGATTGCGTCCTCTAAAAAATGCAAAGCTCATGAAACTTTTCAATGGACTATAGATATATCTGGTATAAGAGTGTCATAAATATAGTATAACTTATTTTTATTTGTAACACTGCTAGACTTTAAAATAGGTATTTTAAGCAGTGATTTATTTATTTTTTTACTTCTAATGAAATGAAATGATTTATTTATTTGTATAGGTCACTAAATGGCTCTTACAAACGTCAGTAAGTATTTAAAATAAAAATGTCATTGCTTCTATATTTACATGTACTGCCAGATTCGCAAAGCAATAAGTAGAACCGAGAGAAAGAACCTGTCAATAAAACTCTCGGTCACTCTTTTTCAATAATTGACTAATTTACACATTTTCTTAAGACTAAATGTGGACGAATGTACGTGTCAAAATAAAAAAAGCGTGTATAATGCAACAAAAAAAAATATAGTCACCTTACAAAATATGCTACAATTACGGCATTTTAGAAGGCGCCTGCACCATGCTCCAGCCAGACACTTTTATCGTTAAGGTAATCAACTGTCTTATAATATGCTTTTTGACATAAAGTAGTCTTTATAAAGGTTTTAAATTTATTTTCGGGCATACAAAGGACCGATTCAGGCAATTTATTATGTATACCTTCCCCCTTGAAAGAATGAAAAAAAAAAAGTGTGGGTAGGCATAACAAAAGGACTTTAAAATCTAAGCTCCTAGTAATTAAGTATTTAAAATTATAAAATCTTAGTTATTTATTGTTATTTATGCAGTTATTTGTAGCCTGACTCACCTGCCCACTGCACAAGTAAAATCTATCCAACATTATCTCATACACATAAGCCTACACAAGACACTTTATGGATGGCAAGTTGGAGAAAAGTCTTACTGACTTGGAAAAGATGTTCACCGCTCGACTTTGTGAACATGAGGCAAGGGTGCAGAAGGCTTTGGTGACCCCGGATCCTGCTTCTTCTGACTTGGCGACACTTTGCAGAGACTTTAACGAGTTCAAGTCCTTCATTTTGGAGTCTCTTGGACATCTTCGTACACAGGTACAGCTGTTGTCCTTGGGAATGGACAGACATGAAACTGTCATGCGTCGGAAGACCCTCCTCATCCATGGTGTACCGGAAAAGCAGGGCGAGGTTCTGCACAGCACCGTCACTTCCATATTGATCGACCGAATGAAGTTGCCTGATGCACATTCGGTTAGCATTGAGGGCTGCCATCGTCTAGGAACAGGCCAGGCCAAGCCTCGTCCCATCTTCATCCGGTTTAAAGACTTGGACCACCGACACTTAGTTTGGGACAACAAAACAACACTGAAAGGTACTGGATTTAATGTCTCCGAGTTTCTTACTAGGGTTAGGCACCGTGTTTTCATGGATTCACGTAAGCACTTCCAAGTGAAACATGTGTGGACAACCAATGGGACGATTAACATTATAACGCCGGATAAAGTGCGCCACAAGATCGAATCTGCGGCCGAACTCAGTACTCTTATTGCGCGATTCCCTGACTCTTCTACTGTGAGCGGTAGCGCTGAGGCTTCTGCACCTATGATTTCGGTCCCGGGAGCACCTGCTGCGTCTTCCACAACTGCGACCAAAGCGCTGAGAAGCAGCCGTAAATATTGACCGGTACAATGTTTTGTTTACATTCATAATTTACTTCTCAAATTGGACGGTTAACTATAATTGTGTACTTTTAGGTTCGTGTTACTTTCATTTTTCGCTACCGAGCAATTTAATTTAGTTGTATGTTCGTTAAAACAATGTAAACATGGGTATAGGTATATTGGTATATAGGTACCTATATATTTTATATTGTAAATTCAATATGTACCCGCGATGTCATTATTGTGTATGTGACGTCTATTTGACACTACGCATGACGTTGTCAAGTTGACAATCTTTATTTTTTTATCCTCTTCTGGGGCAGGCTATAGTCTATGACCATACCTCCTTGTTATTATTTCGTCTATTAGATCGCCATGCGCTTCTTTATACTCAAGCTGTCTTCAACTGTTGTTTTTTATTTGTGTGTATTATAAACGTAGGAAACATTGTGTGTCATCTCTTCCAGTGCAGGGGGCTGGTGTGTCCTGTTAATATTTATACTTTCCCCTTCAATAGACATTTAATTTAAATTTACATATATTTATTTACTTATCTTTTTAAATTAATATATATATTTATATTTACTTATCTTTTTAAATTAATATATATATTTATATATACTTATATTTATTAAATTATATTTATCTATACAACGTGTTTCATATTAGTGTGGTCATATTTGACCCTCGTTACACATGCGCGTTGAGTTAACTATACGCACGGACAAAATTGCAAATACAAGTTTAGTTAAAACTTTTAAGGTGTCATGTAAATTTAATTGATTTGTTCATTTAATCGATATTTTATAAACCCAACACTACCTAGGGTCAAATTTATTCGTAAGGTTCAGTCCTCTTCGATGAATCGTAAACAACTCTTATTTCATATGCTCCTGGTACAGAATACTATTTTGTAGTAATGATAGGTTGTGGACTTTAAAACAACAAAAACTAACCGATTTCATTGTGCATGTCATCCTGGTAGATAGGTAGGTACCGTGTTCCACAATAAACACAACTAACTCACTAATATCACGATACTTAGATAAACATTATTGAATTTAATAAAAAATACACTTCCTACCTCTAATAAACACAAAACTAAAAAGTAGGTACTAAAGTAACGGCTCGAAATGTTCGCCGCCTTGATCAATGCACAGTTGGGTCCGTCGCATCATGCTGGCAGTTACATTACACAGCATGTCTGGAGTTACACTGCTAAATGCATCAAATATTTTAGACTCCATATCTTCACGCGTGAGACATACCGCACTGTACACTTTGTTTTTGACATAGCCCCACAAAAAAAGTCAAGTGGTGTGAGATCCGGTGACCTCTGAGGCCAAGGTATGGGACCACCACGTCCGATCCACTGGTTAAACCGCTCATCTAAATACGCCCGTACATCTCTCGCATAATGTGCTGGCGTCTTGCTGGTACATCATATTTGTGTACAATGTTACAGGCAAGTTTTCAAGTTCGGGTTCTAAGACGTTTCTAAGGAACGCGAGGTAATTTTCACCGTTTAGCGAACTCGGTAGCACGAAAGGACCAATTAAAATATCTCCGATTATTCCCGCCCAAATGTTAACACGCCACTGATGCTGAAAGTTGTTTTCTGCAGATGCGTGTGGGTTCTGATGAGTCCATACATGTTCGTTATGTTGGTTACTGATACCAGCACGAGTAAAAGCTGCTTCATCGGTCCATAAAATACGGTTCGCGAAACTAGGGGATCGTTGTGCTTCCTCTCGGTACCACTGGCAAAAGTTGAGACGTAGTACGAAATCAGCCGGTGTCAGTTCTTGGGTGTGCCTGAAGTGGTACGGATGTTGACCATCTGCTTTTAGCACGCGCCATACTCTCAAATGATTCATTCCCAGAACAATTCCAGCGCGGCGAGTACTTGTTCTGGGATTGGATTGAAAATGCTCGAGAATACTTTCTTCTTGCTCTGGTGGTACAACAGATGGTCTGCCTTCTGAGCGGGAACCACGGAAAGAACCAGTGTCATGTAAACGGTTCACCATTTTTCGGAAGCACTCCACAGATGGTAACCGCCGCCGTTCACCTTCGAGTCTATTGTCCACAAATCTCTATTCTCGATAAAGGCGACGAGCTTCACGCAGACTGCCATCGGCTGCCCCGACGCAAAGTATCATTTCATAATTTTCACTATTACTTAAATACGCCATGATCGATTAACACAGATTACTACGTACGCCTAATATCAAAGTTTACTTGCAACTGAAAAGAAATTAGATAGTTGTAAGTGTTGCCCAAGTGCAATGTCTTATTTCCTTGAATTACGTCGTAATTTTGGTAAAAATCTAATAAAAGTACCAAGTAGGTACTTAGTTTTATTTATGAAAAAAAGCTAGTAGGTACCTAGTATAAAATAATTTAAGAGATAAATAATAACATAATTATTATTTACCATAAACACAGGATATTTCCCTAAGACCTATGAAATAAAATAAAATTGTTGAATGCCAGCGCGGCGTCGCTCGCATGATAGTATGCATGTAAATACATTTCGAAACCTACTTAAACCCATTTAAAAAAAAACCGCTTCAAGATCCGTTGCGTAGTTTTTAAGAACTAAACATACATTAGAACAGACAGACGGAAAAAGCGACTTTCTTTATCCATGTAGTCTAAGATTAGTAATTTATTACCAATTGCTAAAATGAACAAATATCCAGCATAAAAAAAGCTAATAAAGTCCCCGTTTATGAAGAACATTACGTTAACTTGCAACACCGGAATAATATGGGTTTTGCGGTAAAATTTACGTGTTGTGACGTGTACGTCTTTGATATATGCCGACATCGCTACTGATACCTAGTTTCTTCAAAGCGGCTCCAATCAAAAAAGTGGGCGGTTCTCTTTGTAATTTTTAGGGGTCCTTAAGATACATATTAGTGAAACTGACACCAACACCTCCTACTTTTTCTGATATCCTCGTTCAACCATACAAGTTGCCACTTTTAGCGATAATGTTTTATGAACTTTTATGCATCACATTATCATGACGAATCGAGAACCTAAGTACCTACTCTTTTTTAAAGTCGGTCAAAAATAACCAAACACCTTGCAGATCATTTACTTCATGGTAAATGAGTCGAAAGAGAGTTCCCGATATGGTAGTGCAGTGACTGGCATCCACGATCTCTCTATCCCGAAACTGAATACCTACATACTACTATACCCACCAGCGTTCTCAACAGCTACAACATAAACTTCTACACAAACAGCAGTTGTATTTTAAATATCTGTGCGGAACCAATTTATAAAAAGTGTAAATTTAAGGAAGACAAGAACATAAATGTTTCTTCTCTTTTCTTCGACAGCAAATGCGTTGCTCCTGGTATTTGAGTAGGATGACAACAAATTACGTGTGAGTTGTGACATTCACGACAATCACGTGATACATAAATTCATAGAAAAACTTCAAAAATAACTTTGAGTAGGCACTCTTTATTTTGACCCCAAGTTGTGATTCGGAAACTATTTTGTATGATAACTATTGATAAAGTAACTTTATCTGTTGGTTAAAATTTTGAGTAACAACGAGACTGTCCGAATCTATTTCACTGTTTGGCAAACCTACTTGAGGTCAAATCTAGAGTTCATTCTAATCATATGTTTATTTTGTAGTGCAGTCTTAGAGCTTCATTTCAATGAGCTATCGATAAAAAGGAAAATTTATCGACTACGTCATTATAAGTCAATATTTTATTAAATTAATTAAAGACCCCGCGCAATATATTATTTAGGCCCTACCCAATGCAACCTTGAGATATGACCACACTAATATGAAACACGTTGTATAGTATATTTATGAATAATTCGTTCGATAGCATTGATAATGAAACCTTTCTTTCATGTTCTTCTTTTGACTCCAGTTTCGATAGTGCAGCAAGCCATAGTTCTGCAGCTTTGACCTTGAACGACGAGCTATCCTCAATCTTCTCAAACTTTCCTAAGAACCTTAACATAGTCCACATCAATGCCCAGAGTATTTCCCACCATCATTCTGATATTCTAGCATCCTTTAGCAGTGTTCGCGTGGACGCAGTCTTGGTATCAGAAACGTTCCTGAAGCCGTCCCATCGATCATCACTAGTTGCCCTCCCGGGGTTTGTACTAATTCGTAATGACAGGGCCGGCAAAGGCTGTGGCGGCGTAGCGATGTATCTGCGTGAAGACATTCCCTTTCGCATTATTAGTACCTCGTCTCCAACAACTAATGCAGCAGAACATCTTTTTTTGGAAATATCTGTACATCACTGCAAAATGTTTCTGGGTGTGTTCTATAGCCCTAGTCTTCGCATAGATTATTTTGATGCACTGGATGCGCTGCTCAATGACTTGTGCCCAAATTATAATCATATCGTTCTGATGGGCGATTTTAACACATGCCTCATTAAAGACGACCATCGTACCCACTCCTTACACTCTCTTCTAACTTCTATAAATCTACATATCCTTCCCCTTTCTGCTACTCACCATGTCCCTAATCGTAAACCTTCTCTACTCGACTTAATGATTGTATTTTCACCTGATCATGTAGCCGCACATGGTCAACTCACTGCTCCGTTTTCGTATCATGACCTCATTTATGCATCTCTATTTATTCGTCCACCTAAACGGAAATCACAATTTGCTGTGTTCCGGAATTTTAGGAGCATGGATCTGGAGGCTTTACGCGGTGATGCTGGCAGGTTAGATTGGGGACACGTCATTCGTTGTGAAGCTGTCGACCAGAAGGTAGAACTTTTTAATAATGCCATTACCACTTTATATGATCGGCATGCACCGCTGCGTAGGGTAAGGTTAAAGCATGTCCCCGCTCCCTGGATTACGCTTGAAATCAAAGAGCTCATGGCTAACCGTGACCGGGCTAAAAGGAGGCTCAAGCGTAGTCCGACTGACTTCAATTTTGCTCGTTATAAGAACCTTCGCAACCGCTGTGGTCGTCTGTGTCGTGATGCCAAACGCCGCCATTTTCACGAATCTCTTGTCAACCACAACTCTTCAGACGTCTGGAAATTCCTTAAAGCTAATGGAATCGGCAAATCACCAACTATTGATTGTCACAACATCGATGTTCGAGCCCTCAATAAGCATTTCTCTCTCCCACCTGTAACACTTGACCCGCTTGTTAGGGCCAACACTCTGCTCGATTTGTCTCTTTTGCCGGTCCCATCATGCCCTTCGTTTCATCTCTCTGTGGTTGGTGAGGATGACGTCCAAAAATCTCTTTTAGCCATCACTTCCTCTGCTGTTGGGAACGATCAGCTGTGTTCTAAAATGTTTTCTCCTATTCTCCCGTCCGTAATCCCCATTTTAACTCATATCTTTAATTTCTCCCTTTCCTCCGGCTGTTTTCCTAGTGCTTGGAAACAGGCACAAGTTATTCCACTACCTAAAACATCAAACTCTTCTCTCCCGTCCCAATTTCGTCCTATATCCATTCTACCATTCCTATCCAAAGTCCTTGAACATATAGTACATCGCCAGTTGACTAGTTACCTGACACGGAATAATCTCCTTAGTCCCTTTCAATCTGGGTTTAGGACAGGTCACAGCACTGTGACGGCACTTCTTAAGGTGACCGACGACATACGTTGGGCCATGGAGAGTAGATCTCTTACGGTATTGGTGCTACTGGACTTCAGTAGTGCCTTTAACTCGGTAGACTTTGACATTCTCCTTGGTATCCTTAAGGGCCCAGACCGCGCACGGATAAAGTCGATTTTGAGCGACAGCAGCGCTATTGTTGCCCGAATCATCCGACGGGCGGGTGAATGACCCAGAGAGCGCGATTTTGAAAATGTTTTGCGACAAACGTTCCACGTTGAGTTATTGTTATTGAAGTTGAATATTTACAGCATAACAAAAATGTTGAATTATTGGAAATAAACGACTGCCTATTTGTAAAATATTCCAAGAGTAGTTTTCGTTATAAAATGATCCTAATTACTAGATAAATAAATAAGAGTAGTTTGAGACACAATTTTTATGATTTTCTATTTATAATAAACAATCAAGCAGGTCCGGACTGACCTTTTTGTATTCTACTTACCTAAAATTCCAACTACGAGTACCTATGTATTTATTTGTAATTTTACTACCAAAGTTTATTCTTATTTCGTAAAATTTTCATTCAATAAAATAATTGCAAATTCAGTAGGAAGTACGGTCGAAATAACATCACGCCTTTCCTCGCTAGTGTTTATATCTACGCAAGGAAATGTGCCTATTGCGTAAACTCAAATACTTTTTGCTTACGATCACCTCGCAATCTAAAAAATCTTCTAGGGTTGTACAAAAAATTGTCAATAAATGAAACACAAGTATAAAAATGGTTCATATAATTAAAAGTAAACGAAATATGAGTCGCCACCTAAAAAGCGTGCTAGGGTTGTACAAAAATTAGTTATAAACAAACATGAAATTTATAAATTATTCATATACTTAATTAAACGAAAGTAAACAATAACAAAATATGAGTTTAAGAGTTTCTAATGTTTTTTTCATTTTAATGATTACTGATCAAATTCTGATTTCCACTAATTTGATGATAAAATCAATTGCTATTGCAAAACCTATCAGAATGAAAATGTTACCAGCTGCCCGATTCACGTAATAAAAACCGCAGCGTAGTGACTTAAAAATGTCACTTCGCACACTTTTTAACCGACTTAAAAAAAGAAGAAGATTCTCAATTCGCTGTATTTTTTGAACCGATTTTGATGATTTTTTTTTTTATTTGAAAGCTGGTGATCCCGTGTGGTCACATTTTAATTTCATTAGGATCGGACCTTGGGTTTACACCAGGTAACTCTTCAAAATCGTATAGGAATTGTATAGAAATTGAGCTATTGGAAGATTTATGACAATCCAAGACTAGATAAGTAAGTGCGTTAAAAACAGAAAACCAAAAGGCGATTTCTAAGTTTCTAAGTTAAAACGACTTTTGAACTGGCGTGTTTACGTGAATCGACCGGCTGGGTAGTTAAGTTACCTCAGTCTCTTTCAAAATCATTAGACGTTCTTCTCTTTCAAAACACGTAAAGCTCTTTCTTTCCTCTCTTTCATAGCCTCTATGACATTGGGCGGGTCACGAATAGGCATGCTTCGTGACTGCCGAGGATCAACTAATTCTGGAAGGAGGCAATCGTAATAAAATCTAACTAATTTCATCTCCATTTTCTCCTTCCAAAATTTGTCGTCCTTTTCTATAATATAAACTTTCATAGGTACAGTAGCACCAAACCAGATGCCAAGCATGCAAACGTTTCTTTTAGTTATATGTAGCTGTCCCTGAATTTGGAAATACCAGTAATGATTTTTATTTATGACATAACCCTTGGAAGCCTTGTCCTTAACCCAAAAGGTATGTTTGGCCATTGCTTCATCAAGAGTCATGCCAGCTAAAGAATGTGGGCACTTAATTTCAATTAAACCGTTTGCATAAATGCCATCTGGTGTAGTACCAAGAAATTCATATTGATCGTCGACGAACAAACCGCAACCTTGTATACTAATATTCTCTTGAATTTCTAACTGTCTAATTGCAGTTTCTTCGTTTTCGATACCGTACCGTACAGCAGGCAAACTGGAGATATTACTACCATAAACGATTTTACAAACAAGAGCAGCACAACTTGTGCTCTCTCGTTTTTTACAAACTTCCCCGAACGATGATGAGGTTAGTAATTTTCTCCTTGTACTCATCCACTCAGCACTACTTCTTTGCAAATGGGTCGACCTTTCAAGCTCCTCTCTTTCAGCACAAGACAACTTTAAATCAACTAAAAAAGATGACTTGGCTTTCTCATATAATTCTGGACTCAGATCAGGTTTTTCGCAGTTTGGTCCATAGTGAGCGTCTTTCGATACAGCGCTGTGGCTTTTTTTCAATCTTAATTTAGGTTTAGCAATTAAACGGTTTCTACGATTACTATTTTCCACTTTCGCGATCAAAGGATTAGGACTAGATTTAAATATGACTTCATGAGTTTTACTATGAATCGATCCCGTATTAAAAGACACAACAGCAGCTGCGCATCGGCCCGCATAAGAACCACGGGAAGAATAATTTACACGCTTACCCCCAACTAATTTGGCAATTACTCCGTTAAAACTTTCAACTATATTACTTGTGCAATTATGAATTAAACTTCTAGAATGATATGACAGTCTTTTACTTAAAATTTCTACCGCGTCCATTAATCCGCATCCAACAATTGCTGGAAGTAACCCAACAGGTTCTATTCGACGAGTGTCAGGTCTACAAAAATACTCCTTGCAATGTTGGTGATTACCAAATACGTGTTGTGGACCATTTAGAATATCTTCACTAAGATTTTTTATTTTTTCTTCGAGTGACTGATTTTGATCCCCCCAATATTTAATCGCGCATTTTACACCCGTTCTTAAACGCAAATACCTTTCTTTTAGGAATTTCCGCAACTCGCAAGGATACTTAGTGTCTTTCGACAATTTCTCCAAGCTATTGCAGTAGTTTCGTAAAAGATGATTTTTGCATTCAATTTTCTCTACTATTAAATTATCGTACGGACGCGAATCTAATATTTTTTTATAAGTACTGGAATTGCCGTCTGCTACAAATTTATTATAAATTACACCGTGATCAACAAAGGAACGTTTAAACCCCTCAACTATTATGGTCGATTCCATCCCGGTAGATGATCCTGAATAATTCTTGAAACAATGGTGTTCCGGGGGCTGACTGTTGTTCTTTGCGGCTCGTGCACAGACTACGCAGTATTTATTTTTAACTCCAAAAAACAATACTTTATTAGTTTTAATGCCAATTATCGCAGCTGCGCCGGATAAGGCGGAAAAATACTTACCATAAGATCTCTTGCTCCAACAACCGTCAACAGCAACAGATATTAATGGTGTACCATTTTTATCAACACTACCTATAGACACTGCGTACTCCGCTTCTTCCTTGACAGCTTCTGCCATGGAATGTGCTGCTGTCTTTTCCCACCAATCGCAAACCGTATTATTAATTTCATTGTACAATGAAGGTGACATGATTGGTAGGGCTACTGCGGCACTTAATGTTTTTAACTGAGAGTAGCTCCCACCAGATGATATGATACCAGACACAATTTGATGATTCACTTCCATGCTATCTTCTTTCTTTTCAACCAAACACACAGTAAATTTCATATTACACATACTACATTTTATGATGAGTTTTGAGTCCAGACCAACTTTTACTTCACCTATTATACTGAGGTAACTTAACTTACAATCCATTGGACCGTGGTCCCCTATGGCCTGAAGAGCTTAAAAAAAAAAGAAATATCCACTACTCTACGCCCAACTTCCACTTCATCCACCTTTCCCTCTTGACGGTTGTCAATAACTAGTTCCTGTAAAGAAAGATAATGGCTTGATTTTTATTAAAAAAAATAATTCAAAAGGTATGGGCCAAATTTCTTCAAACATAGCTAAGAACTCCCTTAGAATACATCTTTGAAACACAGAACACTAGATCAAAATCTTAAACGTTTTTATCAGTCTTCGTCAATTATGAAAGTGAATAAATAAACATAATAAAAAACTGGTTGCTTGTAAAGTCGGTTTAGGACGATAATTTTATCGGATAACGTCATAATATTATTCTCCATCGCTTGTACTGCGCTCTCGCTTGACCCTAGCGTGACATAATGTGACACTTTTTTGTGCGTGTTGCCGGTGTTCATCGATTTATAAGACGTTATCACGTCATAAATTTAATAAATCCGACTATATGCATAAAAACTCAAAAGGTAAAAAGAAAACAAGTGTACGGTCTTGAATTATGTTACATAAAAATAAATAAGAACACTATTGTAATAAATCGAATTCAACAGTTGAGACCCATTGAAATCCTCACAGGCTCGAAGATATTCCTGACTAGCTAAATATTTCTTTAGAAATAGGCCCCGACTGCTAAATACGCTATATTACAATGGTGTTGTTATTTATTTTTATTACACATTTTCATTTTTTAATCTGTCGGGTTTTAACATTTTTATTGTTTATTTATTTATATTCATAACTGACGAAGACAAATATAAAAGTGCAAAAGAATTCATACAATATTATGTTCGTGATGAACAGAAATTATAAATTTCCTTTATACTTTATAATTCTAATGATACTAAAAACATTAAAATCGGTTCAATAATTTTGAACTTATCGTGCCACAAAGATATATTACTTAGTATACATACATACATACGTACACCAGTCGCGTAAAAGATAATATTTTACAAAAAAAAATCTTGATTTTGGTAAAATACGAGATTTGAACGTGAATTTTCTTTTGAGAAAGTAATTGAGAAGTATGTGTTTGTCTCACAATGAAAATAATAAATATTGCAAAAAAAAACTGTAGGTACTGAGATTTTGTCTTCGCCCATCACTAGCTAGTTTGTTTATTTATGTAACAAGTCTACAAGAATTACGTATAACAACTTACCTCTATACAGCGCGTAGCAGTGTTGCTCGGAGTCTCGGCCTGAAGGTTTTCTTCATTTTCAGTACTGGAAATATTATTCATCAATATCCACTTTTTATTTATTTTGTATTTTTTGTACAACCCTACGCCAGGCACGGCGCGCGCGCGCCCGTGCAATTTCTGATAGGAAACATACCTACTTCCACTTCCACATATTTAGACATGATGAACATGAAAACTAATAATACTGTAACTAATAATAGTGTAAGCAAACTCATTGCTTTGAAATACATAAATATATGAAAACTAATACTATATTATGTAATAAAATTTATTATTATGAAAATTGTTCCTATAGAAATTGACTTTATTACTTATATAGATATTGAAATTACGTAATTATTACCTACTGGACATTGTAATTTTTCTTCTTAGACTGACATACCTAATTGTGTACCTATCTAATTACATGTCAAATCAATATTTACATGCTGTTGTAGGTATATGTCTGAATCAGGCGATCTAAATCATTGTACCTATTTGCTTTGTGATGTACCTACCCTGTTCAAAATGCAAATAGATTATATTATTATTACTACTAAGACATGATAAGCATACACACAAATAAAAGTAATATATATAAAACTAGGATTTTTACTTGACACTAACACAAATCTAGTAAATTTTTTCTAGGTATTTAGGACAAGACGTAGTCAAGTAGGCAGGTAAATAAATAAGTAGGGAGGAACTTACATTTTATTCCGAGATCTTTTGGCTTTCACGTTTTTATAATGCGTACTAAATTTTCTTTTCGCTGGCATGGCACTCAGCAAATTATCCTGCGAAAAGAGACCCTCGATTACCAATTACGTTTATGATACCTATTGCCTTTATCATGTTGAAAAATCTATGTATGTCGTGCAGAGAACTATATACCCCGCCCGTTCATATCTCGAGAAAATAAGGTGGGCAGGGCTTTGATTGTTTCAAGCCTGAATTGATACCTACTTTACAAGGTTCATAAAATGACCTACGCAACAAAGTAAATAATTTTGTATTTCTTACGATTTATATCTAGTTCCATCATGGTTTTCTTTCAGACTTTCATTATATCGGTACTTTCTATTTACTGAAAGTAAATTAGTTATAAAAATATTGTACTTACAGTTTTTCACAAAAAACACAAATTCACAACACGTAATTTTGCTGTAGCATCCGACACGCGTGGAGTCACTTTGAAATTCTATGGCGCATTAGTTGCGACGATCGTTCTATCGGGACGCGTTTGAATTTGCATACATTTTTCTATGGAGAATTTACGTAAAACATATCTAGATTTTAGGGCTTTAAAAGGGGAAGTCTTTGTTTGTAAAGGTACAAAAAAAGTACATGGTTATATTTATTGGCTTTTTCAGTGTTCAAAAAGTGTTTCTTTTTATCAATTTGTGTTGATTTATTGGGTTAAATCTGAAAAATACGAAGGCAGGTTTTCGAATTTTTTCTCAATTTTGTGCGTTTGTTGACGTTTATTATATAACAACTACAGGGTTTTAAGAGTTAAAATTAGCACTAACATCATTTTTGGTCTTTCATTTTAATATATACAAATTATCGTTGTTATTAATCATATGTAAATAGGTTAAATATGAAAAATCGTAACACTCTTTTCGGTGATTTTCACGATCTGGGCCCTTAAGTCGTTGAATTGTTCCATGGAGGCTGTGACCTGGTTTAAATCCTATCTTCAGGGCCGCTCGCAGTGTGTTCGCTACAATGACGCTCAGTCTGACTGGTGCAATCTCACTGCGGGCGTGCCCCAAGGTGGCGTACTCTCTCCTCTTTTGTTCTCCATCTTTATCAACTCCGCAGTTAGAGTCATTTCTTCCAACTTCCATCTGTATGCAGACGACCTACAGCTGTATAGGCACTTTACCCTCAACGAGTATCGGACTGCCATCGCTGTCATGAGTCATGACTTGAGTGCCATCAGCCTATGGGCAAGGTCATACGGCCTCCACATAAATCCCACTAAATCTCAGGCCATGGTAATTGGCAGTCGGCAGATGTTGGCAGGGCTGGATATGGCATCTCTTCCAGCTATCGTGCTGGATGATATCCCTATCAAATACACCAATGCCGCTAAGAACTTGGGAGTTATTATCGACAACAACTTGTCCTGGGGCTCTCATATTAACGAGGTCAGCAAGAAGGTCCACTTCACCTTTCATACACTTAAATGTCTCCAGAGTTTCTTGCCCCACGATACTAAAATCTCGCTTTCCCAAACACTAATCGTGCCGATCTTGGACTACGCGGACGCTTGCTGCCTGGATGCTACAGAGGAGCTCTTAAACAAACTTGAGCGGTTGCAAAACTTAGGTATCCGATTTATTTTTAACTTACGTAAGTATGATCACGTCTCAAAATTTCGCAAGGAACTCAAGTGGCTCCCAATCCGCCTTCGTAGAAATACTCGGTTATTATGTCTCCTCTTCAATGTCCTACACAATCCCTCATATCCTTCCTACCTGCGGGAGCGGTTCACACTGATGCGTGCATCAGATGAATCGTGCCGGCCTCACCTCTCCTACCGCCTCAATTGTCCTTCCCACAAATCTGACTTCTTCTCCTACTCTTTCTCCGTTCATGCCGTCAGACTGTGGAACGCTCTTCCAACCGATATAAGGAACTGCAGAACTGTGTCTGGCTTCAAGAAGAGAGTCAAGGAACACTATCTCGCTTCCTTACCTTAATTATGGGTGCAAAGGGGCTCTACCAACATCTATAGGGCCCCAGCGACCTCACCTGCTAGTGGCGCACCTGCTGATAAACGGACGAGGCTCGTTAATTTACGGTACCTATGGAGTGGCTTCGGCCCCTACGTGGGTACCAGGTGGTACAACAGTGTTGGTCCGGGGGGGTACCACCGTGCAGCTGTGCTAAAGCCCCCCAAGTAACCCAGTCCAGGCTGGGTTGCGTTAGGGGTTCAGCAGCTGCACCGCCGGGCCCGGGGCGATGTATGGTGCAGCAGGCATGGGACCAGTGGGGGCGAAACGGAGTCTAGTGTGGGTGGTGTGGGTCGATTCGCCGGCCAGGGAGACCCTTAGCAACGGCGTTGCCGCGGCCGCCCGCAACACAGTCATGGGGCCCGCCTGGGGCCAACCACCCCAGGAGGCTGCCCCACATGTTGCGCATAATCCTGATGTGGGATCGCCGCTCCGGGTGGTAACCGGTGTGGGGTAGCGGCGGCCTTGCATCAGGGGGGTTTGGGAGCCCTTCCGTCCGGCGGGTCGGCTCCGACCTAACCACACGGTTCTAGACAAAGCTAGCCCCTGCGCTTTGTCACTTACTGCTGCACCAAATGTCGCCCTGTCTTCACGCTTCTTCTTCAAAATCTACAATGGCAGTGCAACAAAAAAGAAATAAACGTTACACAGCGGCCCTAGGAAACCCCACAACTTCACATTTCGAGGTGGAGTTCACTAACGTCCGTGGACTCCATGCGAACCTCGATACCGTCCACCACCACCTTGAGACGGCACGGCCCGCTGTGATGTTCCTCACGGAGACACAAATACGCCGCCCTGACGACACGTCTTACCTGTGTTACCCCGGCTATGTCATCGAGGAACAATTTCGAGACAAAGCCGGGGTGTGCGTGTTCGTTAGGGCGGATTTTTGCTGCCGCCGGTTGCGCTGCCTAGAGAACCCCTCCAATTCCGTCCTTTGGCTGCACGTAGACCATGGCTCTATGAGCCAGATCTACGTGTGCGTCTACCGATCCCACACAGGGGATTCTGAGACAACAAAGCTCTTCCAGTACCTCAGCGAGACGGCTGATGAAGCGCAGGTGCGGTTCCCGAACGCTGACCTAGTGTTTCTGGGGGACTTCAATGGCCATCACATTGAATGGCTGGGGTCCCTCAAGACTGATCATGCGGGTAGAGCCGCCCATGCGTTCGCTCTCTCCCACGGTCTGACCCAGATGGTATGCGGGATCACCCGGATACCAGACAGGTCAGATCACGCGCCCGCTCTGCTGGATCTACTGCTGACGAGTCGCCCAGCCCAGTACAGTGTTTCGGTAGGAGCCCCACTGGGTAGTTCCGACCACTGTGTTGTTCACGCTGGCATGAAGGTGTCACCTCCTGCACGTCCTGTGCAAACGTCACGACGACTATGGCACTACTCGTCAGCGGATTGGGACGGTCTACGCGATTATTTTGCGTCCGTCCCCTGGAGCCAGCGCTGCTTTGTAGGAAAGGCTCCTTCGGATAGTGCTTCTGCTATTGCTGGCGAGATCAGTTTAGGGATGGATTATTACATCCCTTTCACTGATGTCGCCAGTATCCGCAGAGCCCGTCCCTGGTTCGGGCGAGATTGTGCCAAAGCTGTTCGACAAAAACAGTCGGCATATCGCGCCTGGATCAGGGCCCGGGCTGTGCGCGACCCAAACGTGGGCCACCTCAAAGCAGCGTACAACCGGGCCACAAAGTCGAGTAAGAGGGCCTTTAAGAGAGCGGATGCCCAGCGCGTCGCGCGGCTTGGTCAGGAGCTCACTTCCCATCCCACGGGCAGCCGTGGATTCTGGCAACTGGCCAAAGCCGTGCAATCTAACTTTTGTCAGCCCTCGCTGCCACCGCTGCGTTACCCAGATGGAACACTGGCTCACAAAGCCCAAGAGAAAGCGGATATGCTCGCAGACCTCTTTGCGGCTAATTCCCGGGTCGACGACCGTGGCCTGCAGCCCCCCGCCATCGCCAACTGTGGCCACACAATGCCTGATATTGTTATCAGGCAATGTGATGTACGGGCAGTGCTGCGGTCACTCGACACGCGGAAAGCCAGTGGCCCTGACGGCATTCCGGCGGTGGTGCTACGAAAATGTGCAGCTGAGTTGTCTCCAGTATTAACGCGTCTGTACCGCCTGTCATACTCTTCAGGGCTCGTGCCGGAGGTCTGGAAGGAGGCGAACGTACAACCGATCCCCAAGAAAGGGGATCGGTCCGATCCAGGCAACTATCGACCCATAGCTGTCACCTCAGTCATTTGCAAGGTGCTTGAGCTCCTTATAAATAAGCAGCTCATGCAATTCCTAGAGGATCACTCGCTAATCAATGATCGACAATACGGCTTCAGGCCAAAGCGATCAACGGGTGATCTTCTGGCATTCGTAACGCATGTCTGGGGTGGGGCTATGGAAAGGCACGGCGAGTCCTTGGCTATTAGCCTGGACATCGCCAAAGCCTTCGATAGGGTCTGGCATGCTTCGCTCCTTTCCAAGCTTCCGGCATATGGTCTACCTCCTCAACTGTGCAGCTGGATTGCCAGCTTTTTAAACGAGCGCCGAGTGCGGGTCCTCTGCGATGGCCAGGCTTCTCGCTTCTTGCAAGTGAATGCCGGGGTACCGCAGGGGTCCGTACTATCACCAACTCTCTTTCTTCTGCATATCAATGATATGCTATCCCTCGGGAACATTCATTGCTATGCAGATGACAGCACACTGCACGGGAGTTACTCGGTTCGTCCGACGGCGGGGCGATCTGAGATTGAGGAGGAGAGACGACGACTCGTGGCTGATCTCGACCGTAACCTCGACAGTATCTCTCAATGGGGTACCGAGAACCTGGTCGAGTTCAATGCCCGCAAAACACAGGCGTGTGCATTTACTGCGAAGAAATCCCCTTTCCTTCCCCTACCCTCTCTTCAGAATGCATTATTACCAATGAAGGACAACCTTGATATCCTTGGCATAGACGTTCGTCGAGAGCTCAATAATAAAAACTACATCGAAAGATGTATAGGGCTAGCTTCGCGGAAACTAGGAATACTGAATAAGGTAAAGAGATTCTTTACACCGGACCAGAGGTGTCTGCTGTACAAGACGCAGATTAGACCCTGCGTCGAATACTGCTCTCACCTGTGGGACGGCTCCGCGAAGTATCTGCTGGACGCTCTCGACGCTATGCAGCGACGGGCTATCCGTATTATTGGTTGTCCGGAGGTAACGGGAAGCCTTGAGCCGCTAGCTCAGCGCCGAACAATAGCTTCCTTGGCCGCATTCTACCGTATTTACCACGGCGAGTGTTCTGAAGAGCTCTTCAATCTGATCCCACCCTCTTCCTTCCGATCCCGAACGACTCGTGCCGGGCAGAGATGCCACCCCCACACAGTGGATAGCATGTTCGCGAGAACCGAACGTTTTAAACGTTCGTTTCTCTGCCGAACGATAGTGGCCTGGAACGCCCTGCCTGTGCACGTGTTTCCTCCCACATATAATCCTGGGTTCTTTAAGCGGAGCGTGAAGAGGCACATCAGTAGGTCGTCAAGTTGAGGGCCACTCTCAATAGTAATGTGTGCTGTGAGAGTGGCCCACAATCGCTAGACGTCGTCACGACTTACCACCAGGCGGGCGGCGTCAATTTGGCGAACCAAATATAAAAAAAAAAAAAAAAAAAAAAATATTGTACGTCTATGTATGTTTATATATTTTTTTATGTATGTATTTGTGTATTTATGTAGTTATAGTTTATGTAAGTTTATTAACCTGCACACACATCAGGACCTGTTTGCATCACGATCTCCTCTCTTAGGCCCACTGGAAGAGATCTCTTTAGAACTAAGTGGCGCCATTGTATACATGTTTAGTTTGTATCCATTTACTGTTTTATTTACTGTGTGTGTACAAAAAAAATGAATAAAAAAATAAAATAAATAAATAAATGACTAACCTTGCTAAGCCGATAACACGGAGGGAGGAGTTTATTTTTATTACGTAGATTTCTGTCTGTAACGTCACTTACTTTAGTATAGCTAGATATATTTTTCCTGACATACATTATGTTATCAAATATATATTGGGAAGCTACAGTTAAAACATTAATATCTTTAAATAGCTCCCTAAGAGAATCTCTCTTACCTAAACAATAAATGGCACGGACTGCCCTCTTTTGTAATATAAAAATTGTTTCTATATCTGCTGCATTTCCCCAAAGTAGTATTCCATAGGACATCAAGCTATGGAAGTAACCAAAGTAAACTAGCCTAGCAGTAGCTACATCTGTCAACTGCCTAATCCGTCTCACAGCATATGCAGCAAAGCTAAGCTTATTAGCTAAAATGGTGATATGGTCACCCCATTGTAAAGCCGTAAGTCAACTTCACCACCAGCGAGCTTAGCCTTGTTCGTGAGGAACTTAAAGAGAGGATAGTTACTTGTGTGTGATATTTCAATAAAATAATGTAAGAGGTTTCACAGTGTTTATTTAAACAACAAATTAATTTTATATGTTATACAGTACCTAGGTATTTGACTTAAAGTTTAACACAATTATAGTATTTAAAGAGATGAGTACAAATAAGTTTGTGAGGTCACGGTTGACAAAACTTGATTAGTAACACTTCAATAATATGTAGGAAATATCGCATCTTAGTGTACGGATCAGTTCAGGGAATAGTTGTACACATTAATCCGATAGCTTTAGCAGCACACACACACACACACACACAAATATTAAATTTTCTGTTTTTGTACACTGTTTTATTTCTTATTTAAACATAACATAACATAACATAGCATCACGCCTTTTTCCCCGAAGGGGTAGGCAGAGGTGTGCAAACACACCCACATCGGGCGAGCCTATTGCCATTTACCGGGCACCAGTTCCAGACTCTGGGATAATTATCTGGGTAAAATTCTAAAGAACCCGAAAACTCGAGCGTGGTAGTCCGTACATAGTACCATTGTGCCACCGAGGTAGTCTTATTTATTGTAACAATGGTCTGTATTTTCGGCGCGTATCAATTCTGTCCAGGTAGTGGCCGTGGGTGACTGGAGATCTGTTACACAGGTTCACCTGATTCAGTCTCCAGTTTCTCACAGCTTTTGCTATATAACATGTACTTACGCCTATGATGTAAATTTATATTAAGAAATTTATTTATTATTTAAGAGTCTCTCAATTTAAGAGCTCTCTCTTACGAAAGCTTTAGAGAAAAGTACTTAACTGAGTGACAACTTTGCAGACAGGCGTAGGTATTTGCTCGTCAGACCTCTCTGTTCTGCGTGTTGCTAGCCCAAAATAGGAAGCACTCTGTTAATCTAATCACACGCGAAGATTGCGTAGCAACAAAGCACTTCGTAGGCAACGATGTTCGTGTGGTACTTTAGGACATATTTAGCGATAAAAACAGAAGTTAGTACAAGACAATCCCCTGACATGTTCCTACACCTGAGAATTACTAAAAAAGGAGACTCACCCCGTTATAAAGTGAACGAGGTTTCCTTGTAGAAAATGTCCCGATCTGCAGGGAATATTCCTGGTATGTCGAGATGATCACCTAACCTCCAAGTAAAATGCTGATGCAACGAATTTTATCAAAGAAAATATGCAGTATTAGTAACTGAGACGAATATAATGATTCCCTACTCAATATAAATTATATATAAACGACTTACCAATTGGGTTTTCTCATGGAATCACTGACTCCAGCTTTCATCAAAATGCGCTTGGCGTGACGATGCTGATTTGGTAGTATTTGAAAACTAATGCAATGTGAGAATTCAAAAGAAGAAAGAGGTCGACATGCCCTTGACATCGCCTTTTTATCATCTCAAATTCTGATTTAAACTGGTCTCACCTCCAGCCACATATCAATGTCACCATAGATCAGTAGAAATTTACAAGACAAATCAATAGAGAAAATCTATGTTAAAGCAAGCATATTTATGATATGGCTACTGATACCTTCTACTGGATTCGCTAACTGGAACGCTATCAAATCCTGAGTTATGCACTTCGATTCCAAGAACGCTCGACAGAAAACGTGTGGACGGAACACCCACCCTGCTGTCATAACTGTCAACGTCAAATTTGTATTTAGGTATCAGTGAAATTAAAATGCTACATACTATAGATTCTTGCACAGACGGATGTTCGGAGCAATTTTAACTTTTTGTGTAAATCTAGGCTCAGAAATTCTAATATGTGCATACTTAAAGGTCTGTGTAGAACAATAAATTAGTCGGTGCGGCGGTGAGACCGATCATGGACGATCGGCTGCAGACGAAGCATGGTTACCTCACGTATCGTGCGACGCAGATCGTTACCGGGCATGGATGCTTCGGTAGCTATCTGTTTCGCATCCATCGTGAGGTCACACCCCGGTGTCAACACTGCGAGGTTTCCGACGACGACACTGCACTCCAAGCGTTGGTGTAGTGCTCAGCGTGGGCGAATCAGCGCCGGGACCTCGTAGTGGGGCTGAGCGTGGATACCCTCTCGCTGGAAACCATGCTTCAAGCCATGGTCTCCAGCGCGAGTACGTGGAACGCGGCCTCAGCCCCACAGCACGCAACCAGATTCACTCACCGACGCGGGATGAAAACCCAACCCCAACGACGACCAAATACCCGAAGAGGCCACACTGTTGCCCAAATTCCGCCGGGCGCCACTGGACAGCCTTCTAGTGTGTGCCAGAGACGCCCGCAGCAATGGACATGGGAGATGCCGTGGTCAAACGGAATAAAAAAAAAGGGGGCAACATTTATGGAATCATAAGGTAGGTATCAATATCTATTACAAAGGACAACTTTTTTGGAAAATGCTAGCATATCTTTTAATTTAACATGTCGGTAGTTGCGTGGTAGTGCGCGCGCATGTCGCTGGACTCGGGGCGAGCGGAACGCGAGAGAGCCGACCTCCGTCAGTGTGTACTAGGTGGGTGGCGCGCCTCTACGCTACGGACCCTCAGAAACGCGACGCAAACTCACGACACGTATCTAGTGCTTACGAGGAAACTTTGCGAGTCACGGGAGGCGGTACACAGTAGGTATCTACATTGACTGGTAAAGTATTCGCGCGTGTTAAAGGCTAGTGTTTGTGTGAGTGAGTGATTTACATAATAAGCCGGCCATAAGAGCCCGTGTGTCGTCTGGAGGAGTAGTGAGCGGTGAGCAGAGTGCTGCCGGTGTCCGGGCCGCCATTCATCTCCTGCATGTGAGCATCAGCTGCGTAACTCACCACTCAACTATAACACACACTTTATCGCTTTCCACCACTTCTACACAATTCCCAAGTGCAGACCAAAATTATCTGTTTAATTGAGTGAAGAGTATCTTGTAACATTCCGAGCTCGTTTACATTTTATTTTTATTTTAACGTCATTAATTATGAATGATTCTTCATACGGGGAGGAGATGGTCTAACCTCCTCAGTAGATGTTCGATTTCTTTTAAGCCTGATATTAAGTTCCAGGGCGAATCGGGAACGAAAATATCATGTGACGGGGCAGAACCGATGCCATCATCTGGTAATCTTTTAAATAGAGTGGCCGGTTTATAAAGTATATAATATAATACGCCAGTGAAGCCGCTTCTCCTCCTAAACTAAGAGTCGCACAGTCAAGTGTGGCACACCGTTGGAAAGATCGTGGTCTCAAGTGGTGCGATAACATTAGAAATTTGACAAAAAGTAAAGAAAAAAAATTATTACTTGCGCAGTTTGCGCTAAGGGTTGCTAGTAATACTTATATCTTCCCATTCAAATTGTAATATTGTCTTTGCGACTTTAAACGCCTAAGTATGTGTCTTTTTTGCGAAATCGACATTCAATTCGATTTCAAAATATCTGATGTGACAACTCACTTAAACTATCTAGCCGCAGCTGCAGCAGCGAGGGTCTGCTCTAAGTAGAGATAGTTATCAACAATTTCGAGTGCGATACCGTCAATCGCAACCATAAAGATATTATAACTAGGTCCATGATCGCGACCGATCCTGAAGCAACGTGCTAGTTGCACATGCCCTTGATTGTATCCAGTTTCATTAGTAGACCGTTGCTCCGAGAAGAATTCACTAAGTCTGCCAACATCCACTGTAAATCTTCCAATGATTCAGCCATGACATCATCAGAAAAGCGTAGGGGAGAGATGTTATTACCATTGACACTATCCCCTCGGTCAGACCAGCCCAGTATTTTGAACATATCTGGTTCGTACAAGAACAGTTTCGGTGAAGCCACCTCGACTTCTCGCTATAATTATCGGGAATCAATATGACATTGGTGTTTCGACCAATCACAAAATTATGTTGCACAAGTTGACAACTTGATGAATCTTTCGCGCTTCATTGTCTATACTTTACTTTAACACGGAAATTAACATGAAATACGGTGTAAAAATACGTTAGACATTATATGGAATGATACCTATGTACCTGTTCCTATGCATATATTATTTTCTTGGGTTCACTCGCAATTTTATATTGGGAGTGTACGCTCCATAAAATGCGCCAAGGCCAGAGTGAGAGGCAGGATTGATTTTGGGATAGTATGAAAGATGTGTTGAGTATTTGCAAGCCAAATGAAAGAATTATAGTATTAGGAGATTTTTAAGGACCATCCTATGCAGGATTTGAACACCATGGTACTATCTTTTAACACATACATGTTGCAATTGTTCGACCTCCATGCTCCAGCTAAAACGAAGACTTTTAGAGCACCCCCCACACCGTGGATCACCGATAACGTTCGTCTAATGATCCGCCTGCGCGACCGGGCTAGGGCAAGGTACCATAGTACCAGATTAGACCATCACCGTGAGTACTACATGGAGCTCAAACACCTAGCAGATAGATCCTTGCATAGTGAGAAGTCAGCTTATTTTAAAGATAAAATAAATTCACTAATTACGGAGCCTAAGATACTGTGGCAGAATTTAAAAACTGACATCATACCAGACCACAAGGACAGACTACTGCCAGCTCATTTTTATGATGCTGAGGCTATCAACAAGGCCTTCTTGACCGTGCCGGGAGAGTCCACTATGTCCATCTCTCGTCTAACATTTTTTGAATTCAATAAGTGCACCCCGAAACAGTTTAGTCTAAGGACTGTGAGTACGGAGGAAGTGCGCAAGGTAATTAACAGCATCGGGATAAATGCGCAGGGTGTTGATGGCATTAGCCAGGAGATGATATCTATGGTGCTTCCGACGACTCTGCAGGCCATGACCGATATTATCAACACTTCCATTTTATCTCATAGGTTCCCAGACTGTACGAGCAATCCCGTACATTTGCATAGTTTTAATATAATGCTGACAGCGTGCGTTACCGCGCGCTCCTCATGTATTTAATATCATTCATTTGTAATTTATAACCAGTTGCATTAAATATTTCGGGCTTAACATCATCTATCATTTTTATGTACCCTATCCGTACATAAATTGGTCCTTCGCTAGGAAAGTTCTTTCGCGTCGCGTGTGAAAAGTTTACAGTGTAGCAGCAGCAAAATACTGTAAAATTTACAAGTGAAGTGAATTGAATAGAATCAGCAAAGACTGTATTGCCAGCAAGAGAGCAGTACAGGGCAGCAGCAGCAGCAGCAGTCATCAGAAATCAACAAGGTTCATTCTTGGTGAGCAACAAGCTCCCGTTTGGACAATCAAGTAAGATCGTTCCTTTTACTTTTCTATTTCATTACGTATCATGTCGACTTTCGAAGAAGTTTTAGCCCAACAACAGAAGCAACTCGATGAAATAGAGATTGTCTATAGGAACTTCATGAAAGATAGCTCGGATTGCAAAACGTCCGACTACTTGACCAAGAGGTTAAAAACCTTGGATGCGTATTGGCAAGAGTTTCAGTCGAATCACTTACGATTAAGTGAGGTTGAACTTGCAGAAACACACACGTATTTCACATCGAATCAATACGACCAAGTCAAGGCTCGATACGAAACTATCAAGTCTTTGATCGCCACATATCCCCCAATTCAAGACCTTCCACCCCCATTTTAAAGCCAGCTACTCTCTTAGCGATGCCAAACATGGCAAGGAAAACACCCGACCCTACTTTCAAGAGCCAGGGTGTGAACAGCAAAACGGACGAGATGAGTAGGCGACAGTTCAGTAATTTCAAGGCGTTTGAACACACAGTTTCAAATATTAACCTGGATGCTGTAACGGAAAAGTGGGAGTTCGATCACCTACTGAACACAGTACGGTCCCGCTGGACAAAAATCGATTCTCAACACTGGGAATTGGACAGCGAACTGGGAGATAGGAACAAAGATTACAGTGACATGTACCTTAAGTACGAGCAAACATACAACGATGCTATCAAAGCCATCAATAAAAAGATGTGGTCGTTCTCGCATAGGGAACACTCTACGCCAAAAATAGAGATCCCTACCTTTAGCGGGAATTATCATCAGTGGACATCTTTTAAAGACCTCTTCACCGAAGCAATCGGTAACAACCCTTCACTATCCGGAGCGCAAAAAATGCAATTCCTAAAGTCGAAGGTGAAACTGGAAGCTGAACGTCTTATTCAGCATCTCCCTATCAGTTCAGACAATTACATCATTAGCTGGGATATACTGAAACACCGATACGACAATAAACGGATGATATTCACTTCGCACATCAATATTTTATTAAATTTACCCATTTCGCAACAAGCATCTATCAATCATATCAAACGAATTCACGATACCGCACGAGAAACATTGAACGCAATTCAAAATCTCGGTGTGGACGTGAAATCCTGGGACCCATTGGTTGTACATATCTTGAGTCAAAAGTTGGATTCGGATACATTCGCCGAGTACAACGCTGCAATCAAACATCCACGAGAACTTCTAGATTTGAACGAGTTTTTGGCATTTCTAGAAGGCAAGTTCACGAGTATGGAAGCTTGGTAGAAGAAAGCAGGAAAGTCCCAACCAAAGGCCCCTCTCTATATCTAACAAGTCCCCAGACAAATCATACAACATTAAACAGGCTTATTCTGGTAGTAAGATTATTTCAAAATTTCCAAGTGGCAGGAAATTACACAATCCAAAACAAAATTGTCCAGTGTGCAATGACCCACATGAACTCTATTTTTGCAAACAATTCGCAGAAATGAATGCTATAAAGAAAAAGCAAATTGTTGCTAATTTAAATTATTTTAATAACTGCTTACACGATCACAAAGGTAAAGAGTGCTTATCCAAAAGTCGATGCCGTGAATGCAATGAATTTCACAACACTTTATTGCATGAATCGCACAAACACGGCAATTCGTCGCTTGCGCAGCAACAAGACATCCGCCCTAATCGGGGCAACACACATGTGACACAGCAAAATACGGTGCAAGAAATTTTGTTGTCAACCGTCCTACTAAAAGTACAAAAGGCCGATGGTACATACCTTACGTTGCGAGCCCTCATAGATCAGGGCTCTCAAACATCGCTCATTACTGAGAACGGCGCACAGCAATTAGGGTTACAACGATACAGGTGTAATGGTGTTATTTCAGGTATAGGGCAAACAGAAAATATCTGCAAAGGTGTGATCAATCTAACCTGTGCATCCCTAACAATGCCATACAGTTTCAATGTCGATGTCTATATAATGACAAGTCTCACAAAATGTTTACCCTCGTACTCTTTTCCAAAATTACAGTGCCCCTTCCTAGAGAATATACAATTAGCCGACCCCGATTACAATATCAGTCGTCCAATAGATATTCTATTAGGTGCAGATACATATTCAAATATTCTTTTATCAGGCATGTGTAGGCTCAGCGAATCTCTCCCTATCGTACAGGAGACTCGCTTGGGCTGGATATTATGTGGGAGTTTGAAGTCCAACTTATCCTGTAACATGGTACAGGTTGACTTGGACAGTTTTCAACAATTTTGGGAATTAGAAGGTATTACAGAAGAGAAGTCTCCTTCAGAAGATCACGAACAGTGCATTCAGTTTTACAAGAAAACAACGAACCGATTGAGAGATGGCAGATATGAAGTGAGATTACCACTTATACCCCAATTCGAAGAAACATTGAGGGACTCTAAACCTAAAGCCATAGCACAATTTCTCCAATTAGAAAGAAAGTTACATAAGAAGGAGTCAACATTGACTGCATATAAACTGCATATAAATAATGGCGTTGCGCAATTGTTCGCCCGATAGCAAAAACAAATAATCCGGAGCACTACGCGGATCTAAGGCCTATAAGCATCCTACCATGTTTGTCCAAGGTCTTGAAAAGAGTAGTACACACACAACTGTCAGAATACTTAGAGGCGAACAATCTGTTGCCTGAGCTTCAGTTGGGCTTCCGCAAGGGCCGTAGCTGTGCTGATCGATGTAGATGCTGATCGATGTAGTGGGCAATATCCTGGAGGCAAGAGATGTGGGGGAAGGCTCTATCCTGGTGCTCCTGGACTTCTCCCGCGCGTTTGACACCATAGATGTCACTCTTTTACTATCTGAATTGTTGTACTATGGATTTACCAGAGATACCGTAGAATTGTTCCATAGTTACCTGGTAAATATGACGCAACTTGTGGAGATACGGAGGGAGGACGGTTCCAGGATCATCTCCCCCCCGTGCCGGGTGACCAGGGGCGTTCCCCAGGGATCCATATTGGGGCCGCTCCTGTTCATACTGTATGGTGCAGACATTGTCCGGGCGATTGGAAACTGTAAGTACCATATGTATGCTGATGACCTACAACTATACATATCCTTTAAGCCCCCTGAGGTAGCAGCTGCGGTAGCAGCAATCAATGAGGACTTGGCGAGTGTGGTGTCCTGGGCGGGGCAGAACTCTCTGACACTGAACCCATCTAAATCCAAATTCATTGTCCTTGGCTCCAAAAAGCAAGTCGAGTCCATAATTGAAAAGGATCCAATTATTTTAATTAAGGGTGAGAATATTGAGAGAGTTCAGACTGCAGCTAACCTTGGACTACTTATGGTCTCTGAGCTTCGTTTTGAAGCACATATAAGCAGGGTAGCAAGTAACTGTTTCTACAGATTAAAGGTCCTCTACAACATACGTAAATACTTGAGTGAGCCAGTACGTAAACACCTAGTCGAAAGCCTTGTATTATCCAGGTTCAACTACTGCGACACTGTGTACGGCCCTTGCCTGCTAAGTAGGACAGAGAAGATGATACAACGGGTACAGAATGCGTGCGTCCGTTACTGTACAAATGTTCCCAAAAGGAGCCATGTAACACCATACTTAAATAAGCTTAAGCTCCTCAAGATGGCAGCTAGAAGAAGTGTACATCTGGCCAGTATGTTGTTTGGAGTAGTGACGACACAGAAGCTGGCTTATCTTTTCCAAAAACTTAGTTGGAGACATGAGAAACAGCGATTCAGCAGGAGGTCTAGGGTGCCCCCTTTGTCACTGCCTAGGTACAGGAGTGCAGCATTCAGGGGCTGTTTCAGGCATGCCGCAATGCATTGCTGGAATATACTCTTGCCGCCAGTCCGCACCCTAAAAACAAAGTACACTTTTATGCGCCATGTCAAGAATCTCCATAGGGTGCAACAGTTGAATGCACCTTAGAACCACACTACACTAAAATATTTTTAATTTTAAACTTTTTTTATATTTAATAGGACTTCTAGGACTTGTAGATTATAGTATTTAGTGTGTTAAAATTTAGTGTATTAATATATACATATCGTTCGTATTAGATTTATCATTGTATTATTATTTATTTATACATATACTATATTTAGAGTACTTTACTACACTTATCCTGTAATACTATTCATGTACCCGTTTATTTAACTTATAGTACCTACATACTTTAAGACAACTAATATTTGTTTTACCTGAAATTGTCGGCTGGCTTGTGGGGTGGGTGGAGGAGCATGACGTGCGAGTTGCGGCCTGCTAATGCGCAGTGCCTGTCCTGTCCTCTGTGGTGTTATTCTGCGGATCCTTGGCTGGCCCTGGTTAGTCGGTGCCGAGATACACTTGGTTGAAGTACCGTGTCTTATGGGTAATCCCAATTTCACGGCGAGGTGCCTGTTTGGTGCGACTTGCAAATAGCTGTAATTTTTAAGAATTAGATTTGTTTTTTATTTGTTTATTTTTCAAATTATAATTTCACTGCAACTGTACGAGAGCATGATATAGTTTATGGATTGTTGGTTGTTGCTTACCATTGTTCGTGCGTCGCTATATATAACAACTCAGCGCATCGTCGCATACAGTGGCGGAATGGACACATCGCACACAACACAATTTACAGTGCACTACACCCAATATAATACACCAATCAATTCTGTTTAAACACTGACATCTGGCATACAGGCACACTTTACTACACAAAATGTTCAAATTTAGCGGATGTCACTAGCGAGTACCTACATGCCCGGCGCGTCACAGTGCGTCACTTCGTCACACACACACTTCACTTCAGTCAGTTTCAACTGTCTTGAAGTTGCGCCGGGCCGTGCGGGTGCAGGCGGATGTGCATCCAGGCAAAATGTTAAAGCCTGCATATTTTGTTTTGTTTTTTGTTTTTTTTTTATTTTAAAATTTCTTTCCTATTAATGTTCCTTTCCTTTTTTAATTGTTTAACTTTGTTTACGGTGTCTCTTTTTCTTTATTCTTTATTTGTTCCTGGTATTTCGATGTAATAGTATTTCTTTTCTCAGTTTTTTTACTTTTCTACCACAGGCCGTCTCTGAAAACCAGCGCTGTCTGCCTTACACCACGCAGACAGCATAACGCTGAGAGACGGCCTTTTACTCCACATTTATGTATTTTTATTATTTCATTTTATTTTATTCTTTGTTATTATGTATATACCAAACTGTTATTGTTTTCGTTTTTTTTTGTTATTTTATATAAGTACCTAAGTGGAGTAATAAATGTTTTTCTTTCTTTCTTTCTTTCTTTATTTCTTTCTGATAGAGTGAATGTGAACGAGAAAAGTATGTTTGGAGAGGAACCTTATGGTAACAAACACGTTGTTCAACCATAAGGAAATCCATATGTATACGAGGCAAGAAGGAAGTCAGAGAAGAATGATAGATTTTGTGATCGTGGATACAAGATTGAGAGTGAAAGTGATAGATACCCGGGCGTATCGTGGAAAAGTATGACACAGACCACTACCTGGATATGACCAGGTTTAGGGGTCTATTCAATAGGTGGCGGCATAGCGTCCAAGGCCTGTAACTGATCTTGAATGTTTAAAGTAGAAAATTGGCAAAATACGAGAAAGAGAGAGGATTTTGTCAATAGATTGAGAGAGTAGTTTGTAAGTGTAGATGATATAAATGATGTTGAAAGGATGTGGAAGCCTTTTACGGAAGGACTTGTGGAAGCAACTGTGGAACATTGAGGAGAGAGCAAAAAATCCGGAAGGACGCATAATGAGCGTAGAATCTCAATTGGTGATATTTGAAAAGAAGAAAATATTTACTAAGTATAATACATAGGTAGAGCCACCATGTTCGTATCAAATCCAAATGTATGGGACTGTCCCCCCCTGGGTCTTAGTCAGGGAATTATAACTTATATACCATATTTACATAGTATTCCCTATTCTGGCTAAAGCTGGGCACTGACTATGAAGCCCTCGCAGCGATCAGTTGTCATAAATGATGGGTGCACCTCAGATACATCCAAACATTTGGTACCATTGACGGTGCCACCATTTAGAACACATGTGCATAGCTTCACCATAGAGTAAAAAGGATAGTTCTCCGAAAATTCTACCGTAATTCGTACTATTTCCACGGCGTAGTGCATGTTTTTCACATTAACCGTCGACGAATAGACGCATGGATCTCAACTACAAAGTTATTTGTGGATCTCAACATATATGAACTTACTCTCTACGTTCGTAATATATCTCAACTACATAGTTTTTAGTTATCTGTGGATATCAATCTATTTGGGAATCCAAAATGTTTCGACAACCATCAAAAATGGGAGGTTGGTCCCGTCATTTTTGACAAATGATGGTTGCGAAACCCAAATGCTTTCATCGTGAGTGTGGATCTTAAACTTTTAAATGTTGACATGTGGCTAAATGAAGAAATGCAAAAGCCAGAAAAAAAATATACCAATATCCCGGCCAATTGTATGAACTCGATAAAAATACAATACTTATTACGGTTACCTATCTTAATCCCGAAATTTAATATTCCGAATATCATAATCCCGAAAACGTTCGGACATTTTTTCATAATCCCGTTTTTAAAAATTCCGAAGTTTTGTTTGCAATATAATCGCAACTCCGAATTTCATTTGCCCATTTATTCATTTGTACGACGTTTTAGAATCCAGATGAATGAGTTCCAGACATAAATGCACAAAATCCAGATGTCCGTAATCCATATGCACGAAAGCCCAATTTTTAAAACACAAATTGTTCAAATACACTTATATGACATCCAGAAACACAATATCTAGATTTTTAAAATCAAGATTTTTTATATGAAAATGTCATATTACACAGTTGTCACTTTTACCTGGGACAAATCTCTTTTTTCTATTAATGCAAGTCGTTTCTGGCACTTGCCGGCAGCTGCCGCGGCACCGCTCGCTTCGCTCGCTCGGCTCGTGCGTAGGTGGTCACAGTTTTAACCTAACCTAACCTACCCATTTTGTTTAAAGAAGAAATTAATTAACCTAATCTAAATAGTTCAGTTCCGGGTAACCTACTAAAAACAATCTCTTTTTTCTATTAATGCAAGTCGTTTCTGGCACTCGCCGGCCGCTGCCGCGGCACCGCTCGTTTCGCTCGCTCGGCTCGTGCGTAGGTGGTCACAGTTCTAACTTAACCTAACCTAGTGAGTCGAATTTGACACTTAAACCTATCTGTAATAGGCAAATAAAACAATAAATTTACTGACTGGCAATTTTTATTTTCAGGAGATAATAAAGATATAGCAAATGGTTCGACGAAAACTATATAGAGGTTTAGATAGATAAATAATATCATTTTGACCTACAATTTAATTGAGGCTTATTAAATGTTGTTATAGTGTAGGGTAGTTTAGTAATAATTCTGGAAATTTTTAACATGGGAAACAAAAAATAATATTATTTATTGCAATAGTTTAGCTGGAACACGATTGTATGGGAACCAAATAAAAAGATTATGAAAATCTGGCAATAGTTTATTTGGAAAATGGTACGATGGGAAACAAAAAAAAGTATTCTGAGAATCTGGTATAAGTATATTATCTGGATTATGAGAGTATGGGAAACAAAAAAAACTTTTTGAAAATTTGGTTTTAGTGCACCTGGCAATTGATTCATCTGAGAAATTAAAAAAGGAATTTTAAAAAGTTGTCATTCATTACATCTGTCTTTTAAAAGTTCTACCAACTGTTTTCGGGGTTTTAAGATTCGGGTAACAGAAATTCGAGATTTCAACAGGTTACCCCACATATTACATATTTATTTTATTATTATTTAACGTTTATAAATTAAATTGAATGGTTGTGTTTTAGAATCGACATAAAATGATATTTTCTATCCACTATTTTGCTGTTTCAATACGTTTTAAACCCAATTTTGTCCTCCTTCTTTGAGAAAATTGTCCAAACGGTGCGGGCTGTAGTAGCTCTCCGTACCGTACATACACACATATTATAATGGCATGCTTATATATTTATTTACCACGAATTACTTTTTTGGATTCAGGTGACTTCCAGTAGGAACCATGGGAAACGCAAAAATCTCAATTCGATTTATTGCTACCAACATTATTGTCATCTCTACTCGTACCCTCGTACCTACTAATGTTACAAAGAGGAAATATTTGATTGTTTGTTTGCATTGAATAGGCTCCGTAACTACTCAACCGATTTTGAACATTATTTGAGTAGTACGTAGGTAGGTACATTATCCCCGAGAGACATTGGTAGATTTTATCCCAGTAATGTAAAGAGTGGGAAAACTAAATCACGCGGGCGGAGCCGCGGTAATCAGTTATTTAGGAATAGATATAAGTGAAAGTAAAAAGTATGTCTCATTTCAGGTGTCACCGAGCGTGTTGGCCCTCGAGCGAGTGCAGCGCGCGAGGGCTTAGCGCGAGCTAGGATGTCCACGAGCACGGAACGGAGACATCACAAGAAGTACAAGGTGCGGTGAGGCTCGGGCCGAGCGGGAGCGGCCATGCTGGCGCCGGGCTGCTAGCGGGCATGCTGCAGCCCCCGCCCCCAGCGTGCTGCGCGCGAGCCGCGTGCCGGCGGCGCACCTCGCCGCTCACGTGCGTGGCCGTGTGCTCGCTGGTGCTCACCTACAACCTGCTCGGTGCGTTCCTGTTCCTGGCGCTAGAGGGCGGCGCGACCGAGCCCGAGCGCGATTCGCCCGCGGCGGCCTCCGCATCCGACCGCAGCCCGCCGCCGCCGCTGGGCGACGAGCTACGCTCGCACACTGTCGAGCGCCTCTGGTCCATTACCGAGGACTTAAACATATTGTACAAGGAGAACTGGACGAAACTGGCCGCCCGCGAGCTCATGGACTTCCAGAGAGTGCTGTTAGAGTCGGCGCGGGAAGTGCGGGAGGACCTGGACGGCGGGAAGGGGCTGGAGGCGCGGGGGAGGAGACGCGCCTCACGCCGAGACCCTCCCTACCGATGGACCTTCGCCGGCTGCTTTCTGTACGCACTCACCCTCATCACCACCATAGGTTAGCTATATTTCATTTTATGTAATACTCCACACAAATAGTTTTACAGTACTGATCCAATTTTCTTCTCCGTTTCCAAATATACACCTATGCCTATTTAATTAAAGAATGAACGGGGTTTTTTTTTTTTTTTAATTCCGCGGCCCAAGGCCGCGGCCGCTCTAACGTCCGTTGCCGGGTGTCTCTGGTTACAAGCAGAACGTATTTCCAGTGGCGCCCGGCGGACTTTGACCACCTATGTGGTCTCTGCGGGGGTTGGGTCGGGATGAGAATCCCGCGTCGTTGGGGTAGGGTTTTATCCCGCGTCAGTGAGTGAATCTGGTTGCGTGCTATGGGGCAAAGGCCCCGCAGCACGCAACCCTTCTAGCCTGCTTCTGTAAGGACGACGGGTGGCGATCCCACCGTCCTCAGGCCCCGATCATGGAGGTTGATGGTCTTGGGCGTAGTAGTGTCTGCGGCGCCCTCGCCGCTGACTACGGAACTCGGTGGGGAGGGTACGCTCCCTCTCCCTCTCGGCCGCCTCCTTCGCGAGCACGACTTGCTCGCAGAAGGAAACGGCCGCGTTCCACCTACTCCCGCTGGAGACCATGGCTTGAAGCATGATCTCCAGCGAGAGGGTATATACGCCCAGACCCACTACGAGGTCCCGGCGCTGACTCGCCCACGCTGAGCACTCCAATGAACGGGGGTTGCTAAGCTTAAACCGAGAACGAATGATGGTATTCTTTTTAGGTGGCGCCATAATATTTTTTTGTTCTGCATTATTTAGAAAAATATTTTGTAATAATGAAACTAGATGGCGTTATGCCACTTGTGATAGAACTCTTCAAAATAGAACAAAATAACTTCAAAATAGAGTTCTTAAAAAAATTATCCGACAACCATAGCTATAATACAAGAAATAAAAATAAACTGGAAATGGGCGTTTTCACACTGCCACGATATCGTCACAAGGATTCACTGTGATTAATCACAGCATATGAGCATATGATTCGTCACTGTTCGCATCAGTTATCACGCTCAATTTAGTGTAGTCTACTAATATTTTACATATTTAAACTGCAACATAGAAACCTGTGGGGGGGGATGATTGATGATGTATTACCAGGATATAGCCCCCAGACCTACTCATAGAACTTAGATATGTAGTGGAACATAGAAACACGTCCAACTGTCACCGGTAATATCAAAGTTTTTGGGAAGTGGGATGGGAAATTGGATTTTTTTTATAGGAAGAGATGGAGCTTTATTACTTGCCGGGAGTTCAAGGGGGGTCCGAAAAAGAAGTCAAAATTGACCTGAGATGCTTACTTTCCGAAATATCAGGTACTGGGAATCTTGGGTATTTCTGCGGGATGAGAATTCCCGGGATTTTTTTTTCAGGGAACTTGTGATGGGAGGGGGTGCAGGGGGAACAAATATTTGCCCACAATTTAGGTGGGAAGCTCGGTTCCCGGGATATAGGGGCTGGGAAGTTGGTAATGTCGGGAGTAATTAAATACAACTTAGCCTAATGATTTGTACTCTGCAGTCATTCGGTTTGGTGCCTTTCTGAGTTTCAGTGCAAGTAATAAAACTCCATCTCTTCCCATTAAAAAATCCCAATTCCCACTCCATTTTCCAAAAACTTACCGGTGACAGTTGGACGTGTTTCTATGAGTAGGTCTATAATGATCCTGGTAATGCAACATCAATCACACTGCATTGACGGCAGTTGAAGGCCGCCCTTCACGAAATTCGTCATGTAAAGAAACTCGACCTCTCTCAAATCGAGCAAACCATCGTCTCACGGTGCTCAAACAACACGGCACAGTCTTGCGGAGAGAGAGAAGTTTTAAAATCATAAAAAATCTTTTCGACTTAATTCCATTTTCGTTGCATACGTAGAAATTTGATGTGTGATAAAAAACAATTGTCAAATTATTTCCCGCCAATTGTTTTTTTTTATTACTAAGAAGGTCGCAACGTTTAAAAAAATACTCGTATAACATTCGAAATTCAAATAGTTCCGATTAGCTAGAAGTGCAAAACTTTTAGTGGCACACTAAAAGTTTGTTATACCATGTAGGTATAATAAATCTGTAGAAGTGAAAATTCTGTACATTGAAAATATCAAAAAAATAAATGGCAAGGGGTGTTACTAGACCGACACTCAACCCAAAAATGTGATTATCAATTTTTTTGTCTGTCTGTCTGTTTGTTCAGGCATCACGCAAAAACTACCGGTTTGATTACGATGAAACTTGGTATAATTATTCTTTAATATCCTGGGCACCACACTGGGTACTTTTTATCCCGGAAAAGTATATGCAATAAAAACAAACTTAATTATGGGGTTCGATCCCTAGACCCAAATACCGCAAATAATAAGTTTGTCGTAGGTTACGTCACCCGCAGTGGAGTTCACTAAGGGGCGCTGCACACGGCTAAGATACTATAATAATATTTTATCTTAAGATACAATATCGCTCAACAGCTATACATAATAAATCAGTAACTGGTGATCAAGAAAGCTATAACACGCAGGCGGAGCTGTGGGCAACAGCTAGTATTTAATAAAATTCCTCGGATTTGGTTGACATGCCTTAAAATAGTAGTGAAAAACCGTTTGATGAAGAAAGGCTATTATAATGTATACGAATATCTTAATGATAAAAATGCATTGTAACACAATGTAAAAAAACTTTAAAAAGAAAATGGATAGTCTACCTGAGTTTCTTGGGGTGCTTTGGTGAGATCCTCCACGTGGTGCACCCCGGGCAACGGCAGTGGCTGCAACTCTGCGGCAACATACCGCAGAGTTGTAGCTACTACGGCTAATTCTGGCCAAGGGGGGGGGGGGGGGTCTTGCCACCTCGCATGAGGAACGCAGACCCACCACGACGGGGGCCTTGCGAGGCCAAGGTCTCTCTGCTGACACTCTGCCAAGCAGAGTGCTGCTGTGCGGAGAAACCATCAGGGCGACGCGTCCGACATCACTGAGCTCATCAGCGGTGTCGGACACGGTCTCGTAGAGACCACCGTTCGGCCGAAACCGGTTCTTCGGAACCGCGAGGAAGAAAAAACCTCGTTAAAAAATCACTAACGGGGCGGGTGGAACGGTCTTGTAAAGACCCCCGCCCGGCCCAGCCGTTATCCTGAACTGACAGGACCGGTGGCCCCTCGTGGCCGCGAGGATGAACACCTCTATAAAAAATTAACTCAATCCCAAGCTCTGACACCCGGTGAGGGGATGAATCGTGCAGGGGAGCTGTCACGCCTAGGGTGTCACCATCGTCGACGGACGCTAAACATAAAACAATGACTTTGCAAATTACGGATGAGAAAACTACCCAACGGGGAACTGGAGGTGAGGAAACCCTCCACGAACACCCAGCTGTGACTGATGTGGGGCTCAGGCTCGGCACCAGTCACAGCGACCCCCATAAGGTATTTGGGAGGGGTCAACAAAGCCCAATAGGCCAAGGGGTGTGCCTGAAAACCACCCCCCAAACCGATGCGGAGGTCGCATCGACCGCAGCTGAGAATGAGTCGGTTCCTAGCCGTAAGGAGACGCAGGGTTCCTCTTTCTGGAAGACTCCTGGGAAGAGGACCCTGTAGAAGAGGACGCCGAAGGCGAGCCCTTCTCGCGACCGGAGCACTAGTGCCTCCGGGCGGAACCGGTCAAGTGAGACTAGCTCCGAAGAGGTGGTGCCGCCTAAATTTGTGGCGGTCGCTCCGTCCGGTAACCGGAAGACGAAGGTGCGAGGGGTGCCAAAGGCCCCCCCCCCCCCTCCCCCCCTTACGGTGCCGTTCCTGCCTAGTGGCAGGGACAAAGAGGTGCCAGCCGCGCGGGAGCTCATGCTGGCTCTTACTCGAATTGCGGAAGCCATGAAGGGTGGCACTAAGAACATGCGGAGGGATGGGAAGTAGTGGGAGCCAAACAGCAGCGCAAGAGGGCCAAGAAGAAAGCGGCCAAAGCCACCGCGGCGAAGACGCCGAAGACACCCCGCCTCCTTCGCTCCACCGCTGTCGTCCTGACGGTGACGACAGTGGGCGTGGAGAAGGGTGTGGGGTACGCCGACGTCTGCGTCACCAGACCCACCAAATGCGCCGTATTGCGCATCTCGGGTCTGGATGACGCGGCTACGACGGACGAAGTTATTTCCGCCGTCGTGGAGGCGGGCGGCTGTCCTCATGACCAAGTCAAGGCTGGAGAGATTTCCTTCAGCCCCACTGGTACGACAGTCGTCCATTGCCCCGTCGCGGTAGCATTGAGAATAGCGGACGGTCGAAGCCTCCTTGTAGGGGGCTTCTTAAAGGCGCAGGTGCATCTCCTGCGTGCCCGGGAAACGAGATGTTTCCGTTGCATGGTGGTAGGGCACGTAGGAGTGCAGTGCACAGCGGAAGACACCGTGGGCGATCGGTGCTTCCGCTGCAGTCGGCCCGGCCATAAGGCCAATGGCTTCGAGGCCCCGCCTCGCTGTTATAGATGCGAGGTGGAGGGCAAAATGGTGAACCATCGGGTCGGCAGCCGTACCTGCGCCGCCTCGAGGCCAAAGCCTCGACCGTCTGCGGAAGGCAGCGGGGGAGCCGCTTTTGCGCGGCCGAGTTCTCGGTGGGATGCGGATATGGACGTCCATTATCGCGCCGTATATTATCGCCGAGTGCGGGTCCTCTGCGATGGCCAGGCTTCTCGCTTTTTGCAAGTGAATGCCGGGGTACCGCAGGGGTCCGTACTGTCACCAACTCTCTTTCTTCTGCATATCAATGATATGCTTTCCCTCGGGAACATTCATTGCTATGCAGATGACAGTACATTGCACGGGAGTTACTCGGTTCGTCCGACGGCGGGGCGATCTGTGATAGAGGAGGAGAGACGACATCTCGTGGGTGATCTCGACCGAAACCTCGACAGTATCTCCGAATGGGGTGCCGAGAACTTGGTCGAGTTCAATGCCCACAAACCACAGGCGTGTGCATTTACAGCGAAAAAATCCCCTTTCCTTCCCCTACCCACTCTTCAGAATGCAATATTACCAATGAAGGACAATCTAGACATCCTTGGCATAGACGTTCGTCGAGAGCTCAATAACACAAAATACATTGAGAGATGTATTGGGCTAGCTTCGCGGAAACTAGGAATACTGAACAAGGTAAAGCGATTCTTTACACCGCACCAGAGGTGTCTGCTGTACAAAACGCAGATTAGACCCTGCGTTGAATACTGCTCTCACCTCTGGGACGGCTCCGCGAAGTATTTGCTGGACGCACTCGACGCTATGCAGCGACGCGCTGTTCGCATTGTAGACTGTCCGGAGGTAACGGGAAGCCTTGAGCCGCTAGCCCAGCGCCGAACAATTGCTTCCTTGGCCGCGTTCTACCGTATTTACCACGGTGAGTGTTCTGAAGAGCTCTTCAACCTGATCCCACCCGCTCCCTTCCGATCCCGAACAACGCGTGCCGGGCAGAGATGTCACCCTCATACCGTGGAAACCGTCTTCGCGAGAACCGAGCGTTTTAAACGATCGTTTCTCTGCCGAACGATGGTGGCTTGGAACGCCCTGCCTGCGCACGTGTTTCCTCCAACATATAACCCTGGGCTCTTTAAGCGAAGCGTGAAGAGGCACATTACAGGGTCGTCAAGTTGAGGGCCACTCTCTATAGTATTCCTGTGTACTGTGAGAGTCGCCCTCAATTGCCAGACGTCACCTCAGCTTACCATCAGGCGAGTGGCGTCAATTTGTCGACCTAAATATAAAAAAAAAAAAAAAAAAATTATGTACGCCGATGTTCGGATCCTGCAGGTGAACCTGAACCACTGCCGCGCTGCTCAGGATCTTCTGTACCAGAGCATTGCGCAGTGGTTTAACTTGGCCGTGGCCGTGGTGGAGGAGGGTGTGGAGACCGGTACATCCGGTTCGATGTCGTCCCCCCACCTAACCTCCCATAGCCAGTTGAAAATCCCCCGGATCCGCGTTGGGCGCTTCAACGTCTAGACTCTCTCGGGAGGCTCTCCTGGAGGCGGCAATCGTGCAGGCCTGGATTCCAGCGCCGGACAGGCCTGCTGACGTTGATGCCGAGGCGTAATGGTTCAGGAGAGCCATGTCGCAAATCTGCGATGCGGCGATGCCTAGGGTTACACCCGGACCGGCAAGGAAGCAGGTGTACTGGTGGTGGCTGGAGATTGCACAGCTGCGCGCAGCATGCATCTCCACCTGCCGCCAGTACACCAGGTTTCGCCGGAGACATCGCTGCCCAGACGACGCGGCAGCCCGAGAGGCGGAACTGTACCAGTCCTACAGAGAGGCGAACGGTATTCTCCAGGAAACTATAAAGAGGGCCAAGATTGCGGCCCGCGAGGAGCTACTGGAGATTTTGCACCGGAACCCATGGGGGCGCCCGTACCTACAGGTCAGAGGTAAACTCCGACAGAGGGCGCCTCCACTGACCCAATGTCTCCAGCCACAGCAGCATGAGGCGGTCTTGGCCTCTCTGTTTTCGACGAGCGCGGAGGAGCACGTCCTTCCGCGCATGGCTCAGTCTCAAACGCCCGACGCGGATAGCACCAGCGAAGACGACGTATCCGAAGTTAGAGAGGGTGAGCTAGGTGCGGCAGTACTGTGTTACGTGTGTTATTGTGTCGGTTCGAAGTTGTATAGCAATGGTGGCGGGGTCCGCGACTGCTGGAATGAAACTTTTGTACTGCGCTTGAAACATAGAGTTAAGAAGTACTAAAGGTTCAATTCAAAACTTGAAAATGGCTTTTTTGGTATTACTATAATGTTTCGTAAAAGTGTGATACATATAGGTGTTTAGTAGTACCTATGTCAGGATTTCGCCAACGGAAAGTCTCACTGACTTTTAAAATAGCCCTGTTGGTGGCTTTTTAGGTTACCTCTGGCGCTCCGCAAAAATCGGGTTCCCAGATACTCACATACCGAACAACGTTTCTTGTCCTGCACCTGGAGCTAGTTAGGAATAACCAGTTTTTCTGTACGGGACTCAACTAATCAAGCATAACCTTGACATTGGCGAAATCATCGATAAACATCGATGGAGCCACGTTTTTAAAAAAAGAAGAAAAAGTTATATGTCAAAATGTACATTCTTAATTTTATAAATATCAAATGCAACTAAATACATTTGGCTCTATTATGTCTATTAATAATTAATAATGTCTATAGGTACTTATATAGGTGCGATTTTGATTTAACGTGTATATCTATATATACACGTGTACATAGTTTCCGACCAAAAACTCCAGAGGGCGCTCGTTCGGGATGCAAAAAACAAGGGGAGTTGGCTCTCTATTCCCAGTATATTACTTGGCTCTAAGGTTTTGTGGTACTTTCATAATTCCAAACAAATACTTTTATCGCTTCTGTTAATTAAAGTAGGTAGATAAACTTTGTCTTATACACTAAGTAGGTACAGTCAGCTTAGTCAGTCAGCTTAGTCTTAGTCAGTCAGTCTCAGTCTTAGTCAGTCGTAGTCTTAGTCAGTCAGCTTAGTCAGCTAGTATGTACATATGTCATGGGGACAAATATTTTAAAAATTATAACGATGACAACTCCCGCTTTCGCTGCCTTCGCGCTTAAACCGAGAACAATGCAATAAAACAACCACGCAATAGTTGCATACATACAATGACGCCTATATTGCCGAAGGGGTAGGCAGAGGTGTATTGCAAATTTACTTTTTGCCAATACCTACTTTTGTTGACCCCACGATGTAGGAGGCAAGTCTTTTGTCTTTACCGCGCGCTATACAAGGACGATAGGTGCTGTAGGTAATCCGAATCAAAATTCCGACAGCTAGGACCGATGCTATGGGTAAAATCTTAGAAGTGCAAACATATTATGTTACTAAATGAACTAATTTTGCGCAGACGAAGTCGCGGGCGTCCACTAGTAGAGTCAATAAAACGATGGACTTGTAATCTGTTTTGCTAAAGATCGTAGGGTAGACCCCACCCAAACTAACGCTACGTTAACTATGGAGGTAAGTAGTTGCGTTCTAACTACATGATTGTTTATCGTATACCGGCAGTGACGTAGCATGTTGTTATGCAGGAGCTGGTGGCGTGACGCCGCGCTCGGCGGCGGGTAGGCTGGTAGCCGTGGCGTACGCCAGCGCTGGCATCCCGCTCGTGCTCCTCTACCTGTCCACGCTGGGAGCTGCGCTGGCGGCCCGCGCGCGCGCCCTCGCCGCCCGCGTACGCCGCGCTCCGCGCCACCACGCGCGCGCCGTCACCGCGTGCGCGTCGCCTCGCACGCCCTTCCAGGCGGCACTCAACCTGGACAGCTTCGGCGCCGGTGACCGCTGGCCGTGTCGGGAGCACGCGCGGGTGCCCGTCGGGCTGAGCCTGCTGCTCGTCGTGTTGTACGTGGCACTGGGGACGTTCGTGTTCCAGACCACCGAGCGGTGGTCGGTCGTCGACGGGTGCTACTTCTCGTTCGCGAGCCTCGCCACCATCGGGTTCGGCGAGCTTCAGCCGGGACTGTACGCGAGCACCGTGTCCGCGGCGGCTGAGGACGTGGCTGTGGGGGTGTGCTGTGTATACATTCTGGTCGGTATCGTGGTCGTCGCCACGTGCTTCGACCTCGTCCAGGAGGAGGTGAACGGCGTGCTGCGCGGGTGGGGAGGACGCTCCGTGCACGGCCTCGAGATACGTGAAAATAAAATGACCCTCGCCGTGCTCTCCTGACGACGCGAGGCGGCGGTGGTCGGCCCTCCATCCACCGTCGAGAAGCGGCCCCAGGTCAGCTTCCGCATCGACACCACCAACCCTACAAAATTCAATAGTCTGCCGCGGCGAAAGTCGTCAAATTACGGAGACGACAGCTTCACGCGCGATGCACCGGCCCGTCGTTCTGCGGGACACGCCGAGCGCTGCGTCGAGTATTTTGTCCCGCGTAGCCTCAGTGAGTTCAACCTGAGCGGCGCCGGCGCCGGCGGGGAGCTGTACGAGCTCCGAGCCGGCGCCGGCGGGATGCGACCGCGTGACAAAGTGGTAACGTTTGAAGACGAGGGCGGGACTGCGGATAACTGCCCCCCCAATGACGTTGACGTTTTCATGTGACAACGACACATTGTGCACATAGATATAAACTTGTTGGTTTGGACATGGTTTGTTATATTATAATATACATATGGAATTTTTCATAACAATAGTTTTTGTTAGAATTCCTTTGATCATACAAGGTGTAAGGTATCGTAAAGTTTTGCCAGACTTTTGCTATGATTAGGTAGTTATAATGTAATATTGATCAATACATGTCGGTGCACAGAGCAACGAATTTGGTCCCTGAGTGTTGCATGTCGGCGCGACCGTGGGCCGGAGGTAATTGACAGAGGTGACAAGGAAGTGGAGCTACATTAGACCATACCGCAGGGACCAAATTCGTTGCTCTATGGAGTGGAGCGTCGACACGACAACGACGAGTGGCGGCGAAGGTGTAGTGTGTTTTATATTATTGGTTCCACGTAAGCGAACAACCGGGACTTTATGCTATCAGCAAGTGCACCAACTGCCGTGACAAGGATAGTTTGGGTCTTGAAGGTCTTGCTGGGACTCCTGAAGTAGCAATAATTATATTCTACTTGTTACATCGCTTGCACGACGTCAACAGTATGTTACTACAAGGTGTAACTGGGAAGCAGGCACTAGCTCGGACTACAGAGATTCTGCAATGATAAGTAAGATGTTAAAACCTTTCAAAATATTAATAGCATTATTTTTCGCAAAATTGAAAAGACAATAAAACGTCGACAATTGTTTCGCCTCTAAACGAGGCATTATCAAGACTGTCTCAAAGAGAACAGCTGTTCTAGAAAAATAATGCTATTAATATTTTGAAAGGTTTTTACATCTTACTTACCATTGCTTTGTCATGGATTTTCGCCAGGTAACGCCTATTTCCATCCAATATGAGAGATTCTCTTTAGTGGTATATGACGTCATGTTCTATAGCTGTTGGTATTTAGGTTTGATAGCCCGGTAACGTGAATGGGCTGTATAATTGGCTGCTAATACGTGGGACTAACAAAATTACTGGCAAATAGTGATATAGGCGTAATGTGTGTGTGTCACTGAGAACGTCTACAAAACACAGGTAATATTACATTAGTAGTAACACCGTGACTGATGTATGACTAAACGAATAAACATCGCAACTTTCCCATATAATTAATCGTTTCACACCTTATAATATGTCCAAGGATGCATATTATCGGGATTTAAAGTACTTTAACATTTGCGTAGGACTTAACTATCTCCGTATCGAATATCATCAAAATTGGTCCAATTATTTTAATGTTATAAGTACTCGTATAAAAAGCAACAATCACATACACTTCCGAAGGAGTAGACAGAGCCATTTCTTATGCCAATATTTCTGATTTATTCGTCATAGATAGGTCCCGTATGGGATAGAGGCGTGATATACTGACATGATGATGCACTTATTATATTGGTGTCATCGAGGTCCACGGACCCTCGGGATATAATTACGCGCGCGTGACATTCCTTACCTTACTTATAGTATGTCATTTTTATCAATTCCTCCTTCAATACATTGATTAATTCTTATGCTTTTAACACTTTGTGGTTTGTTAATTGAGCGTTATGATTGTATTTGAACGGGTCTAGTAATCAAGTGAGATCCTCAGTACTGTATATGAGATCATTGTGCGTTACACTAATCTGAGCGTTAGAGCTGGTTGCCTTTGACGTCCTTACATCGGTAATAACGTCCAGCACGAAAGAAGCTCGTCACAAATATTATTGTTGGACTTGGTCTCTCAACGTCATCTAGCCCAAACTAAGCTATAAGCTTGTGCTATGGGATCTAGACAACTGATAAACATACTTATATATTTCTAAATATTTACATAACATGCATAGAAAACAGCCAAATTCCGAAACAAACATTTGTGGATCACACAAATATTGAATCGAAATATTATTAGATATTAAATAGAGTTAAGTAATAAAAAAATACATCCTGTCGTCCACCTTGTGGTACAGGTACAGGATTGCATTGTGAAATTAAATGAAATGAAATGATTTATTTATTTGTATAGGTCACTAAATGGCTCTTACAAACGTCAGTAAGTACTTAAAATAAAAAAAATGTCATTGCTTCTATATTTACATGTACTGCCCGATTCGCAAAGCAATAAGTAGAACCGAGAGAAAGAACCTGGCAATAAATTCAAATTCAAATTCATTTATTTCGAGTAACATGGACTCATATAAATAACATTAACAATATCACTATCAATATCAATATCAATAAAGCTCTCGGTCACTCTTTTTCAATAATTAACTCATTTATACATTTTCTTAAGACTAAATGTGGACGAATGTACATTGGTCCCGTGTCAAAATAAAAAGGGCGTGTATAATGCACCAAAAAAAAAATATAAGTATATAGTCACCAAAGTACAAAATATGCTACAATTACGGCATTTTAGGAGGCGCCTGCACCATGCTCAAGCCAGACACTTTTATCGTTAAGATAATCAATTGTCTTATAATATGCTTTTTGACATAAAGTGGTATTTATAAAGGTTTTAAATTTATTGTCGGACATACAAAGGACAGATTCAGGCAATTTATTATAAAAGCTTCCTCCTTGAAAGAATGACTAACCTTGCTAAGCCGATAACACGAAGGGAGTAGTTTATTTTTATTACGTAGATTATTGTCTGTAACGTCAATTACTTTAGTATAGCTAGATATATTTTTCCTGACATACAGAACTCAATAAATACAAGTGTGTGTTTATCCCTGGTAGCCTCTCTGAGAAGGAGCGAATCACACTTGTATGTAACAGAGCAGCACGAGCAGTTAGCAATATTACCTCTAATACTTTACATGACATCACCACCCTTGTGCCCTCGCGGTGATCTACATTATATGAACTGAGTAAGTTGCTAACGAATTGACTGCGGAATAAAATGGTATTCAAATTCGTCCAAACCTGCCTGAGTTGTTCTATTGCTGGTCTATTGTGAAGGTTCACTCTCGCACGGTAACACTACTAGATACTACCGACTGTTCACAAACTTCCTCGGCTCGTCTCGTTTTAGCTCTAGTGCGACTCGCGGCGTCTATTTTCCACAAATGCGCAGTTTTAGAATGAACATTACGAACGAAACGAGATAATTCGGTAGCAGAATTAAATTTCTGAAATTACTTCGACTAAAACCGGTATTTGACCAACTTTCTAACTTTGGAATTGGTAAAATTAAAGCGACTGTTATTGTTTATACGTTATAATTTACAAGTTTCAGTTCAACATTAATAATTAAATCTAATTATTGTTCTTTAGTGGAGGTCGGAAGTCTAAACTTTCGAGAGAAACACTCCAACTAATGGAAGAACGACGCAACCATGGGGTTGCGTCGTTCTTCCATTAGTTGGAGTTCGTCCGAAAAAGGTACGGTAAGGTAAGGTAGTCCACAGTCGAACAGCCTGTGCTGAGGAAGACGTGTACCATTCTCTCTTGTAGTACCCATTACTAGACTACTACGGCACTACGACGACCTCAAGATTCTTACATGTGAGTAATTTCAGAATGTGGGTGTCTTCCAAATATTAATATAAAAATACATTGCTAAACGCCTAATCGATGCTTCTCAGGACCAAAAAGGTAACTATTTTTTGGCCCAAAGAATAAGTATCGCCATCCAATGGGGCAACACAGCCAGCGTTATGGGTACCTTCCCAGCCAGCAATGACGCGGAGGATTTTTTAAACCACATTTTGTAGTGTAAATATTTTTTGTACATAACTTATGTAAATTGTTATTCTTATTGTAAATAAATCAAATGATCTAAAGTAGAGAGTACACTCGCTAGTGGCTTACCTCGCCCATTTTGGCTACAAATTTTCTCTAACTGATATTGTACTACGTTCATGAATGTAATTCTTAATTTTATAATATAATAAATACAAAAGTTACTTTTTTGATACAGATTTGCAGATAATCTCATAGAAAATCAGTATCATAAAAATATTTTTTTATTTTTTATAGTACATACATACACACATATATAAAATCACGCCTCTTTCCCAGTGGGGTAGGCAGAAACCGCGGAGTTCCACTTGCTACGATCCTGGCATACTTCTTTCTTTCTTAATGTACTCATGCATGCTCGCCGGTTATGGGTGCTTTTAATGAATTTATTTTATTTTTCTTTATTGGAAAACAAACAGTTTACATAATTCTAAATTATTGCGTTTTACAATGTTTGGAAACCATTTACTAACCTGGCCTTTGTTCAAGACCTCTGCGATTTGCTCGCCATAAGCCCGCCTAGGTCGACCCTTACTAGCTTGTCCATTCGCACTCGGTTCATATATCTGTTTTGTCAGTCTCCTATCATTCATCCTCTGTACATGACCGAACCATCTAAGCATCCCTTTTTCAATTTTGGTCACTACATCTTCTGTCATTTTTATAGTACTGGTGGCATAATCATAGACTTTACTATGTTTTAATATCATACTTAACTTTTGGAATCATAATTAGAATTTTTCGACATGAGAGCTATTAATATTTAAAAAGCTATTAATATTTAAAAGCTATTAATATTTCAATATAAGTGAAAGAATCGTAACAATTTATACGCTAGGTACCAGTACCAGGTAAATCCCCGAGCATACATTAGTTCTCTAGCTTAATAGTTCGATACATTACCATGTTACCTGTTCAGAGCCGGGCGCCACTGGGAATTCTTTCAGTGCTTACCGGAGGCGCTCGGCAATGTACGTAGGTTCGGCTGCGGCCTAGGGCCGCGGATAAAAAAAAATGTTACCTGCTCATAAAACTGTTAGGTGAGTTTGTGTGAGATAAACAACTTGATGAATAAATAAGTCACAGTTAGTTGCATATTGTACAAGCTATTCCCGCCGGTGTTGTTATGGCGATCGTTCGATATTGTTTTCTTTAATAAAATAAACTTTTCTTTGTCCTAGCCTTTTCCCACTTTAAGTGGCGTCGGCTCTCCTAATTAGCCGGCGCTAAGTGACGCGGTCCTGGGTTACAGGATCCTGCAGATCTTCTTTTTTAATCAGCCGGGCCATACTGGTCCACCATGTTGAAGGGGGGCGGCCCCTGTCCCTTAGTCTTTCTGGGAGGTTGAGGGCCATTTCAACTCCAAAGCTACCACGGACATATTCGTTCCTGATTTTGTCATGTCTTGTGACTCCACCAGACCATCTTAGCATCTTCATTTCCGTCGTGTGTAGCTTCTGCACATGCGTCTCTTTCACCAGCCAGCATTCTGCACCGTACATTAACTGCCATTCTGTAAATCCGGCCTTTTGTGCGAATCGGCATGGGTAATATATAGTAGATGGCCCGTTTGCATTATCTGCACTGAAGTTACACTCCATGTGTTCCGTTTTCGAAGTTTTGGCTATCTTAACACATTCTTTTTCGAAGTTTGACCACATAGTGTTTGCATTTTCGTATGTTGTAGTCAAGTCTTTAACCAAATATTCGCCCAGCTTTTCACGAAATGCCTTATCACTCGCTAACTCTTTCCATTTGATGCGCTCCGTTTTTTCGCTTTGAGTTTTGATAGGTTTTGGTAATCTGTAGGTCTGTCACTAGTAGTCTGTACTGCATTGTTAGTGCCTCCCCGGGTTCATACCCGGGGAGGCACTAACAGCTGCACTAAAAGCTGCATTTAAAGACTGTAAGGTCATCCTTACAGTCTTTAAATGCAGCTTTTAGTTTGCTATCGGTCAGTATGAAGTCAATCTGTGATTTCTGTCCTCCACTTTTGTAAGTTATTAAGTGCTCTGACTTCTTCTTAAAGGTGGTATTGAGGATTATCAGATCATGACGCGATGCTAATTCCAGGATCCCCTCATCTTCTGAGTTTGAATGACCATACCCGTATCCTCCATGTACAGTCTTATCTGTGGCATTGTTTTCCCCCACATGCCCATTAAGGTCTCCAAGCACAAACTTATCCTCGCTTGAGGGTATATCAATCACGAGATCATCCAATTCCTCAAAGAAGTCATCTTTTGCCAGCCTACTACATTCCGATTGTGGCGCATAGGTACAGATGATATTAAGTATAGGCCGATCATCTAATGCCAGTTTTATTGCCATGAGACGGTCTGTTCTTCTATCAATGCTCACTATTCTTCTCTTTAGATGGTGGTCTAGTACGATGCCTACGCCATATTGCTTGTTGTCTGTTCCATGGTAGACCGGCAGGTGTAGCTTACATAGTTACGGTGAGTATCAGTCGCTACCCCTCTGTAGAAGTTGTCTCCTCTTCCATCGATGTACTATTTACTAGCTAGTGGCCGCGGCTCCTCTCGCGTCTATTGTTTGTACGTACATACAATAACTGACAAAGAAATATGAAAAAGAACGTCATGTTATGTGTATTATTAATTCCTATATACCGAACTAGTGGACGCCCGCGGCTTCACTCGCTTGACAAATTATTTACACAAAAACCTTCCTCGAGAACCACTCTATCTATTGGTGAAAATCGCATCAAAATCCATTGCGTAGTTTTAAAGATTAGATTAGAAAGGGGTGTATCATCACTACATATTTATAATATGTAATGAGATACGCCCCTTTCTTGATGTACTGACACGTTATATTTACGGTTATTACTTATTACAAACATAATATTATTCTACTCATATATCATTTTGACGGCGACTACTTCCCACCGACTAATAACAAAAAATCTCTGGTGGAACTTACGACGAGTATAAAAGGCGTTCGTAAATAATATTTCGGCGAAAATCCTGTCCTTAACGCGACTGTGGAATGGCGTTGATTTTCAGTCCTGCCTGAGTTTGTTGAGTCAAACAAAATGGACAAGTTATAGATTCCCCCCCCACCCCTACCCCTCCACCTTTCTCCCGGGAGCGGGAAGGGTGTATGGGGCTCACAGTGCCTACTGGGGGGACCCATCTCTCACTACGATTGTAGTGTTTGTGGGTTATACAGTCAGGTTAGGTTATATATCATACTAGCTGATCGTCGCAGCTCCACCCCGCGTGATTTAGTTTACTCGCTTCCGGTTCCCGTGGGAACACATTACCGGGATAAAAAGTAACCTATATTACTCAGGGTGAATGTAACTTTCCAATGGTGAAAGAATTTTTGAAATCGGCACAGTAGTTTTTGAGTTTATTCATTACAAACATACACACAATAATACAAATCTGTCCCAGACATATACACAAAAATACAAAACTATCCTGGAAGGCGACACCTGGCGGATAAATTTGACCATAAGTGCAGTGAGTTAGTGATATGATAAAAGGACATTAAAACTGAGTACTCTTGTTATATTAACTTAGAAAAAAAAATCAGTGAGTGAGTTTAGGACTTGTAAAATTTTAAGCAATTTGTGGTTGAGACGGGGAATCCACGTAGTAAATCGCCTAAGTGTCAATTTCCTAAACACTTAGAAAAGTTAGCATCATCGTTGCCTGGACTTAGAGAAATTTTGAGAGATTTTGAACTCTGAAAAATTTTGAAGTATTCAAGCTCCGAAACACTGAAGAATTTTGAACTTCAAATCAGGCACTTATAAATTTTGCGTCGTGGGCTTGGACTTAGAATAATTTTGAACTTGTAACCATTAGAATAGTTGGAATTGTTAGCATAACTTTGAAATTTTGAAGAATAACTTGAATACATATCAATAATGGATGCACTTATAAGAATTCAAGCAGATATAAACAAGCAAATTGATAGAGGTTTCGCAAATTTTAAAAAGTCTCCCAAGGAGAGAATAACTGTCACTTATTTAGAAACACGGCTGGAGTCTTTGGAAAAACAATGGTTAACATTCGAACAGACACATCTAAAATTAATTACAGGATGTAAACCGGAGGACTTTGAAAAATCTGAATATTGTGCGAAAGGTAGCTATGGTGAAACCGAAGTTTTGTATACTGATTACAAGATAGCATTAAAATGTTTTATTGCTGAAACTCACTTATTATTGTTAAATTATTATTATTATGATATTGTAAGGTATGGGTACTTTGAGATTATGTGGCACCTTTAACTAGTATTTGAGGTTCATAATTTTTAAGTTCACTTGGTCCATACATGGTCACGTACTGCCCTTGCCGTCTTTTTATTGTTGTAACAGAATAATTGTATTTACTGGCGAATAAAAAGAGTGGCCGTGAGTTTTTCTTGCCAGGTTCTTTCCTCACAGGCTCTACCTATTGCCTTGCGAATCTGGCGGTAAATGTAAATGTAGAAGCATTTTCTTTTTTTGACGTTCATAAGTGTTACTTTGTGACCTACATGAATAAAGATATTTTGATTTTTGATTTGATTTGATTTGTACACTGACACAATCTTCAACAAATCTTCAACAATTTCATGAAGGAGATATCTATCGAAATAAACAAGATCAATTACTTACCTAAATCCCTTTCCCTTAATTTTCATAATCGCATAAGATCAATAAATTATTTTAGCGATCTAAAAATATAACAGACATCGTACATAAAAGTATCTTTCTTTATCGAAGTGAATTGAAGCATTTATCCTTCTATGTTTTTAATTTGGTTTGGTATTTATAATAATTTGTCCCTCCTATTTTTACGGAGATATGGTGAATGAATTACTTTGTCCTTTCAAGTTTCTTTTCTTGAAGGCCTATGAAGTGTTTTCCCTGCTTACTCAAAATGATGAAACGCCACGTTTTTCTTAATTGATTGACTTTCATTAATTTATATTAAATACAAAATGTACAGCACAAAAAACTCAATCTACTGACAAAATTTAAAAAAAATCCATTAATAAACAAAGAAGTTATGATAATTTTTGTTAAAATTTAAACTTTAAACAGCTCTGCTGAACAATTGGCCAAATGGTGTTTCATTCGTTTTTCCTTTCCACGATCGATAATGTATACATATAATAATATTTATTTATGGGAACAAATTTTTTGAGCTATTATTTAAATATTCGAGATGTTATTGTGATCAGTTGGAAAACATATTGAGCAGTTATTTAATTTAATGGCGGTTGATTAATTATTGCGATAGTAAAACATGGACAGTAATAAAAATCAATTAGTCGGTTATTTTATCATACATTGTCCATTCTAAAAATAATTGAGCAGTCCAATAACTGAATGAGCGGTAAAATTATGGAATGAGCGGTATAAATGATGGAATGAGCGGTTCACCCGAACTCAATTAGTTGGTTAGGTTACGTTAAAACTGTGACCTCCTACGCCAGACACGACTTGTTTTTAGTAGGTTACCCAGAACTCAAACCCGATTTATTACTGCCCACACGTAACCGCTCGTTTAATAATTTTTACCGCCCATTTAATTATTTTCCTGCTCAATTATATATTCACTGATCCATTTCATTATTTTTATTATTACTCATTTTTGTTTACTTTACTGATTAGTTTTAACTGCTGAACTAGTTATTAAACGTGCCATTTATAATCTTTAACTTATCGAAACTGCTAATTACAACTGCCTCTTTAAATCAGTGCCTGTATTTATTCTTTACTTAAGCATATTTTACATGAGGTTTTAGCCTATTAATTATAATTACTTAGTTATAATTATAATTTAAATTGCATCGAAAGTGTAGGGTGTGTTTTACTTTGCTCCTACGTATTCTAGTTATTTAAGTGGATAAAAGTTACCAAAGTGCCTCTTAAAGAGTCTCACAATAATTGTTAAATCCCGTGCATTGGCACTTATCACAAATATCATCGAGAAAATCAGTCGTAGTCAAAACCTGGAATACAAGCTGTGCCAGAAGCTAAAAATGAAGACATCTTGTCTATGTTTATAAACTTGTGGGGACGGCAGTCAGTGATGAGAATGTGATTTCCTACCGCCGGGTGGCCAAAATGGACGCCACTAAGGACCGCCCGCGAAACCATTTTAGTTACCTTATCCAATCCACGTCTTAGAAATCAAGTAATTTCAGCCTGTCGTCGCCATAATAAGACCAACAAGGATGATGTTTTAGTTAAGTTGAACTCATATTCAATTTGGGTTTGACTTCTGTAACTGTTTTGTACTTGTCTGTTTCTTTAATGTTAGTATACTATCAGAATGTTAATAGAATTAGATCTAAACTTAAGGATTTTTATATAAATGTTCTTAACTGTAACTACGATATAATTTGTCTTACAGAAACAAATCTAAACGACAGCGTTTTTGATGGGGAGCTTTGTGACGTGCGGCACATAGTCTTTCGGCGTGATAGGGGTATCACGAGCGTGAAGTAGACTGAGGGTGGTGGCGTATTCTAACTGTCAATAGATCGTTTTGGACAGTACTTAGTACGTCAAGCAACTTCGTTTTTGTGGGCGACTTCAACACTCCGTCACTCGCTTGAACGAGGTGCTCATCTTCACATAACTTATTGCCCGGTCCTCCAAATGATCAGAAATCCATAGCTCTGACCGAGACCCTATCTATTTGTGGAATGCTCCAGTTTAATAATATCCCTAATGACAATAATACTTACCTTGACCTCATTTTATCGAACATGCCTACCGTGTAAGTTTACGATGCTAAAACCATCAGTAAGCTTGATCGCTATCACCCTTCCCTTGTCATTAGCTTGAGCTGCGAAATCTTTAAATTAAAAACTTTAAAACCAGGGAAGTGTGAAAGGCTTAACTTCTACAAATGCGATTACACTCGATACAACAATTAGAATTCATTCGAATACATATTGATTTACACAACTACACGAACGTATTTAGCCCATTTAATGTTATTGTAACTATAACAGATCTTCCGTTATATTATATTAATTTACCTCAATACTACTTATGTTATCGTACCAATATAAGTGACTATCGACAGGTGGAAAGATTATGTAATAGCAAAGTAAACGCAGCTATTTACCGGGTTCTATTCGCGTCGATGAATTCATTTGGAAATTTGTTTATTGGTGTGAGGTATGAGGTATGCTATGGCGACTATAGGGTGTGTGCGTTTGTATATTATTTATGTGAGGGGTTCACTACTTTAGACAGTTTGTATAGATTGATAACCAACAGCGGTTTTAGGTATAAAATTATTGAAATAATGCATGTATGTATATGTTTATATCTGGTCTTGAATATAGTACACGTCACAGCTTATTATTACCTATTGGGTTTAACACTATCATTCACCATCATCCTAGCGTTCCACCCGGATGTATCCGAGGCCTACACCTTGAATCCCGGGGTCCGCCTGCTTCTCTTACTCTCGGCTTGGACTGTGCAGCTATTATGGGTACGACTACCGTCCCCCTACCAGAGTGGTAAACCTGTACCAGAGACTCGACCCTCAATCGGCAGGTACACAACCGGCTTGCGGGCGAGATCGGTAACCAACCTTGCCCGCAAGCCAAACCAACCGTTGGTTTGGCCCCAAGGGTACTGGCGTATATCACATTTATCATTCATCTTGTGTGGGTGTGTTATGCACCTCTGCCAACCCCTTCCGGGATGTTGGCGTGATGATGTGTGTGTGAGTATACTAGGTATGTATGTTCCAACGTACTTTATGAATATATTAGTAACGTCAATTTTAATACTCGGTGCTAACTATGGGGATGGCGTACTACTTTACCGTCATAGATATAATGGGATGTACTTATACGGTTCAGCGGCTGGATCGCGGCTATCTAAACTCGATTCCTGGCACTGCAATATTCTAACTTAATGGCTACTAAGGACAAGAGTTTAAGTATCTATTACCAGAATGTCCGTGGCCTTCGCACAAAATGTTTAGATTTTTTTAATAATATTCTAAGTAACAATTACGACATAATTTTAATAACAGAAACATGGCTACAAAGTGACATTCTAAGCAACGAATTGTGTGATAATAGATACGAAATATTTCGCCGTGATCGAGATCTATCGCTTACCAATAAAGAGGGCGGAGGGGGAGTTATGATTTGCATTAAACGTAAATATTACGCCAGTGTGCGTTTTGATTTTAGTAGTACAACGACTGAGCTACTTTCTATCACAGTTGCCGCTCAAGTTTTACGCACGCCTGTCAATTTACACATTGTTTTGGCTTATATCCCTTCTGGTAGTCCTAATATACCTACTCAGCTCGAAGAAGTGATAAGTTCGGTACAGGGGATTACATTATCCCACTCGTCTGACACAGTCTTACTGGTGGGAGATTTTAATCTTCCCTGCTTGCAGTGGTCCGATGCTGGTTTTATACTGGTCAATATTGGAACAAAAGAGCTTCAATCAGCGGCCACCTCTTTTGTTGAAGACCTACTATTTCAAGGTTTACAACAATACAGCTGTATAAAGAACGCCATATGTCGAACACTAGACTTGGCCTTTTGTAACCTCCCTCTCAACGTGCTTAAATGCAATAATATACTCTTAAAGGAAGATAACCACCATTTGGAATCTGTTCCTGAAAAGGGTGACAATAATTTAAACTTAGTTGTAGGACAATAGAGGAAATCCCTAGCAAATTAAATTTAAGGACAAAGGAAAAGTCTATGTTCATGAATATAATTCATCAAAATATTGAAGGCTTTTCTGGCAAAGAGTTAGAACTAGAATTATTTTTAAATGAAAAACGTATCCATGTACTTTGTTTAACTGAACACTGGTTAAAAAAACATGAACTCTTAGTTAATATTGATAATTATAAAATCATTAGTGCGTTTACTAGAGATTCCGCCATAAGAGGTGGGTCTCTCATTTTAATTAATGACAAATTAAAATCAAAAGACCGAAAAGACGTAGTAGCACTCACAAGTGAGCGAAATATTGAACTATCATGTGCAGAGCTAGAACAATATATTATTATTAGCGTCTATAGACCTCCTTCTGGAGATTACTACCTGTTTGAGTCCATTATGGAGGAAGCCTTAAAAAAGGTATGTAAATGTAAGAAGACTATAGTTGTATGTGGCGATTTTAATATTAATATTTTAGAAAACTCTCAGAACGCGCTAAGGTTCCTCAACCTTTTTAAATCTTTTAACTTACAAAATCTTTTTTGTGAACCAACACGCACCACAGCCACATCAGCTACCTGCTTAGATAATATTTTTTCTAACAGCGATGTAGATGAGAAATCTATAATACATTTTGTAAATTCAGATCATGCAGGTCAGTTAGCTAGATTTAAGTTCCAACATGTTCCATTATCAAAAAATATTGATGGAGACCAATCACAACTTATAGATTAGAAAAATTTAAAGAAAACATTAAGAATAAAGTACCTCTTTTGGAGTTGAATAATGATAAACACCCGAATGATCATTACGGAGATTTGTTCGGAGTAATCAAATACGAATGTGATAACATTTTCACTAAAAAAACAATAAATGTAAATCAATTTAAAATAAAATTTAGTGATTGGGCTACGCCTGGAATCTATAAAAGTAGAAGGAAATTATATGAATTATACGAGACAAAGGCATCTACTAATGAGCCACAAGTAATTGAACAGATTAAAAAGTACTCCAAACTATTCAAAAAAGTATGTTCAACAGCTAAATCTAATTATATACGGGCTAAAATTGAAAAATCTGATAATAAAACGAAGGCAATATGGAATGTTATTAACAAAGAAACTTGTAAAGCAAAGTCACGTGATCGATCCTTCGAGTTAAAAATAGATGATAAACATATTAAAACTGATTCTGAAGTGGCCAATGCATTTGAATCTTTCTTCACAAATGTTCCAATCACCACTACAAATAAGTTAAATTCGTCAAAAAACGTAGCCAATTCTCTTCTTAAATCTAGTGTTGATAAATGTAGAATTAACTTTGATTTTCAGTATATTGACTCTGTCACTATACTTAAAACTTTTAAACAACTAAATATAAAAAATACCGAGGATCTTTGGGGCATTTCAACTAATATAATAAAATCAATAGTGCCCGCTATAGCACCTCACCTTGCATTCATATTCAATAAATGTATAGATGAAAATCAGTTTCCTCATCTTATGAAGTACAGTAAAATCAATCCTTTATTTAAAGCAGGAGACAAAAGTGATCCTTCAAATTTTCGACCTATTTCCATACTCCCATCCCTCAGTAAAATTTTTGAAAAAATAATATTTAATCAATTGCTTTCACATTTTACAGACAATAAGTTACTTCATAACAAACAGTTTGGTTTCACTAAAGGCAGGAACACAACGGATGCAGGAGTTGCACTTGTGAAACATATATTTGATGCTTGGGAGGAAAAGCAGGATGCTATTGGTATATTTTGTGATCTATCAAAAGCTTTTGATTGTGTTGATCATGGGACTTTGCTACTAAAATTAGGTTATTATGGTGTTTCGAACAGCTCACTTGGCTTACTCGAGTCTTACCTCACTGGTAGAGTACAAAAAGTAAACATTAATGGCACCGACTCTTCTGGCGCCTCATTAGTCATGGGAGTACCCCAGGGCTCTATATTAGGACCCCTTTTATTCTTAATATACGTAAACGATCTTCCTTATTTCACTAAAAATCTTTGTGAGATAGTATTATTTGCTGATGACACATCATTAATTTTTAAAAGTGATAGACAAAAAGTAGCACTTGACGATGTAAATAATACCCTTTCGGAAATATTGCATTGGTTCACAAGTAACAACTTGCTGCTCAATGCGAAGAAAACAAAATGTGTAAAATTTACTATGCCCAATGTTAGACAGGTGGATACTCATATTACTATGAATAATGAATTAGTTCAAATAGTCAATACCACAGTTTTTCTTGGGATAACTCTAGATAGTAAACTACAATGGGGTCTTCATATCACAGCCTTGGCAGGAAGACTTAGCTCAGCTGCCTATGCGGTTAGAAAGATAAGGTCTCTGACTGACGAAAAAACGGCACGATTAGTTTATTTTAGCTACTTTCATAGCGTTATGTCATATGGTCTGCTGCTGTGGGGCTCAGCTGCCGATATTGAGACAATATTCATATTACAGAAACGAGCTATACGAGCAATCTATAGACTCGGACCCCGTGACTCGCTGAAAGAATTATTTAAAGAAATTAATATTTTAACAGTTGCTTCTCAATATGTTTACGACAACATCTTATATGTACGGAAGAACATAGATCTATTCAAAAAAAATTCCGATAACCATAATTTTAATACAAGAAATAAAAATAAATTGGCAATGACAAAAATTAGACTTCATAAAGTTGGTAATTCGTTTGTTGGCAAATGTATAAAAATTTATAATAAAATTCCTCAGGATTTGGTTGACATGCCTCTTAATAAGTTTAAAATAGTAGTTAAAAAATGTTTGATGATGAAAGGCTACTATAATGTAGACGAATATCTTAATGATAAAAATGCATGGTCACCCTAATCTTCTGTTGTTGGCCACTCGTATAATACAATAGAAACTAATTGTAACAATGTAAACAAAACAATATTAAAAAAGAAAATGGATAATCTACCTGAGTTTCTTGCTGGTCTCTTCTCAGGAGAACCAAATTACCGAACCAGCGAAAGAATCATTTTCTAATGGTTATTTATGTACTTACTTAATTTAGTATTTTTATAATATTACTTGACAAAATTGTAAAATTTTGACATTCATATGTGCTCTTTATGTGCCTAAACTGAATAAATGAAATTGATTCTTTGATTCTTGATTCTTTGATCCTTCCTTCACAATGGAAATAACAGACTTATATATTACATCATTTACTGAACAAATTAATAGACGACACAATTTCTACCGTTGCGATTACATTGCGCTAAATAATCATTTGAGCCAAAAAGATTGGTCTGAGATTAAGTTTGAAACTACGGTGGATGATGCTGTGGCCAGGTTCTATGAAATACTAAACGATAGTATCAAAATGTTTGTTCCCTTAGTTAAAAATTCCAAAAATTATCATTATCCTACATGGTTTAGCCCTTCCTTAATAAAGATAATTAAAGAGAAAAATAAATTACACAAGAGATGGAAGAAATTCGGAAATCCCCGTGACTATTTAGAATTCGCTATTCTCCGTGACAGACATCATCGGGAACAGAAAAAATGTTTTCATAATTTTATATCTGTAACTGAATCTAATATAAACCGCAATTCAAAAGCGTTTTGGACCTACGTCAATTCAAAACGAGGCGGCAGTCAATACCCTAACCAGTTTACATCAGATGGTGTCACGTTCACGGAAGGACCGGATGTATGCTCAGCTTTCAACAGTTTCTTCCATAGTGTGTTTATAGATGTACCTACTAATAATGGTTCTGAGACCATAACTAGTGCAGACTGTGACACTCATCCTAATAGTATGTCAAATATAGCAATCACAGAAGATATGGTTCTCAATTCGTTAAAGACACTTGACATGTCAAAAGGCCCGGGCTATGATGGGATACCTGCTATATTTTTGTCAAAGTGTGCTAACAATCTAGCTTATCCTATTTATCAGATATTCCAGAAGTCACTACGACTGTGCATATTTCCATCAATATGGAAAAAAGCGCATGTAGTCCCTATCCATAAAAAAGGATCAAAGTCAGTAGTTCAAAATTACCGTCCGATATCAATTCTTGTTATAATAAGTAAGATATTCGAAAAAATTATATACAACATCATTTACCCAGTTATTTCACGGGGCATTCCGGATACTCAGCATGGTTTTATGAAGGGCCGCTCTACTAACTCTAACCTTGCTCTATTTTGTAATGATGTATTATGTGGGATGGAGTCCGATGGGCAGGTGGACGCGATTTATACGGATTTTGAAAAGGCGTTTGATCATGTCCACCATGACATACTACTCGCAAAATTATATAAATTGGGAATTCATGGCGATTTATTACGCTGGATACGATCTTACCTAACAAACCGCTCACAAGCTGTAACTGTTGGGGGATTCAAATCTAACTTCATCGATATACCCTCCGGAGTGCCGCAGGGATCTCACCTCGGACCTCTTTTCTATTGTGCCTATTTGTTTGACATAGACAAATGTTTTAGTAACTCAAAACATTTGATGTATGCCGATGATAAAAAGATTTATATGAAAGTTAAGTCTAGACATGACTGTGAGCTGATACAACGGGATCTTGACGCACTATTCTCATATTATAGTCGTAATAATATTACCGTTAACATTGACAAATGTCAATGCATAAGTTTTAGTCGGCGTAGAAATCCTATCGAGTACACTTACAGGTTCGGTGATGATGTTATTGCAAGGGTAGATCACGTTAGAGACTTGGGGGTTGTATTGGATTCCAAAATGCTTTTATCCCGCCATATTGACACCGTTACGAGTAAGGCATTCAGAAGTCTTGGTTTCGTTATGCGCACGTGCTCTCAATTTAAAAATATCACCTGTCTCAAAACTATTTACTGCGCATACGTACAAAGTGTGCTGGATTATGGTAGTTCTATCTGGTCGCCCCAATATTCTAAGTATACAGATAAAATAGAAAGAATTCAAAAGCGATTCTTAAGACATCTTAACTTCAAAACAAGAAGACGACATATATCTTACTTTGATGACTGTAAGCGGTATAATCTTTTGCCTTTGTCTAATAGACGCGTGTTGCTTGATATGAGCTTTCTGTTTTCTATTATAAGAGGGGAAATTAATAGCATCGATCTACTTTCCCAAATTAGTTTAAGTGCGCCCAAAACTCGTACCAGACACACCCGCCTGTTTAGTGTTCCTCTGCATCGCACCAATTACGGTAAAAATGCTGTCCTCACTCGTTTGCCTAGCTGCTATAACGAACACTTTGCCGACATTGACATATTCCACCTTTCGAAAAGCGTTTTTAGAAATAAAATAGCAAATAAGTTACGATCATACTTGTAATTTTTTTTTTTTTTCAAATCATACTTGTAAAATTCTAACGAGGATTTTATATTAGTTGCTCATATTTATATTTAAATAATTTTATTACTTTACATCTTTACTTATTATTATATTATTATTTATTATATATATTATATATAGTTAGATAGATATTTATATTTCCATGTTATAATATTATATTACATATTAAGTAAGTGGTGAACGTTATACTACTACAATTATACTTGTCGGGAAACTTTGTAATTGGCTAAGTGTCCAAAGTATCTTTCTTGAACTTATATCATGTGTCATGTGTTTAAATAGCTGTTAAGTTTTCTAATAAATAAATAAATAAACATAAACACTCTAGTGAAGGATGAACTGGCTAATATCGACTGATCGACGGCTCTCGGAGGTGCCGATGTGGATTGCTCTGTACCTACGCAACTTTTACTCAGTTCTCGACGAGATAATTGCCCGAAATACCCCAACTGTACGCAGTGGTTCGGATGCGTGTCCAAAATGGGTCTCTGCAGCCCTAAGACGATGCATGAAGGAAAAAAATCACTTTCATCGGTTATTTAAGAGATTTGGTGGTCCTCGAGATTACGACACCTATGCTGCGCTTGCGCTGTAAAAACCTCATGACTGAGGATTACAAGTCTTATATATCTTCCGTGGAGTCATCTCTCAATGATGGTGCCAAGAACTTCTGGCGATTTGAAAACAGTAAGAAGGACTCCAATGCTATTCCGCAAACCATTAAGTATGGTGACCTTGTTTCTTCTGATCATCGCGGTATCTGTCAACTTTTTTTTTCAATACTTTAGCTCTGTCTTTAAACCTGCCACAAATCCTGCCGTGGTAACCAGTTCGACTGAGCATAATAGCTTTGCATTACCCTCTATCTGGGTCACCAGCGACGAGGTTCTTCAAAAAATCAATAGATTCGACGTCAACAAGGGTCTAATGGAATTCCACCATTTTTTGTCAAGATTTGCAGCAGTGAATATAACCCCATTATAGTTATTATTTAATCAGTCAATTAAAACAGGTACGTTCCCCAGTGTTTGGTAGGTTGCCAACCTCGACACGTGTTTCGCCCCCAACCAGGGGCATCATCAGGAGATGTCGATGGCTCGGCGCACGGCGACCGAATGATCATTCGGTGTCGAGGTTTTTTATTATTTTTTGCACGATAACACAACTCTCATATTTATTCTATTTTCAAAATTATTTCTCTATTCTTTCGGCCTAAGTGGGATTGGAGGGCGGACTTGTGCATGAATAAATACGAGAGTTGGGTAATTTGCATGTGGCGGAATATTGCAAAGTAGTTAGATTTATTTAATTTTAAGATATTATCAAAATGATAATTCTTCTACTCATATCTGTCAATAAAATATTTATAACTATTGACACTATGCACCTCACGCTTTTTTACAATAATAAATATTTATTTCTTATTTAGACTATTCTTAATTCAAACTTATTTAAATTTATTTTCTACTTTTTAGTTGAATTCTCTATAAAAGCGTGTCTTTTTAGCTTTTTTAAACTATTATTTTTATGTTTCTATCTTTTTTATTATTATTAGTATTTGGGGTCTTTGATTCCACTTTAGGCTATTCATTTCCTACATTATTGGTCATGTTGAGTATACAAGTTTAGGAACTCAATTTGGAACTGAACCTTGTTAAGTTATGTATTTTATGAATGTTTGTATTGTTTTCTGTTTTGTGTACCTAAATAAATAAAAATAAATAAATGTTGTTAATTTAATACTATGAAACATTAAATTATTACTTCTATCTACTTATAGTGCTAAGCTTTAATTACATAGGTATTAAATGTTCGCGCCTGTACTAGGTAGTCCTGTATCTCAGGCATGGCTTATTACATAGGTATTAAATGTTCGCGTCTGTACTAGGTAGTCCTGTATCTCAGGCATGGCTTATTACATAGGTATTAAATGTTCGCGCCTGTACTAGGTAGTCCTGTATCTCAGGCATGGCTTATTACATAGGTATTAAATGTTCGCGCCTGTACTAGGTAGTCCTGTATCTCAGGCATGGCTTATTACATAGGTATTAAATGTTCGCGCCTGTACTAGGTAGTCCTGTATCTCAGGCATGGCTTATTACATAGGTATTAAATGTTCGCGCCTGTACTAGGTAGTCCTGTATCTCAGGCATGGCTTTACAGTTTTGTAACGTAAACATTAATAATTACAATATCAAAATTAAAGTACTCGTATTTAAAAATAAAATTGCAGTGTTTGAAAATGCTGCGAATGCATATTGTTAGTTATTGTTATTTGAAGTAAACTGAGTCAGATATAAAACAATGGTAAGTAAAATGTTTTTAAGAAAAAACCTTTTAAATTTATATAATAGCATTAATTTTTCTTGATAATCAGTCTTGATAATGCCTCGTTTAGAGGCGAAACAATTGTCGACGTTTTGTTGTCCTTTTAATTCTGCGAAAAATTAATGCTATTATATAAATTTAAAAGGTTTTTTCTTAAAAACATTTTACTTACTATTGTTTTGTCATGGATTTTTGCCAAGTAGCGCCTGTTTCTATCCAATATTTGAGTCAGATATTATTAGGTTTGCACTTTGAGCCTCAGGCGAACGGAAAATTGCTACTTAATCAAAAACACTATCTATTGTTCACTACAAAAAACTAAAACATATGACCTACGAATATTAAGAGGTAAAAGGCAGAAATAGTTTACTATCTACGCACCCTCATAGTCGATTGACTGCATTTGCCGGTCTTCTGCAATTTTACGGGCTGGGCAGTTTATATCGCCTGTATTGTGATTGCTGGGCTTATTAAAGCGTTTGCATGATGCACACAAGGGCGCTTTTTCACGTACTGAGCACTCCTTTAGGGAATGGCCAACATATCCACTGTGGCCGCAGGTTAGGTTAGTATCCCGACAGTACTTAGCCGAGTGCCCATACTGTTGACACTTATAGCACCTAGTTACAAGCGTAGTCTCTGACTGGGCACGACGTCCAATTTATAAAGATGCGTTCCTTTGGGAGCAACATTCTTCTCATTTCAGCTGTAACCTCCACAATGTAGTAGCAGTAGGAAGAGTCCTTCTTGCCAGACTTATGGCTGAGTCTAATAGAACTAAAGAATTTGTCACGCGTAAGGCTCGGGTCCTTGTACGTAAGATTTTGCTCAAACAAGCATTCAAACATAGATTCAACTGATATATCTGAGGGCACACCCAAGAAAATCAAACGGGGTCTCTTTTTCACAGTTCTGTGATTGTAAGGTCCGACGATTGAAGCTGCTGCAATGTTCTAAGCTTTTCAAGGTCATCCTTTCCTTCTATGCTAATAATGACACCACCGTTCCTAGTTTTTTTAACCTCTCGGATGTGCAACTTTAGCTTATTCGGCTTGATAAGTTCTTGGACAATTTTTTTAGTTTCTTCACTTGACTTTTCTATGTTGGCTGGATAAATTGCTAGGCTAGCGGTTTTTGGAGGGCAAATGACAGCGTCTCTTCCGTTTAGGACCATCTTAGCATACGATATTGGGGCAACAGGTGCTGCTTTGGCGACGGCCTCGATACCACTCTTTAGCTCTCCCAGTTTGGCACCAATATGGAAATGAAATGATTTATTTATTTGTATAGGTCACTAAATGGCTCTTATAAACGTCAGTAAGTACTTAAAATAAAAAATGTCATTGCTTCTATATTTACATGTCTATGGTTATCCTTGGTTAACGTCTCGATTTCCGTATGGGCGGAAATAAGCTTCTGCTTGGCTTGTATTGTGTAGTGTATTGTAGTGCACCGCCATCTGGGAAACCCCATGCATGACTCCTCTGCATAAATTTGATATCTTCAATTTACTTTCCGCGTTCAGCTTGCCACCCTCGGTTGAAATGGAGCAAATCTCTCTTTGGCTCTCAATGTTGTTTAGCCATTTTGGATCTCTGATATAGAGATCACCGTATCCTGAGTAGTTAGTGGGGCAGCGATTGGGGCAGTACTTCCGTCGTCGACATCCTGAGTGTGCGACGATCCCGGGCCCAGGACTGGAGGTGGGCTCCGGCGGTACGTAAGCTCCGGTTGAACGGACTATCCATTCCAAGAAATTTTTTATTCATTGCATTTATTACTAAATTAATTGTTTAACTATAGAAGTTTTTCGTCACAAGCAAAGGAATGTGCACTGTCAGTGTAGTGCTGACCTAGTTATTAAAATTTTTTATATTTTATTTAATTACACACATTGCAAACGTCCGTCAGAAATCGCGGTATTGAACTGATATAATGTAGGTACTTACTGAGTTATGAAGTGCGAACTTCTTCGCAAGAACATAGATCAATGTGTGGTACAGCTAGCATCAACAGAGTTACATGACCAGTATCGTGTTGAGTGAACTCTCCTCACTCGGATCACGAGCATTCGAGCGACAGAGCGAACTCGACGTGATTGATACGAGTACAAGAATGGTCCTTTACTGTACTGCCCCTTTGCCTACACATGCTAAACTCTGTTATCTTCAGTCCACCCGTGACCACGGCTCTTGTAACAGGGCCGAAACGTCGGGTAATAAAGAGGTATGTATATATCTCAATAATCGCGTAAAAGACCCGTTAGTCTTAAGTTTATAATCTGTTATCTTGGTTGGTCGTCAGAGATGTTCCTTTTTCATATCATAAAAAAAATCACAGGCAGCTTTTTTACAAGCTTTTATTTACTTTACCTGTCTCGATGTCTGTGTGTAATCAAATCTTATTATATTATATATTAAATAGATAGAGCTGAAACCTTGCCCGCGTATGTAAGTCGCATGACAATGCAATATTATGATGATGAAAGCTAGATTTCAATTTTTTATTTTTTTATTGATTGATTAAACTTGAAGTGACACTGGTGTTATACCACGATAGTTTATTATCACGGTGATAATTTAGTTGGATAATACAGTGTCATTGGTCAATGTCAACATTTTATACGTTTCACCCGTTAACTCGTCAACTCAAAACTTAACACGATGTAGCGTCTATTATACAGATTACACCATCCGTCATCGCGCACCAATTAGTGTGGCGTATGACCACCGCGGGGCTATAAATCAGAGGTACAACTACTATCTACTAATGATAGCAGCTCCGCAATATGCGCGATATTAATCACCAACCGAACTGACATACAGTTACATGTGCACTGCGGTGGGATATGACGCGGCGCCCGGCAAATGGACCACAGCAGTAGGTACCTTACCTACATACGTGGCGTTTACTCAAGTCTGTTCAAGAGGTTAGCTGTAGCCTCGCCTCCACCGTACGCTGTGAGTGCTGCTCCTGTGTTAAGTAACCATTTCAGTGGTCCTGTACCTAGTTTTTAAAGTAGACACAGAACCAATGAAATGCTGAAAAGGACATCTGACCAGGACCAGTAAGAAGTTCCTGTGTCAGATCACCGAACTAAGGTTTATTGAATTAGGTGGGATTCTAGGACCCATCAAGTGTCTTAGAGTATAATTGCTAGCTCAGATACATCACTAGTCAATAAGCAAAGAATATTGCAGTTAAATATAATAATGTATAATAATTAGTGTAGTTATGGAAATGACCGAGAATACGCTGTAAAGCCACGATGGGTAGTAGACAGAGATGATGCAATATTCACTATTAATAGCAGGAGCGAACTGTTCGCGCGTCACTAATACACAGCCACGCTGACTAGGGGATTATCAAATGAATGGGAAGCGCTGAGCCGTTCATAAACCGTGATCCATCAATCCACGAGCCAAACAAATTGAGATAGGTATTGATTGGACGTACTCGTGGGTAATACGGTGTATCGTATGTGGAGAGAACAACTCGACCATTTGAATAAGAGCGATCAAATTTTATTTGACAGCTCACAACATGCCACTTGTAAACTTGTAATAGTCACTCAGTAGTTAAGCGCTAGCTAGTATTAAAAAAAAAAGGCAATGTACTAAGTAATATGTTTTGTATATTTTGTCGAATAAATAATTATAATAACAGATGAAATGACACATATAGACACAAACGTACAGGCCTGTAGCACGTTTGGATTGGGCATGAGTATTATTATGTTCCGCCTGCTTCGAGTGTAAAATGCGCATATTTATAAAAGGTATCTAACGACTACCTACCTTTAGGTAGTCGTTACATACAGGAAACACACACAGGAAAAGTCCTCAGCGTCATGTGCGAAATCATGAACAGAGGCCTAAAAGAAGCGTTAGTATGGTGCAGGAGCAAAGGCCTTGACTTGAACCTCGACAAAACTAAATTAGTTTTGCTCACCAACAAGAGAAAAATAGAATGTGCTATACCAGTGAGACTAGATGGGGGTGGGGATGGCGCCACCATCTACGCAAGACGTGTTTGACAATAGCTGTGCTTTCAATATAGTTAAAAAAATATAAAACAGTTAAAATTTCGGGCACTGAGTGTTTTATTGGTGAATCGTGGGATACCGGGACTCGTGTGGCTAATTACCAGGTCGCTAAAAGTTCGTTGTGCTCAGATAATACAGTCGGAAAGAACTGGGGAGTCAGTGAAATAACACAGCTGTTTTTCAGTACCTACATGCAGTTTTATGGATGACATACATTTGTGCAGAGTGTAGTGAGACTTGAGTGAAACATTAACATACACATAAACAGTTAAGTGTTTATAATTAGAAAAAGGAAATACTAAAAAAATAATATTCGTAAGTTGAGGGTGGCTAAAGATTAATATTGAATTATTGAAGTACCTACAATATTCGATACATAGCAGCGCCATCTGTTATCGAGTAGCAGCAAAATTCTCCTTCCCATCTTAGGGATTACTACAAGATGAACAGGTGCGGGGGATGTGGCCGTTACGCGACTGTGTCGGATGCTGCGAAGTTCTTTAAATGCAAGAAGTGTCATTTAGGCTACCACAAATCTTGTGTAGGATTGAAATTTAAGGATTTTGTCCCGTCGCATTGGTGGTGCCCTGAGTGTAAGCGGCAAACGGCGGCCAAACAAAGGAATGACGAGACACCCGTCCGTCAGGCTCAACCCAACAAGGTGGTGACTGGGGATATCACTCCTGTGTCCCCGACTCAGCCCACACCATCAACCACGCCGAGGAACACAAGTGATGAGACGCCCGAGGGAATTGAGAGCCGGGAGTTTGGCCTCTTAATGGCTGAGATCAAGGCGCTGCGCGCGGACGTATCCAGGTTCCAGCAGCAAATGGAACAAGAGGTGGCAGCCATAAGGGAGTCTGTGCAGTCATGCGGCACCCGCGTTTACGGTATCGAGACCAGACTAATAGCACTAGAAGAGCGGAACAATGCTGCCGCCTGTGATCCTGGTATGGGATATCTCGCGCAGGAAATGGATAACCTCAAGCGGGAGCTCAATGATAGGGACCAGGAGCTCCTAGCGAATGACGTAGAGATATCCAACGTGCCGGAGATGCCGGAGATGGGCGAGAACCCGGTGCACCTCCTCAGGACGCTCGGTGCCAAGCTGGGTGTCGCCCTGGACGAGCGCGATGTAGTCAGCGTGGAGCGGATCGGGCGGCGCGTGCTCGACGCCACCAGCCCGCAAAGGCTCCGCGAGCCGCGCCCGCGTGTTCTGGTGGCACGGCTAGCGCGCTGCGATCTTCGCGACGAGCTGCTAGCGGGTGCGCGTGTGCACCGCGCCGCCAACACTCAGGGAGTCGCGCACTCCGCCGCCGTACCACCGCGGCGGTTCTACGTCAACGAGCGGCTCACTAAGGTCAACCGGCAGTTATTTCGAGCGGCGCGAGAGGCTGCCGCCGACGCCGGATGGAAGTTCGTGTGGACGAAGCGGGGCCGCGTCCTCGTCTGCAAGAAACCTGGCGACAAGACGTATTGAGTCTGATGCGGAACTCCTCGTACTGTTCGAGCAGCGGTCTGCTCCATCCTAACATATTTTGCTATCTGTATCTAATCATAGTTTTATATTACACCTTACCGTTTTTATTTTGAGCGTGGGGATGGGTGCCGCATGGGCAGCGTCGCGCGTCGGGAGCGCCATGTAGGCAATCTTTTATAAACATATAAGTATAAATACAAAACATAGTAAAACATACACACACCTTATACATAGTTAATATATCCTAACTTAACTAATATAAAAGATCATTCCTACCCTATTCTGCAACTGAATATAACTACAACAAACATCATACTACATAAACTCTAATATTATTATGTACACAATATATCTATACACATACTCTATACATATATTATAACACTATTTAGAGTAATCATTATAAATATTACTACATAACGTCCACAGTTCCACACACTCTTAAACAAGCACAATACAACATACAAACAAACTTTAGGTTAGTACAATATGATTTTTATAATAAAATTATGCAATATAAAATATAGGTCTCACTGTTACTAAGACAACGACACTATACCACGATACAATTTCCAAACAGGTTAGGAGTGAATGTTTCTGAGTATATGAACTACGAGTATGTACACAGATTTCCTGGGGTTAGTTACACATTCACAATGATAAAAGTACATTCATAGGTCAATTTAATATCACGCAACAAACATCAATGTAGCCATGAGTGCCACATGACCCGTACCTTAGTGGTTGTCTGCTCTGCTAGTTACCTCATTATGTGCAGCTGCCTTATTTGCCAGGACAACCACACACATCACCCTATTGTACTCGTATATTTACATGGTGCTTTTGTATTTAGTAATGATATTTATTTTATATTATAAGTATACGTAGGTACATATTATATATCACAGTATATTATTATTATATTATTTATTATGATTGCGTGATACTCTGAAAACCAGCGCTGTTTCACAACAGCATTAAGCTGAGAGAGGGCCTAGTTTGTGCACTGAGAGGGCACTCAACGTCTGCTCAGGCGCTGGCATCGGGTGGCCGTCCCGACTTCAGATTTATTTTGTTTGTTTTCTTTTTATTGTTTTTTTTTATTTTCTTTTTTAGTTATTGTTTTAATATAAATATTTTTTCTTTCTTTTTCTTTCTTTCTTTTTCTAGATAATCATGACCTACAAAAAGTTAGGGAGGTGAAATATCTAGGAGTAACCCTGGACAGAAAGCTAACTTTCAAGACTCATATTAGCAACACATGCACAAAAGCTAAAATAGCAATGATGCAGTGTAAAAGGCCAATAGGAAGAACCTGGGGAATAAATCGGTAGTGTTATGGATTTACAAGGCAATAATTTTGCCAATCCTGCATGGAGCCCTTGGCACAAGGCTGCCACAGGTGAAAACAAGAAAGAACTAGACAAATTCCAAAGGCTAGCAGCCCTCATGACCACGGGTGCGATTAGGTCCACACCAACAGCCGCACTAGAGATCATATTAGGGCTGAACCCCTTAGACTGAGAAATAAAAAGAAAAGCCACCGAACAATGGTTCAAACTCAGCAGCATTGGCCTATGTACCGGAAACTTCATGGACAAAGGTCATGTAAGTATAAGCAAGAACTACGAAGAAAGATTGTCAATTATCCTTTCTAATAATGACCTTATCAGGACTGCAGACTGCTGTGTAAAATGCATCAAATGTTTCACCATCTTCTTGATAACGCTTGTTGAAATTATAGCTGTTATAAATAATTTTGAAAATTATTTTAAACTTAAGCAGAATGAGGTAATTCACAGCTAATTCCAGAGAGGCCGCTCCACAGATAGACCACGACCTAATATACTACGTAAACAATAACTAAGAACGTGTCCAATAACACTTTACTTAGAGTCTGTTAAGGCGAAGACACTTTGATCATGTGTTCTTATCGCAGCACTACATTTATTTAGTTCGTCACTATTAGTACGTAACACTTTTTTTTTTTTTTTTTTTTTTTTTTTAGTTCCGCGACCAAGGCCGCGGCCGCTTTAACGTCCGTTGCCGGGCGTCTCTGGTTACAAGCAGAACGTATTTCCAGTGGCGCCCGGCGGACTTTGACCACCTCTGTGGTCTCTGCGGGGGGTTGGGTCGGGATGACAATCCCGCGTCGTTGGGGTAGGGTTTTATCCCGCGTCAATGAGTGAATCTGGTTGCGTGCTATGGGGCAAAGGCCCCGCAGCACGCAACCCTTCTAGCCTGCTTCTGTAAGGACGACGGGTGGCGATCCCGCCGTCCTCAGGCCCCGATCATGGAGGTCGATGGTCTTGGGCGTAGATGAGTCTGCGGCGGCCTCGCCGCTGACTACGGAACTCGGCGGGGAGGGCACGCTCCCTCTCCCTCTCGGCCGCCTCCTTCGCGAGCACGACTTGCTCGCAGAAGGACACGGCCGCGTTCCACCTACTCCCGCTGGAGACCATGGCTTGAAGCATGGTCTCCAGCGAGAGGGTATCCACGCCCAGACCCACTACGAGGTCCCGGCGCTGACTCGCCCACGCTGAGCACTCCACCAACGTGTGGAGTGCGGTGTCGTCGTCGGAAACCTCGCAGTGTTGACACCGGGGTGTGACCTCACGATGGATGCGAAACAGATAGCTACCGAAGCATCCATGCCCGGTAACGATCTGCGTCGCACGATACGTGAGGTCACCATGCTGCCTCTGCAGCCAATCGTCCATGATCGGTCTCACCGCCGCGATGATGGTGGCACCCCACTTGGGTTGCTCAAGTCGCACCCTCCATGACTCCATGAGATCCTGGCGGAGTTGGGACCGCCGGTCATCGATTTCTCGAGACGCAGGCCTGTGGTCCCGCTCCAGCGCCTCCTTGCGCCATTGGAACAATGACGCAAGGGCTCTCGCTTCCAGGTCCCATGGAGGGGTCCCGGCTAGGAGACATGCAGCCTCTCCGGAGATCGTGCGGTAGCCCCTTATTGTTTTGACGGCCAAGGTCCTCAACGGTCTGTTAAGGAGCGTTGAGTTGTTGGCCGTCAACCGCGCCGCCCATACGGGAGCCCCGTATAGGGCCATACTCCGCACGATCCCCAGGTACAGTCTCCTGCAGGAAGCGTTGGGTCCCTTTAGGTTGGGCATCAGTCGCGAAAGCGCGACCGATGCCTGTGTCACCTTGGGGACCAAACTTCGGAAATGTGGTCCGAAGTTCCATCGGCTATCAAGTACGATCCCTAGATACTTCATCGAGGGCTTGATGCCGATGCTAACGCCTCCCACATTTATGCTGGAACCTTCAGGTGGACCGTTCCGAGGTCTGTGAAAACACAGAACCTCGGACTTGTGCAAGGCCACCTCCAGTCCCAGCCGCCGTATCCGACCCACGACTTGAGCAACACCCGTCGTGACCTTGAGTGCTGCCTCCTGGTACGTTGCACCCCGCGCCGTGACGAGGGTATCGTCGGCGTAGCACGTTACGCCGACACCCCTAGGCAACGCACCCCGCAGCACCCAGTCGTAGCCGATGTTCCACAGAAGCGGCCCCAGGACCGACCCCTGCGGAACACCGCACGACACATCTCGCCGAGCTGGCCCGAGCCAGCTGGGGAAAGCTATGGCCCTCTCCGAGAGATAGGCCCCGACAATACGACGGAGGTAGAGAGGCGTTTCGTGATACACGAGCGCCTCCCTAACGCAGCTCCATGGCAAGGTGTTGAACGCGTTGGCGATGTCTAGAGACACCGCCACCACCACCTTGCCCTGTGAGACTGCTTCCTCCGTCAGGCTCTTGACGCGCATGATCGCGCTCACGGTGGAGCGTCCCCGACGGAAACCGTACTGGTTGTCCGCCAGGTCTGGCCCCACCGTCGAGAGATGCTCGACGAGGCGTTCCGCGATAATTCGCTCAAAGAGCTTACACACCTCGTCGAGCAACACGATCGGCCGGTATCCGGACGGTGAGTCCACCGGCCGCCCCGCCTTACGAATCAGGACCAGTTTCCCCGTCCTCCACACCTTGGGAAACTGGCCCCTTTCGAGGCATGCGCTAAAGAGCCCCATCAGTCGAGGCCCGAGTTCTTCGAGGGCCAGGACCCATGCACGGCCAGGAATGCCGTCGGGTCCGGGGGCAGTGATTTTCCGGCGTTTAAGCCGGAGTACTGCCGCACCTAGCTCCCCCACCCTGACTTCGGGTACGTCGTCTTCACTGATGCTATCCGCGTCGGGCAGAGACGGAGCCATGCGCGGAGGGACGTGCTCCTCCGCGCTCGTCGGAAACAGGGAGCCCATGACCCGCTCCAGCTGCTGCGGCTGGAGACTCTGGGTCAGTGGGGGCGCCCTAGGTCGGAGTTTCTCCCTGACCTGTAGGTACGGGCGCCCCCATGGGTTCTGCTGCAGGGTTTCCAGGAGCTCCTCGCGGGCCGCCGTCTTGGCCCGCTTTATTGTCTCCTGGAGATTACCTTTAGCCTCCCTGTAAGCCTGATAAAGCTCCGCCTCTCGGGTTGCCGCGTCGTCTGGGCGGCGATAGTACGTAACACTAAACTAACTCGAATGGTTTGGTCCGTTTTAGTCTTCTCAATAATTCAGTGACGTCTAGCAGCTGTATAGCCTCGACGTTCACGTGATGATAAAGTCTATTGTGGTGAGCTTCAGCATATTTCTGTATAACAGTATCTACGTCATCCATGGTTAGGTCCCTGTGGATGTCGCTGTTTCGTGCGTACCATGGTGCATTGACTGCATTTCTGAGTAGCATATTTTGGAATCGCTGTATGATTTGTCTATTACTCTTACTGGTGCAGCCCCAGAGCGGACAACCATAAGTCCAGACAGGCATTAGAACCTGTTTATAAAGTAGGACTTTATTGTGCACTGATAATGAGGAGTGTCTCCCTAGTAACCAGTACATTTTTTGTAGCGTGTATTAAGCTCTTCCCTTTTCTTTTTAACATGCGCCTTCCAGCGCAACTTAGCGTCAAGTGTCATACCAAGGTACTTCGCTTTGTTGGCATATGGTATTGGCTTGTTATTGATAAGAACCGGCAGGTGTTTATTTGCATTGTTAGTGAAGTCTACGTGGACAGACTTTTCTTCATTTAGTCTAATTCGCCATTTCGTCGTCCATTTGCAGACTTTTGATGTTACGGCTAATTGGACCTTTTCTACAGCTTCCTGGTGATTGTTTCCTATTGCCATAATCGCTGTATCATCAGCAAATGTAGCAATACAATCGTTTTCGGGGACTGGAATGTCACTAGTGTAGAGTAGGTACAGGACCGGACTTAAAACACTTCCTTGGGGAACTCCAGCTTTTATTTGCTTAATATCAGAATAAGCGTCTTCTTGACGAATGCGGAATGTTCTGTCTGATAAGTAAGATTCTAGAATATCTGTCATCTCTATTGGTAGCATGGTCTTGAGCTTGTGTATAAGACCCTCGTGCCAAACTTTATCGAAAGCTTGTGCTACATCAAGAAAAACTGTTGAGCACACTTTTTTTCTTCAAGAGCTCGCTCGATAATATTTGTCACCAACACGCAGACTAACTATTCCCTAAGTCAGCTTACAAGTGATCACAGATCAGAAAAATCACTTTGGAAAATAACAAAAAACATGAAAGGACCCATTGCATCAATACCTTCAATCAAATTAAACAACGGTGACTGGGCAAAAAGCAATAAACAAAAAGCTGAAACCTTTGCAAATTATCTGGAAAACATATTCCAACCAAACATAGAACTAGAACAACCCACGGCTCTGAAAACTACCGAAAGTTTCGTCCAAGCAACGAAAGAAATTAAACTTGCTTCCCCAAAAGAAGTCCAGAGGGCCATTAAACTTCACGTAAATCCGAAAAAATCTCCTGGGTACGATCTCATAACAGGGGAATTCTTATTAAACTTTACCCGCAAAGCGGTTGTTAAATTAACAACGCTTATTAATGCTGTTTTTCGCTTGAAATACGTACCTCAAGTCTGGAAATTTGCAGAAATAATCATGATAGCTAAACCAGGAAAACCAACGAGTGAAACAACTTCATATAGACCTATTTCATTGCTCCCAATAATGTCGAAGTTACTGGAGAAGCTACTACAACAAAGGTTAAAACCAATCTTAGAAGATAAAAATATAATACCTGATCTCCAGTGTATGACGAAAGCTCAGCTGGAAATTAATTTGATTCTGAAAATTATGGTTAGCATCAATTGACTCACCCGTGTGAAGACTGGAAAAAAACCGGTACCGGTGCCGAGATGCTGTTATTACGCACACACACGTTCACTTTGAATAGTAATTGGATTTTATATTGATTATTTCGCGGAGAAAAAGTTTGAACGTCTAGTAATGGCGGACGAAGGATGACACTAGTCGCGCTGCACAGTGCAATGGACGCCGGGTGTTTTAGTCAGCTGACCATAGATACTATAGAACTATACATTTCCCCCAACCGAAATCCGCAAGGATTTCCCAGTTACGATACCAAGTTCGGTAGAATTTGTTAACTAGTTTGAGTGTAGGAGGATGTATAACATGTGTAATTGAATAGATAAATTATATATTGAGATAATTATAGTGTAATTAAAGTTAGAGCAATGGACTGTATAATGTATAAAAATAAAATAAACTAAATCCAAGTAAGGAATTATAGTTTAGTTAAAAGTTGTGATCGAGAGGCAACGGGCTTACTTTTGAAACCGGACGAGTTAGCTCGTTGCCGTTCGATGTTTTTAAACGAATTACACGGACCACGCCATCGGGGCCACTATGCAGTTTCGTAATTCTACCTAGTGCCCATTTGAGTGGCGGGGCATCTGAATTTATAAGAACAAGATCACCGAGTTGTAAATTTTTTGAAGAACTATGCCATTTTTGGCGTGTTTGTAAGGGATGTAAGTAATCTTGTTTCCAGAGTTTCCTAAAATTGTTGAGACATCTGCTGGACAAGTTGCCATCGATTCAGTATAGAGCCAGAAAGATCTGTAAGACTGTTCTCCGGTACAGACAGAAGATCCCTAAACCGAACCTATGAGGAAATGTGCCGGCGTTAACACTTGAAATTCGATCGGGTCGCTGGACAGCGCGCACAGAGGTCTCGAATTCAGTCCGGCTTCGACCCGTATGAATAGTGTGCCCAGCCCGTCGAATGATAACGCTCGGGTACCAATGGTGCGTCGTAAGAGAGCTCGGGCCCCTTTAATGACGGCCTCATGGAGTCCACCGAAATTACTGCCCGTTGGGGGATTAAATCGCCAAACAATACCACGAGAAATAAAACCGTTATTGATATTAATCGATTCGTCGTTTAAAAATGTAGTTATTTCCTTTAATTGTTTATTTGCTGACACGAAATTCGTACCATTATTTGAAACGATAGAATGGCACAAACCTCTCCTAGCTGTAAATCGATCGAAACATGCCAAAAACATTCCATTAACACACAAAGATAGGATTTGGAGATGCGAGCGTTCCTACGCGTTGACTCTTTTGTAGGAAACGGTCCGCCCATGTCTACACAAACAGTGTGAAATACATGAACATCCTGAGAGCGATATTTAGGTAGTTCGCCCATTAAGGGTTGTCGACTCGTAGGAGTTGCTCTGAAACAGGAAATGCATTTCCTAGTTCGTGACCTAATAGCATTACGAGCGTTGACAATACTTTTGTGTTAGTAGACTTTGAAGTGTGCGAGGACCCACATATAAGTAAATTTTGTGGAAATGATCAATTAAAATCTTTGTGAAGTGGGCATCTTTAGGAAGTAAAAGAGGGTGCCTTTGTTGGTAAGATAACTCTGGCTAGGAAAGACCCCCCACCCTGAGGAAACAATCAAGGTCAATGAAAGGGTTGAGTTTCTTTAAAGAATTACTATTACCACCTTTTACTAATGCCTGCATTTTACTACCAAAATAATGCTCTTGTACGGTTTTCAGTAATATACTGTGGCATAGACCAACGCGGTCGTCGTATACGCTGTCGCCGTATACGATGGGACAAGGCATTATGCATTTTCCTGATACATAAAAGTCAGCCATGTTGGGGGGGGGGGGGTGTCGACACGCACACATTCTCAGACGCTCAAGCCCAATCAGGTGCCAAAAAGTTACCGTCCACTTTTGATGTAACAGTGTTGAGACACGTTATCGATAAATTTGATAAATCGACTAGGAAAATCAGTTTTCAAAAATCACAAAGGTGGATGTCGTTTATGAAAACGAGACTTTTTTACTATTTAAAAACATATAAATAAGTCTTATTTAGTAGAGACGCCCGGCAACGGACGTTAGAGCGGCCGCGGCCTTGGTCGAGGAAATAAAAAAAAAAAAAAAAAAAAGTCTTATTTAGTAAAATTACAATATTTACAAAGTTCGCGGAACAATTCACTGACTGAAATATTATAAGTTCGAATATCGCAAACACCGCTCGCCACTGTACCCGTCGCTATTCAGAGGAACATTTCCCTGGATATCTAGCTAAAAAAATGATTAAGATTGGATTTTGGTTTGGGTATTGACCAGTTTCAACATTTTGTACGATATAATACTAGGTATGCAATGCATTGTTTGGTTGGAATAATTGAGCTGAGTTTGTCGATCCGGGTGGAATTCCTAAACGACTGGACCGATCTTTATGAATTCAGATATATGCACTCACGGTGATGGTCACTATGACGGTGTCAAATTTCAAAATGATCGGCCCATTCGTTTAGGAGGAGTTCGATAACGAACGAAATACACGAATCATCTAAGAAAGAGCTTCGTAAACTCCGCTCAATAAAAATGTGTGACAGTGATTGAAGGAGAAAAAGTGGACCAAGTGAAAGAGTTCGTGCACTTTGGGTCCAAGTTTACAAGGGATAAAGGGTATTATGACGATAATATTAAACGAGAAGTTATGGCAGGGAATCAAGTGATTGGGTAACTGCATAACTTTATGAACAGTCAGAAGGTCAGGTCAGAAGGCCTGGTTGGCTGTGCGTAGAGGAGAGTTTGTCCCTACACTTTTGGACGGTAGTGAATATTGGGTGTGGCAGAAGAAGCATGAAAGTAAAATAAATACAGTGTGCAGTGAAACTGAGAAGTTTGAAAAGTATGGCTAAAGTGAGGAACAGCCGCGTGATACGGGAACTATGCGGTATGTAGTGATCTTGATAAAGGGATGCTTAGATGGTTCGGGCACGTAGAAAAGATAGATGAAAGGAGGTTGATGAAACAGGTCAGTACATTATGGCGGATGTTGATGGACAGGTTGGTAAGTAGAATACCATAGTCCAATGGAAAAGAGACCTTACTGTATGTTACAAATATGAAAATAGCGGGCTTAATTTATGTGGCCTAGGTCCGTATTGCTAATGTGTATTAACAAAATGTTCATGCAAAGTCGCGCTTTTTTTTTTTTTTTTTTTTTAGTACCGCGACCAAGGCCGCGGCCGCTCTAACGTCCGTTGCCGGGCGTCTCTGGTTACAAGCAGAACGTATTTCCAGTGGCGCCCGGCGGACTTTGACCACCTCTGTGGTCTCTGCGGGGGTTGGGTCGGGATGAGAATCCCGCGTCGTTGGGGTAGGGTTTTATCCCGCGTCAGTGAGTGAATCTGGTTGCGTGCTATGGGGCAAAAAAGCTCCGCAGCACGCAACCCTTCTAGCCTGCTTCTGTAAGGACGACGGGTGGCGATCCCGCCGTCCTCAGGCCCCGATCATGGAGGTCGATGGTCTTGGGCGTAGATGAGTCTGCGGCGGCCTCGCCGCTGACTACGGAACTCGGCGGGGAGGGCACGCTCCCTCTCTCTCTCGGCCGCCTCCTTCGCGAGCACGACTTGCTCGCAGAAGGACACGGCCGCGTTCCACCTACTCCCGCTGGAGACCATGGCTTGAAGCATGGTCTCCAGCGAGAGGGTATCCACGCCCAGACCCACTACGAGGTCCCGGCGCTGACTCGCCCACGCTGAGCACTCCACCAACGTATGGAGTGCGGTGTCGTCGTCGGAAACCTCGCATTGTTGACACCGGGGTGTGACCTCACGATGGATGCGAAACAGATAGCTACCGAAGCATCCATGCCCGGTAACGATCTGCGTCGCACGATACGTGAGGTCACCATGCTGCCTCTGCAGCCAATCGTCCATGATCGGTCTCACCGCCGCGATGATGGTGGCACCCCACTTGGGTTGCTCAAGTCGCACCCTCCATGACTCCATGAGATCCTGGCGGAGTTGGGACCGCCGGTCATCGATTTCTCGAGACGCAGGCCTGTGGTCCCGCTCCAGCGCCTCCTTGCGCCATTGGAACAATGACGCAAGGGCTCTCGCTTCCAGGTCCCATGGAGGGGTCCCGGCTAGGAGACATGCAGCCTCTCCGGAGATCGTGCGGTAGCCCCTTATTGTTTTGACGGCCAAGGTCCTCAACGGTCTGTTAAGGAGCGTTGAGTTGTTGGCCGTCAACCGCGCCGCCCATATGCAAAGTCGCGCTAGATAAAAAAGACACAATTTATTATTAATAGGTACTTATTAAACTTAATGAAATAAAGGTTACATTATGGGTATTTACGTTATTCTCAGATCAGAAAAAAATACCTTTAACTAGCTATGTAGGTAGGTACTAATAACCTTTCTTGAGAACCACGCTATCCATTGGTGAAAACCGCATAAAAATCCGTTGCGTAGTTTTAAAGATCTATGCATAGGTACATACGGCATGAAGTGACTTGTTTTATACTATGTTAAGATTACAATAATGATTGTATTGAACCTCTTTGCATTTGAATTTTTTTATCGATATCTTACTTGGTATATCGTGTTGTCATGGCGACATATAACAAAGTAATTGTCAGGATTCCTGTTAGCATGGCATAGGATGAGTTTGTCGATAACCAATGATATCGCAGAAAATTTCGCACGCGGGACTCAATTTAGCTATACATTTTTGAAATTTCCTGCGATATTATTGGTTATCGACAAACTCTTCCGAGCGCCATGGTAAGGGAGAGTGACAACACTCATGTCAGTCGTTCGACCGATCAGCGGACTTTAGACACCATGTTGATAGAAACATCCAAATAAAATACTGTGATTATTGCTAATAAATAGGTTTAAAAAGAAATTAATAATATAATTTGATTAAATATTAGGTAGAAATTAAAGGTAAAAACATCTTCTTGTAAACTTGATGTAGCGGATCGCTTTTACAGCAAAAAAAACTGAACATTTTAGTGTAATGTCATATCAGCCGCGTAACTAGATTTGGTCTGGTGAGTGGTCAAGACGCCAAATTGTTTTGTTTCTAGCTTATGCCCCAGTGGTCATAAGCGGTGTGTACTGTGGGCGCGCCTAGTGTCTGTCACGGTTAGACAGCCTGTACGCGCGCCTGATGGCAGTCTACAGTTACGTATAAACTGATAGCATCGCGCTACCACATTGATCAATTTACTAAAACTAGAATACTTTTCGGTTACAGTGTAAAGCGAGCTGGTTGAATCAGCATCAGTTGACACTAACACTGTCTTGACGCACTTAAGTTCGGGCGGGTTGCAGTCACGAAACTCGTCCATGGTTCTAATTGGCCAGTGTAGGCGATCTAGATCGAGCCAGTCTGGTCCTGTGAACCATTCTCGCGTGGCTAGCAAGACTGACGGTAAAGCTTCACGAGAGCAGATATCGGCAGGATTGTTTACCCCACTGACATGATACCAACACTGTATTTAATTTATACACCCTAGGGTACACTGTCATTAATTTTAGACACCCTAGTAGAAACAAATGTTTTAAGTGTGTGACTAGGTGTATTCAACCAAGCTAACACCACCGACGAATCTGTAAACAACAACATCTCGTGTACTAATATTATTTTGAACGGTGATACCCTTAATCTTGTAGAATCAACCGTATTTTTGGGTATTACTCTAGACAGTAAATTACAGTGGAACGCCCAAATATCGGGTCTTGCAGGGAAACTTAGCTAAAGTAAAGTCAGACAGCTCACGGATGTAGAAACTGCCAGCCTGGTTTATTTTAGCTATTTTCACAGTGTCATGTCGTATGGAATTTTACCGTGGGGCAAGGCAGCTGATATAGAGATCATTTTTATACTCCAAAAGCGAGCTATACGTGCGATTTATAACCTGAATGCACGAGTTTCTCTTAGAGATAGATTTAAAGAAATAGGCATTTTAACAGTTGCATCACAATATATATATGCGAATATTATGTTCGTTAAACAGAATATACATTTATACAGTGTGAACAGTGACATACATGCAATAAATACTAGAAATAAGCATAAATTGGTTGGGACGTATTATCGTTTACAGAAGGTTCATGACTCCTTTGCAGGATTTGGTGTGCGTTTTTATAACAAAATTCCTCTAAACATTATGAACATTCCTTTGAATAAATTCAAAGTGTCTGTTAAGACACACCTCCTAAAAAGGCATATTATACTATTAAAGATTATCTAAACGATACAGAGAAATGGCAATGAGTTGCTTGCTCATCACTCGAGCTACATAGGGGCTACTTCTGTTTGAAATGTTTATTGCTGAAACTCACTTATTATTGTTAAATTATTATTATTATGATATTGTAAGGTATGGGTACTTTGAGATTATGTGGCACCTTTAACTAGTATTTGACTATTTGTGTGAATAACAGTGATATTTTATTTTATTTTAATTTTTAAGTTCACTTGGTCCACACATGGTCACGTCCTGCCCTTGCCCTCTTTTTATTGTTGTTGTCGATCGAATGTTCTCGTAAACAATTCTCACATAGACGTAATTGTTTGATTTTATCGAGACGCTGCGCCGGTGTCAGGTCGATGTAGTCGGTGCATCGATAAATAGAATGCATCTTTTTACAGTACAGACACTTAATGGATTTAATTGACATAACACTTTTGTCTGTACTTGTACTTGTAACAGCTGACGACAAGGTCGTTCGCTGTGTTTTCGTCTTTCGGCTCAATTGTATACCAAGATCCAATTTACTCATAAAAAAATACCACATTAATTTATGTGCTGTTTGAGGATACGAACTCGCATCTCCAGCGCCAGCCGATCACTTAGGCCGTGCCTTATACCACTAGGCTATCGGTTCACTTGATAATAATGGCGAAAATATGAATAGCATTACTCCTTTTATCGAACAAAGTTGATTACGGTGTAATTTTCTAGACCTTAAGGTTTAAATTTCAACTTCCACCATATGTGATAAAAATAACTGCTCAATAGACTAAAAGATAAGGTTGAAATTAGTATAGATTTCTCGTTTAGTTCAATAGATTACGCTTGATACAGCTTGTTGCACTTCCGTCATGTTTTACTTCAAAAACTTATCTGCTGCTATAGTGTTTTAATATCTGTGACAGCGCACTAAGGTTGCAATTAGAATACTTCTTTGCCTTATTTACTAAACTGTGATTGAAGGTAACTTTATAATTCGTGGTAATTTGCATTGGTGTTAATCCTCCTCGTAATATTATTCAATTTATTAAGTTTTTGATCAGTTTTTTGAGTAAATTGAAAGTATGGTTCGATTAACAACATTTTTGAAAGCTAAAATTATTGTTCTCTGGGAGCAAGAACAAAGCATAAAGAAAATAGCACGAGATATGAGCATAACGGTAAGAGTTACGATAAAAATATATTATATACCTGTTTATTGCTTAATCATGTTACATTTTCATTTACAAGTTAGTTTTTTGGAATTTCTTTTATTTATTATCATTTTCATTACAGAGAAATACAGTGCGCAGATGGATTCAAAGGTATCAAGCGACGGGTGATATAAAATGTGAACGCCAAGGAAAAATTTTATCGAGAAGAAGTGGCCAACGGTTCAACCCTAAAAACGTATTAGACTTGAGAACAAGCGGGCGGTTAACATTATTAAATGATTATATTCTTTAACATAAAATAAATTAATAATAACATAAAACTAATACATACATATATCAATATATACACGCTGATTTTATCATCGTTAGCAGTCGAAAGGGTTCGCTCTCGGAATAATATTTGGATTCCTTTTTTAACATCTAAATTACTGTACTGATAATAATAAAAAAGTTAGTCATTTCTGTAATTCTTCTCACTCGATCAAGTTTAACATTAGTAGCAGTACGATATTTCATTGATGAATTGACGCGGACACCAGGCTCAAGGCTGCACGTATCGCACACACACATCCATCCTTCGAGCGCTTCTAAGTACCGCGCAAATCATGTGTTAGGGAGCAATGACCCCTCGCAGCCGATATGGCCAGTATCACTACGAAACATACCTACTTGAACATAAAATACACACTCCAACTTCTCCTTCGTACTTTACACGGGCTTAGGACCGTCTGTAATACCTACTTTATTATTAACAATAGCGACTTAATGACTTTTGAACTATGTAATAATAATAATAAAAATACTCTGAACTACAACTGAATGCGAGAAGGTATTTCACGCGTATTTAAAAAATTGGAGCTATTTACAAATAAAATCAAACTTACATACCTATTTACAGTTTATTTACACTAATTTACAGTTGTCTGTACCGAAGTAACTGCTCGATATGGAGTCCATTCCTTTCGATACACAAACGTCCACGTGTTAATTGATTGTCTTTCAACTTTTCGATGTGTCTCTATCACTTTTCACAATATCAAAAGCGTCCACTATCGCACTGCGTAGTTCTTCGCGGGTTTGATGACTTCCATTTGGGAATAATCATTCAAACGTACTCGGGCTTGTGCATGTAACGGTGCCCGGAACAGTCCGTGGTCGAGTAAGCGCTGGGCTGCGGCCAAGATGGTCCCGCGTGTCGGCACTTGAGGATCACTGACTCCTCGTAGCCGTAACGCATTTAAGTGCTCCGGCTGGGAGTACAATCGCCTAGCCTCTTGTAGGTTGTGGTTAGCAATGGCATACAATTGTACCATTGCTAGATACTCCACGTTCGAATATTCGTACTGACGACTCATTTTACTCACTGACACACACGATTACGCAACAGACGCCGGCGCTGTCACGAGGTATACTGGACAGGCGAGCCGCAGCCCGCAGTGTCGTCGCTACTAGGTGGGGGCCCGGCGTACCTACGCTTGCTTTTGCTTCTGTGCCAGCGCATTGTTGAATGAAAACGAACTGTACCGTAACTATCGTTGTAAAACTTAAGTTTTTAAGAGAGTGAGTCCACTACAACGGGTTCTCATTTGATGTCTAGAAACTAAATATTAATTTTTAGATTTCTAAAAAAAATGTGTTTGTTTTTCAAAGTAATGCTGCCAGTTGGTTCAAAAATTATTCCGAAAGCGAACCCTTGCGTAGTGCTGACGTTAATAAAATCAACGTGTATGTAAATATAAATATATATATATATATATAATATATTTCTAATTATTATTGCTGCTGACATTGATTTACATATTGCAACAGATTTGAAAAGGAATATTATTTTTTTAGGTTATATTATTTTAGGTTACTGGGGATGGATGTCTTCAATGGGCCCAGGCGAGCTAGTGGAAATAGGTGGCCACCTACAGCATGAACAGTGAGCGATATCTTGAAGTGTTGAATGACGTAATGCTGCCTTCAGTGCGGGTCGCATATCCAGAAGGACAAATTTACCTGGTTCAGGATAACTCTTCAGTGCATCGGTCCCGAATTGTGCAAGACTGGCTAAATGCACAAGAAGATATCACGGTGTTTGTGTGGCCGGCTGAAAGCCCGGATATTAACCCTATAGAAAACTTATGGGGTCAGATGGTGATACGGCCCCTGCTAGGAAGTACAAATAAAACGACTTAAAACAATTAACGTGACTTTAATAGCAGGGAACCTAGGGTTTATATAATAATAGTAGCTAATAGTGTGTCGGTCGAATAGGATCACATATACTGTTTACGGAAGTGCCCGGTGCACTTAACTTTGGGTCTACTGGTGACGGCGGTCGGCCGGCAGGGTCCGCTGGTGTCCTCCAATTGATTTCGTTCTCAACAGGCCGAGATGCTCCGGATGGTAGGCCACGGAGCGACGGCGCAGCTTCAAGCTGCTCAGCAACAAAAATCTTCACAAATAGGCTTTTCTAAGCCCCAATGTAGTTCTGGAATAGACACAAGCAGCGGATTAGATACCGGCTCGGCACCGCTCGCCGCAGGCCCCACACGTAAATCGCCGTACAGGTTCCCTAGTTGTCGGACGCGCTGCACAGTTATTTACATGAGGGTACACGGCAAGGTTACACATAACACAGGATAACACAAACATGGGAACAAGGAAAACACAGACAGGTGGTTGGCCCCTTCCTATATATCGGTCTCCGACCGGCGGCAGAAAGTCTCAATGCAATATTTAACTAATAAAATTTAGCTATTGGCCCAACACAAATGTGGGTACATTTCAAAAGACTACTTTTCTACCTATTACGCGTCGGAGACGACGTTCCTACAGAGTCTGCGTTATGCGTAATTCCCATCTAACAATTGAAACTTTACTATGGTTCACTAGATTAGGGAACCCTAAAATGACGGTCCCTAAATGGCAGTCTAGATAATAAAAATGTTACTGAATGGTATCTCCTAATGGTTCACCAATCTAGGGAACCCCAACATGACGGTCCCACTATGGCCGTCTCGACAATACAATATTAAATAATAGGGAATATTCCAAATAGGTGGAATATGATCCAGGTATTTGACTTTACTTTATCCAATAATAAAAATTATAAAATCAACGGTTTCCCGCTTAAGGCCGCGCCCCAAGTGGTACGGCTTCACAATACATTATGTCGGGTAGAAGTATTTTCTCCACCCGGATCTCCTTCGTGATATTCTCAAATTATAATTAAAATAATATAAATTACTGCTTAAGGCCGTAGGTGAATAGCCCTTAAGAGAATTTTATGCATAAATGTTTCTAACAATTTATCATTACATTAGACAGGGCAATGTTATTATATTCTAGCATCCCCTATCGGTTTATAAAATAAGTATTTACGTATACAACACATATACATAAACAATACTTAATATAATTAACGCATTTAAGCGTGGAGTAATTTTAACTTCCCCGTCCTAAATGTTTTCTCGTATATCTTGTACTATCTGAATTACTTTGTTGATTTATTAATAATTAAATTGTATTAAATTGTAAAAGTTAGCGGCGGTTACGACAGTGGTGTGTAGACTTGGTTATTATTATCTAACTTTTTGTCCTACGAACGCTGCGCGACGGCTTTTATCAACTCGGTTCGGCAATTAACCATGATGGCCCGCCTCCCGGCGTCTATGACGTGACCGCTACTCATCGAGGCATCTTCCCATTGGTCGGCCGGTCGGTTATCGGTGCGATCTCAGCCGGCACACAAAACAATGGACTAAGGAATTTCTCGCTTAGAAAACCGGTCTACTTACCTTCTAGACATTTCGAATCTAGTGATGTGACCAAACGCAAAATGTGCATTGTCGATGTATGCACATCGTAACAATGGTTTTAAACAGGGACTCAAGTGAAATAAAGTAAAAAAAAAAATTGGATGAAGAGGTAAACAGAACTTGGAAACTAATGCGAAATAGTGCCGCATGTTTTAATATGGTGTCGGGGATGAAAAGTCGTCTTCAAGAAGTGATAGACAGTGAGGGCCATCCTCTCCGTTATTAATGCAGTTTATCGATTCTTACCCAGGACAAATCTTTGTGTGCTGAACACGATTATTTTTTATATGTAATTAATCTAAAAAAAATATTTAAAATAAGTATTATATCCGTTGTCTAGTATCCATATCACATTAAGGTGCTTATTTTAGGCTAGATGACGCTGTGTATAAAGTGTCCTAACATTAATAATAATAATATTATATTATTAATACCTAATCCCATTACAAGTTTTTGTTTACAAGTTTAGTAATCTTCTAATGTGTTAACGATGCACCATCTAACCTCACATATTTTTCTAATGTTGTGTTAAAAGGGTTACCTACTTATCAGAAAATGTGATCAAAGAGGAAGATGTATATTGCTATACTGTTATAGTTTACCATGTTGGTTCTTTCTTTGTGATTCACAGGAACAACATTTCATTTTTCAAGTATTCTTTTATATTCAAAGATTATACAGAGTGTAAAAAATTAATGTTTGCAACTTTAAATAAATAAGTAAATAAATATTGTAGTTATGTTTCTAGAATTATCTAATATTAAGTAAACATTTTATACTTCACTTAGGGTATTGTATTTTGTCAATAAATTTAGGTCAGGTAAAATTTAAAAATAAGTAACCCCAATTTAACTCAGATAGAAAAACTGTATACTCAACCAGGAAATGTAATTCAAGAAATAAATTAATATTGTTTATGCAATAAGCCTATCTTTTCTTACAAACCTCATACCTACTATAAAATTTGATTCCTTAAATATTAATTAACAAAAAGTGCTTATGAAAATAAAAAATAATTATATGAAAAAAAAGAACTTGCGTTCGAGGATTTGAACCTCGGTTGCCGTGTCCACAAAGCAGCGGTCATAACCACTAGACCAACATGCCATATACACAATGATTCAAAAAACTATAATGCTTTCATGTCATTATCAAGGGGGGTTCGTTTTCTCTGAAGCTGACTGTACATAACTCGCATACAGACTTTTTTTAATAGCTGTTATAGCACTGACACTATTTTCAAATCTTTCGCGCCACTGCGGCAAGTCGTGATAGCGAGAACAAAATTCACCAGCTGATTCCGCGTGTGTACCTACTTTTTTAGAAATATCAAATAGTTTTTGCAATCTCATGAAACACATTTCTTTTGTTGTAATATGCGAACCCGCCAAATGTGAAACTTAACATAAATAGCGGCAGCTAACTCGCTCGTACCTGCAGTCGCGTCGTCTTTAGTCATTTTAAATAAAATTATGAAACTGCAAAGTATGCACAACAATATGGCGGTCACTTGGCGTGATCGTATTTATTTTTGTAAAATGAAAACTTAAAGTACTGCGTTTGGCATTGAAATATACACTGATTTGAGATACGATATGTATATTTCTATGTTTCACACAGGTTTTAGACTCCTACAATAGGAATTGACATAAAAATATGCAAATATGTCGCACCCGTGTAGGTACCTACCTACGTAATAGTTTTATAATGAAAGTTGATGAAATAATGAATTTATATCGATAAATACATGTAAATACATAGATATTCAGTTGTATTGAAATCGTAACTGATCGATCCTGGCTAGATTGACCAAAATGTATGACGATAGCCCAGTTAATTGAAATTGATTTGATATGCAAATGATGGTCAGCAAGATTGACTTACCCGTGTCTCTTTAATCCAGTGGAGGCCGGTATCGGTGCTGGGATGCTGTTATTACACACACACTTCATTTTGAATTATTATTGGATTTTATATTGATTATTTTGTGGAGAAAAATAGTTTGAACGTCTCGAGTATGGCGGACGTAGAATGACACTAGTCGCGCCGCACAGCGTAATGGATGCCGGGCGTTTTAGTCAGCTGACCATAGATACTATAGAACTATACAACCAGTTTGGATTCAGAGAAAAGCATTCAACAGTCGATCAGGTACATAGGATAACAAATATTATCGAGCGAGCTCTTGAAGAAAAAAGTGTGCTCAACAAGCTTTCGATAAAGTTTGGCACGAGGGTCTTATATCTGTCATACATATTTGACATTAACATTCCGTTCAATACAGAGAGACCTTTTGACAAGAAATACAGAATACACATAGGGACACCAGATGAATGGCGGATAGGTCCCTGTGATACTATCTGCTATACAGACGGTTCAAGAAAGACATTGACTAAGCTATCTGGATCCGGAATTGCATATAAAATGCGATGGTGGGACAGAAATAAATAAGTCAATACCCCTAGTAACATTTGCAAGCGTCTTTCAGGCAGAGATATATGCCATAAAGGAATGCGTGGAAATAGTGTAACACCTTACCACAACAGGTAAGGTGACCATCTACAGCGATAGCCAGGCTGCACTGAAAGCACTTGACAAAGTGGAGACAACATCAGCAATAGTTAAGGAACGTAAGAAATCATTGGACAGACTGGCCAAGAACACCGACCTAACAATTGCCTGGGTCCCCGGACACGAGGGTAACACTGGCAACGAGCGGGCCGACGAACTAGCCAGAGAAGGTGCTGACGAAAACTTGGTGGGACCGGAGCACATAGCGCATAAAATCACTAATCAGTCACAGAACAAAAGTAGAAACCAACTAAAGATGGAGAACCTCAACTGGAATGAGACAGTCGAAAATCTTCATCAAGGGAATGGACAAGAAAAGGACGAGTCATTTCATGAAACTCCCAAGAGGAAACATGAGGCTCGCCATAGAAGTGATAACAGGACACTGTCGACTGAACAGACATCTGACAGTGATAGGAGTAAAAACCGACCCCAAATGCCCTTAGTGCATGGACAACGAAGAAACAAGCTTCCACCTGCTGGTTGAATGCCCCATCACTGATCAGATGGGAAATCCTGGGGTCGGACAGACTGAATGAAGAAGGCATAAGTAATCTGAAGGTGGAACAGATGGAAATGGACGAAATGGCCAGCAAACGTCGCGGGTGGATCGTCAGTCCGGTTGCCGGCGTCCCCGTTAAAAATAATAATAAAAGGTACCTATTTTAACCCCGAGTTCAAACTATAACTAGTAGGCCAGTAAAATTAAGGTACACCAAAAGTTGTGTCAAAACCTACATATGGTGTGGGTGCCCGCGTCTACTAAAATTTGAGGTCAAAATGTCACAAAAATTGCTTTTAACATACGAGTACAAGTCGTTTTCTATGGGTTTCTTGGTATTTGTATGTCCTACAATATTGTAGGGGATTAAATTCACTACAATATTTAATGGAGCATTTACTAAAATATTTTACCTTTAATCTACAATAATACAAAAATATCATTCAAAACATAATAAAAGTACAAATATATATCTATAACAAAAAAATCAGCATGAAGAAAATCCGGAAAAAACACAAACAAATATTTTATAAATTATAGTACACTTTGACACATTATGTCAGTGTAACAAACTGAAAATGATAATATGAAAATAAGATGATAATCAAGAAAAAATATAATGTTGACCAGAGCTGGCGCCAAAAAAGCACAAAAAGCACAATTACCAACCCCGGACTTGTCGCACAGCTCCGCCTTACAGTCGTCGACAACTGTGACTACTGGTGAGGCGTCGAGCTCAAGCAGCGACGAGTTTTTCTCTCCGCCGACGTCGCCTCTACCTGTACGTCGGCAGGGGAGAGGCCGGCCACCGACTGGCTTGGGACCCCGAGGCCCTCCGGCTTCGATTACGGACCCCGCTACCGGTGGTAATGTGCACCGCATTCGATGGAACTTCGGTATGAATGAAAACGTGATGCGGGCATATTTTGTGGCTACAGAGGGGGGAACTAACCTCACTGCGTACCGTGTTCGCATGCTACCTCTGTTTCAGGTACTTGAACCAGATGTCAACGTATCGGCACAACGCCTATCGGATCAGGTGCGCGCCATACAACGCTGTCACCTGTTGGATGACGCTACACTTGAAAGGCTACGCTTAGAAGTGTGTAGTGGTATCACGCCTTCTTCATTGCAACCATTACCTGTGCCATTACAAAGTAACCGTAATGAAAGAACGCAAGAAAACATCATCTCACATGTTGGTGAAGAAGTGAGTGATGCTGCTATACCTGTAAGTACTCAATACAATGAGGAATTAAGGAGCGCTTTGGAGCGAGCGATTGGTGAGTTTCAATCTGTCCCTATTGAGTGTAGACCGCGGCTTCCGCGTTTGCCCACACATAAAAAAAACGTGGCGCTAGTGTGTGCCCTAGACTCGATGTTAACATCGTTTTTTAACAACTGCAGAAACATTACTGATGCCCATTCCATTCTGTACTGTGCAGCTGTTGCAGTATGTCGAATAGCTGGTGTTAAATTTTTTAAACAAGAAACAGCTATTCGACCAAAGCCTGCTGTACCAGCTTGGCAGTGCAGAATTGAACGGCGCATCAACGAGGCTAGGGTGCTCATTGGCAAGCTACACTGCTTCAGGACGGGCAATACACGCCCGAGAGTCATGCGCTTTGTGACCCGTGCATTCGTGGGAACTAATATTAGGCCCTGTGAATACTCTGTTCGGGTCACAGAGCGCATCGATTACCTGAAGCAGAAAGTTTATGCGTGGGCGAACCGCATAAGGCGGTACAAAAAAAGAGTGGACAGATACACTCAGAATCGCTTGTTCCAAAAAAATGAGAGGTGGGTATATAGAGGGTGGGAGCGACCTAACTCGGATGTGACTGATGGGAGTCTACCTGATGCTGTTTCTACAGTTAACTTCTGGAAAAGCATCTGGTCGACGCCCGTCAGTCATACACAGGATGCGTGGATTAGGGATGTTGAGCGGGCGTGTGAACCAATTCCAGCTATGGAACCTATAACCATATCTGAAGAAGATATTGGTTGTGCAGTTCGTTCGTTGCCAAATTGGAAATCTGCTGGACCGGACGGACTGCACAACTTTTGGTTAAAATGGTTCCGTAGCTCACACGCTTGCTTGGCATCTTACTTCCAGTCATCCCTTGAGTCATCGTCGCTTCCAGCTTTTATGACTACCGGAGTAACCCACCTCCTATACAAATCTGGTAGTACCACAGACCCCAAAAATTATAGACCTATAACTTGTCTACCTACCATATACAAACTTTTTACATCCATCCTGAGAGTAAAAATATATTCACATGTACAAAACAATAACATCTTGTCAATCTCTCAGAATGGATGTAAAAGTGGGGCACGTGGTACGAAAGAGCTCCTTATTATTGACATGGCTGTTTGCCAGCAGGTACGCCGCAACCGAAAGAACCTTGCGACATGCTGGATTGACTTTAAGAAAGCGTACGATTCTGTGCCTCATACATGGCTTCGGAGGGCGCTAGAGCTGTATAAAGTTGATGCAACTCTATGCACCTTTTTGGGGTCATGTATGAGACAATGGAGTACGGTTCTTGTTTATCCAGGGTGTCGTCAGGTTCTAGGAGGTGGTGTACCAATAGGGATTGAGAGAGGTATTTTCCAGGGTGATAGTCTGAGTCCGTTGTGGTTTTGTCTAGCACTAAATCCTCTCAGTACGTTACTAGAGGGTTCAGGGTTAGGCTATCGGATGCGCAGAGGGGGTCAAATTTTGTCCCACCTTTTTTACATGGATGACCTAAAGTTATTTGCCCCTAATGGCCCCGATTTGATGGCTTTGCTAATTTTGGTCGCTCTCCGCAACCGAAACCTACAAATATCTAGGTATGTCTCAAGCTCTGTGTATTGCTGAGACTGACATGAAACAGAAGTTGCAGGATCGTTTCTTTGGCCGCCTGAAAAAAATACTGAAAAGTCTTTTATCAGGCGGTAACAAGGTGCGTGCTGTCAACGGCTGGGCCATGCCAGTCTTAGTTTACTCTTTTGGCATACTTAGATGGACTCAGACGGAGTTAGAAGCTCTGGATAGGAAGGTGCGTTGTCTATTGACTTCATATCGAATACACCACCCACGTTCGTCAGTAATGAGGTTGTATATACCACGGAAATGTGGGGGTCGAGGATTTTTAAATGCCAAGACTCTCCATAACCGTGAGATATGCAACCTTAGAGAGTATTTCCTACAGGTGGACGTGGATGTGCATCGAGATGTTGTGGCAATAGACAACGGACTGACCCCGCTGTCCCTTGCGAAAGAGAACTGGCGCAAACCTGTAATATTAAGTGTATCTGATCGGAAGGAAATATGGAAGAGCAAGGAACTGCATGGTCGATTTTATCGGGCTCTAAATGGGCCCGATGTTGATTCAATAGCATCGGTATCCTGGTTACGATTTGGTGATCTCTTCGGAGAAACTGAGGGTTTTATCTGTGCAATCACTGACGAAGTCGTGATGACGAATAACTATCGGAGATTTATTGTCAAAGATGGGACGCTAGACATCTGTCGGGCATGTCATCGTCCCGGAGAATCTTTAAGACATATTATCTCTGGTTGTTCCCGTCTTGCGAACGGTGAGTATTTGCACAGACACAACCAAGTAGCCAGGATAATCCACCAGCAACTTGCTCTAAAGTATAATCTTGTCGACGTGGAGGTACCTTATTACAAGTATGTGCCCGACCCAGTTCTTGAGAACGGTCATGTCACATTGTATTGGGATCGATCTATTATCACTGATAGGACTGTTATAGCTAACAGACCTGATATAGTGATAATGGATCGATTAAAGCGCCTTGCAGTAATTGTCGATATCACTGTGCCACATGACGAGAATCTCGTGAAAGCAGAAAAAGATAAACAAATTAAATATTTAGACCTAGCTCACGAGATTGTCGACATGTGGGATGTGGATTCGGCGATTATTGTTCCGATAGTCGTATCTGCGCATGGTCTAATAGCCAAGAGCCTCGACCTCCACCTACAGAGGCTCGCGTTAGGCAGCTGGATCAAGGGCTTGATGCAGAAGGCGGTTCTGTTGAATACGACCCGTATAGTGCGGAAGTTCCTGTCTTTGGAGCCCTAACCACCGGTAGCTTGGTCCCTGTACCCGATGCCGGTGGGTTACTGTTTTTTATATTTTTAAATGTATTTTTTTATAAATCTATTTAAAAATGTAATAAATATGTGTTAAGTGTTAATAAAGAGAATAATAATAATAATATTTATAATTAAATAATAATATTTATATACGAAAACAATTAAAAACGCCAGCTAAATCGGTCGGTACGATTGGCGGTATGAAGTTCACCGGGCTAGGTAGCGGCCTGGTAGGCTGGTAGGTGCCGCTACCTAGCCCGGTGAACTTGATACCGCCACTTACGTACCACCACTTACGTACATACTTATTTTATACATTTTTAAAATATATACCTATCTGTGGGATCTAGTGTTTGATTGTTATTCCCTTTATTACATTTTATTACATATTTAACAAATTTTTAAATAAACTTATAAAAAAACATAAATATATTTAAAAATATAAAAAATAGTGACCAAGCTACCAGTGGTTAGGGCTCCAGAGGTAGGAACTTCCGCACAATACGGGCCGTATCCAACAGAACCGCCTTCTGCATCAAGCCCTTGACCCAGCTGCCTAACGCGAGCCTCTGTAGGTGGTGGTCGAGGCTCTTGGCTATTAAACCATGAGCAGATACGACTATCGGAACAATAATCGCCGAATCCACATCCCACATGTCGACAATCTCGTGAGCTAAGTCCAAATATTTAATTTGTTTATCTTTTTCTGCTTTCACGAGATTCTCGTCATGCGGCACAGTGATATCGACAATTATTGCAAGGCGTTTTAATCGATCTATTATCACTATATCTGGTTTGTTGGCTATAATAGTCCTATTATGTAATAGGCTATAATGTAGCATGGCCATTTTCAAGAACTGGGTCGGGCACATACCTGTAATAAGGTATCTCTAAGTCAACAAGGTTGTATTTTAGAGCAAGTTGTTGGTGGATAATCCTGGCTACTTGGTTGTGTCTGTGCAAATACTCACCGTTCGCAAGACGGGAACAACCAGAGATAATATGTCTTAAAGATTCTCCGGGACGATGACATGCCCGACAGATGTCTAGCGTCCCATCTTTGACAATAAATCTCCGATAGTTATTCGTCATCATAACTTCGTCAGTAATTGCACAGATGAAACCTTCAGTTTCTCCAAAGAGATCACCGAAACCAGGATACGGAAGCTATAAAATCAACATCGGGCCCATGTAGAGCCCGTAAAAACGACCGTGAAGCTCTTTGCCCGTAAAAACGACCGTGAAGCTCTTTGCTCTTTTCTAGGGAGAGTGGGGTCAGTCCGTTATCAATTGCCACGACATCTCGATGCAGACCCACATCCACCTGCAAGAAGTACTCTCTAAGGTTGCATATCTCACGGTTATGGAGTCTTAGCGTTTAAAAATCCTCGACCTCCACATTTCCGTGGGATATACAACATCATTACTGACGAACGTGGGTGGTGCATTCGGTATGAAGTCAATAGCCAATGTACCTTTCTATCAAGAGCTTCTAATTTGGTCTGAGTCCATCTAAGTATTCCAAAAGAGTATACTAAGACTGGCATGGCCCAGCCGTTAACAGCCCGTACCTTGTTACCGCCTGACAAGAGACTTTTCAGTACTTTCTTCAGGCGGCCAAAGAAACAGTCCTCCAACGTCTGTTTCATGTCAGTCTCAGCAATATACAGAACTTGGGACATACCTAGATATTTGTAGGTTTCGGTTGCGGAGAGCGACCCAAATCCGAACCCCGAACTCGATAGCCTTACTAAAAGTTTCAGTAACTTTTAGTAAAGCCATCAATTCGGGGTCATTAGGGGCAAATAACTTTAGGTCATCCATGTTAAAAAGGTGGGATAAAATTTGACCCCCTCTCCGCATCCGATAGCCTAACCCTGAACCCTTTAGTAGCGTACTGAGAGGATTCAGTGCTAGACAAAACCATAACGGACTCAGACTGTCGCCCTGGAATATTCCTCTCTCGATCCCTATTGGTACACCACCTCCTAGAATCTGACGACATCCTGGATAAACCAAAACCGTATTCCATTGTGTCATACATGACCTCAAAAAGGTGCACAAAGTTGCATCAATTTTATACAACTCCAGCACCTTTAGAAGCCATGTATGAGGTACAGAATCATACACTTTATCGTAGTCAATCCAGCATGTCGCAAGGTTCTTTCGGTTGCGGCGTACCTGCTGACAAACAGCCATGTCAAGAATAAGGAGCTCTTTGGTACCACGTGCCCCACTTTTACATCCATTCTGAGAGATTGACAGTATATTGTTGTTTTCTATATGTGAATAAATTTTGACTCTCAGAATAGATGTAAAAAGTTTGTATACAACGTGTTTCATATTAGTGTGGTCATATTTGACCCTCGTTACACATGCGCGTTGAGTTAACTATACGCATGGACAAAATTGCAAATACAAGTTTAGTTAAAAGTTTTAAGGTGTCATGTAAATTTAATTGATTTGTTGATTTAATCGATATTTTATAAACCCAACACTACCTAGGGTCAAATTTAGTCGTAAGGTTCAGTCCCCTTCGATGAATCGTAAACAACTCTTATTTCATATGCTCCTGGTACAGAATACTATTTTGTAGTAATGATAGGTTGTGGACTTTAAACAACAAAAACTTACCGATTTCATTGTGCATGTCATCCTGGTAGATAGGTAGGTACTGTGTTCCACAATAAACATAACTAACTCACTAATATCACGATACTTAGATAAACATTATTGAATTTAATAAAAAATACACTTCCTACCTAAGATACTAATAAACACTAAACTAAAAAGTAGGTACTAAAGTAAGGGCTCGAAATGTTCGCCGCCTTGATCAATGCACAGTTGGGTCCGTCGCATCATGCTGACAGTTACATTACACAGCATGTCTGGAGTTACACTGCCAAATGCATCCAATATTTTAGAATCCATATCTTCATGCGTGAGACATACCGCACTGCACACTTTGTTTCTGACATAGCCCCACAAAAAAAAGTCAAGTGGTGTGAGATCCGGTGACCTCGGAGGCCAAGGTATGGGACCACCACGTCCGATCCACTGGTTAAACCGCTCATCTAAATACGCCCGTACATCTCTCGCATAATGTGCTGGCGCCCCGTCTTGCTGGTACATCATATTTGTGTACAATGTTACAGGCAAGTTTTCAAGTTCGGTTTCACCGTTTAGCGAACTCGGTAGCACGAAAGGACCAATTAAAATATCTCCGATTATTCCCGCCCAAATGTTAACACGCCACTGATGCTGAAAGTTGTTTTCTGCAGATGCGTGTGGGTTCTGATGAGTCCATACATGTTCGTTATGCTGGTTACTGATACCAGCACGAGTAAAAGAGGCTTCATCGGTCCATAAAATACGGTTCGCGAAACTAGGGGATCGTTGTGCTTCCTCTCGGTACCACTGGCAAAAGTTGAGACGTGGTACGAAATCAGCCGGTGTCAGTTCTTGGGTGTGCCTGAAGTGGTACGGATGTTGACCATTTGCTTTTAGCACGCGCCATACTCTCAAATGATTCATTCCCAGAACAATTCCAGCGCGGCGAGTACTTGTTCTGGGATTGGATTGAAAATGCTCGAGAATACTTTCTTCTTGCTCTGGTGGTGATCTGAGCGGGAACCACGGAAAGAACCAGTGTCATGTAAACGGTTCACCATTTTTCGGAAGCACTCCACAGATGGTAACCGCCGCCGTTCACCTTCGAGTCTATTGTCCACAAATCTTTCTCGATAAAGGCGACGAGCTTCACGCAGACTGCCATCGGCTGCCCCGACGCAAAGTATCATTTCATAATATTCACTATTACTTAAATACGCCATGATCGATTAACACAGATTACTACGTACGCCTAATATCAAAGTTTACTTGCAACTGAAAAGAAATTAGATAATTGTAAGTGTTGTCCAAGTCCAATGTCTTATTTCCTTGAATTACGTCGTAATTTTGGTAAAAATCTAATACAAGTACCAAGTAGGTACTTAGTTTTATTTATGAAAAAAAGCTAGTAGGTACCTAGTATAAAATAATTTAAGAGATAAATAATAACATAATTATTATTTACCATAAACACAGGATATTTCCCTAAGACCTATGAAATAAAATAAAATTGTTGAATGCCAGCGGCGTCGCTCTCATGATAGTATGCATGTAAATACATTTCGAAACCTACTTAAACCCATTTAAAAAAAACCGCTTCAAGATCCGTTGCGTAGTTTTGAAGAACTAAACATACATTAGGACAGACAGACGGAAAAAGCGACTTTCTTTATCCATGTAGTCTAAGATTAGTAATTTATTACCAATTGCTAAAATGAACAAATATCCAGCATAAAAAAAGCTAACAAAGTCCCCGTTTATGAAGAACATTGCGTTAACTTGCAACACCGGAATAATATGGTTTTGTGGTAGAATTTACACGTGTTGTGACGTGTACGTCTTTGATATATGCCGACATCGCTACTGATACCTAGTTTCTTCAAAGCGGTTCCAATCAAAAAAGTGGGCGGTCCTCTTTGTAATTTTTAGGGGTCCTTAAGATACATATTAGTGAAACTGACACCAACACCTCCTACTTTTTCTGATATCCTCGTTCAACCATACAAGTTGCCACTTTTAGCGATAATGTTTTATGAACTTTTATGCATCACATTATCATGACGAATCGAGAACCTAAGTACCTACTCTTTTTTAAAGTCGGTCAAAAATAACCAAACACCTTGCAGATCATTTTCTTCATGGTAAATGAGTCGAAAGAGAGTTCACGATATGGTAGTGCAGTGACTGGCATCCACGATCTCTCTATCCCGAAACTGAATACCTACATACTACTATACCCACCAGCGTTCTCAACAGCTACAACATAAACTTCTACACAAACAGCAGTTGTATTTTAAATATCTGTGCGGAACCAATTTATAAAAAGTGTAAATTTATGGAAGACAAGAACATAAATGTTTCTTCTCTTTTCTTCGACAGCAAATGCGTTGCTCCTGGTATTTGAGTAGGTTGACAACAAATTACGTGTGAGTTGTGACATTCACGACAATCACGTGATACATAAATTCATAGAAAAACTTCAAAAATAACTTTGAGTAGGCACTCTTTATTTTGACCCCAAGTTGTGATTCCGAAACTATTTTGTATGATAACTATTGATAAAGTAACTTTATCTGTTGGTTAAAATTTTGAGTAACAACGAGACTGTCCGAATCTATTTCACTGTTTGGCAAACCTACTTGAGGTCAAATCTAGAGTTCATTCTAATCATATGTTTATTTTGTAGTGCAGTCTTAGGGCTTCATTTCAATGAGCTATCGATAAAAAGGAAAATTTATCGACTACGTCATTATACGTCAATATTTTATTAAATTAATTAAAGACTCCGCGCAATATATTATTTAGGCCCTACCCAACCCAACCTTGAGATATGACCACACTAATATGAAACACGTTGTATAGTTGGTAAACAAGTAATGGGTCTGTAGTTTTTGGGGTCTATGGTACCACCAGATTTATAAAGAACGTGAGTAACTCCGGTAGTCATAAAAGATGGAAGCGACGCTAACTCAAGGAATGACTGGAAGCAAGATGCCAAGCAGGCGTGTGAGCTACGGAACCATTTTAACCAAAAGTTGTGCAGTCCGTCCGGTCCAGCTTATTTCCAATATGGTAACGAATGAACTGCACAACCAATATCATCTTCAGATATGGTTATAGGTTCCATAGCTTGTATTCGTTCACACGCCCGCTCTACATCCCCAATCCACCCACCCTGCGTATGACTGACGGGTGTCGACCAGATGCTTTTCCAAAAGGCAACTGTAGCATCAGCATCAGGTAGACTCCCATCAGTCACATCTGAGAATCAGGTCGCTCCCACCTTCTGTATACCCACCTCTCGTCTTTTTGGAACAAGCGATTTTGTGTATATCTGTCCACTTTCTTTTTATATCGCCTTATACAGTTTGCCCACGCATAGATTTTCTGCTTCAGGAAATCAATGCGCTCCGTGACCCGTACAGAGTATTCACGGGGACTCACGTTAGTTCCCGCGAATGCCCGGGTCACGAAGCGCATGACTCTCGGGCGTGTATTGCCCGTCCTGAAGCAGTGTATATGCTCATAGGCAAGCGCCTATGAGCACCCCAGCCTCGGTAATGCGACGTTCAATCCTGCATTGCCAAGCTGGTACTGTAGGTCTTGGTCGAGCAGCTGATTGTTGCTTATTAAATTTAACACCAACTACTCGAAATACTGTAACAGCCGCACAATACAGGATTGAATGCGCATCAGTGAGATTATCATAATCGAGAAAATAAGATGTTAAAATCGAGTCTAGGGCACACACTAGCGCTATATTTTTTCTATGCGTAGGCAAACGTGGAAGCCGCGGTCTACACTGAATAGGGACAGATCTAAACTCACCAATCGCTTGTTCCACAACGCTACTTAATTCATCATAGCACTGGATACTTACAGATGTAGCAGCATCATTTACTTCTTCATTAACTGTTAAGACGGGAGGTATTTCAATTTCTACTGTAGTGGTGTTACGGTTGCTATGTAATGAAGAAGAGATGATACTGCTACATGCTTCTGAGCGTAGCCTCTCAAGTGCGGCGTCATCCAACAGATGACAGCGTTGTATAGCGCGCACCTGATCCGATAGGCGTTGTGCTGTTACGTTGACATCTGGTTCAAGTACCTTAAACAGGGGCAGCATGCGGACACGGTACGCAGTGAGGTTAATTCCTCCCTCTGTAGCCACAAAATATGCCCGCATCCCATTTTCGTTCATAGAGAGACTCCATCGAATGCAGTGCACATTACCACCGGTAGCGGGGTCCCTAATCGAAGCCGGAGGGCCTCGGGGTTCGAGGCCAGTCGGTGGCCAGCCTCTCCCCTGCCGACGTACAGGTGGAGGCGACGCCGGTGGAGAGAAAAACACGTCGGTACTTGAGCTCGACGCCTCACCACACTTCAGTATGACAGACGTCATTTACAGCAAAAAAATGTAGTGTATTTGGTAAAGATCTTCATGTAAGTTTTTCATGGTTTTTCAAATTATTTGGAAACTTTTTAGCTATTCTTCTTGTTTATTGTGATGTAAAACTGTAAATACTTTAGCAAATTATTTATACAATAGGTTGAAAAAAATTGACGGCTCTTGATAGTGGTGTTGCCAGGTTATCTTATGATTGTTACTATTATTTGGTCTTGAAATATTCGTAGAAGTTTAGGGAAGGTTTGAAATGTATTTCTTTTTATTTAGTTCGTAGTGATTATGTATTAATCAACTGCACGCGTATTTCCGAGGTGATCAAAGTAGACTAGTGAATTCCACTTTGTTCACCTAGGTGATATCTAGGTGATGATATCACCCAGATATCACCTAGGTGAACAAAGTGAAATAATCCGTCAACAATGGTTATGTTTTGAGCCGCTTTCTCTCCGCCCTCTGTCTCGCAAACAATTAACGTATAAAAAAGTTGCAAAAGAACAATGTAGACAAATAGCAAGACACCCATAAAAATCGAGATATACCTATGCTAAAACGATTTTACTTTTACTTAACTTAATGTTACTGGTAATACGAGTACATGCTAATCAAACACTTGTACACCTTTTCACTTTTACATATTTATTAAACAAGTATTTTACTACTTCTGAGTGTAGTAAAATACTTATTTATTGTATACAACGTATATGTTACAACAACTTATATGTAAACAACCTTTGATAATGCTATCAAGCGAAACTGGTCAGGTTAAAATACTGTAAATTAAATGAAAGTGAAACGGTGTACAAGTGTTTGATTAGCATGTATTGCCATAAGTTTCACCAAGTGCCGACAATCGAAACCATAAAGTATATAATTTTACTGGCATATAGTGTAAATTCATAACTATGAAACTACAAAATCCAAATACAAATCTATTGAACATAACATTACTGCGACTGTGTGTGTGTCTGTGAGCGTGTGCGAACGCACAAATTGCAATGGAATTCGCCACTACGCTTTTGTTAGCTTAAGCAACTCAACCGAGCTCTTGTTTTAATGGTATTAACAGTTTTTTGTGCTGAAACACAGAACATCAATTGAAACTGATGTCGTTTAACAATAGGTAGGTAGATTGACATAGTATAATACAACAAGCTTTAAACAGTTGGCTGCGGTCATCTTCTTGGTGGTGTGCTAGGCCGCTGAACCAAAACGCGTAAATAGTATCTTTTACACCTAAATACGAGTATATCCAGGTAATGGGTTGAATCCGTACCCGTGAATGAAATCATAAATCAAAGTTTAATGTTATTTAGGCCTTATAACCGATACCCTCGGTTCATCCATCAAACCCACACGCCAGTCTTAACTTCACCGAACAAACATTTCTACTTACCTGCCTTCAGATCAGGGCACCAAACAAACAAGTAGGGACTGCAAACTTGTACAATTAACCTTAATTAAACAAAGGTAGGTATTTTCTACCAAGAGACAAATAGCAAGTTTGCTATTCAATTATTTTTACACAAAACTGCTTTTATTGAGCAATGTAGATTTAGTGTTAAGACTTTGGAATCTGTTCCAAGTAATTTAAATTAAGTTCTATGACAACAGAGGCAATATTACCCTTTAGCAGACATAGTCAATTAATTAAATTAAATTTAGTTACAAATATTAATTATGTTAAAAAATGCCCTCCAAATCAAACCAAATCAAAAAATGAAAATTATATCAACATAGGACATCAAAATATTGGTTATTTAGTAGGTATGTGTAACTAAATAACCAATATTTTGCGTAAAAATAATATTCATGTCGCGTTTAGAACGGACAACACTATCCGGAGAAACATTTGCAATGTTAAGGAGAAAATTGGGGATGACAGGAAGTCAGGTGTGTATAGGCTTAAGTGTGGGGATTGTGAGGGTGTTTATATTGGCCAAACCGGCCGTCGCTTCGCGACGCGGTATAAAGAACATATATCAGCTTTTAGAAACAATCGCCCAGAACGGTCTCATTTCGCAAAACATTTGTTGGACTCCGGTCACTCCCTACCTAATCCTCACACTTATGACGTTCTACACACCTGCAACAAAGGACTGAGGCTTTCGGTTTTGGAACAATTAGAAATCTACAAACATAGACGCTTGAACCCTAATATTTTAAATGATCAACTTAATTTCGCCTCTTCCCCTTTGCTGCGGGTAGGAATACGTCATTCAAACAACGGTGGTGGGTACACATAAAATAATTTGGTATTATGGTTGTGGGTAGAAATAAAAAACCTAGGATATAAATAGGTGCGGTTTACGAGTTGTGGCTCATTCGGTTGCCGTGCGCCGAGCCATCAACATCTCCTGATGATGCCCCTGGTTGGGGGCGAAACACGTGTCGAGGTTTTTTATTATTTTTTGCACGATAACACAACTCTCATATTTATTCTATTTTCAAAATTATTTCTCTATTCTTTCGGCCTAAGTGGGTTTGGAGGGCGGACTTGTGCATGAATAAATACGAGAGTTGGGTAATTTGCATGTGGCGGAATATTGCAGTAGTTAGATTTATTTTATTTAGTAAAAGTATTATAAAAAATCTAGATTCAGACCATTGTGGGCAAATAGAATCTTTTAAAGTCACCAAAGAAAAAGTTATAAAACGTAAAATATTATGTAGACCAATAACTGGGGACCGCTTGGAACGTATGAGGGTTGAACTTTGCAATAAAATTGCATTCTTAGACACTGGCTTAGATCCAAATGTAATGTATAAATTATTTTTTGATCCTTTTTACGAGTTCAACTCCATATTCAAGTCTAAGGAGGTCATGATTAGTGATAGTCCTACTTTCAGTGAATGGGTCACTGAGGGTATACAAAAAAAAAGACAAAAACTTTATGAACTATACTACTCAGAAAGACAGCTTAATAGATCAGTTGAATTTCTAGATTATGTTAAAACTTATTCAAAAAAGTTTAAAGCAGATTGTTTAGCAGCTAAATCAAAATATATAAGTGATAAAATTCTCAATAGTGCAGACAAGTTAAATCTACTTGGAAAATTATAAACGCGGAAAGAGGTCAACAAAAATTACATGATAATAATTTTAAACTTAATATAAATGGTAAAATAACTACATCAGACTTCGAGGTCGCTAACGCATTTGAAATTTTTTTTCTCCCGAATTCCTGTAGATTTGACAAAAACCCTAGGCTCTTCAACTCCCATTGCAGAATCTTTGTTAAAAGCAAACGTTCCTTGTTGTAACGTTATATTTAAATTTAGTAAAGTTAACATAAACACTATCTTAAAAACTTTTAAATCTTTAAATATCAAGAAAACAGCTGACCTCTGGGGCATCTCTGTGTATTTAGTAAATTCTTTTATTGAAATGGTTGCTCCTGAACTAGTAATAATATTTAATAATTGTGTTGATAGTGGTGTGTTCCCTGATTTAATGAAATCTAGTAAATTAATTCCCCTGTTTAAATCAGGTAGTACTTCAGATCCGTCCAATTTCCGTCCCATTTCTGTACTACCTATATTTAGTAAAAATTTTGAAAAAATTATGCTTAATCAAATGCAAAATCACTTTAACGTTAATAAACTATTACATACTAAACAATTCGGTTTCACTCGTGGTCAGTCCACCACTGATGCCGGAATTAAATTATTTAGTAGTATAGTATAGTAGTAATTATTAGAGTGTATATACAGGGCCTGGGATGAGTCATATGATGCTTATGGTGTATTCTGTGACTTATCTAAGGCCTTAGACTGCGTTCAGCACCAGACTTTAATTAAGAAACTTGATCATTACGGAATCCGGGGGACGGCCTTGAATTTCGTCAATTCTTACTTAAGTGATAGGGTCCAGAAAGTAGTGATCAATGGTAAACAGTCACCTGGTTCTCCTGTAGCAATAGGGGTACCGCAGGGTTCAATTTTGGGCCCTTTTCTTTTTCTAGTATATATTAATGATCTCCCTCACCTCATAAGAGACGACCACGAGGTAGTTTTGTTTGCTGATGACACTTCTTTAATATTTAAAGTTAAACGTGGACAGCGCGAACTTGACGATGTAAACATTGCCCTCTCTAGGATAGTCCACTGGTTTTGTGCTAATAATTTATTAATAAATGAAAATAAAACTAAATGTGTAAGATTCACCTTACCTTTTTTTTATTTTTTTATATTTGGTTCGCCAAATTGACGCCGCCCGCCTGGTGGTAAGTCGTGACGACGTCTAGCGATTGTGGGCCACTCTCTCAGCAAACAATACTATAGAGAGAGACCCTCAACTTGACGACCTACTGATGTGCCTCTTCACGCTCCGCTTAAAGTACCCAGGATTTAAAAACGAACGTTTAAAACGCTCGGTTCTCGCGAACATGCTATCCACTGTGTGGGAGTGGCATCTCTGCCCGGCACGCGTTGTTCGGGATCGGAAGGAAGAGGGTGGGATCAGATTGAAGAGCTCTTCAGAACACTCGCCGTGGTAAATACGGTAGAATGCGGCCAAGGAAGCTATTGTTCGGCGCTGAGCTAGCGGCTCAAGGCTTCCCGTTACCTCCGGACAATCTATAATACGGATAGCCCGTCGCTGCATAGCGTCGAGAGCGTCCAGCAGATACTTCGCGTAGCCGTCCTAAAGGTGAGAGCAGTATTCGACGCAGGGTCTAATCTGCGTCTTGTACAGCAGACACCTCTGGTCCGGTGTAAAGAATCTCTTTACCTTATTCAGTATTCCTAGTTTCCGCGAAGCTAGCCCTATACATCTTTCGATGTAGTTTTGATTATTGAGCTCTCGACGAACGTCTATGCCAAGGATGTCAAGGTTCTCCTTCATTGGTAATAATGCATTCTGAAGAGAGGGTAGGGGAAGGAAAGGGGATCTCTTCGCTGTAAATCATAGATAACCTCCTAATAGATTCCGCATGCAGGGCAACAAACGCGCACCACTCATACTTGATTTCGCAAGCATGTAAAGCTATGCCTAAAATCACGACGTCAGTGACAACCAACTTCGCGACCACGTGCGATTTTATAATTTAAAAAAAATGTTTTTGTGAGCATTTTCATTTTAAATGGCTTCCTGTTCCGTAAAATGGTGTGGCAAGTCGGCGAAGACATCAAATTACCAAAAAGATGGCATTACATTTCACCGGTAAGTAAATTAGACATAAATGTAAATATAAAATTGACAAGGCACCGGAGTTCAATTTATTCTGGTTGGTAATAGAACATAAACACAAACAATTTCGAACCTCTTTCACTCATTAGCCAAATTATAATAGCTATCCTTTTCTAACAATACATTACAATAGCACTTGAATCGATAGTGATGGGATATCGGTATGATATAGTACGTCATCGATATTTTGCAGTATTATTGCCGTAGGTGCTTTAAAAAGTAGTACCTATAAATAAGCAACATGTTGTCGCCCGCGACTGCGTCTGCTTGAATTTCGGTAAGCTGCAATTCATTTGCGACCAATTTGTGCGTTGGGATTATTTAATTTTTTTTCGCAGCTAATGTGATTTAGTATTAGCAATGTAACTGAAATATATATTATTTTATAGGTTTCCTGGATGCCCCGAGGAAAAAGAAATGGGTAGATGCAACATCTCGTGGGGAGAGTTGGTTTCCCACCAATAACAAAGTAAAATATTAAGAAAGAAATTTTAGTCCCGCCGATGACATAAGTTTTTGTGATCTATTTATAATTTCTTTCTTAATATAAATTATATTATTTTACATCTATTGAATAAAAATATAAAATTATAATGTATCATCATCAGAGATGGGGGACTCGTGGCTTAGTGGTAACCGTGTATATTAACACATTGCTAAGGTTAAGCAACATCTAACCAGGTCGGTCTTAGAATCGGTGACCATTTTTTTAGAAATTGAGACCTCCGTGCCTCTGGGAGCACGTTAAGCCGTCGGTCCCGGTTATTATACGAACATATATGGCAGTCGTTACGGGTATTTGGGGCCCTAAATCAAAATCCAACTGGTCTAAGTACAGAGCTTTGATATCGCCCAAAGTTTGTGGAGGTCAGAATGATGGCAGTCGCTCCATGGAAAATATTAAAGTTCAGCTGCATCGCAGTTACACTGGAAAGCTGATCCTGAGTTGGGAAAAGGCTCGGTAGATGTGCGATCATCAGAGAAATAGGTAGAAATTTTTTACTTAAAGTTTGAGGAAATAGGAACTGAGAGTTGATAATACCTGTCCCTCTTGATTAAGTCCCGATAACTATTCCTATAAAATATAATAATAAATTAAAAAAAAAAAATTTTATGTATTTAAAAATGTATAAAATAAGATTATAAAGGAATTAACGATATAATAAAATTATAAAAATATAATATAATATACCTATCTTTTTTTTTTTTTTTAGCTCCGCGGCCTATGGCCGCGGCCGCTCTAACGTCCATTGCCGGGCGTCTCTGGTTACAAGCAGAACGTATTTCCAGTGGCGTCCGGTAATATACCTATCAAAATTTTATCGACACATTTTCGGTAATATACCTATCAAAATTTTATCGACACATTTTCATCCCTATCCCATTTCTAGTATTCGGTGCATTCGAAGATTGACCTTGAAACAGCCAATCATAGCGCACTTACATGTTTCCGCGCGCCCCTCGCATTCCGCCAAAACAGGTGAACTCGGTAAGGAACAAAATTACAGTAATGCGGAATCTATTAGGAGGTTATCTATGCTGTAAATGCACACGCCTGTGTTTTGCGGGCATTGAACTCGACCAGGTTCTCGGTACCCCATTGAGAGATACAATCGAGGTTCCTGTCGAGATCAGCCACGAGATGTAGTCTATCCTCCTCAATCTCCAACCACCCCGCCGCCGGACGAGCCCAGTAGCTTCCATGCAATGTGCTGTCATCTGCATAGCAATGAATGTTCCCGAGGGATAGCATATCATTGATATGCAGAAGGAAGAGGGTTGGTGACAGCACGGACCCCTGCGGTACCCCGGCATTCACTTGCAAAAAGCGAGAAGCCTGGCCATCGCAGAGGACCCGCATTCGGCGTTCGTTCAGAAAGCTAGCCATCCAGCTGCACAGTTGAGGAGGTAGACCATATGCCGGAAGCTTGGAAAGGAGTGAAGCATGCCAGACTCTATCGAAGGCTTTGGCGATGTCCAGGCTAATCGTCAAGGACTCGCCGTGCCTTTCCATAGCCTCACCCCAGACATGCGTTACGAATGCCAGAACATCACCCGTTGATCGTTTTGGCCTGAAGCCGTATTGCCGATCATTTATTAGCGAGTGATCTTCGAGGTATCGCATGAGCTGCTTGTTGATGATGAGCTCAAACACCTTGCAGATGACTGAGGTGACAGCTATGGGTCGACAGTTGCCTGGATCAGACCGATCCCCTTTCTTGGGGATCGGTTGTACGTTCGCCTCTTTCCAGACCTCCGGCACGATTCCTTTGGAGTAAGACAGGCGGTACAGACGAGTTAGTACAGGAGACAACTCAGCTACGCATTTCCGTCGTACCACCGCCGGAATGCCGTCAGGGCCACTGGCTTTCCGCTTTTCGAGTGATCGCAGCACTGCCCGTACATCGCATTGCCTGAGTACAATGTCAGGCATAGTGTGGCCACAGTTGGCTATGGCGGGGGGCTGCAGGCCACGGTCGTCGACCCGGGAATTAGCCGCAAAGAGGTCTGCGAGCATATCCGCTTTCTCTTGGGCTTTGTGAGCCAGTGTTCCATCTAGGTAGCAGCGGTGGCAGCGAGGGCAGACAGAAGTTAGATTGCACGGCTTTGGCCAGTTGCCAGTATCCACGGCTGCCCCACTGCCACCACCTTGAGGCTGCAAGATCGCATATGCTCTTGCTTACGGAGACGCACATCTCAACCCCTGCTGATACTTCCTACCTAAACTACCCAGGCTACACCCTGGAGCACAACTTCCGTTCAAAAGCAAGAGTTTGTTTCTATGTGCGTGATGACATCTGCGCTAGGCGTCTCCGTAACTTAGAAGATCCCTCATCTTCTTCAATCTGGGTGCTTGTAGACACCGGCATCGAAAAAATTGTTTATGTGGGTGTCTACAGATCGCACAGCGGAGATCAGGAGACAACTAGGCTATTTGACCAACTGAGTGAGGCCGCCGATGTGGCTCAACAAAGGTATCCCGACCGCACAAATTGTTTTTCTGGGGGACTTTAATGCCCACCACGAGCAGTGGCTGTTCCCATACCAGAAAACAGACCATGCTGGTAGAGAGGCCTACAAGTTTGCCTTGTCTATGAACCTTTCCCAGCTGGTTGACCAAGCAACTCGAATACCTGACATTGAGAGCCACACGGCCAATTGTCTGGACCTTCTGCTGACGACTGAACCAGACCGATATCAAGTGTCAGTTTCAGCCCCCCTTGGCAGTTCTGACCACTGTCTGGTTAAGTCCATACTTTTGTGTCCCGCACCTGACCCCAGCCCTAGAGGCACTAGGCGGGTGTGGCGATACAAGTCATTAGATTGGGATGAGATGCGTCATTTCCTTGCATCTTACCCATGGCTGTCAGTCTGCTTTTCTTCTGGCGGTCCGTCGAGCTGCGCGTCTGCTGTTGCCGGGGTTATCGGTCAGGCGATGGAATACTTTATTCTGTTTTCTGACCGGCCATCTGGCATCAGAGCTCAGCCCTGGTTTGGCTCCGACTGTTTGAAAGCTGAGGCAGACAAACAGTCAGCTTATGAAGCTTGGGTTGATGCCAGAAATCGCAAATCTCCGGACACGCATAAAAAGAAGATAGCCTTTAACAAGGTAGCCAAGTCCTGCAAAAGGGTCCTGATGAAGGCGCGCTTCAATCACGTTGACGTGGCGGCCAGACTCTCGTCTTACCCATCTGGGAGTAAGGAGTTCTGGTCTCTATGTGTTGAGGCGAACTTTTGTCGATCCTCACTCCCTCCTTTGCAGAAACCTGATGGAACACAGCTGTGGAAAAGGCTAATCTGTTTGCCTCTCTGTTTGCTGAAAATTCACGGCTAGATGCTGGTACTAAAACACCACTTCAGCTACCTCCTAGTGATAGCAAAATGCCAGAAATCCGCATTCATCAAAAGGAAGTTCTCAAAATACTACGCACTCTAAATGTGAATAAAGCCTGTGGTCCCGACGGTATTCCTGCCATTGTTCTGAGGAACTGCGCAGCCGAGTTGTCTCCTGTCTTGACACGACTGTTCCGTATGTCTTTTCGGGCTGGTAAAGTTCCGAAAGCTTGGAAGGTAGCTAACGTACAGCCAGTACCGAAAAAGGGTAGTCGTGCAGACCCTGTCAACTAATGCCCAATTGCAATCACCTCCATTCTCTGCAAGGTGATGGAGCGTGTAATAAACAAACGTTTACTGGCATACCTCGAATATAATGACCTCCTAAGTGATCGGCAATACGGGTTTCGCCAACGCCGCTCTACTGGAGATTTTATAGTGTATGCCACGCACATCTGGGGTGAGGCTCTTGAAAGATATGGTGAGGCACTTGCTGTGTCACTTGACATTTCAAAGGCTTTCGACAGGGTCTGGCACGAAGCTCTTATAACCAAGCTTCCTGCTTACGGAGTTCCGGCTAATCTTTGTGCTTGGATTTCAGATTTCCTGAGGGAACGATCTATTCGAGTGGTTGTCCAGGGCTAAAACAGCTTCGAAAAAACTAGGCATCCTCTCTAAGGTGCGTAAATATTTTACTTCGAGTCAACTACTTAGTCTTTACTCAGCACAGGTACGCTCCTGCATGGAGTACTGCTCGCACCTTTGGGATGGATCCGCCCGCTACCAGCTTGAGGCCCTGGAAGCTATTGACAGACGCGCCAGAAAACTTATAAGCGATGAGGCGCTCACAAGCAACCGACTTCAGAGCCTTGACCATCGCCGTCTGGTTGCGAGTCTGTGTGTCTTCTACAGGTTACATTTCGGAGAGTGTGCGCAGGAATTGCATGAATTAATTCCACCGGCACCATTCCATCATCGGACATCAAGGCGTGGTCTGAGATTCCATCCGTATGTGGTCGATATTCCACCTCTTCGTACCTCTCGATTCACTTCTTCTTTCATCATGCGAACCGCTAAGGAATGGAATTCCCTTCCAGCGTCATTGTTCCCCGATACATATAATTTTGGGATTTTCAAGGCAAGAGTAAATAGGCATTATTTGAGTTTGCGTGCTTCATCTTAGACCGCATCGTTACTTAACATTCAGGTAAGACTGTGGTCAAACGCACTCAAATTTAGTCATAAAAAACAAAAAAAGTGAGCTCCTGACCAAGCCGCGCGATGCGCTGGGTATCCGCTCTCTTAAAGGCCCTCTTGCTGGATTTTGTGGCCCGGTTGTACGCTGTTTTGAGGTGGCCCACGTTTGGGTCGCGCACAGCCCGGGCCCTGATCCAGGCGCGATATGCCGACTGTTTTTGTCGAAAAGCTTTGGCATAATCTCGCCCGAACCAGGGACGGGCACTGCGGATACTGGCGACATCAGTGAAAGGGATGTAATATTCCATCCCTAAACTGATCTCACCAGTAATCGCAGAAGCGCTATCCGAGGGAGTCTTTCCTACAAAGCAGCGCTGGCTCCAGGGGACGGACGCATAATAATCGCGTAGACCGTCCCAATCCGCTGACGAGTAGTGCCATAGTCGTCGTGACGTTTGTACAGCACGTGCAGGAGGTGATACCTTCATGCCAGCGTGAACAACACAGTGGTCGGAACTACCCAATGGGGCTCCTACCGAAACACTGTACTGGGCTGGGCGACTCGTCAGCAGTAAATCCAGCAGAGCAGGCGCGTGATCTGACCTGTCTGGTATCCGGGTGATCCCGCATACCATCTGGGTCAGACCGTGGGAGAGAGCGAACGCATGGGCGGCCCTACCCGCATGATCAGTCTTGAGGGACCCCAGTCATTCAATGTGATGGCCATTGAAGTCCCCCAGAAATACTAAGTAATCGTTCGGGAACCGCACCTGCGCTTCATCAGCCGTCTCGCTGAGGTACTGGAAGAGCTTTGTTGTCTCAGAATCCCCTGTGTGGGAACGGTAGACGCACACGTAGATCTGGCTCATAGAGCCATGGTCTACGTGCAGCCAAAGGACGGAATTGGAGGGGTTCTCTAGGCAGCGCAACCGGCGGCAGCAAACGTCCGCCGCACAACAAACACGCACACCCCGGCTTTGTCTCGAAATTGTTCCTCGATGACATAGCCGGGGTAACACAGGTAAGACGTGTCGTCAGGGCGGCGTATTTGTGTCTCCGTGAGGAACATCACAGCAGGCCGTGCCGTCTCAAGGTGATGGTGGACGGCATCGAGGTTCGCATAGAGTCCACGGACGTTAGTGAACTCCACCTCGAAAAGTGAAGTTGTGGGGTTTCCTAGGGCCGCTGTTAAACGTTTACTTTTTTTTTTTGTTTTTCTTTTTTTTTTGTTGCACTGCCATTGTAGATTTTGAAGAAGAAGAAGCGTGAAGACAGGGCGACATCTGGTGCAGCAGTAAGTGACAAAGCGCAGGGGCTATCTTTGTCTAGAACCGTGTGGTTAGGTCGGAGCCGACTCGCCCGCCGGACGAAAGGGCTCCCAAACCCCCCTGATGCAAGGCCGCCGCTACCCCACACCGGTTACCACCCGGAGCGGCGATCCCACATCAGGATTATGCGCAACATGTGGGGCAGCCTCCTGGGGTGGTTGGTCCCAGGCGGGCCCCATGACTGTGTTGCGGGCGGCCGCGGCAACGCCGTTGCTAAGGGTCTCCCTGGCCGGCGAATCGACCCACACTATCCACACTAGACTCCGTTTCGCTCCCACTGGTCCCATGCCTGCTGCACCATACATCGCCCCGGGCCCGGCGGTGCAGCTGCTGAACCCCTAACGCAACCCAGGCAGGGCTGGGTTACTTGGAGGGCATTAGCACAGCTGCACGGTGGTACCCCCCCGGACCAACACTGTTGTACCACCTGGTACCCACGTAGGGGCCGAAGCCACTCCATAGGTACCATAAATTAACGAGCCTCGTCCGTTGATCAGCAGGTGCGCCACTAGCAGGTGAGGTCGCTGGGGCCCTAAAGATGTTGCTAGAGCCCCTTTGCACCCAAATACCTGATGTAAGACTTGTTAAAACCAGTGTTAAGGTTAGGGATGATATAATAGAATTGGTCGATGACACTGTCTTTCTGGGCATAACGTTAGACTCCAAATTGAAATGGGGGCTTCATATCGGGAAAATTTCGGCCAGGCTTAGTTCTGCAGCCTATGCTATCAAAAAGATCCGACAACTTACAGACATTAAAACGGCGCGTCTTGTCTACTTCAGCTACTTCTACAGTATCATGACATATGGCATACTACTGTGGGGTAACGCCGCCGACATTGAATGAATCTTTGTGTTGCAGAAAAGGGCTGTCCGGACTATGTATGGTATGGGGTCTCGGGAGTCATTAAGAGATAAGTTTATGCATATTAATATCCTTACAGTGTATTCACAGTATATTTATGAAATTTTATTGTATCCCCAGTACCCACAAGAACAAAAGTAAATTTATGTAAAATAGTGATAATCATAATCTAAACTTAAGAAATAAGAGAAGAAACGAAATAAGAAATAAGTAGAAGGTACTTCTACTGCACCGTCTTGCTGAGGATGATACAGTGGACACCAAAAGTAAGATCCTTAATTTATTCTCTGTCAAGATGAATGTAGGCAATGTATCGTTGGGGGATATAGTGCATTGTCATCGTTTGGGCACTAACACTGAAAAACCTAGGCCCTTGCTCGTGCGATTTGACAGTCGTGTAGTGCGTGGTGGTGTCTGGCGCAAGAAGTCCAAGCTTAAAGGCACTGGCCAAACGTTATCGGAGTTTCTTACGAAATCTAGGCACGAGGTTTTCGTTAGTGCCAGAAAGCACTACGGTATGGGACGATCTTGGACACAAGATGGAAAAATCATAGTCTTGGCGCCTGACAACTCGCGGCATAAGATAGAGTCGGCAGCTGAGGTCCAACATCTTTTAAATGTACATCCTCCTGCATTGGTTGATGCATCCGCGGAGTTGGCTTCTACATCAAATACTGCCGGCTCATCCGAGCCGGCAGTATTTGATGCTTAGTAGTATTTGCCGCTTATCCAAGCGCAACCGCAAGATGCAAAAGTGACGTCCTCCGTAGTTTGTAGTTCAATCTTTTGTTCAATAGATACCTAGTTAGCCTTCATCTACTAGTGACGGTCAGTGAGTTTAACAATTTCTTGATATTTTTTTTTCTCAAATTTGTCACAATATCAATCAATTTAAAGTTGAACTTCAAATTGATTGATATTCTTATTATTCACTCACTGATCATCATGATCAATCCAAAGAGAATACAATACTACGTGGATCAATCACATAAGAAAGAAAGACAACCATGACAGACATATAACCATGAAAGTCTTCTTCTTCTCTTTTTTATGGCCTCTGCTTGTAGCAATTTACCAATGTCCAGTCAATTCAATTCAATTCTTTTTTATGGCCTCTGCTTATAGCAATTTGCCAATGTCCAGTCTTCGTAAATCAAGTATATAAATCAACAAATAAAAACGTAAAAAAAAGTCCATGAAAGTCATAATTCACATTGACAGATAATGACAAACGAACATCAACACTGTCAATATTTATTTTTCTTTTTATAATTCGACCATTCATTTAGGCGAAGGCTTCAACCATTCTGCCTAGTAATTATGTTTTTACAAAAGAAAGTATTGTCTGTCATTTTGGCGTGTGGTGTTTGTCACGTCAGGAACTGTATTTTTGCTGTAACTGTAATACTTGATTTTTAGTTGTTTGTTTTTGTTGTGTGTGTCCGAATACATAATAAATTCTGTGGAACAGGATTGGGTATAAAAGAGTATTTATATCTTATTAATTTTGTGTATGCGGCTGGCGAGTGCATAGAGGACGAAGCAAGCTGACAGTAATATTCTTATTAATATTTATATATATTTATTTTATTAAACTAAACTATAGTTTACTATATACGTAGATAATTGTTATTTATAGGTAAGTACATACTTAAAGTTCTTTATTTTCATATTTGCCTTTTATGTCGGAAGATGATCTAAGTGACTCTTTCACTTCTTGTGTGTCTGAAGATAGTTTTATTAGTGCAGACAGTGGGGGTGATTCCATAAATCATGGCAGCCAACTTTTCTCTATTTTTTCCGCTTATCCGAACTATTTCAATGTTGTTCACATCAATGCTTAAAGCGTTCAGGCACATTATTCTGATTTATTATCCTCCTTTAATTATCATCATATACATGCGGTCCTAATTTCTGAATCTTTCCTAAAGCCTGGAATTCCTTCTGTCCAAGTCTGTCTTCCTGGGTATAAGTTGTTGCGCAATGACAGGACGGGTAAGGGATATGGAGGTGTTGCTTTATATCTACGTGGTGACATCTCTTGCAAAGTGGTCGATCAGTCTCCGAGTGCATATTCTGGTTCTGCTGAACATCTTTTCCTTGAGATAGACTTTAAGCATGTTAAGACGCTTCTGGGTGTATATTACAGTCCGTCTTGAAAGATTAATTATTTCTCCTCTTTTGAAACTACTCTTGAAAATCTTACATCTTTATATGAACACAGAATTATCCTCGGAGACTTCAATACCTGCCTTCTCGAAGATGACTCTCGTAGCAAGAAGCTTCGGACCCTCGTTTCCTCTGTGGATATGCATGTCCTGCACTTAGATGTTACGCACCGACAACCTAACTGTGCACCTTCTCTCATAGACCTTATACTAGTTTCTGACTTGTACAAAGTTGCAACTCATGGACAGCTTCCTGACCCTTCTCTCACCATGACATGTTGTATCTTTCCTATAAAATTCGCCCTCTGAAGCGCAAGTGCAAATATCTTTTTCTTCGTAGTTTCAAAAACATTAATCTGGAGAGGTTGGGGGACGATGTGGGTGGTGTGGACTGGCCTGCCATTTACGACTGTGATAACTTGGATGGTAAGGTGAATATATTTACTCATAATGTGTGTTGGGAATTTACGATGTACATGCACCACTTAGGAGGGTTAAGGTTAGGCATCTGCCGGCGCCTTGGCTAACTGAAACGGTTAGATCAGCCATGGCAGATCGAGATAGGGCTAAACGCAAGTATCGCAAATATCCTACTGAGGAAAATTGGGGTCGGTACAAGAGTCTACGTAACCGCTGCAATAGTTTGTGTAGAGATGCTAAACGTAACCACATCCAAGAATCAATTCAAAGTCTTAACACGTCTGAAGTATGGCGATTCCTAAGAACCGTAGGTGTTGGTAAGCGCGTGGACGATGTTATTGCTACTGACATGGACCTCGATGAAATGAATGTTCAATTTTCGAGGTCTCCGACAAGTATATCTGAGGACGTTAAATTATTTAGCATCTCTTCCTTTGCCATTAAATACTTCTTTCTCATTTCAACCGGTTACACAGACGGATGTTAAGAAGCACATACGATCTATTTCTTCTAAGGCCGTCGGCGATGATGGGCTTCAACTCCAAATGCTCCTGCCTATATTAAATCATATTATCCCTGTCCTTACCTACATCATCAACTATTCCTTGGTATCTAATTGTTTCTCATCATCGTGGAAAAAAGCCCACGTTATCCCACTTCCTAAAGTAGCTAGTCCTACTGCAGTCACCCAGTTCCGACCCATTTCCATTCTTCCCATCCTGTCCAAGGTTCATGAGAGTATTGTTCAGAGTCAACTGTCTTGTTATCTCTTCTCTAATAGCCTGCTAAGCTCATTCCAGTCTGGTTTTCGTCGTGGCCATAGCACTGTAACAGCCCTGGTTAAAATTACTGATGACATAAGGCTGGCCATGTAACAAAAACAACTCACCATTTTAGTACTATTGGACTTCAGCAGTGCTTTTAATTCGGTTGATTTTGACATCCTCTTGGGAATCCTTAAATCCCTGAACATCTCCGACTCTGTAACTGCATGTGCAATCTTATCTTCGGGGACGCTCGCAGTCAGTTCGGGCTGGTGAAACTTACTCCAGTTGGTGCAACCTGATTGCTGGTGTTCCTCAGGGTGGTGTGCTGTCTCCTCTTCTCTTCTCAGTTTTTATAAACGTCATCAAACTTCTAATTACCATCTCTACGCAGACGACTTGCAGGTGTATCGTCATTTCAAAGTCGATGACATGAATGATGCTGTTACTGCCATCAATGAGGACCTGTAAAAAATCTGTTGTTGGGCAAACTCCTTTGGATTATCAGTCAATCCTAGTAAATCTCAGGCACTCATTGTTGGTGGCCGATATATGCTTGGGCTATTGGGTGACTTCTTGCCTCCTATTATATTTAATTCAGAACCTATTAAGTATTCCAATAGCGCAAGAAATTTGGGTCTTTACATGGATTCGTATCTCTCCTGGGATGTACACATTGCCGAGGTAAGTAGGAGGGTCTACTACTCATTTCAGTCTCTCAAATCTCTTCAGAAACTCTTACCATTTCAAACTAAAGTGACTCTGAGTGAATTTCTTCTACTATCACTGTTGGACTATGCGATGACTGTTTCTTAGATGCATCGGAGGAGCTTGTCAACAAACTTGAACGTCTGCAGAATTTGGGAATCCGTTTCATCTATGGCCTTCGTAAATACGACCACGTTTCTGAATTCAGGCATAGACTGGGGTGGCTCCCGATTCGGCAGCGTCGTCAAGCGCACATTCTGTCTCTTCTCTATACTATCCTTCACATTCCTAGTTCTCCTGGCTATCTCCGTGAGCGCTTTGAGAATCTGGTGCCTAGAGACAAAGCATGTCGTGTTTCCTCATCTCTTCTCCTTCGAACTCCCGTACATACGTCTAGCTGCTATGATGACTCGTTCACAGTCCAGGCTGTCAGATTGTGGAACTCGCTGCCACATGACATTCGTGCGAGTCCGTCATTGGCAATTTTTAAGAAACGAGTGAAGGAGCATTTCCTCTCCCAATAGTTCCTTGATTGTATTTTGTAAGTACTTATGTATTAAACTTTTTAGATTTGTCTTATTCTTATTTATCTACGTATACGATACTGTAATTGTATGTATTTATTTAGTTATCTATTACTTTATTAATAATATATTTATTTCTTACTTGTTGCTAAACACACTGCTTCTCTACAATAATCATCCTTATCCTCTAAACCTCTAAGGTCTGCTGGCAGAAAAGTCATCTTTTTGACTTAAGCCTTTGAATATGCATTGTTTTTAATAATTACCAACTTACGTATTTATTTTAATGTACAATAAAGAATAAAAGAAAAATAAGGATTAACTGGCTGTTCCTAAATTTAGGGTTCATAAAGTGAGAAATTCTTTTGCGGGGAAGTTTATTCGAATGTACAATACATTGCCAACCGAAATAGCAAATTTATCTGTCAATAAATTTCAAAAACTAATAAAAAGTGATTGTGCCATAAAGCTTATTATAGTAAGGTGCAGCGCAGACGAAAGACTATCCGTGCCGCACTTTTTAGTCTGTGAACATAGAACCTATGCAATTATATGCAGTAACGTACACGACGCGCAAAAAGTCCGGCGCACACAAAATCCTTGTTTCGGACAGACCGTACCGCGCCGCGCCGCGCAGCGCCGCACAAAAAGTGTGCGAAGAAAATTGAACTTTGGCTTCAACGCGCGCTAACGCAGACGGCGCACACTTTAGTCAGCAATCTGCATTCGTTAGGGGTGGGCGTAGCGTACGCGATCTATTGCCCAAAGGAGTAAGCCCAATCATGGTTTCGGAGTGTGAAACAATCAAAATATAATTAAAAATACTGTCTTTAATTTTCATAACAACTTTCAAAATACTAAGCCATAACTTCGCCGGAAAAAAATACGTTTAATAATTTGCTATTTATATGACTTGCAAAAATGCAAGATCGTCAATTTCCTTTCGTTATTACAAGTATTGCCAGTAAATACACTAAAATGTAACTCTACCAATTTCCGCGTATTAAATCAGTACACGTACACGAACTGTTTCAAGTTTTCTGTAGTGAAGTGTAGTATAAACTAAAAACAATAGTAAAATAAACTAAAGGTTATTCTGGAGAAGGCTTTTACGGTTAATAAATATAATTATATGTTATTATTATGTAATTAATGATATTTTATTATTAATATCATAATAGCTAAAAAGTTTTTTCTTAAAAAAATTTTTACTTACCATTGTTTTGTCATGGATTTTCGCCAAGTAACGCCTGTTTCTATCCAATATTTAATATCATATTACATATTAAATAGTATATAATGTCTATACATCAATACGTACATTCAATAATTACATCTATAATTTGTAAAAAAACGTACTTAATTGCGAATCTGTTTAAGGCAACATTAAGTGCGATTTCACTTGAGTAACATAACATTAAATGTCACTTTTTTTCACTGACGTTGCCGCTCTCGTGATTATTTTTTCGTTTGTTGTGATTTCAGTGCTTATTTAGATTTTTATAAGTTTTACGTCGAGTCGAGCCTAGTGTTCCTCCGTAGCTATAATAATCAGCAAAAACATCGAGATATATACTCTTTATTTATTGTGTGAACGATGGCGGATAATCGACTACGGTGTATCAACTGTTTCATGAGACTATCACACCAGCGCCGGCGTCTATTACAAGACGCGACTGCATTCATGACAAATATTCTTCGTGTCTGGATATCACCAACACCGGTAAGTAATATCTATTTATCGTGTTATAATTATTTAGTAAAATACAAAAGTAATCATATATAAAAACAAGCAACAATATAATCTTGTCATGTGAAGAATATAATCTTGTTTCACAGTACCTACCTATTATGTTTTAGAATATTATTTTACATGGATTAGCAATCCGATTTTGAAATGGTTGTTTATTTTTGCAGGCCTCTCCTGAAGATAACCTATGCTTTGAATACTTTGAGATACTACAACAAGTACATGAAGGAGAGACTATACCACCTCCAATGTTTGGACATAGAAGTGTATGCTTAGGTTGTGGTATGTCCATTCTAAGATCTCGCACTCATCTTGTGCACCCTAACTGTCCTGAAAGAAGTGTTATAGTTCAACAAACACTACCCCATTTGGTTAGTATTATATTTTCCTATTTTATTTAGAGGTTCTTAAGTAGTAAAGAATAGCCTCTGCTAGTTAACTAAAAAGCTATTTGTGTCTAAGGAAACCATACCAAAATAAGACTAACAACAACAGTCTTATTAGGTATATTAATATATTATTACCTGACTGCTAAAGAAAGGAGGGTAATGTTGTTTCACAGTATGTATGTATATCCATTGATATCCATCTATCATAATTGTCCATCAGGCTGAATGAATTTTGATGAAAGAGGTCTCTAATGAACGGTATTTGTCTCCAAGTGTCATAGAGTAGTAGGTACATAAAAACAGTCCTGTCTTTTTATTTGTAAATTATGTTTGTTTTATTTCATAAATGATAATGCAAGTGCATTATTTTCAGGTAGGCCGCATTACTAGAGTTTGTGTGGCATGTTGGACAACTGCTAGGAGACATCTTCAAAGGCAAATTCATCAGGACTATCCTAGATTTGTTGGAAACATGGAAGTTGATGTATCTCCACAAATACCTGAACCTCCTCCAATGCCACCTGTTGTGTTACAACCTCAACAGCAAGAATCGGTGAAGATAGTATCACAAACTCATAAACGTGCATTATCGTCATCAAGACACTGTATTTTTCCTCAATGCGAAAATGTTGAACAGTTATTGGTACCAGCTGCAGTAAAGCAAAACTTACTTCGGCATTATAGATTTTATGTCCCACCTTCTGCTCGGATATGCAGATACCATTTGCAAAATGACTGCTGGGATCAGTTAGATTCAAATTATAGAGATTTTACGGCAACTCAGGTTGACCAAATGTTTCGAATGATGGAGAGATCGAGTCTGGAGTCTCTGGACTTTAGCAATATAAGTGCAATGCCACCAAATCTCTGCCACTATTGGCTAGGACTCACATCAGCGCAATTCCATGATCTTTTAAGAGAAATGAGCAATCTTCACAACGAAGTACCTTCTGCTAGTATCGCTATCTATCCATTTATTTAGTGAAATTGCGTACTGGTGATAGCAACGAAAGGCTGTGCAGTCTATTTCAAGTACCCCGTAGCACTCTGGAAAGGTATATGTCGAAGGCTAGAGATTGCATGGCACAACAGCTGGTTCCCTTATATCTAGGTCTCAATCATATGACAATAGCAGAAGTAGCTTTAAGGAATAAAATAATTCCTGAGGGTTTATTTGGAAATCCTCATCTGGATAGTGAAATCAAGCCTGCCATTGTCATATGTGATGCTACATATGTGTATGTGCAAAGTAGCAGCAATTATTTATTTCAGAAAAACACCCACAGTTTGCACAAACACCAGAATTTGGTAAAGCCATTTATGATAGTCTGTTGTGATGGTTACATTTTAGACTGCTTAGGTCCTTATAAAGCCACAATAAATGATGCTACAATTATGAGCAATGAGTTTCGCGAGATCACTGGTGCTATGAGAAGTTATTTTCGAGAGGGAGATGTTTTCATCCTTGATAGGGGATTTAGAGATGTAGTTCCATTATTGAGAGAATATGGTTATAAAGCCCATATGCCTGAGTTTTTGTCTGAGGGTGAACACCAGCTGACCACATTACAGGCTAATAAGTCACGATGTGTCACAATGTGGAGATGGGTCATTGAGGTTGTCAATGGTCGTCTCAAACGTGACTTTAAATTATTTCGGCAAGACTATTTTAATACAGCTGCTAAACATTTGATGATAGATTTCAGAAATGGATGTGCGCGTACCAATAAATTCCATCCTCTCATTGAAGACCAACCGGAAGCATCTGAGTATGTTGCCATTGCAAGACAACGACTAAATATGGAAAATATTCTTGCAAATATAGTTCGTGAAGAAAATCTAAACAGGCGTCGAGCTACGTTTATAACAATTAATGCTCACCACCCACATTTAGAAGGGTTTCCAAGACTCACCATATCTGATTTAAAAAAACTTGCATTGGGGACATACCAGATCAAACAAGCTCGTTCATATTATGGTGAACATGTGAGAGCTAATGGTACTTACAGTTTAGAAGTAAATAATGAAATAGAGGATGACATCCCTCTTATTCTAGGTACAAATCATTATTTATTGAGGGGAAGAATGAAGTCCAGGCATATTGGAGGCAGGACATACCACACTTATTTATTAATAAGCCGTAGTGAATATGTTGCCAACACTGTTTCTGCAATTACAGGTTATTGCTGCAGCTGTTTAGTAGGTAACAGGACCGTCGGCTGTTGTGCCCATGTTATGGCAATAACTTGGTATCTGGGTTGGGGTAGACACAATGATGTGTTTGCTCCACCAAGTTATTTAGATAATATTTTTGATGAGTTTTCATATGAAAATGAATGAAATAAAAGAATTGAAATTATGTTATACTTATTTGTTTTATTTACATTGTATGTAGGTAGGTAGGTACCTTACTCGATAGACATCTGTATTACTAGATTGACTGCTCTACTGATTAAATAATAACAAAAATCGGGTAAGTTACATCGCTCTCATTCATGACCCAATAAAGTCCGACACTTTCCCTCGCCATACCATAGAAAACGCAATATGTAGGCAATTATTAAACGCCCAGCTCGTGATAAACATAACCTAATTTTGTGAAATTCATATGCTTTTTTCTCGAATGTCCGGCGAGTTGGATTGATTATGTTTGTTGTTATAGAATATACATTAAAAACTCCTCCGAATGACGTAAATTTCACTTGTGCACAACGACTTTTGTTTGGAAACCAATCCCCATACTTTTGTGGGCATACTCCTTTCTCTATTTCTTCTTCTTTTTCTGTACTTCAAGTACAAAATAATACTTCGCGATCTCTGCACGATTTCCATATCGTCTACGTCCCTACAGTTCTGCCGACAGAATGATCGAAGATGTGCGTGGTGTGCGTTGAGTCTTTGAAAAATCCGCGACTGACTTTTTGCGCGCCATGCAGACATTTTGTCGATCACACAAAAAGTGTGCCGTCTGCGCTGCACCTATTAATGATTTCTTAGATGACAAGGCTGCCTGGTTGTAACACGAATTGCTCCTTTCTAAATAACTCTGTATTAGATTTAAGATGAAATATTTTGAAAAAAGCCGAACTGAGTTTCTTGAGGGCTCTTCTCAGTCTCGTTGCATTTGGAACCCTCGGTAGAGTCACACCAACTTCTGACGAATCTAAATCATTTTCTAAAAATTTCAAAGATAATAAACGTTATTTTATTTTTTATTTATTTATTTAATTAGTTACGTACCCTTCGACCGGGTTTCAGTAAAGTACAGGCGACACGACACGGGCGCGGGGCGGGGTTCAACCAAACTACGAGTACATACTTACTATAACACTACACGTATTACTTAACAAAACTCAATGTATGTAATACAGAATGAAGCCCATGGACCTACAAAGAGTACATAATTGTTTCAGGCATCATATTTATGTCAACTAAACACCAATGCTCGACATAAATAGAGGTTCAGCGAGTTTAGATGTCATTTATACGAGTATGACATCTAAACTGACTAAGTAATATTATAGTTGATGAAATGCAATTGAACTGCAATATAATATCTGGCGACTTACAAAGTGGCGTGTTCTGGTCCCTGGAGAAATTCTACTGCGACTGATACCAACTGCGAATCCAAAATAACTCGTGTAGTATGTGTTCAAATATTATTATTAGCCCAAGGGAAGTAGTTCACTTGTTTCTCTGTATGTAAGGCAGTAACTGGTACATGTACATGACACGCCGGACCACCAGTACCATTAGACTGTACCATTGATGGTACAAATGATACTGAAGTATCCCACTAGTACCATTGATGGTACAAATGATACTGAAGTATCCCACTAGTACCATTGATGATACAAATGATACCAAAATATGTCGCTGGACCACCTGTACCATTACCCAGTATCTTTGATGGTACAAGTGGCACTGATTTATCCCACTAATACAATTGTAAAACAGTTTCATATCATCCTCCTTATTGTTATTTTATATTGTTTGCTGGCCGCAAATGATTTATAATGTTTTTTCCTCAATGTCAGTGTCATCACACTCATCACTTATTTTGTGCGATTATTTTAATGTTACTAGATATATGATTACTTTTCGTGAAAAATGTCTGAAGAAATATTTATACTTGCTCGCGGTAGAGGTAAAGTTTTATTTCAAAACGGATTCGAGTATTACCATCATGTGACATATCGAACCAACCAAAACAGCTTATGGAGATGCATGAATTACAAAACAAAAAAATGTTATGGTACTATAACTATCAACCAGGTAAAAAACATATTTTTTAATTTGATTACCAATCTTTTTATTTAACTGTATCTGCTAAGGCGCATACTTAGCAATTAAATTTTTTTATTCTATCTACTCCTTCTTTGGATTTACAATTAAATGAATACATTTTTTTTATTTTAGAGTAAGGATCAGGTGATCAAGTTTAAAGAACATTCTGTATTCTGTTTACCTAACGTAAATAAATCGGAAATAAATAAAATAATTACAAAAACATTTGAAAATGCTCATATAGAGGAAACAATTCCTGCTGTATATAAATCGGCAGTGTTGACTTGCAAAGATAAAGGTTTACATTTACTTGAAGATTTACCATCATATTCAAATGTGAAGTCTGTAATGTACAGAAAACGACGCAAGAGGGCAGGAGTAAACAAAATGGCATTTACTGCCGCAGAAGATGTTGTGATACCGCCTGACTATGAAAATTTAATACTGGCGGACTTTAAAGATAACAAGACACGTATCATCATTTTCTGTACTGAAGATGGTCGAAATATAATAAAAACAGGAAAAGCTTTTTTAAGTGATAGAACATTTAAAAAATGCCCCAAGCCCTTTGTACAGCTTTATGTAATATTTTGTGACGTTGGAAGCAGTGAGGATAATAATAAAGTTGTACCAGTTTTATATGCACTTTTGACAGATAAAAAGAAAACAACTTACAGTATTATGTTAGAGATGATTAAGAAACAAATTCCAGAATGGACACCCAGTAATTTTGTCACAGACTTCGAGCAGGCGACGATAAGTGCAATCAAGGAAATATTTCCAGAAATTCATCATCATGGTTGTTATTACCATTTTCGTGAGAAGTTGCGTAGGAAAGCAAAGAAATGTGGATTGACAGATAGTAACTCGAAAAAAATTGTGGGACTCTGTAGTACATTGCCACTGCTGCCCGCATCTAAAATACATGAAGGGTGGAAGTATATTCAAAATGAAATAATATTGGATAATCCAAAACTAAAAATATTCATGAATTATTTTAAAACGTTTTGGATGCCAAAAAGCAATACATGGTCTTGCTTTGGAAATAGACATCGTACTACAAATACTTGTGAAGGCTGGAATGTTCACTACAACGGCAGTTTTAAAAAACGGCCTACAACTCTTTTTGCTTTCCTTAAAGTGATTAAAAACGATTCCGACTTTAGAACCATAGTTCCTAAAATTCAAGAGAAACGGAAATCATCTGTACTGCGCAGAAACAGTTACATACACCATGTGCAAATGCAACTCACTGTGGGCGATATAGACGTCCCACTTTTCTTAGAAAAATTAAGACAATAACATTTAAGTACCTATTAATTAAAATAAAGTAGTTCTAATTATACCAAAATGTTTTATTTTTTATAGAAGTTACGTTGAGTGCCACGCTTGTGTTTATTTCCCTAGTACTAATGGGATAAACCAGTACCATTTGTACCATCAATGGTACAGTCTAATGGTACTGGTGGTCCGGCGGGTACGAATGGGATAAATCGGTACCATTTATAAATAAATAATATAAATATTTCTGGACATTCTCACACAATGTCATCTAGCCCAAATTAAGCTAATATAAGCTTGTGTTATGGGATCTAGACGACTGATAAACATACTTATATATTTCTAAATACATACATATTATACATAGAAAATACCCAAACTCCGAAACAAACATTTGTGGATCACACAAATAATTCGAATCGACCCGGAATCGAACCTGGGACCTCAGGGGCGGCAGTCGCATACTCATACCACTGAGCCACCGAGGCAGTCAATTTGTACCATCAATTTATTATTTATAGAAGTAACGTCGAGTGCCACGCTTGTGTTTATTTCCCTAGTACTAATGGGATAAACCAGTACCATTTGTACCATCAATGGTACAGTCTAATGGTACTGGTGGTCCGGCGGGGTACATGAACATAGCCACATGATTAGCGGCGAGATCATTGTTCCTAGCCAAACCAGCTATCATAAACACAATATTGATTAAACCAAACATTACAATTCACCGATTGTCATTATGTGTCGAGCTGCTTTGGGAATTATTGCAGACTGCGTTTAAATGTTATCTAGTAGACAATATACGTTGTACAAACTTATTTTGTATATTTTGAAAATAAAAATATACTGATCTCGTGGTCTAGTGGTAACCGACAATGTTAACACATTGCAAAGGTTAAGCAACATCGACTCAGGCCGGTCTTTGGATGGGTGACCATTTTTTAAGACACAGACCCCTCCGTGCCTCGGAGAGCACGTTAAGCCGTCGGTCCCGGTTGTCATACTAACATCTATGGCAGTCGTTAGGGGTAGTTGGAGCCCTAAATCAAAAATCCGACCGGTCGAATTACAGAACTTCGATATCGCCCATGGGTTGTGAAGGTCAGATGGCAGTCGCTTCACGGAAAATATCGAAGTTCAGCCGAATCATAGTTAGACTGGAAAGCCGACCCCAACTGAGTTGGGAAAAGGCTCAGTGAATGAATGAACGTAATGTAGTCAATAAATGAAGTCAATACTTGCGTATTTATACGTATAAACTAATATTTACAGTTTTATCTTCTGTTTATTTCGGTTTTATTGATCTGATTTACATTTTTTTAAATTTGTGAAAGCGGCGGCGGGTGGCGCGGCGGGGCAGATGTTGGTGGAGGTTAACTCGACTTGCGGTTCAACATAATCTCATTTCAGCGTTGTCGAGGCTCTTAACCGAACCATTATGCCGCGTTTATATTTATAATCTCTGCACAAAAAGTCGAAAAGGGAACCACTTAAGATGTTTTGTGCCGTCGTGATCGGATAAGATTAGCTTAAGATAAGCTTGGGTAATCACAGCCAAGTGCACTTACGCTTTTAATAATAATTTTTATTTAGTTTAATTTTGTCACCATCAAATAACATGGATCCATCATGCGTCGATGATTTTGCCAATGTCAACATAATGCTTGATGCATGCCGCACAGAAGAACTAGTTACTTCTAGTTCTGCACCGATGTGTACCACCTGGGTGCGGGTCAATATAAGAAACGTTGTTCGGTATTGCTAATGAGCGTCTGGAACCCAGTTTTTGCGAAGCGCCAGAGGTAACCTAAAAAGCCACCAGCCAACAGCCACCGCTCAACAAGCCTAGTAACCATAGTTACGATATATGGATGATCTCATTATAATAGAAAAACCTTTGATTATATATCATGTATATATTCAAAGAGAAAAACGTTTTCAATGTTTTTTTAAATTGTCTTCAATATTATTTGTATTTTCGGGTTTAATGGACCATTCATGAATATTAAAATTTGAAGCTACTAACGTCAAATTAAAGGACCTTTAGGGACTAATGTAGTTTTGTGCAACACTAAAATGGCGATAATCCAATTTAATGGGCGATTTGACGTTTCTTTAATTAAAACTTTAAATGGCCTAAAAGAGCATTAAAATAATCTAATATTGTTTTGTGCAACACTTTATTGTTCCATTAGAGTTTAAAGCCACCTTTAATATTTAAATGGTGTTTCTGCAACCGAGTGATAGACCTATTGAACAGTAGCATAACTTGCTAAAGTTGTCAATCAAGCAGCTGTGATGGCGTTTGTAATATACTCGTAATATAATTCATATTAGTAGCAGGAAGTAGTAGCGACTGAGCATTTGTGCTCGTTCCCTTGGGCTTGACCAAATTCCAGTGTAGACGATCACGTCTCGAACATCGCACTCATTAAATCAGATACGCGACATTTTTCAGATCCCGTGTGTAACCAAGTATTACAGAAAATAAAGAATATCTATATGGAACGAACATTGTATTATGATAAATGAGACAACGGTTCCCCTTTAGAGGCCTCGCCTCGGTGTGGCTGAATTGTTTATTTCGATGCCAAGCTCAGATAAAACAGTATGTGAAGCTGTTACTCACGATATCACACAAAGATTTTGGTATATAAGTTTAGTTTAAGAATAACTATTTTTGAACAATAATTTTTTTTTTCAATAAGAATTACAATATACATAATTATATACTAAAAATATTTACAATTCAAAATATCGTTTAATAAATCCTCCGCGTCATTGCCGACTGGGAAGGTTCCCAGAATGCTGGCTGTGTTGCCACGTTGGATGGCGATACTTAGTCTTTGGGCCAGAAAATAGCCAGCTTTCTGGTCATGGGAAGCATCGATTAAGCGTTTGGCAATGTCTCATGACCCCAGTGTCTCAACCCCAAACGGCTCAAATATGTAATCACCTGCCAGGTTAGCATATTTACACTGTTTGAAGCCTTCAGCCGATGCAGCAGCAGCGCCGGCACATCCGGATGTGCTTGGAAGGTGTGAAGGTGCTAAGGTGTCAACGCATGTAGCGTCCCACACCAAAGTCCTTCCCATCTTCCACGGTAGCAACGACATACCGTCCGGTCTCTTTCCATCGCTTCGTGCTAAACCATTTGGTTCACGTACGGCCGGGAGACCAGCGGTGGAAAGAGCCCTACGAATTTTGTCGTTTGGAATAGCGTGCCGAGGTATACGACCTGCGCTTCTGCTACAATAAAGGCCATGGTGTTCCAGATTATCGACGGCTACTCCACAATGGCGAATCCCACAGTCGCTGTGAGCCTAGGCATGAGGGTAGGTCAGTGTCGGGGCAAGACATCCTCCAAGTATTTATGGCATCCGTCTTGTATCGCACCTCGGAATCAATCAGTGTATTTGACAAAATTTTCCTGACTAATTCTTAGGTGCTATGGACCGACGACAGAAATGCTGGCAGACTGGAATCTGTGACTCTACGAATACCTAGCCCGCCCAAGCGAACTGGAAGAGACGCTTGGACCCAGCCTCGGTCATTAATATTTACATTTAAAATTTTACGCAAAGAATTTTGTATTAAGGCGGAGCTAGCCGCTACTTTGTCCATAGAAACTTCTGGAGTCCATACCTCGTCTATTTGACATCCTACAAACAAATTTTAAAATTTTGTCGTCTTGCCTAATCACTAACTGTGTCGGTACGGTTTTAAAAATGTATAATTATGAACCATTAAAAAGATATAAGCCAATAAACATTCGCAATTTCTCCCTTATTTTTAATAAACTTTCTGTGTAAATAAGGGCTACAAGGAGTGTAAAATCTCAAAAACTAAAACCGTGACGACAAAATTTAACTCTCGAAGAGTTCAGAAAACTTTATTCTAAATCGATACATGCAGTACTTTTTTCAGAATACACTTTTTATTAAAACACCTTTCGTGAATTTCTACACACCCGTTTTACGATGAATTATCGCTACTTCGCATTCACACGATTCTCCCCCGTGCGGTGCGGGGGGTGCGGTCGGAGGAACACTCATACGCACACATGTGCAATTGTGTTATTTTACTACTCACGTACCCACACGCTCAAATTATTTCTAATAGAGTTCAGTTTGCTGCTGCGGCTTCTTTAGTTCGTTTGTATTTTGACTCTCGCTGTTTAATTATTAGTTACTAGTGGTCGCCCGCGACTTCGTCCGCGTGATTATTGTTCCCGTCGCCATATCTTTATAAATTATAGCCAATGTGTTATTCTGATGTATAAGCTATATTATTGTAAAGTTTCATCAAAATCCGTTCAGTAGTTTTTACGTGAAAGAGTAACAAACATCCATACATCCTTACAAATTTTCGCATTTATAATATTAGTAGGATTTACGTAAACTACTCGACCTGCTTGGATTTTGGATTTCGATACTACCTGCTATATCTGTTTGGCTTCGCACTGAACCTTGGACTCCGATACTACTGCTTCGCAATCGCATGGTAGGTATATAGGTAAATTATACTCGGTACCTACATATAGAAGGGGATTAAGACTGCCCTGTACCGCTGTGCCCAGTAGGTGACGTGTGCGGCAGGTGCTTCATGTGGCCAGAACAACGCTGTAGAATTTGTGAAGGTAGCAGACATGCGGTAGGTAGCAGTGCCGGTGCGAAGGTATAATGGGTCGGCAGGTGCTTCACGAAATGTGGGAGTGGGAGAAACTGGTAAGATGCTGTCAATCGTCCCGGAAAGTTATCAGGTGCAGGTCAGACGGTGTGCGGTGGTGTGGTAGTTGGTAGTCAACCGAAATACTGGATGTATCATCAACACAAAATAGGTACCTAGGGTGGTACCTACCTAGTTTTGAAATAGTCAAACATCCATCTTCATAAACTTTCACATAAGCTTATTTATAATAGTACTTACCTAGTAGCACAGAATACTTAGCTATAGGTAATTAGTACCTAACTACCTACCAAATTCTGTGCTAGGCGCTTTAGGTAGTATACCTAAGCAGTTTAAGTTCAAAGTATAAAACCAGGTAATTAGACAATAAATAGGTATAGTTAGGTTGGTAACATTTTTCTGTTGTAAAGATATCGAAAGAGTTCGGTGATTTATGTTATGGGACAACATTGTATAAATCCCGCGCGAGAGACACTGCAGACGGGACTCGCTCGCTAGGAAGGCGCGGGCGGCACGCCTGGTTCGCTTCAATGAACTTGAACATGTGTGCGTGTGCTGTGTCGTGTGTGACATGAGCCTGCTATTATACGTGTGCGCGCATACATCTGCACTGCTCATCGATGATGCTGTTTCTTTCTTACACGCTGTGAGGTGAAACAGCATGCTCCCGAGCAATACCTATCAACGAGTTTGAGCCGCTAAATAGCGCAACCTTAAGTAAACTATTTTTGAACGACAACACCTTGATTAGGGTAAATAAATCATAAATTTTAATATAGTTTTAAGTTTCCGAATCTGCAACTGCATGGTTCCGATCTTATCTTCAGGGACGTTTGCAGTCTGTTCATGCTGGGGAGACTTTCCATCCATTTCTTTCCATCCTGAGGTTGCCTGGAAGAGATTGCTCTTTTCCATTTACCAATAAGGCCGCCTATTGTACATTATTCTTAAGGCGTGTGTAACATATCTGTCTCTTTTTGTGTGCAATAAAGAGTATTTATCTTATCTTATCTTAAAGTTAATACTATCAGGCGTTACTTTTCGGAAGTCCATTGCTTAGATTTATTTAATTTATCTTATCTTAACTTCGTCTACTCGTCTCTGGCGGGCGTTCCTCAGGGTTACGTGCTCTCTCCTCTTCTCTTTTCCGGTTTTATAAACGCCATCACTAGGGTCTCGTCTTCAAATTTTCATCTCTATGCGGACAACTTGCAGCTTTATCGTCATTTTAGGGTCGACGAAATAGACGATGCTGTTGCTGCCCTCAATAGTGACCTCGAGAATATTAGTGATGGGGCTAAATCTTTTGGATTGCTTGGCAATCCAGGTAAATCTCAGGCACTGGTTGTTGGAGGTCGGCATATGCTCGGCCTCTTGGATTTAGACTCGTTGCCACAAATTATTTTTGATATGAAACCGATTGAGTATTCCCAAAGTGCGCGAAATCTAGGACTATATATTATAGATTCTCACCTTTCCTGGGAAGTACATATCGCAGACGTAAGTAGGAGGGTGTACTGCTCATTTCAATCTCTCAAAGCTCTTCAGAGCCTCTTACCTTTTCAAACTAAAGTTACTCTTGAGCATTCTCTTCTTCTATCATTGTTACACTATGCTGATGTCTGTTTCTTGGATGCCTCGGAGGAGCTTGTGAACAAACTTGAACGCCTGTAGAATCTAGCAATCCGCTTCATCTACGGCCTTCGGAAATACTATCATGTCTGTATCGGAGTTCCGGCGTAGACTGGGGTGGTATCCGATTCGGCAGGGTCGTAGTGCTCACATTCTGTCTTGTTACAATGTAAGAACATCGTACAGGCCACGATAAACGTGTGGTCACATCACTAATTCGAATATTCTGGAATACGAGTGGACCGGTTAAAACAATGGATAAATTAGTATCGCCACCGCAGCCCATTGTTCTGTGATGATGCTTTAGACTAAGTAGATAAGCGCCAGCCACCGGCCAATGTGAAAACGAGATCAAGTATCGAGTGGTAGTTTGTCCTCGCACTAAAGTGCATCAGGAAGGGATACCGCTCGTCCCACGCTCTTCACACCCCGCGGCCATCTTTTAAAAATGTATGCGCGCCGAGCGGAGGCACAAATTCGCATATTTGAAATCTTATCAACGCACGGCTGCCGTAACCACCGTTACTAAATTATTTAAACTAGAAACTTTAAATTCATTCAGTTAACAAGTATATGTATTATAATATTATGTGCAACCAAGTGCAGTTAGTTTTCCGTTCCCGAATACCCGGGGTAAGTGCTGTGAACAGAATAGCTTCTATAACGTCGACCGCGCGCGATCTATAATTATAGTATTACCATATAGCTATTTCTTTTTTTTTTTTTTTTTTTTTTTTTTTTATATTTGGTTCGCCAAATTGACGCCGCCCGCCTGGTGGTAAGTCGTGACGACGTCTAGCGATTGTGGGCCACTCTCACAGCACACATTACTATTGAGAGTGGCCCTCAACTTGACGACCTACTGATGTGCCTCTTCACGCTCCGCTTAAAGAACCCAGGATTATATGTGGGAGGAAACACGTGCACAGGCAGGGCGTTCCAGGCCACTATCGTTCGGCAGAGAAACGAACGTTTAAAACGTTCGGTTCTCGCGAACATGCTATCCACTGTGTGGGGGTGGCATCTCTGCCCGGCACGAGTCGTTCGGGATCGGAAGGAAGAGGGTGGGATCAGATTGAAGAGCTCTTCAGAACACTCGCCGTGGTAAATACGGTAGAATGCGGCCAAGGAAGCTATTGTTCGGCGCTGAGCTAGCGGCTCAAGGCTTCCCGTTACCTCCGGACAACCAATAATACGGATAGCCCGTCGCTGCATAGCGTCGAGAGCGTCCAGCAGATACTTCGCGGAGCCGTCCCAGAGGTGAGAGCAGTATTCGACGCAGGGTCTAATCTGCGTCTTGTACAGCAGACACCTCTGGTCCGGTGTAAAGAATCTCTTTCCCTTATTCAGTATTCCTAGTTTCCGCGAAGCTAGCCCTATACATCTTTCGATGTAGTTTTTATTATTGAGCTCTCGACGAACGTCTATGCCAAGGATATCAAGGTTGTCCTTCATTGGTAATAATGCATTCTGAAGAGAGGGTAGGGGAAGGAAAGGGGATTTCTTCGCAGTAAATGCACACGCCTGTGTTTTGCGGGCATTGAACTCGACCAGGTTCTCGGTACCCCATTGAGAGATACTGTCGAGGTTACGGTCGAGATCAGCCACGAGTCGTCGTCTCTCCTCCTCAATCTCAGATCGCCCCGCCGTCGGACGAACCGAGTAACTCCCGTGCAGTGTGCTGTCATCTGCATAGCAATGAATGTTCCCGAGGGATAGCATATCATTGATATGCAGAAGAAAGAGAGTTGGTGATAGTACGGACCCCTGCGGTACCCCGGCATTCACTTGCAAGAAGCGAGAAGCCTGGCCATCGCAGAGGACCCGCACTCGGCGCTCGTTTAAAAAGCTGGCAATCCAGCTGCACAGTTGAGGAGGTAGACCATATGCCGGAAGCTTGGAAAGGAGCGAAGCATGCCAGACCCTATCGAAGGCTTTGGCGATGTCCAGGCTAATAGCCAAGGACTCGCCGTGCCTTTCCATAGCCCCACCCCAGACATGCGTTACGAATGCCAGAAGATCACCCGTTGATCGCTTTGGCCTGAAGCCGTATTGTCGATCATTGATTAGCGAGTGATCCTCTAGGAATTGCATGAGCTGCTTATTTATAAGGAGCTCAAGCACCTTGCAAATGACTGAGGTGACAGCTATGGGTCGATAGTTGCCTGGATCGGACCGATCCCCTTTCTTGGGGATCGGTTGTACGTTCGCCTCCTTCCAGACCTCCGGCACGAGCCCTGAAGAGTATGACAGGCGGTACAGACGCGTTAATACTGGAGACAACTCAGCTGCACATTTTCGTAGCACCACCGCCGGAATGCCGTCAGGGCCACTGGCTTTCCGCGTGTCGAGTGACCGCAGCACTGCCCGTACATCACATTGCCTGATAACAATATCAGGCATTGTGTGGCCACAGTTGGCGATGGCGGGGGGCTGCAGGCCACGGTCGTCGACCCGGGAATTAGCCGCAAAGAGGTCTGCGAGCATATCCGCTTTCTCTTGGGCTTTGTGAGCCAGTGTTCCATCTGGGTAACGCAGCGGTGGCAGCGAGGGCTGACAAAAGTTAGATTGCACGGCTTTGGCCAGTTGCCAGAATCCACGGCTGCCCGTGGGATGGGAAGTGAGCTCCTGACCAAGCCGCGCGACGCGCTGGGCATCCGCTCTCTTAAAGGCCCTCTTACTCGACTTTGTGGCCCGGTTGTACGCTGCTTTGGTGGCCCACGTTTGGGTCGCGCACAGCCCGGGCCCTGATCCAGGCGCGATATGCCGACTGTTTTTGTCGAACAGCTTTGGCACAATCTCGCCCGAACCAGGGACGGGCTCTGCGGATACTGGCGACATCAGTGAAAGGGATGTAATAATCCATCCCTAAACTGATCTCGCCAGCAATAGCAGAAGCACTATCCGAAGGAGCCTTTCCTACAAAGCAGCGCTGGCTCCAGGGGACGGACGCAAAATAATCGCGTAGACCGTCCCAATCCGCTGACGAGTAGTGCCATAGTCGTCGTGACGTTTGCACAGGACGTGCAGGAGGTGACACCTTCATGCCAGCGTGAACAACACAGTGGTCGGAACTACCCAGTGGGGCTCCTACCGAAACACTGTACTGGGCTGGGCGACTCGTCAGCAGTAGATCCAGCAGAGCGGGCGCGTGATCTGACCTGTCTGGTATCCGGGTGATCCCGCATACCATCTGGGTCAAACCGTGGGAGAGAGCGAACGCATGGGCGGCTCTACCCGCATGATCAGTCTTGAGGGACCCCAGCCATTCAATGTGATGGCCATTGAAGTCCCCCAGAAACACTAGGTCAGCGTTCGGGAACCGCACCTGCGCTTCATCAGCCGTCTCGCTGAGGTACTGGAAGAGCTTTGTTGTCTCAGAATCCCCTGTGTGGGATCGGTAGACGCACACGTAGATCTGGCTCATAGAGCCATGGTCTACGTGCAGCCAAAGGACGGAATTGGAGGGGTTCTCTAGGCAGCGCAACCGGCGGCAGCAAACATCCGCCCTAACGAACACGCACACCCTGGCTTTGTCTCGAAATTGTTCCTCGATGACATAGCCGGGGTAACACAGGTAAGACGTGTCGTCAGGGCGGCGTATTTGTGTCTCCGTGAGGAACATCACAGCGGGCCGTGCCGTCTCAAGGTGGTGGTGGACGGTATCGAGGTTCGCATGGAGTCCACGGACGTTAGTGAACTCCACCTCGAAATGTGAAGTTGTGGGGTTTCCTAGGGCCGCTGTGTAACGTTTATTTCTTTTTTGTTGCACTGCCATTGTAGATTTTGAAGAAGAAGCGTGAAGACAGGGCGACATTTGGTGCAGCAGTAAGTGACAAAGCGCAGGGGCTAGCTTTGTCTAGAACCGTGTGGTTAGGTCGGAGCCGACCCGCCGGACGGAAGGGCTCCCAAACCCCCCTGATGCAAGGCCGCCGCTACCCCACACCGGTTACCACCCGGAGCGGCGATCCCACATCAGGATTATGCGCAACATGTGGGGCAGCCTCCTGGGGTGGTTGGCCCCAGGCGGGCCCCATGACTGTGTTGCGGGCGGCCGCGGCAACGCCGTTGCTAAGGGTCTCCCTGGCCGGCGAATCGACCCACACCACCCACACTAGACTCCGTTTCGCCCCCACTGGTCCCATGCCTGCTGCACCATACATCGCCCCGGGCCCGGCGGTGCAGCTGCTGAACCCCTAACGCAACCCAGCCTGGGCTGGGTTACTTGGGGGGCTTTAGCACAGCTGCACGGTGGTACCCCCCCGGACCAACACTGTTGTACCACCTGGTACTCACGTAGGGGCCGAAGCCACTCCATAGGTACCGTAAATTAACGAGCCTCGTCCGTTTATCAGCAGGTGCGCCACTAGCAGGTGAGGTCGCTGGGGCCCTATAGATGTTGGTAGAGCCCCTTTGCACCCAAATAGAGCCCCTTTGCACCCTCATTCATAGATTCATCCTCATCCATTTCATAGATTATTAGCCGGTAGTAAGATAATTTTAGCTAGGTTATCGAATTTAAATATTGAGATCAGGCGATGCTGAATTTCTTTACCGCAAACATTCATGAGAACATTTAGGACCGTGATGTAAATTACTCCACCCCAAAATAAATTGTTAAAAATGTTTCTACCTAAAATTCTCTTAAGGGCCATCCACCATCTTGTGCCACGGCCTTAAGCAGGAAACCATTGTTTCATACGTTTATATTGCTAATATCAAGGAAGTAAAACCCAGCTAATATAATTCATCTACCCGACATATTTTATTGTGAAGCCGTACCGCTTGGGTCACGGCCTTAGACGGGAATCCGTTATTTTTCTAAATTCATAGTGCGATTAACATTAATTAAAATACCTAGAACATATTCCACCTATCTGGAATATTCACTTTTCACTAATATTTTATTAACGAGACGGCCACAGAATGACTGTCATTTTAGGGTTCCCTAAATTAGTGAACCATTGCAAGATTTTAATTGTTAATGGGAAATACACCTAACGCAGACTCCGAAAGGAACTTCGTTGCCGATACGGGATAGGTAGAAAAATAATCATTTGTAATGTGCCTACATTTGAGTTGGGCCGATGTATGAATTTTATTATTGAACTATTATTGAATTCAAATATTGGATAGAATCAGGCGTTATCTGGCGAAAGTCCATGACAAAGCAATGGTAAGTATGATGTTCAAACTTTTTTTTTTTAAATAATAGCATTATTTTCGGTAAAAATAGAAGACATTAAAACATCGACATATGTTTCACCTCTAAACGAGGCATGATCAAGACTACAACATATATCGACATTACATATGTAGACGTTTTAATGTCTTCTATTTTCAGCGAAAATAATGCTATTATTTAAAAAAAAAAAGTTTGAACATCATACTTACCATTGCTTTATTATTGAATTCTTTCCTTGAGACTTTCTGCCGCCGCCGCCGGTCGGAGACTGATATATAGGGACGAGCCAACTACCTGTCTGTGTTTCCCTGTTCCCATGTTTGTATAATCCTGTGTAATGTGTAACCTTGTCATGTACCCTCATGCGAATAATTGTGCATTGCATCTGATAATTAGGGACCTGTACGGAGATTTACATGTGGGGCCTACGGCAAGCGGTGCCAAGCCGGAATCTAATCCGTTGCTTGTGTCCTTTCCAGAACTACCTTGGGGCTTAGTATAAGCCATATTTTGAGAAAAGTACACCAGTTGCTGAGCGACCAGACGCTGCGCCGGCGCTCCTGTGGCCATCGACCCGGAGCGACTCGTCAGCGAATACAATTAATTGGAAGACACCAACGGATCTTGCCGGCCGATCTGTGACAAGGCCGCGGCCGCTCTAACGTCCGTTGCCGGGCGTCTCTGGTTACAAGCAGAACGTATTTCCAGTGGCGCCCGGTGGATTTTGACCACCTCTGTGGTCTCTGCGGGGGTTGGGTCGGAATCCCGCGTCGTTGGGGTAGGGTTTTATCCTGTGTCAGTGAGTGAATCTGGTTGCGTGCTATGGGGCAAAGGCCCCGCAGCACGCAACCCTTCTAGTCTGCTTCTGTAAGAACGACGGGTGGCGATCCCGCCGTCCTCAGGCCCCGATCATGGAGGTCGATGGTCTTGGGCGTAGATGAGTCTGCGGCGCCCCCGCCGCTGACTACGGAACTCGGCGGGGAGGGTACGCTCCCTCTCCCTCTCGGCCGCCTCCTTTGCGAGCATAACTTGCTCGCAGAAGGACACGGCCGCGTTCCACCTACTCCTGCTGGAGACCATGGCTTGAAGCATTGTCTCCAGCGAGAGGGTATCCACGCCCAGACCCACTATGAGGTCCCGGCGCTGAATCACCCACGCAGAGCACTCGACCAACGTGTGGAGTGCGGTGTCGTCGTCGGAAACCTCACGATGGATGCAAAACAGATAGCTACCGAAGCATCCATGCCCGGTAACGATCTGCGTCGCACGATACGTGAGGTCACCATGCTGCCTCTGCAGCCAATCATCGGCCTCATCGGCCTCACCGCCGCGATGATGGTGGTACGCCACCTGGGTTGCTCAAGTCGCACCCTCCATGACTCCCTGAGATCCTGGTGGAGTTGGGACCGCTGGTCCTCGATTTCTCGAGACGTAGGCCTGTAGTCCCGCTCCAGCGCCTCCTTGCGCTATTGGAACAATGACGCAAGGGCTCTCGCTTCCAGGTCCCATGGAGGGGTCCCGGCTAGGAGACATGCAGCCTCTCTGGAGATCGTGCGGTACCCTCTTATTGTTTTGACGGCCAAGGTCCTCAACGGTGTATTAAGGAGCGTTGAGTTGTTGGCCGTCAACTGCGCCACCCATACGGGAGCCCCGTATAGGGTCATACTCCGCACGATCCCCATGTACGGTCTCCTGCAGGAGGCGTTGGGTCCCTTTAGGTTAGGCATGAGTCGCGAAAGCGCGACTGATGCCCCCGTCACTTTAGGGACCAAACTTCGGAAATGTGGTCCGAAGTTCCATCGGCTATCAAGTACGATCCCTAGGTACTTCTCTCGAGGGCTTGATGCCGATGCTAACGCCCCCCACATTTATGCTGGAACCTTCAGGTGGACCGTTCCGAGATCTGTGAAAGCAGAGAACCTCGGACTTGTGCAAGGCCACCTACAGTCTCAGCCGCCGTATCCGACCCACGACTTGAGCAACACCCGTGGTGACCTTGAGTGCTGCCTCCTGGTACGTTGCACCCCGCGCCGTGACGAGGGTATCGTCGGCGTAGCACGTTACGCCGACGCCCTCAGACACCACCGCAGCACCCAGTCGTAGCCGATGTTCCACAGAAGCGGCCCCAGAACCGGCCCCTGTGGAACACCGCACGACACTTTCCGCCGAGCTGGCCCGAGCCAACTGGGAAAAGCTATGGCCCTCTCCGAGAGATAGGCCCCGACAATACGACGGAGGTAGAGAGGCGTTTCGTGATACACGAGCGCCTCCCTAACGCAGCTCCATGGCAAGGTGTTGAAAGCGTTGGCGATGTCAAGAGATACCGCCACCACCACCCTGCCCTGTGAGACTGCTTCCTCCGTCAGGCTCTTCACGCGCATGATCGCGCTCACGGTGGAGCGTCCCCGACGGAACGAACTGGTTATCCGCCAGGTCTGGCCCCACACTCGTGAGATGCTCGACGAGGCGTTCCGCGATAATTCGCTCAAAGAGCTTACACACCTCGTCGAGCAACACGATCAGTCGGTATCCGGACGGTGAGTCCACCGGCCGCCCTGCCTTACGGATCAGAACCAGTTTTCCCGTCCTCCACACCTTGGGAAACTGGCCCCTTTCGAGGCATGCGCTAAAGAGCCCCATCAGTCGAGGCCCGAGTTCTTCGAGGGCCAGGACCCATGCACGGCCAGGAATGCCGTCGGGTCCGGGGCTGTGGGAGGCCAGGTGGGGGCGCAACATCGAACCGGATGAACCGGTGGTCCGAGTGCGTCCCCACACCCTCCTCCACGCGCCAGCCTGAAATACGGTCGGCGAGGGCAGGGGTCGCGAAAGTAACGTCCACGATCGACTCCGTCCCCCGCCGCCAAAAGGTGGCGACATTCCCCCGGTTGAGGACTACCAGACCACGAGTTCTGGTCCAGTCCTCAAGAAGCCTCCCTTTGTCCCTAGTTTCCCGGGAGCCCTACGCCACACTCCAGGAGTTAAAGTCTCCCAGGAGCAGGACAGGGCGAGGACGGCACGCAGCGAAGACGACGTCGAGCTCAGTGAGCCATATCTCAAACTGAGTCTCGTCCAGAGTCGGCGAGATGTAGGCGGACACGACCGCAAACCCTTCGTATTCCGCCGCAACACACCCCCGGCCGCTTGCAATGAATGCAAGGCGCGAGGTGTCCGCGGCGGAACCCCTAAAGATGCAACAGGCCGAGTCGTCCTGGTCCACCGGGCTTGCCGGGTGGACGTAGTACGGCTCGGCGACCACGGCCAAGTTAATGGACCACTGTGCGATGCTCTGGTACAGAAGATCCTGAGCAGCGCAGCAGTGGTTCAGGTTCATCTGCAGGGTGCGGACATGGGCGTACATTAATGGACGTCCATGTCAGCATCCCGCCGCGAACTTGGCCGCGCAGAAGCGGCTCCCCCGCTGCCACCGGTGGACGGACGAGGCTTTGGCCTCGAGGCAGCGCAGGTACGGCTGCCGACCCGATGGTCCACCGTTTTGCCCTCCGCCTCACATCTATAACAGTGAGGCCGGGCCTCGCAGCCATTGGCCTTATGGCCGGGCCGGCTGCAGCGGAAGCCCCCTACAAGGAGGCTTCGTCCGTCCGCTATTTTCAGAGCCGCCGCGACGGGGCACTGGACGACTGTCGTGCCATGACCAGTGGGGCTGAAGGCAATCTCTCCAGCCTTGATCTGGTTATGGGGACAGCCGACCGCCTCCACGACGGCGGAAATAACCTCCTCCGTCGTGGCCGAGTCATCCAAACCCGAGATGCGCAATGCGTCGCATTTGGTAGGCCTGGTGACGCGGACGGCTTCTGCGTCCAGGGTTTCCCGCAGCTTAGCCGCTAGGGCATCGGCTTTGGGGCCGCTGGAGGCGCCGGAGACCTCGAGGAGGCGAGCGCCGGTGCGAGTGTTCTTGCACCGGAGCCCCCCCTGAATGTCGAGGGCCTTCAGATCGACTGAGGCCTTTACGGTCCTCAGGACGTCGTTGTACCCCACACCCTTCTCCGCGCCCACTGTCATCACCGTCAGGACGACAGCGGTGGAGCAAGGGGGACGGGGCCTCTTCGGCGCCTTCCTACGCTGTTTTTTAGCGCCCACTACTTCCCATCCCTCCCGCCTAGAGGGATGTAAAGAAACAGCGGGAGCAACAGCGGGAGCGGCCCTGGGGGCAGCGGGGGTGGCACTCCCCTTGCCCTTCCCCTTGGCCTTCCGCGAGATAGCCGCAGCCTCAGCCGGCGTCCGCCTAGCTGGGACAGCGGATGGGGGCAGGGGGGGGCTAGGAGGCCTGCCTCTAGGGCGGGGCGCACGAGAACGCGGCAATAGCCGCGTACGACAACGCGGGCTGCGTCAGCGCAGGGCAGTACGCCCGGTCCTTAAGGACGCCGAGGCGCCTCTCGATTGCCGCCAAGACCTCGGTAAGAGTAGCCGCAGGCCGTCCCTCTCAACCCTTCATGGCTTCCGCAATCCGGGTAAGAGCCAGCATGAGCTCCCGCGCGGTTAGCACCGTTGGGGGGGGGGGGGGGGGAGAGAGCTCGGGGGGATTTGGCACACGAATTTTGGCGGCACCCCCTCTTCGGAGCTGGTCTCGTTAGACCGGGTGCGCCCGGAAACACTAGTGCTCCGGTCGCGGGACGGGCTCACCTTCAGCGTCTTCTTCTCCAGGGTCCTCTTCAACGAAAACTGGAAAATTGCAAAATATTTTAGTTTTTCCTTGCTTTTTACACTTATTATGCCTATACTATTTTTTTTACATTATATGCACCATTTAAAACTTTTTTGTCTGCCAGAACTGCCTTATCAGCCAGAATTTCCTTAGAGTTTTAATGTTCAGGCAGTCTGGATCCAGGGACTAAATTAAGAAACGTTGAACACTAATCATCTTATCTTATCTTGACTACACAGTGAAACCGCATCAAAATCCGTTGCGTAGTTTTAAAGATCTAAGCATACATAGGGACAGACAGCGAGAAGCGACTTTGTTTTATACTATGTTAAGCAGTGGTCATGTGTTACCCGCCCTTGTCTGGTCCCATACCGAGAAGTGTTGTATTGTGGGAATACAAGATCTTTCTAGATCAGGTACCAAGCAGTCTCTTATAAAGGTGCGTCATTATCAGCCAATTGACACCCACCGGCCCACTGCTGAACGGAGGCCTCCCTCAACGAACTCCACAACATTCATGTTGCACAAAAACACATATATACTTTTCCACTGTTGAATAGTTCACAACATTCGGTGCTGCGCTGCCCCCATCCAGCGGCTTCCCGCGACATTCACGATGGCCCAGCTCGCATTCGCTACTCGTGGACTTGATGGCCCCACCGGTTATCAGTCCTGTAAGCGATATGCCCTGCCCACTATATAGCTATAGATAGCCGTTTCCATTTTCCTTTAAACTACAGTAAGCTTCTGGCTGAGGCGCACCGTTAATTACCACGTCTGAGTTCCGTAAGTCATCACTGGCAACACACATTGGTCAAAGACCTTACTACGAGTATTATATATTGTATATAAATATATAAATTTGGATATTTTAGACGACAAGATGTTGTTACGTAGGTTACAGAAAGCAACCCACGCAAATAACCTCTTGAAGGTGCATATTTGTAATAAATGTTATAAAACCCGTTGAACTTAAGTAACCTTTGTGCAATTTCGACCTAGGTTTATGTACATCATCAACTGCATAAATAACTTTGTAACTCTGTAGATTTATACGGAATTACAAAGTTATTTATGCTGTTAATATATCTAGAAAACTTGACCTAAAATGCAAAATATTTTTATTTTTCCTTGCTTTATACACTAAATACTGATTGCATTCTAAATTTGAAGCTTCCATGTCTGCTAGAAGTGCCTTCGAATTTTGATGATCGGTCAGTGAGTCAGTGACAAAATTATGAAACTGTGAATAGTTACAATTCTTAGACTACTGGTTTAAAATATGGTGAATGAGATTTGAAATATACCGTGTGTATACAATGCCGGCATGGTACCTGAAGATACAAGCTTTTAGTTTTATCCACAACGAAGTTATAGGGGCTGTTTCGAGAAAAGGATGTTACGGCCATGCCAGTTTTGTTTTACCCCGACCTGGAGGGGTCGCTGCCGTGCCCCCAGATGATATGCCTATCGTGTACCCCGACTTGGAGGGGTCGCTGCTGTGCCCCCAGATGATATGCCTATCGTGTGACCGACAGATCATAATAAACAACATCAATACACAAACCTACCTTCCTAATATCGTGTATAGTGTGTGTGTGGTATAAAAGTAAAAGTGAGCAAAACTGTTTCATATTCAAAGCCACACCGATGCCATTACTTAGACTTTGTGTAACCAATAGGAAAACGATACCGCTACAATTCAATAAAGTTGCCGATAGAAAGGAAATATTCGGCAAAAGCGGAAAGGTTCTATGAATAACAGACGAATCGTTTCCAAATAATCCTACCTAGAGAAATATATATATAGATTTTTGTATTTCAAAGCAATGAGTTTGCTTAAACTATTCTTAAAATATTAAGAAAGAAATTATAAATAGATCACAAAAACTGATGTCATCGGCGGGATACGAACCCACGGCCTTTCCCTAACAGGGGGACTGCTCTGCCAACTGAGCTACGATGACCACTACCGACAACATCGAATTTTTGCTTCATATCATATTCATAATTTCTACATCGCGCTATTAAGGTTAGCGTTGGATCCACCTACCGCAGTTCTACCGAACTGACGGTACCAGTGTATCGTGTTACAACGATATTTAGACACTGAATTTTTAGATGAATCCTTACCAAATCCATATATATTTTTGTATTTCAAAGCAATGAGTTTGCTTAAACTATTCTTAAAATATTAAGAAAGAAATTATAAATAGATCACAAAAACTGATGTCATCGGCGGGATCCCGCCGATGACATCAGTTTTTGTGATCTATTTATAATTTCTTTCTTAATATATATATATAGGTATGTATTGTATGTATGCGAACTGGTAAACTATTGGTTTATTCATTTATCCGCTAGCATTGTCCCAACTTGCTCGCAAGCTGTGACATTCTCATACGGCGCCCCAGTAGCCGTCTTTATAATAGGAAAACATTTGTGCTTCCCCTCTGTCACACTAACTACGAGCAACATGCACCACTATGACACATGCACACATGACTGCTTCGGTGGCGTGGTCGTTAGTGCATCGGCTTTCGACGCCGGAGTCTCGGGTTCGATTCCCGGTCGGGACAAACTTTGTGTGATGACATATGCGTTTGTACCGAAGTCTGGATGTTTCCTATGTATAATATGTATGTATTTACAAAAAAAAATGTATATAAGTATTTATATAAATTTATCTAGTACTCATATCACAAGCTGTAACAGTGTAAGTCAACCTTACCCACCAGCGGGATCAGCGGAGGCTTATGAGACTATTATAGGTATCCCAGGGCGCCAGTTCACATATGAACGGTGTGTGTGATGATAGGAGAATTCAATAAGGCACAACAGTAGAGAGGGTTCACAGAACACTCCCAGCCTCTTGAGATCACGTTCGATAGGACGCTTGAAATGTATCGACATTTGCTTCGATTAAATTTATATTCTTCCAAGTAAAATAATTTCTTCCAGAATGTAATTTTGTAGGTGAAGTATGCGACAGATTTAGTGTTTGAAGAGATATTATCAGTAAAGTATTCAGCAGTGGAAAGAGACTCACGACAGCTCGCGCTGGCTTTTTATCAACTTCAAGCTGTTTCTAGATTCTTCCTTTCCTGCAAAAACTAGTTCAAACCACTTTTCTACAAGCAAAACTTATCGTCAGCCGGAAACTCCTCTATAGATAAAAAGCAATATAATTGACATTTACCTTTTTAAGAGAATATTATGACATGGCTAGACAATACTCTGCCAAGTTCCCACTAAATCCTCTAGGGTGCGCTATACAATGTGTAGAATACCGTATGGCTAATGAATCATAGTCAAGACTTGACGTTTGTCGAGTTGACATCTATACATCAACTGACACTAATGACGTTCATAAAATCATTACAAATGTTTGTTTCCGTTTTGTGAGTGCAATGAAATTACGATGTTACACCACCCCTCCCCTTAAGAGGATTTCCTGTGGGGAAGTTACAGCCATCACAAGGAAATTCAGAACGAAACAAAGTGAGTGACTAAAGTCAAAGAGCTTAATCCTATCCAAACGTTAGCCTAAATAAACGATTTGTATCATGTCCATGATATCAAGGTATTCATGGACATGAGATCACACCTAACAAGAAAACAAATGCTAATACCTACAATACACCAACAGGAGCATAATTGTAGTACCAACATTGTCCTAATATGAAATAAAAATAAAGATGTAACCACAATGACTACATTTTCCTTTCTACCTAGAGAAATTTGGAGCTTGGCTTTGAGGAAGGAACGCTCGATACGGCGGCCTACCTACATCTCTAAGAAGAGAAATACAAATAAGAGAGGTTAGAATTTTTTTTAAAATGCTAAACCAAAATTGATGAACTTTCACCAAAATATAGGTGAAGTTCCATGAGAAAAGTATATCTATAACATAATATTCCTTACAATTTACCTGCCTACGTGCCTCTTACCTAACGCAAAAACATACTGGTAAGGACCTCCTATTTTAAGTAGGGTAAAAATAAAAAATAAAAAGACTCCCTCGTAGATAACCTCTCGGAACCAAAATGTCTCATACGTCGGGTGACGACGATATGCCTGGTTGAACGTCTTCGCTATATTTTAAAATATCTTTAATATGGTAGTCACCCAATGCTTTACCACTCAAGTCCGACAAGCTATACACGAGCGAAGAACGTTTAGCTGACACCACGCATTTCATAAATTTTGGTGCTAGCTTAGAAGTGAAATTTTTAGCTTTGTTTGATAAGTAATGCGTGCGTTTATACACAATCTGTCCCACCTTCAATTCCACATGTCTTTTTCTAAAGTTGTAGTATTTTTCATTCCGCCGGTGAGCAGTGTCTAGATGCCTTCTCACCTTAGCATAAATGATCTCTAATTCTTGAAGCTTTTTTTCCATACGATAGAGGGTTATTAACAGCCACTGAATTAGGATGACATGGGATTTCAGATTGCCTATAAATAACGCCATCCCCTACAAACTCCCTACCATGAACCAGGAAATAAGGTGAAAACCCGGTAGCTTCACTAACAGCAGTGTTAAGCGCACATTGCAACTCCACCAAATTCTCATCCCATCTCCTATGTTCAGATCTCACATAACATGAGATAGATTTCAACTTAAAAATAATAATCTCGATGAAACTACTCCTATTGTACCGCATTCTTGTTCTCCTCGCGGCACCTTATCTACTGATTGTCACTGTGAGGAATTACTAAGGGTGAACACAATTAAATATCTGGGTGTTGTTATAGATCGAAACCTGAATTTTAGAGCACATATAGATTTACTCACATCAAGAACTCGAAAACTGATATATATTTTCAAGTACCTACGGCATGTGGCTGCTATTTCAGTCATAAAAATGACTTACTTCGCTTTATGTCAATCTATATTGACATATTGACATCACATCTTGGGGAGGCGCTGCAAAAACGATATTGGAGAAACTGGAACGTGCCCAAAGAGCAGTAATAAAAGTATCGCTTTTCCTACCATTCCGATACCCCACAACCCTAGTCTACCAAGATTTCAAGGTACTTACAGTTCGACAACTCTTCATACTGCTTACAGTTTTTAGGGCTCACTCACTAGTAAAATTTGACCCTCAAACCATGTTAAATTTGCGCCGTACCCAAAGAGTTTACGATACTACTGTAATTTATAAAACTGCCCTCTCTCATAGATTTTACTGTTTTTTGGGTCCTTATTTATATAACAGAATTAATGCTTTGCTTGCCATTTATGGATTAAATAGGTATAAATTAAAAGTAACTTTAATAAACTGGCTCCAAAATTTATCTTATACAGATACTGAGGAATTCCTTACTCCACAGATCTAACAAGTATAAAGTAAGATACACTTACGGAGAAAATGGATTAGCCTTATTTATATACATAGCAGCACACACACACACACACACAAACACACACACACACACACACACACACACACACATATACACAAGCACACACACACACACAATTGTGAAATTTTCTGTTTTTGTACACTGTTTTATTTGTTATTTACTGTAACATTGGTCTGTATTTTCGGCGCGTATAAATTCTGTCCAGGTAGTGGGTAACTGGAGATCTGTTACACAGGTTCACCTAATTCAGTCTCCAGTTTCTCACAGCTTTTGATATATAACATGTACTTACGCCTATGATGTAAATTTATATTAAGAAATAAATTTATTATTTATTATTATTTTAGATTGAACTACGTTCCTTATCGCACGTTCAGCTTGATTCGTCTGGGGATGATACCTAGGATTATAATAATTATTAGGTACGTTATATTTAGTTAAAAGAACTTTAAACTGTTTACTAACATACTGAGGCCCATTATCCATATAAATAGTTTTACACACTCCATGAACCAGAAACACATTCCTTTCTATGAACCTGGCTACTGTTGCACCTGTTGCTAGCCTTATAGGACACAACATAACATACTTGCTAAAGTAGTCAGACACAACAATTAAATGTACGTTCCTGTTTCTGGAGACTGGAAATGGTCCCAGGAAATCACAAGAGATGGCTTCAAACGGCTTGGAGACAAGTTTAGGATTACCCATAAGACCTGGCTGAGATGTATTAACAGGTTTATATAGTTTGCACACTTCACAACTCCCTACATATTTTTTCACACTCTCATACATCTGAGGCCAAAAGTAACTAAGTGACAAACGTTTATGGGTTTTCCACACACCTAGATGAGCACTTACAGTATCATCGTGGTGTTTTTTTAATAACTCTAGCCTATCTTCTTGTGGAACTTCCAGTTTCCATTCGAAATCTGTCGTAAGATCATATTTATTTTTAGTGAACCTATATAAGAGATTATCCCTAATGCTAAAATTAGGGTAGTGCTTAGGATTATTAGTGACCCTATTTTTAATATGTAAGTACCAAGGATCTTTAGTCATAGTACAGTCCACCAAGTCAATCTTAATACGAGATAAAGCATCTGGGACAATATGGTCCTTGCCTTTACGGTGCTCTATATCAAAATTGAATTGGCTGTCTCATGCTCCAACGAGCCAAACGACTTGTGGGGTTCTTAAGTTTATTAAACCATAAAAGGGAGGCATGATCAGTCACTACAGTACATGTTTGACCTTCCACGTACTGCCGAAACTGTTCTAAGGCGAAAATCACAGCTAACAGTTCCCGCTCAGTAGTACTATAGTTTGTTTCATTCCGGTTCAGTGTGCGACTGCAATACACAACAGGGTGTTCCACGCCATCATGGCTTTGTGTTAACACCGCAGTTACAGAGTACGCAGAGGCATTTTAAGTATAGGAGCAGAAACTAACGCCGACTTAAGGAGGTTAAAAGCTTCCTCAGCCTCAGCCGTCCATAAGAACTCTACCTTCTTCGATGTTAGTTTACAAAGTGGCTTGCTAGTTTTAGAAAAGTTATTTATGAATCTCCTGTACCAACCTGCCATACCCAGGAATCGCTTCACCTCTTTGGGGTTAGTCGGGGTAGGATAGTTGAGGATCACATCAACCTTACCGGGGTCTGTTCTCAGGCCATGCTTATCGACATAGTAGCCAAGATACTTCAGCTCGCTTCGACAAAAATGAGATTTTTTCATGTTGATTGTCAAACCAGCGTCCTTTAAGCGCTGATAGACTCTGTCTAAGAGTTCTACATGCTCCTCAAAGGCACTAGATATACAAATTATGTCATCCTGGAAGCAAAATACCTTATTGTCGAATTCTGGGCCAAATAGCTTGTCCATCAGACGTTGCATGGTTGCGCTTGCCCCTACAAGACCAAAACTCATGGAGTTAAAATGAAATAGCCCCTACGCGGTACCGTGAAGGCAGTCTTCTCAGCAGAGAGAGGAGAGTCATAAGGTATCTGCCAATACGCAGCACTTAAGTCTATGGAAGTTAAATATTTGGCATTATTAGGATGATCTAAAATCTGATTTATGTAAGGCAGAGGGTACGCATCTGCCTTAGAAATAGAGTTAAGTTTCCTACAATCTAAACACAGCCTTAGTTCACCGTTGGCCTTCTCTACCATCACAACTGGAGAGTTCCAAGGGGATTGAGATGGGGATACTACACCTAAGTCCAGCATCCTATCCAACTCCTTCTCTAGGGCCTGTTGTTTGATGGGAGACAACGGATAATATCTTTGTTTAATTGGTTTATGATCGCCGGTATCTATGGTATGATTTACTAAGGTCGTTCTACCTAACCCTACTCTATCGGTGTTAATAGAATCAAATTTCTCGACAATGCGACAAGTTGTCATACTCCTCGAGTCCATTGTTAAGCGACAATGTCTCTATGGGGTTACTTGAATTAAATCTCTCAGAGGGAAAATTTAGTGCAAACAGCTTATTAGCCAACTCAAAATGATGCCAAAAGTCTATCCCGAATACCATTGAAGTAGTGATATCTGGGACGACATAAAATTTAATTACTTTAATAGTGGAATTATATAAGACAGGTAAAGAGACATAGCCTGAGCACTTAAGTTTAGTGCTGTCAGCAGTCTTTATGATGCAGCAACGATCCGGGCTAAAGCTTTCTACTTTAAAACCAAGATCCAAAAATATGCGGTGTGAGTCATTCCCTAATATAGAGCATGACGCACCAGAATCTAAGAGACCTAATACATTTAAGTTGAGTATTCTCACCTCGAGATAGGGTCGAATATCGTCTTCCTTTTGTTCAAAAAGAGCCTTGCAGTGAGAAGAACCGGTTAGGGTCCCGATTTCTATCACGATAGGTGCAAGACTCTTGCAAGCTAGTTTTTTGGCTCCAGAGGCGTATTGCACTTAGGGCAATCAGGCCTTTTTACACCTTTCATACCACACCTAAAGCACAATATTTCCCTAGAGCGCTCGCAGGAGTATGCACTGTGGTTAGAGTCTCCACACCGTAGGCACCTTCTACTACTTGTTGAGGGTCTATTCTCAACAACTGAAACAGATTCATTAGATGAAGGACTACTTTCTACTAGAGAAACCTGTTTTCCAGGTTTAACTATGTTTTTATTCTGAAGTTTGTTTAAATCTGATGAGATTGTGAACGTGTTGAGCTCGGGCTCCCTAAAACTTTCGGCTCTGACACGTGCCAACTCCAAGCGTTTTCCTAAAGATTTTAATTGTTCGACACTGTCGACTTCATGTAAGGCAAGTTCCTTCATGTAGTCTGGTCTTATGTTATGCATCAAAATATCTAATTGCTCCTTATTAGTCATAGAGAAAGAAAGTTTTGAGAACATGGCGGACATGGTCGAAATGTAATTTGCCAATGTCTCGGTTCGGGCTTGTGTACGACGCCTAATTTCATCACGTAACCTGTAATCGTAATCAGGTGTGTCAAAGTTTAGCTCCAAATCAGTGATCAGCTGTTGATATGAACTGATGGTGTCCCTATTAGTCCGGTACCACGCTAGAGCAGCACCGTCCAGCAAATCAGAGAAGGCAGCCAATCTCTTCGACTCCTTGACTTCACGTGCCTGTCTAAGCTCTTCTAATCTTTCTAGAAATACGCGTACACAGGTCGAACTATCATATTTTAAATTAAAAGTATTTAAATTGATCGGACGATCCTTGTAAACTACGGTCTCCTGAGCAGTAGGGATTTCTGGCATGCTACTACGTATCGAGCGGTCACTCCTCAAACGCACGGTCGATCCTATCATCGAATTGTTGTTCTGTGTCGCTATCTGAATTTTCTAATTCGCCCCCTGGCTCAACAGTAGCGCGAATCTTGATGAGCCTACCTCTGATATCATTTAGTGACTCACAATCAATACCACAGCGAGCTAAGCGATCTATCAAATAATTAGCTCTAAGAGCGGACCTCGAACGAACATTCCTATCTCTACCGACCTCACCCGATGCGATAAGTGCCTCCAATTCTTCTACCTTGGGCTCACAAGACTGCAGCTCGATGTCAGGACTCGGTGTCCCGATGGGCAAAGCCTTCAAACTGCCACGTCGAGATAATCTGAAGACCGTCCTCAGCTGACTGCGCAGTGAAGTGACCGTTGAAGAAGAGTCAACTGAAACCCCAAGAATTTCGAGTTCATAAAACAGTTCATCCTTTCTCAGGCAAGATATATATTTGTGGATGTATGACATCTTAAAAAAATCTAAGTATAAAAGCAAAAAGTAAATTTAAGTTCTCCGAAGTGGAGATACAAAGTTTAAAATTTAATAGTTATTAATAGCTACCTGATATGGATTTCAAAAATATTTATTAATAGTTAAACACAGGTAAGGCACCTATTTAAATAGTTAATGTACAGTTTAGGTACTAAAAGGCACAAAGAGAATTCAAAAATATTAATAGTTAGAATGAGGTGGTATTAATACAACTGCCTACCTTCTCTACTAGTTTAAATCACTAGATTCAACACTATATAAGTGATAGAGAGCAGAAAGTATTGTTTTACATTAAAGTTAATGAGTAGTTGATAAAATATTTCTTTATCAACTTTGCTCGGTTACAATAATTAAAGAATTAGAAAGTTAAGTTACAATAAAAAACTTTGAGGTTTTACCCTCATCATAGAAATCAAAAAATATATGGGTCACGCCCTTGAAGAGTAAAATTCTACCCACTATTGAGTAGATAAAATTTATTTATTAGTAAAATATGTTTTTTTTTTATTTCACCCTCAAAAGAAAAAGAAAAAAAGGTTTGCCTACTAAGATACTGCAGCAGGCAAACAGACTTAAAACTAATCCGAAAAAAAAGGCCGAATGAATTTAATAATTTTAGCAGCAATTTTAATTTTGAAAATAAATTTTGATTTGGTTGTACCACAATGTGGAAATGGGAGACAACCTTGCTTACGTACCTGCCGCTTGGTACAGCCAATTAAGGTCCTGGAGAGTTTCAGACCGAGTACCTTATTGAAACCCCGACCATCACACACACAAAATGGAGAAAAGCCTCTAAGTTGGGCGACACTTGTAACAGTGTAAGTCAACCTTACCCACCAGCGGGATCAGCGGAGGCTTATGAGACTATTATAGGTATCCCAGGGCGCCAGTTCACGTATGAACGGTGTGTGTGATGATAGGAGAATTCAATAAGGCACAACAGTAGAGAGGGTTCACAGAGAATATATATTTTTAACCTTATAACAATTAAACAATTAAAAATTTAGTTATTACGTTTACACAAAAAGATAGGTAGGTAGCTTCTAGCCTACTTCTTAGAATTACAAATGAAAGGTACAGATATTATTTTAATCTTGACTTCCGGTTATGCAGATGGTTCTAGGAACTAGAGTAGACAGTATTATTAATGAAGAACAGGGGCCTAGATGTTGAACAAAGTACTTAGCTTAAGTGTTTGGTCCACGCGGTCAGCTGGGATTGTCAGGAGTGGCGCACGTGCTGTGGTCCTGTGAGCCCAAGACGACCTCGTGTATCCTCGCCGTAGATTGATCAGACTTTATACGGTACTGCTCCAGAAACGTCGACTACCTTAGCAATTCTGCACCAAGACATCAGACATCAGTAACAAAATCAAGATACGCTCTTTGGAATGCCTAAAACAGAAAAAAATGCTTCCACGTTGTCCAAGTCGAATGGGAGGGAACACTCCCAGCCAGCCTCTTGAGATTACGTTCGATAGGACGCTTGAAATGTATCGACAATTGCTTCGATTAAATTTATATTCTTCCAAGTAAAATAACTTCTTCCAGAATGTAATTTTGTAGGTTAAGTATGCGACAGATTTAGTGTTTGAAGAGATATTATCAGTAAAGTATTCAGCAGTGGAAAGAGACTCACGACAGCTCGCGCTGGCTTTTTATCAACTCCGAGCTGTTTCTAGATTCTTCCTTTCCTGCAAAAACTAGCAGTCTGTCGCAACTACATACAAAAAAAACTATTATGAAACGGGGATAAATTTTAATGGCTCAATATTTGTCTCACTCAATTTCTCAATCTGTCCCGCTCGTTCCTTGATGAAATGTCATGTGTCACTGTCTGTCGCTGTGGATGTCTAATCGTTATTTTCAATTTCAATAATAATGTTTTTCTTTGAATGTTATTAGTGAAATATGTAGTTTAAAATCTGGAAGAAAGGACGGCACAAAACGGATTTTCATGGCCAGATTTCCTATGGATGAGAACAATAACACCGGAAGATAACAAAATATATAACTACATAGCATGAAAGAATGATGGAAAGACAAATTATCGCTCAAAACATTTGATAAATTTGTTTTTGTGTTCGAACGTGATGTAAAACCTTATCTTCATAACTAGGTAATCGCTGGAATGCGGGCGGTTACATCCAAATAATTAAGACGGAGAACCCTACCTAACCTCTAAAAAATATAATTCAATTTTCAACAATGACGCGAGCCAACGAAGCCGTGAATTGTTCAAGTGTAATTATAAAGATGCAAAGGTGACCTGATTCCTGTCGGCCTATAAGCTAAGTATATCAAATGAGTTCTGTTTAGTGTCTTAGCTGCATGTTATAGTTGGTAGAAGCTTGATGATAAAGTTGCGGGGTAGGTTGACTTGTAATTTAAAGCTATTGCTCTGATAATTTACTTGTCAGCACATTGCAATAACCTTTCTAGCTCATTCTCATAATATTGTACGGATGGATTTAAAGTAACCTCCATCCAACCGTGAAAGTAAGTTTGACCCGTTAAAGTGATGCTGAATTGAGTAACCTGTTGAGACTGAGAAAGTGAGTATAGTAACTTACTTGCCCTTAGATAAATCATTCCCTGGTTCATTCAATTGTATGCTAAAGAGAAAAGCCTAACCCTTCCTTTTACCTAAAGAAAAGATGAAACCAGGTTTACCATAGTTTAGAATGTAGGATACTTAGACAAGTGACAATGGTTGCTTGAGCTGTAATTTATACTTACAGAAAGGAGAACAAGAGGGACTGTTGGGTGCTATGGACTAAGGATGTATTGAGGCTCAGATAACCGGATCATCATTACACAATAGAAGCGAAGCAGATTGTAGATTATATAAAACCTTCTAGCCTACTAAAGTGAGTTTTAAATAAAAAGGGTCATAATGTTACACAGTCACCAATACTACGAGCTGCAGAATATTGATTGAAGAAGAAATTACAAATATTTTTAATATACATGTAATGTTTTTAAATAAATATTTAATTTCATGAACTTATCATTTTAAAACCCAAACTGAGCCTATACTCCGTTTTTTAATTAAATGTACTGCCTTCGGAAAATTGAACGCTTATTCATTTTTAACATGTAACTTGTATGACGCAGTACTTTAGTTGAAAAATGGAGTATAGCGTCTGCGAAAATATAAAATTATTTAAAAAAAGTAAGGACCACTGCGTGGCAGTGGCAGTGGCAGTTATCGATATCGATAAATAAAATAATATTAAGTGGCACATCTCTATTTTTCTTTCCTTACGTTGGCGACTCTGTACGTGTAACATTTGTTAGGTTGGCTACATAACGTTATCCCTGATTTGACATTTTGTAAGATTATTTTGCACTATGGGAGTCCCGTCTCTTCTTACGTAGTATTGTATTCTCTTTGAAAACTAGTTCAAACCACTTTTCTACAAGCAAAACTTATCGTCAGCCGGAAACTCCTCTATAGATAAAAAGCAATATAATTGACATTTACCTTTTTAAGAGAATATTATGACATGGCTAGACAATACTCTGCCAAGTTCCCACTAAATCCTCTAGGGTGCGCTATACAATGTGTAGAATACCGTATGGCTAATGAATCATAGTCAAGACTTGACGTTTGTCGAGTTGACATCTATACATCAACTGACACTAATGACGTTCATAATATCATTACAAATGTTTGTTTACGTTTTGTGAGTGCAATGAAATTACGATGTTACAAAGCTCTGCTTAGTTTGAGACTAGATGGCGTTGTGTGCATTGTCCTAATATATTTATTTATTTTATTTATTTATTTATCGCATGATGTCCTCATACAACAAAATCAGTAACGAACTGGATCTCTTCAGTGCAACACCAGCTACCATAAAGAGCTTTTTTTATAATCGAATTTATGGTGACTGATGCTTGCACATCGTTGCCGATTGGTTTTCTGTAAAACCAAAGCCTTTTTTATAACTAACACTCTATAAGTTGTTTTTTTAGTTTTTTTTTTCATTTTTATCCCATATTGTGTATCGAATTTCTCATAATGATTGTATATTGCATGCAGTGTTCACATCAAGAAGAACTTTACATCAATTTTTGAGAATACTGTGTCTAATTTGTACTGTTATGTAATGTTCAGTTTTATGTGGACCAATAAAAAAAAGCATCACAAGAAAGATAATAAATATTTGTAAACATTCTTATAGGTCACACGTCACCTAGCATCCTAGCCGAAACTAAGCTAAGCTACATTGATAACTTTTTTAATAACGGATTTTTTTTTTTTTTTTTTTTTTATTTATTTATTTACAACCTACTACTACCATTACAGGTGATACCTAATACGATAGTGCAGTTACCTATTACATCTATTTACACACTATAAAACAAAATAATAATAATACATCGCTAACACACTAAAAAACAAGTAACACATTTAACAACCAAAATAAAATAAGCAATTAAAATAAGACAAACACACGCTACCCATTACCCATACTGACACTTAACAACATTACAAATTATATTTATCTACTGCTACCAAGGAACTTAAGCAGCCAATACTAAATAAGCAGCCCTCGTGAACTCATTCAGGTTACAATCAAACAGATCTATATGTTCTGACACCATATTGAGCGCACGCAGTGCTCGCGTCAGAGGTGCCTGATACAAAAGGTTGGTGCGCGCGTGTGGGACATAAAGCAGTGGCGGCCGGCGCCTACGTCCCACGAAATCATCCGGAACACACAACCCTACTGTCCCAAGGACATCAGGGTTGTGTATCTTACCACAAAGAATTTTAAATAAATAGATAGCGAAAGCCACTTCTCGTCTGATCTCCAGCCTATAATATCCTGCCATCCCCAGCAAAAACAGTGTGGGATACAGCAGAGGATAACCAGGATATACGCCACACTGCCTCAAGTACACAAATCTTATGAATTTGTTTTGGATTCGTTCCAGCATCAATTTATACTTCACTTCATGCGGTGACCATATTACAGCGTTGCATTCTAAATTACTCCTAACAAGCGAATCGTATAACGCCCTTAGAGCACCGATGTTCGTGAATTGATTTGCCAGCCTTAATACCATTCCTAAATTCCGAAACGCTTTCTTACAAATCTCCATGATATGGCTCCGAAAGTTTACATCAGCCGTAAATCGCACGCCTAAATCCCTTATCTCAGATACACGCTGTAGAAGCGTTCCGTTCATATGATATTGATGATGTATCTGATTGCGCGCGCGGCTAAATGTCAACACTGAACATTTGGTCACATTAAAATATAACTTGTTCTCCCGACTCCACTCTAAAATATTATTTATGTCCTCCTGCAGTAAGCCATGATCCGAGTCATGCCTTATGTCAAGAATTAATTTTAAATCATCAGCGAACAACAAGGGTGTAGCTTTATTAACCACTCTCGGCAAGTCATTTATTGTTAAAATAAAGAGAAGAGGGCCTAGGTTACTGCCCTGACTAACTCCAGATCGTGTGAAGTAAGGTTCAGATTGTAACATCGTAATTTCATTGCACTCACAAAACGTAAACAAAAATTTGTAATGATATTATGAACGTCATTAGTGTCAGTTGATGTATAGATGTCAATTCGACAAACGTCAAGTCTTGACTATTATTCATTTACCATACGGTGTTATACAAATTGTATAGCGCACTCTAGAGGATTTAGTGGGAACTGGGCAAAGTAATATCTAGCCATGTCATAAAATTTCCTTAAAAAGATGTGTCAATGATTTTGCGTTTTGTCCATAGAGGTGTTTCCGGCTGACGATAAGTTTTGCTTGTAGAAAAGTGGTTAGAACTAGTTTTTGCAGTAAAGGAAGAATCTAGAAACACCTCGGAGTTGATAAAAAGCCGGCGCGAGCTGTCGTGGGTCTCTTTCCACTGCTGGATACTTTAGTGAAAATATCTCTAGATCACTACATCTGTCTGATACTTAACCTACAAGTCTGGAAGAAGTTATTTTACTGGGAATAATATAAATTGAGTCGAAGCAATTGTCGATACTTTTCAAGCGTCCTATCGAACGTGATCTCAAGAGGCTGGGAGTGTTCCCTCCCATTCGACTTGGACAACGTGGAAGCATTTTTCTGTTTTAGGCATTCCAAAGGGCGTTTCTTGATAGTGTTACTGATGTCCGGTGTTTTGGAGCAGAATTGCAAGGGTAGTCGACGTTTCTGGAGCAGTACCGAAATAGCCTAAACATTCTACGGCAAGGATACGCGAGGTCGTCTTGGGCTCACAGGACCACAGCACGTGCGCCCCCTGACAATCCCAGCTGACCGCGTGAACCATAACAATTAAGCTAAGTATTTTGCTCACCATCTAATCCTGTGTTCTTCATCCATAATTCTGTCTACTCCAGTTTCAAGAACTAGCGTCATAATATAAAGGTCAAGTTTAAAATAATTACTGTACCTATAATCTATGATTTAAGAAGTAGGCTAGCAGCTACATTCCTACCCTTTTGTGTTAACTGTACAACCAAATTCAATATATATTGTTCAATATTGTAAGCTTATAAATTATACTCTCTGTGAACCCTCTAACTGTGGTACCTTATTGAATTCTCCAATCATCACACACACCGTTCATATGTGAACTGGCGCCCTGGGATACCATCCAATTGTCTCGTGAGCCTCCGCTGAACCGCCGGTGGGTAAGGTTGACTTCACCTGCTACAAGTGGCGCCCAACGTGGGGCTTTTCTCCATTTTGTGTGTGTGATGGTCAGGGTTTCAATAGGGTATACGGTCTGAAACTCTCCAGGACCTTAATTGGCTGTACCAAGCGGCAGGTACGTAAGCAAGGTTGTCTCCCATTTCCACTTCGTGGTACAACCAAATCAAAATTTATTTTCAAAATTAAAATTGCTGCTAAAATTATTAAATTCATTCGGCCCCTTTTTTTCGGATTAGTTTTAAGTCTGTTTGCCTGCTAACTATCTTAGTAGGCAAACCTTTTTTTCTTTTTTTTTCCTTTTCTTTTGAGGGTGAAATCAAAAAAAAAAAAACAAAAAGAAAAAACATATTTTTCTAATAAATAAATTTTATCTACTCAATAGTGGGTAGAATTTTTCTCTCCAAGGGCGTGACCCATAATATTTTTTGACTTCTAAGATGAGGATAAAACCTCAAAGTTTTTTATTGTAACTTAACTTTCTTTAAACTAGTAGAGAAGGTAGGCAGTTGTATTAATACCACCTAATTCTAACTATTAATATTTTTGAATTCTCTTTGTACCTCCACTTAGGAGAACTTAAATTTAATTTTTGCCTGTTATACTTAGATCCTTTTAAGATGTCATACATCCACAAATATATATCTTGCCTGAGAAAGGATGAACTGTTTTATGAACTCGAAATTCTTGGGGTTTCAGTTGACTCTTCTTCAACGGTCACTTCACTGCGAAGTCAGCTGAGGACGGTCTTCAGATTATCTCGACGTGGCAGTTTGAAGGCTATGCCCATCGGGACACCGAGTCCTCACATCGAGCTGCAGTCTTGTGAGCCCAAAGTCCAAGAATTAGAGGCACTTGTCACATCGGGTGAGGTCGGTAGAGATAGGAATGTTTGTTCGAGGTCCGCTCTTAGGGCTAACTATTTGATAGATCGCTTAGCTCGTTGTGGAATTAATTGTGAGTTACTGAACAATATCCGAGGTAGGCTCATCAAGGTTCTCGCTAGTGTTGAACCAAATGGTGAATCGGAAAATTCTGACAGCGAGTCCGAACAACCATTTAATGATAGGATCCCTACCGTGCGTTTGAGGAGTGACCGCTCGATGCGTAGTAGTGTGCTGGATATTCCTACTGTCCAGGAAACTATAGTTTATAAAGATCGTCCGATCAACTTAAATACTTTTAATTTAAAATATGATGGTTCAACCTGTGTACGCGTATTTCTAGAAAGATTAGAAGAGCTTAGACAGGCACGTGAAGTCAAGGAGTCGAAGATATTGGCTGCCTTCTCTGATTTACTGGACGGTGCTGCTCTAGCGTGGTACCGGACTAATAGGGACACCCTCAGTTCATATCAACAGCTGATCACTGAATTGAAGCTAAACTTTGACACACCTGATTACGATTACAGGTTGCGTGATGAAATTAGGCGTCGTACACAAGCCCGAACCGAGACAATGGCAAGTTACATTTCGATTATGACTGCCATGTTCTCAAGACTATCTTTTCCTATGTCTCTGAATGAAAAACTAGATATTTTGATGCATAATATAAGACCAGACTACATGAAGGAACTAGCCTTACATGAAGTCGACAGTGTCGAACAATTAAAAACTTTAGGTAAACGGTTGGAGTTGGCACGTGTCAGAGCCCAAAGCTTTAAAGAACCCGAGCTCGATACATTTAAAATCTCTTCGGATTTAAATAAACTCAAACTTAAAAACATAGTTAAACCTGGAAAACAGGTTTCTCTAGTAGAAAGTAGTCCTTCATCTAATGAATCTGTTTCAGTTGTTGAGAATAGACCCTCAACGACTAGTAGAAAATGTCTACGGTGTGGAGACTCTGACCACAGTGCATACTCATGTGAGCGCTCGAGGGAAATATTGTGCTTTAGGTGTGGTAAGAAAGGGGTGAAGAGGCCTGACTGCCCTAAATGCAACATGCCTCTAGAGCCAAAGAAAATTGCTTGCATGAGTCTGACACCGGACGTGGTGGAAAGTGGAACCATACCAAGTCCCTCTGGCGGTGAACCTCTTTTTAAAAAAGAGGAAAATGATATTCGACCCTATCTCGAGGTGAGAATACTCAACTTAAATGTATTAGGTCTCTTAGACTCGGGTGCGTCATGCTCTGTGCTAGGCAATGACTCACACCGCATATTCCTAGATCTAGGGTTTAAAGTGGAAAGCTTTAACTCGGATCGTAGCTTCACTATTAAGACTGCCGACAGCACTAACCTTGAGTGCTTAGGCTATGTCTCTCTACCCGTCTTATATAATTCTACTACTAAAGTAATTAAATTCTATGTCGTCCCAGGTATCACGACCTCGATGGTATTTGGGATAGACTTTTGGCATCAGTTTGAGTTGGCTAAGAATTTGATTTCACAAACTGTTCCCTCTGTTAGGGTTAATTCATGTAATCCCTTAGTCAGACTGAGCCAGTTCAGTCTTGAGATGGAGCACAGCAAGGGCAAAGATCATGTTGTCCCCGATGCTTTGCCTCATGTCAAGATTGACTTAGTGGATTGTACTATGAATAAAGATCCTTGGTACTTACATATTAAAAATAGGGTCACTAATAATCCTAAGCACTACCCTAATTTTAGCATTAGGGATAATCTCTTATATAGGTACTCTAAAAATAAATATAATCATACAACGAAATTTCAATGGAAGCTGGTAGTTCCACAAGAAGATAGGCTAGAGTTATTAAAAAAACATCACGATGATAATGTAAGTGCTCATCTAGGTGTATTGAAAACCCATAAGCATTTGTCACTTAATTACTTTTGGCCTCAGATGTACGAGAGTGTGACGAAATACGTAGGGAGTTGCGAAATATGCAAACTACGTAAGCCCGTCAATACATCTAGTCCAGGTATTATGGGTAATCCTAAAACTGTTTCTAAGCCGATTGAAGCCACTTCTTGTGAGTTGCGGGGGCCATTTCCAGTCTCCGGGAACAGGGATGAACGTTTGATTGTTGTGACTGACCACTCTAGCAATAACGTTATGTTGACTCCTAAACGGACAGCAACAGGTGCTAAGGTGGCCAGGTTCATACATAAGAATGTGTTTCTAGTTCACGGAGCATGTAAAACTATTTACATGGAAAATGGGTCTCAATTAGGTAGTAATAGATTTAAAGATAACTTAACTAAATATAACATATTTAATATTTTTTACCCTACTTAAAATAGAAGGTCCTTACCAGTATGTTTTTGCGTTAGGTAAGAGGCACGTAGGCAGGTAAAGTGTAAGGAATATTAGGTTATAGATATACTTTTCTCTTGGAACTTCACCTATATTTTGGTGAAAGTTCGTCAATTGTATTTCTCTTCTTAGGGATGTAGGTAGGTCGCCGTATCGAGCGTTCCTTCCTCAAAGCCGTGCGTGTTTTAAAAATTTCTCTAGGTAGATAGGAAAATGTAGTTTTTGTGGTTACATCTTTATTTCATATTAGGACAATGTCGTACTACAATTCTACTCCTGTTGATGTAGTGTAGGTATTGGCATTTGTTTTCTTGTTAGGTTTGATCTCATGTCCATGAATACCTTGATATCATGGACATGATACAAATCGTTTATTTAGGCTAACGTTTGGATAGGATTAAGCTCTTTGACTTTAGTCACTCACTGTGTTTCGTTCTGTATTTCCTTGTGATGGTTATACTTCCCCACAGGAAATCCTCTTAAGGGGAGGGGTGGTGTAACATCGTAATTTCATTGCACTCACAAAACGTAAACAAAAATTTGTAATGATATTATGAACGTCATTAGTGTCAGTTGATGTATAGATGTCAATTCGACAAACGTCAAGTCTTGACTATTATTCATTTACCATACGGTGTTATACAAATTGTATAGCGCACTCTAGAGGATTTAGTGGGAACTGGGCAAAGTAATATCTAGCCATGTCATAAAATTTCCTTAAAAAGATGTGTCAATGATTTTGCGTTTTGTCCATAGGTCCATAGGTCCATAGGTCCATAGGTGTTTCCGGCTGACGATAAGTTTTGCTTGTAGAAAAGTGGTTAGAACTAGTTTTTGCAGTAAAGGAAGAATCTAGAAACACCTCGGAGTTGATAAAAAGCCGGCGCGAGCTGTCGTGGGTCTCTTTCCACTGCTGGATACTTTAGTGAAAATATCTCTAGATCACTACATCTGTCTGATACTTAACCTACAAGTCTGGAAGAAGTTATTTTACTGGGAATAATATAAATTGAGTCGAAGCAATTGTCGATACTTTTCAAGCGTCCTATCGAACGTGATCTCAAGAGGCTGGGAGTGTTCCCTCCCATTCGACTTGGACAACGTGGAAGCATTTTTCTGTTTTAGGCATTCCAAAGGGCGTTTCTTGATAGTGTTACTGATGTCCGGTGTTTTGGAGCAGAATTGCAAGGGTAGTCGACGTTTCTGGAGCAGTACCGAAATAGCCTAAACATTCTACGGCAAGGATACGCGAGGTCGTCTTGGGCTCACAGGACCACAGCACGTGCGCCCCCTGACAATCCCAGCTGACCGCGTGAACCATAACAATTAAGCTAAGTATTTTGCTCACCATCTAATCCTGTGTTCTTCATCCATAATTCTGTCTACTCCAGTTTCAAGAACTAGCGTCATAATATAAAGGTCAAGTTTAAAATAATTACTGTACCTATAATCTATGATTTAAGAAGTAGGCTAGCAGCTACATTCCTACCCTTTTGTGTTAACTGTACAACCAAATTCAATATATATTGTTCAATATTGTAAGCTTATAAATTATACTCTCTGTGAACCCTCTAACTGTGGTACCTTATTGAATTCTCCAATCATCACACACACCGTTCATATGTGAACTGGCGCCCTGGGATACCATCCAATTGTCTCGTGAGCCTCCGCTGAACCGCCGGTGGGTAAGGTTGACTTCACCTGCTACAAGATAGTCGTCCGCCACAGTCAACATATTGACAACGGTCACGCAAATAGCTAGCAAAGAATGAAAGCGTATGTGGCGTGCAACCCACACCAGCCAATTTCGCCAGAAGAACGTCATTATCTACGGTGTCGAACGCTTTTCGGAAATCAAAGTAGGCAACATCCACCTGAACACCGGCATCCACAGCTGGCACCAAGTGTGTCATAAGGTGCAGCAAGTTCCCCGTTGTCCCACGCCCAGGCCGGAACCCGTGCTGGGCGTCGGACAACAGAGCACTTATTTGTGGATACAGGCTGCTGTGAACTGTCGACTCGAACACCTTAGCAGTAGTAGACAATACAGCCACCGGTCTATAGTCACTTGCCGCTGAACCTCCGCCACCCTTCGGTACGGGCACCACCCGGGTAAGTTTCCACCGGTCTGGAAATCTTGCAGTCCTAATACAGGCATTGAATATATGCAACAATGGATCGACCAACACCGCCCGACAGTCCAGGATACCATCCGGTCCGGCCGAGGGCTTAGGTGGCAGACGTAACAGGGCGCGGCGCACATCTGTGTGGCGTAAACATGATAGGTGCACCCACTCGCTCGTCGCGGATCCTGCAGCGGCGCTCGCCGCCGCCACGTTCAGCTCGGGAGTTTTCTCACTGTACACTGTGTGAAAAAATCGAGCAAACTCATCGGCACATTCAAATTCGGACAATACTCGTCCATCTTTAATAATTTCCCGTTGACTTGAACCGATTTTCCGAGATCTGATGTAACCCCAAAACGCTCGCGGATCATTTGCCAAGTGTGACCGCCGCTATTATTACCTATCGTATTACACTGAATGAATTCACAATAGGACATGAAATATTCATAATAAGCACGTATATTCTTACTGTACGAATACATGTTAAAATCGCCTAATATAATAAATTTAGATTTATATTTAATACATAATTTTTCTAATATGCCAAATATCAACATGTATTCGTTATCTTCAGTCTGCGGCGGAGTATATACAACACAGCAAGTAAATAGATAATGGTTTTGTACGTACACAGAAGCACAAATTAATTCGAACTTACAAGTGTCTACATCCAGATCATCCGGCACAGCCACTCGTCGTAACTCAAACCGTGGTGTTGCCACTAAAAATACACCTCCCTGTTTGCGCCCATCCGCCCTGTCGCAACGTAATATTTTGTGTCCGGGTAGCACAAACTCAGCATTTGGAATAGCCTCACAAAGGCCACTCTCGGTAATAGCAAACAAATCAGATTCTGATGATTCTAGAAATGACAAAAATTGTGTAGTCTTTGTCCTAAGTCCTCTAACATTTTGATATAAAAGTTTTATATACCTACTCTGCTTCGGAAGTGATTGTTTTGGTTGATCGACGAAAAAAGATCCATTCGCTAAATTCCGCGTTTATTGGCCATATATCAGGGTCACAGAGTTTCTCATAGTTGCTAACTGTAACACCAATTTTGAATGATGCGTAGTCCCGTTCCATTTTAGGTTGTAATTTCTGAACCAAAATTCCAGTCTCGTTTCCCAATATTTGCTTGATGTACTCTTTAATTCTGTCTTCTGTAGTGTTTTTTTCCAATCCCAAACATGTAAAAATTTTGTACGTTCAACTGCCCTTAGAGAAGCAATTGAGCTATTTCCTCCTCTTTTTATAGGGTTACTTCTTCTATTATTTTTTTTAACTTCCACCCAATCATTGTCTTGGTAACCCGCTGGTTGCCTGGCTACCATGGCGTAAGAAATCGTAGGCACCTCCAAGGGTTTCTGCGGCACTGGCAAACTGCACCTGTGATTGTCCACACGCCCAATGTTAGACAACACAGATGGTACAGAGGCACCGTTAGGTATTGAGTCCCGTTCTAAACATGTGTTGGTACCAATATTTTTACTTTCCTGTCTATATACCTGTCTCTCTGACTCTAAAATTTTAATACGTTGCTCATACGCACTGCACTTCATATTAGCATCTTTTAGTTCTTGCCTTAGCTTACCATTTTCAAGCGCTAGTACCGCCACCGTAGCTTTAATTTCCTGAAGAATGTTTGTTTCAAAAGCACTAATTTTCGCCATGATTACGCTATTCACCTTGTTTCATTTTTTTTCAATTAAAAACTTTGCAATGAAAATCGCTTAAACGAAAGATATTATGCCGGAACCAAGAGACCTATGTTGTCCAACTGAGCCACTAAGACGGCATGCAATGCAGGCAAAGAGCCGACGACGTCAAAAGTTAACCTAGACTGGTGTCTCGAATGACACTATGACACTACCCGAAAGCTGTGGCGCTTATCAATGTGTTAAAACTCGAGGGAACACGTAACGTACGTAGCACGCCATGCTCTGTGTTCAACGTTGATAAGTGTAATGTCTGAGCCAGGACGAGCGAGTGTCAAGTGCGTCGAACACAACGTTAGTATACATTATGGTGCACTTAAATAGTTGCTATAGTTGTCTGTTGTTGTTTCTCATACCTCTATGTAATTTTAACGACACTCTCCAGTATAATCAAATAAATTAAAACTGTCTTATATAATATGACAGAGTTAATCTCGAACATTTAACACGTGAACAATCTTAATAAGAATTTCCCTTTGAAAGAATTCGTTTAAAAGCGCAGAAAGCTTGATAAGTGAAGAACAAACACAATGAGCGGTGTCGCGCAGTTTATAGTGTACTAACAAGTTAATAGTGCACAAAGGGCAAATGTATGCAGATTACTGAGATTTCACACGGTTAAAGGTTCCGCCCTTTTCTTTGTTATGCAAATTAGTCGCAATTAGGGGCTGTTTTAGAACCTCGCCGCTGTTCTTAAATGAATTAGGTACTCTTACCCCTTTTAATTATAAGTATTAAAACTTCAAAACTATAATTACTTCCTTGGCGCATTATTTGAGTGATTTATATAAAGTTCATTCATATCGATCATTTTATCTTTTCTTTTTTTTTTCTTTTTATTCTTTATTGTACATCATATTAAACATCATACATTATTACAACAACAATAACACACTATGCACAAAGGCGGGCTTAAGTCAATGGATGACTTATCTTCCAGCAGACCCAGAGTTAAATAGGATAGGTACAGATTTTAGAGAGAAGAGAAGCAAACACCGCGTTACATAACTTAGAGAGTACAACACAACAAGACTTTAGTAAGTTACAATCTTATTAAATCAATACATATAATAAAATATTAACTGTTCGCGGTCTGTACAAGGACGATATATATGAGAAATTGGTGCAGGGGGGCTTTATAAACGCAATACTAATATACTAATAATAAACCCCAAAATAAGGTTTTTAGAATTTTTGTCTGTTTGTATGTGTGTCTGTTTGTCTGAATGTTTGAATACGCTAATCTCAGAAACGGCTTAACAGATTTGAATGCGGTTTTCACTAATGCGTTGCGGTACATTGAACTTAACATTTAGTGTTTGTTTCATTTCAAAAGGTTGATAAATAAAAAAGTTATGTCGATCTAAAGAATCACGCATATACCCAAGTTAAGCAACCCCACTTGCGGTTCTAACTAGGATGGGTGACCAATTGGCACAAAATATATCAAGTGACAGACATGACAGGCAGACATACTTTACGCCTATATTCCCGAAGGGGTAGGCAGAGGTGCGTTACACATCAACACTGTGCCAGTACTTTTACTGGTCCCACGTAATAGAGGGCAAGCGTATTGCTGATAGGGAACTTTAGAAGATCCATTTAAATCAAAATTACCGCAGCCAGGACAGTTGTTACATACCACTAATATATCTGCAGTCTGAGTAGCTCAGTAATAAATAACTCTGTTTGCAGATTTGATTTCCACTATTTGCTGTTTTATAAGACCTGTGTATACATAATATATTTACATACTTATAAAAATATATAAAAAAAGGGGAAATGCGTGTCAGAAAGCACAAAAGGTTCCGGGACAAAACGGCAAAATAATCTGTTTTTTAGTATTGTCAGTCTCCGTAATATTATTTACTATACTATATTAAATATAGAGAGAGTTGAAATAATAGTGGTATGTAAGGTTGCTGCCTGTAACTGTATAACTATTATCGTATACGACTCATCTCTAAGTCGAGTGAGAATGCCTCGAAGAAAATCGAACTTCAGCCAATGCAGCAGAAATGATAAAAGGTGAAGATTATATCGATCTCAGGAATCTGTAGAGGATCATGAAGCAAGACTTACTGCATCTCAGGAACGACAGGTTTAGGTTACGTGCTTCAGAAACGTCACTTCAGCCAGAATCACGACACAGCGTTCTCAATTGATGGCCTATCGAAATCGAGAGAGCAGTGAACAGCGTGAGGTACGTTTATCCGCCGACTGTGAGGCTCACACCCTGTCACGTGAATCTGAGACCTTCACCGACAGGGAATCTCGCTTGAGTTCTCAAAGAGTGCTGTCGGCACGAAGTCGGTCTCAGGAAACCAATGAACAACGCGAAGCGCGTTTGACTGCTGATCGCGAGGCGCATGCTATGTCGCGTGAATCTGAGACTTTCGCCGACAGGGAGTCTCACTTGAGTTCAAAAAGAGTACTGTCGGCAATAACTCGGTCTTGAGAAACCAGTGAACAACGCATTAAAATCAGTTAAGCCGTTTCTGAGATTAGCGAGCGAAAAAATTCTAAATGGGACAGCAAATTACAGTGATTGTTAAATATAATTACTATTGGTACACACTATTAGGTACCCCAATGTATGTACTGATACAAACGCTGGCTGTGTCCAAACACCGTTAATCAATACATAATAATAATCAATACATTGTAAGTGGTCAATTTCTGTACATCGAAGATATAATAAAGAAAAAGTTGTAGGGGGCTTTCTGGAGGCAATAGTACCCAAAACAATGGTTTTTAGAAATTTTGTCTGTTTGTCCGTGTGTCCGTTTGTCTGTTTGTCTGAATGTTTGAACACGCTAATCTCAGAAACGGCTTAACCGATTTGAATGCGGTTTTCAGTAATTCGTTGTGGTTTACTCAATTTAAACATTTTGTTTTATTTCAATCGGTTCATAAATAAATAAGTTATGTCGATCTAAAGTACCACGCAGGCGGAGCTGCAGGCAACAGCTATACATAATAAATCAGTAACTGGTGATCAAGAAAACTATAACACGCAGGCGGAGCTGCAGGCAACAGCTAGAATCTATTACTTATAATAAATCTGTAGAAGTGAAAATTCTGTACATTGAAAATATCAAAAAAATAAATGGCAGGGGGTGTTACTAGACCGACACCGAAACCAAAAATGTGATAAAAAAAATTTTTGCCTGTCTGTTTGTCTGTTCAGGCATCACGCAAAAACTACCGGTTCGATTACGATGAAACTTGTTATAATTATTCTTTAATATCCTGGGCACCACACTGGGTACTTTTTATCCCGGAACAGTATATTATTATACAATAAGAAACAAACTTAATTTTGCGGTTCGATCCCTAGACCCGATAACTGTACCAACCGCAAAAAATAAGTTTGTCGTAGGTTTTTCTTTTTTTTAATATTGGGTTCACCAAATTGACACCGCCCGCCTGGTGGTAAGTCGTGACGACGTCTAGCGATTGTGGGCTACTCTCACAGCACACAATACTATAGAGAGTGGCCCTCAACTTGACGACCTACTGAGATGTGCCTCTTCACGCTCCGCTTAAAGAACCCAGGATTACATGTGGGAGGAAACACCTGCGCACGTGTTTTCACTATTGTTCGGTAGAGAAACGAACGTTTAAAACGTTGGGTTCTCGCGAACATGCTAGCCACTGTGTGGGAGTGGCATCTCTGCCCGGCACGCGTTGTTCGGGATCGGAAGGAAGAGGGTGGGATCAGATTGAAAAGCACTTCAGAAGAAAGCCATACAATTCAATGGACTATCACACACGACGAAGATCATCATTCACCGAGCCTTTTCCCAACGCAGTTGGGGTCGGCTTTCCAGTCTAACTGCGATTCGGCTGAACTTCCATATTTTCCGTGAAACGACTGCCATCTGACCTCCACAACCCATAGGCGATAACGAAGTTCTGTAGTTAGCCCGGTCGGATTTTTGATTTAGGGCTCCAACTACCCCTAACGATTGCCATAGATGATCGTATGACAACCGGGACCGACGGCTAAATGTGCTCTCCGAGGCACGGAGGGGTCTCAGTGTCTTAAGCAATGGTCACCCATCCTAAGACCGGCCTGACTCGATGTTGCTTAACCTTTGCAATGTGTTAACATTGTCGGTTACCACTAGACCACGAGCCCCTCTAGATATTAAATAATATTTCATATTTTCGTATCTTAATATTAATTTTTATGGTATAATCAATCAATACATATAATAAAATTGTAACTGTTCGCTGTCTGTACAAGGAAGATATGGATAAGAAATTGATGCAGGGGGGCCTTATGAACGCAATAGAACCCCAAAATAAGGTTTTTAAAATTTTTGTCTGTGTGTCTGTGTGTCTGTTTGTCTGAATGTTTGTACACGCTAATCTCAGAAACGGCTTAACTGATTTGAATGCGGTTTTCACTAATGCGTTGCGGTTCATTCAACTTAACATTTAGTGTTTGTTTCATTTCAAAATGTTGATAAATAAAAAAGTTATGTCGATCTAAAGAATCACACATAAACTCAAGTTAAGCAACCCCAGTCGCGGTTCTAACTAGGATGGGTGACCAAATGGCACAAAATATATTAAGTAACAGACATGACAGGCAGACATACATTACGCCTTTATTCCCGAAGGGGTGTTGATGTGTAACGCACCTCTGCCTAGAGGTGCGTTACACATCAACACTGTGCCAGTACTTTTGTTGGTCCCACGTAATAAAGGGGATAGGGTTTTACTGATAGGGCACTTTAGAAGATCCATAAGTACTATATAATTTAAATCAAAATAACCACAGCCAGGACAGGTGTTACGTACCACTAATATATCTGCAGTCAGAGTCGGTCAATAATAAATAACTCTGTTTGCAGATTTGATTTCCACTATTTGCTGTTTAATAACACGTGTGTATACATAATATATATACATACTTATAAAAATATATAAAAAAGAGGAAATGCGGTTACTAGCCCCGAGGGTGCTGAAGGTGGTAACCTTGAACTGTAGCGTTTTTTTCGTTCCATGTATTTATGAAAAGCAGCGCAGACAGGAGGAGCCCTTGGGAAAATGTCCTCTGGCTCTGGGCTCTAGAGGAGGCACAGGATAGTTTTGCAAGGTGTGGAGGACGGATAAACTGGTCCTGATCTGGAAAGCAGGGCGGCTGGTGGATTCACCGCCTGGTTACCGGCCGATCGTGTTGCTCGATAAGGTGTGTAAGCTTTTTGAGCGGATTATCGCGGAACGCCTCGTCGAGCATCTCACGCGTGTGCACCCAGACCTGGTGGACAACCAAAATGCTGCTCCATCGTGAACGTGATCATTCGCGTGAAGCCCTGGTGGAGGAAGCAGTGTCGCGGAGCGAGGTGGTGTTGACGGTGTCTCTTGACATCGCCAACGCCTTTAACACCTTACCCGGAAGCTGCGTTAGGGAGGCACTGGTCTACCACGGAGTGCCTCTCTTCCTCCGTCGTATTGTTGGGGCATATTTATCCGAGAGGGCCAACTCGGTGAGATGTGTAGTGCGGTGTTCCTAAGGGGTTGGTCCTGGGACTTCTCCTATGGAACATCGGATACGACTGGGTGCTCCGGGGTGCCTTGCCTGAGGGCGTCGGCGTAACTTGCTACACCGATGATATCATTACCGGGCACGGATGTTTCGGTAAGTATCTGTTCCACATCTATCGTGAGGTCACACCTCAATATCGGAGGCGAAGCTTCATAAGCTGAGGGCTGCATGCCCGATTAACAAGTTTGAACAATTTATCTTTTTTACCTAGTTATTGTTAAATCAAAATGATGGGTACCTTTTTTCCTGTGTTTCTTGAACTTTCAGCTTATTTATTAGCATGGTGGACGAGTTTACCAAAGTGCACTGAAGGCATACTACTACTAGATAGAATTCCAATCAAACATATCAGCAGTTGCATACCTTCGGTGGCTTTGAAAAAAGCCGTTTCGTTTCGTGTAAGTTGCTGGAGGGAGCGGTTGAAACAAAGTTGAGCCTTGTGAGAACCTAAAGTGTGTTAAAAACTACTAAACAATAAACTAAACGTTAAAAAAATTATTTGTATTCTAATTTAAACCGCCTATACTTCTTAAGAAATTATTTAATAATATCTGCATAAAATGTTGGTGAACGTTTTAATTCTACCAACAACTGTTTTTCAATCGCGATCATTGACAAATCAGATATGCGCTCTTGATCCTGTGTATTTCTCATATAGGTATGAATACGCTTAAGAGAGGAGAGGAAAAAGCCCTTTCGGCGGAAGCCCTTGTTGCGGGGATGGTAACAAAGAGGTAAGCTCATTTTAAAAACTGAGGGAAGACACTATCTAGGCTATTTTCATTATTGAAATCTATTAATTGGAATACGTAAGTTCTTTAAGTTCTGGGGAGGAATATAAGCAAACTAATTGTGCATTTAAACATTGTTTGTCAAAATACTGGGAGTAAATCTCAAACAATGAATTAAAAACTTCAGTGGGAAAATCTAAGTGGAATCCATCACAAAGTTTATTGTTTAACAATTGAAAAAAAAAAAATTTAAAACTTCGCAATATTGGTCAGTTATTTCGGAGGATATGTTGTCAATTACTTGAACGAACAGACGTTTGTGCTCTGTGCGAGCACAAGGTATATTGCGACGCAACCGTGGAGCCAAGCTATTTTCTAAAGTACTATCGTAAATACTATCAAATTGAACCTGAAATTCGTTACGTAACCATGACTGAAATTCTTTTATTTTATTACTGCAATAACCGACATCGACTAGCGATTTTTGTAAAATATTATACAAGGTGTCAGTTTTTTCAAATATCTTATAAAACAGTGCCAGAAAAAAATGAAATTAAAAGAATCTAATATGTAGGCAAAACTATCCGCCGCTAATATGGTATCCCCGTCCCAATCGAGTGGGTTGTCGCAAATACTAGAAAATAACTGACTAAGATTACTTTTTTGTCCATTGATAACAAATACAACTCGTGACTTGTACGTCCATCGAGTCGCTGGTGTATGGGGCAGTTTCTTACTACAATATTTATCGTAAAATTCGGCACGTTTTGTACTATGACTGAAAAAATTACCAAAACTATGGAGAGCGGAAAAAAATTAACTAATTTCTCCAATTCTATTACAAGATTTTGATAAAACTAGTGCTAGAATATGTGCATTACACCATATATAAGTTGCCTGTGGTAAACATCTTCAATTTTTTGTTGTACTCCATTTCGTACACCAGACATGACACTTGCACCGTCGTAACTTTGTGCTATTAATTTAGCGGTGCAGTCATGTTAACGTAATGACTCTAAAATTATATTTGAAAGGCTGTCAGCTGTGCGACTTTCAGAGACATCGATAAATCCTATAAACCGATCTTGAATATCGGTTTCAAAATAATATCGGAAAATCAGGTGTTCGCGGTGGCTAACGTCCGGAGTTTCGTCAATTATAACAGCCACAAAATCCGCGGGTTTAATTTCGAACTCGACGCGATTTTTTAATACATCGGCTACAGAGTGAATAATATCGTTTTGAAATGTAGATGATAAATAACTCAGCCCGGTGTTGTCGCTCTGTTGACGTTGCATATGCTTTTCCAAAACGCTATCATATTTCGATAATAATGAAACTAATTCTAAAAAGTTACCTCTACTTAATAAATCTTTGGACTCGTCATGTCCTCTAAAAGGCAATTCCTGTTGCGCTAAATGACAAACTACATCTACAAGTCTTTGAAAAATACTACGGTTTTGGTCAACTTGCTGATTGTGTTATGAAATTTCTTCAGAAAATTGACGCGACAAATGAGTCTCTATGCGCTGTTTACCGAACTTCGTAAAATAAATTAATGCACTCAAATGTTTTTGTGATTGTGAGTGTCTTTTTATTGAGGTACTTAAATTAAATCTTCGTAACCCGTAGTATTCCATGCGCTATTATCGTTCGAAAAAAATATGCAAAACCAACAATATAACCTATTGGAATGTGAACATCCAGTAATTCAACTGGTTTTCTAAACAGTTCTATTAAACTGACGCTTATGAGTTTGACTACTTTGCACGACTTATGTCCAAAAAGAAAAATGAACAATCACATAACAATACCCAACTAGAGAAACGCCTAATCTGAAATGTGTCCAAATATAAATATGTCAAACTGTAAAAACTACCAAATATAGAAAAGTCTAACTAGAAATTCGGCCAGATATAAAAATGTCCAACCATAAAAATGACAAACTAAGTTATTGAAAAAAAGCAGTTAATGTCCAATATAGCAAGTGTCATAGGTGTGTAGGTATTTATCTTTTTAGATACTGGTCACTTGTGTTCAAATGCCTATTTAAAAACGTTGTTGGAAGGATGGAATACACAGGTCTGGCGTTGGTTTAGGAGAAAAAACTAACGACTTTGTCTGATCAAAACTTAATGACTTTACCTTTTGGTCTCTTAATAAAACGTTACAGCACCTCAAATCATCACAAGACACAAATTCTTCCATATTTAACACTAAAATAAACTAATTCACAACTTTTAAACAATAAAAAACAATTAAAAAAAAATTTCACCCACTGGAAAAAGCAATTAACGCGGAACTGATACAAACGCGAACTTGGTTTCGCACCTGCGCACTGCAAATCGTTCGCGCGCTACGCCGCGACCCGCAATTTGTACGTTGTTCAGTTTAAAACATGCATTCCAGGCTTTTTAGCGAGAAGAAATTGCTATACCAACCTATTAATTATTGTGTATGCATAGCGAAAATATCCATAGGTGTGAAAGCGAAAATGCAAGCCCGATTGCTTCGGGAATGCATTGCGTCTACTTACACCTTGTGCGAGCGAGATGGCATCCGCGCGCTCAAAAATCAAAATAAAAAATCAAAATATCTATATTCATGTAGGTCACAAAGTAACACTTATGAACGTCAAAAAAAGAAAATGCTTCTACAATTACATTTACCGCCAGATTCGCAAGGCAATAGGTAGAGCCTGTGAGGAAAGAACCTGGCAAGAAAAACTCACGGCCACTCTTTTTATTCGCCAGTAAATACAATGATTCTGTTACAACAATAAAAAGAGGGCGAGATCTCTGTTATTCACAAAAAAAGTAAATACTTAAAGGTGCCACATAATCTCAAAGTACCCATTCCTTACAATATCATAATAACTAGGTCGACGCAGTCGCGAAATGTACCTTTACGCTGCAGCATATATTTGAGCGAAGCGAGTTTAAATTCAAAATTCTGGCATCGTAATAACCTGGGTAATTCTGTAAGCTATTGATGAGTGCAAGAAAATCCGAAATCGGCCGAGTATTCGCCGAGAAACAATTTAACATAAATCGTTTGAAAAATAATTTGAGTCACCCGTTGAGAGCTCCGCTCGCCTTCGGCTCGCTTCGCTCAATAATAATTTTACAATAATAAGTGAGTTTCAGCAATAGAACAACATTTCAAACAGAAGTAGCCCCTATGTAGCTCGAGTGATAAGCAAGCAACTTATTGCCATTTCTCTGTATCGTTTAGATAATCTTTAATAGTATAATATGCCTTTTTTAGGAGGTGTGTCTTAACAGCCACTTTGAATTTATTCAAAGGAAGGTTCATAATGTTTAGAGGAATTTTGTTATAAAACGTACACCAAATCCTGCAAAGGAGTCATGAACCTTCTGTAAACGATAAAACGTCCCAACCAATTTATGCTTATTTCTAGTATTTATTGCATGTATGTCACTGTTCATACTGTATAAATGTATATTCTGTTTAACGAACATAATATTCGCATATATATATTGTGATGCAACTGTTAAAAAGCCTATTTCTTTAAATTTTTCTCTAAGAGAAACTCGTGCATTCAGTTTATAAATCGTACATACGTGCTCGCTTTTAGAGTATAAAAATTATCTCTATATCAGCTGCCTTGCCCCACAGTAAAATTCCATACGACATGACACTGTGAAAATAGCTAAAATAAACCAGCCTGGCAGTTTCTACATCCGTGAGCTGTCTGACTTTACTTATAGTAAAAGCCGCAGAGCTAAGTTTCCCTGCAAGACCCGATATTTGGGCGTTTCAATGTTATTTACTTTCTAGAGTAATACCCAAAAATACGGTTGATTCTACAAGATTAGGGGTATCACCGTTCAAAATAATATTAGTACCGTAGTTCTGAACATTAGGCATACTAAATCTAACACACTTCGTCTTCTTTGCGTTCAGAAGTAAATTGTTGGTTGTAAACCAATCCAGAACTAGTGCAAGTGAACTATTTACTTCGTCAAAATTCCTCAGCTTGCGATCAACTTTAAAAATAAGTGATGTATCATCGGCGAATAGAACAATGTCGCACAAGTTCTATACATAGAACGGTAGATCAGTAATGTAAACTAAAAATAGAAACGGACCTAGAATTGATCCTTGTGGCACGCCCATAGCTACAGAAGCCCCTAAAGACCGATTACCATTGATATCAACATATTGTATTCTATCATTGAGGTATGAGGCAACTAGGTCCAGTGCCGAATGTCTGATACCATAATAATTGAGTTTCCGTAATAGAGTATAGGGTATTATGTTCAACGCAATCAAAAGCTTTGGAGAGATCGCAAAATATACCAATGGCATCTTGCTTACTCTCCCAGGCATTGAAAATATGCTTCAGAAGCGTTACCCCTGCGTGAATGGTAGAACGACCTCTTGTGAATCCATACTGCTCATTGTGTAGTAGCATATTTGAATTAAACTGTGATTGTGATTGCTGCAATATAATTTTTTCAAAAATTTTACTAATGGCAGGTAGTATTGAAATTGGTCTAAAATTACCAGGGTCGCTTTTTGATACAGTTTTAAATAAAGGTATCACTTTACTGTATTTCATGAGATCAGGAAACACTCCACTATTGACACATTTATTAAATATTGCAGCTAGATGTGGAGATATACGTAGGTCACACTATAAGTTTTGCGTAACTTAAAAAAACAACATGTTAAAACCAAAATATTATAATTATTGCTTTTCAAAATACTCTAATCTTTTACATTTTAAACATTTTTTGATGCGATCGAACCATTTTTTAAAGCAGGACGACCACAGATCTGAAGGCATGTTTTCTACGAGTTGTACTTTTTCGGAAGCTAAAAATGACTTTGTTTTGTTGGCCGTGTGTGAAGAAGCGTTGTCATGATGTAGGAGAACGCGGCTTTTGGGTCGTCTTTCGCGAACTTTTTCTAATACCCTGGGTAAACAAATGGTAGAATACCACTCGGCATTAACACTCTTTTTTTGATCTTCAAGTGAAATTGTACAGATGGATCGCATTTTTTTACCAACGTTTCTCGCCTGCCTCACTTTTGTTGGCTTATTCTCATTTTCAAACACCCATTCACAAGATTGCTGTTTTTTTTCGGGTTCAAAACAATAAATCCACGTTTCGTCTCCTGTAACAATGTCATAAATAGCATTAGAATATCCGTGTTCGTACTTCAGTAGCATCTGTGAGCACCATTCCACGCGAGCCCGCTTCTGCTCCGCTGTCAGTTCATGAGGGATCCAACGACAACAAAGTTTCCGAACTTTCAATTCTTCGTGTAAAATTTTCTGGATTTGACTTATACCAATCCCCAATTGTCTTTGAATTTTCTCATAGGTAATCCGCGGGTTTTCTTCAATTAACCGCTTAAAGGCAGTTCAAAACCGCCCTTCACGAAATTCGTCATGTAAAGAAACTCGACCTCTCTCAAATTCAGCAAACCATCGCCTCACGGTGCTCAAACAAGGTGCATCTCTCCCATTTTAAAGACGAGCGGCACAGTCTTGTGGAGAGAGAGAACTTTTAAAATCATAAAAAATCATCGCTCTAAAATCTTTTCGATTTAATTCCATTTTCGTTGCATACGTGGAAATTTGATGTGTGATAAAAAACAATTGACAAATAATTTCTCGGCAATTGTTTTTTATTTATTACTAAGAAGGTTGCAACGTTTAAAAAATATAACATTCGAAATTCAAATAGTTCCGATTAGCTAGAAGTGCAAAACTTTTAGTGTACCCCATGTTTTAACAATAATGGACTGAAGCTATTTTACAGAAATACCCCACAAGTCAGCTGTCTTTTTTGAGCTAAGCGACTTGAATACTTTTATAATATCATTGGGGTTTACATATTCAAAGCTAAATATTTTTTTTTTTTTTATATTGGGTTCGCCAAATTGACGCCGCCCGCCTGGTGGTAAGTTGTGACGACGTCTAGCGATTGTGGGCCACTCTCACAGCATACAATACTATAGAGAGTGGCCCTCAACTTGACGACCTACTGATGTGCCTCTTCAAGCTCCGCTTAAAGAACCCAGGGTTATAAGTGGGAGGAAACACGTGCACAGGCAGGCCGTTCCGTGCCACTATCGTTCGGCAGAGAAACGAACGGTTAAAACGTTCGGTTCTCGCGAACATGCTATCCACTGTGTGGGAGTGGCATCTCTGCCCGGCACGCGTTGTTCGGAATCGGAAGGAGGATGGGTGGGATCAGATTGAAGAGCTCTTCAGAACAGGTAACATCACCAGCAGTGGAGTTCACTATTAATGGTTTTTAGAACTTTTGTCTGTTTTTCTGAATGTTTGAACACGCTAATCTCAGAAATGATTTGATTTCTTGATTTGAATTTGCGATTTGGTTTTCAATCGCTTTATAAATAAAAAAGTTATGTAAATCATAAATAAATCATAATAAAGTAACACGTAGGCGGAGCTGCGGGCAACAGCTAGTATTTAATAAATGTGTTAATAGTGGAGTGTTTCTTGATCTCATGAAATACAGTAAAGTGATACATCTATAAAAAGCGACACTGGTAATTTTAGACCAATTTCAATACTACCTGCCATTAGTAAATTTTTTGAAAAAATTATATTGTAGCAATTACAATCACATTTTAATTCAAATATGCTACTACATATTGAGTAGTATGGATTCACAAGAGGTCGTTCTACCATTCACGCAGGAGTAACGGTTCTGAAGCATATTTTCAATGCCTGGGAGAGTAAGCAAGATGCCATTGGTATATTTTGCGATCTCTCTAAAGCTTTTGATTGCTTTGAAAATAATAACCTATCACGGAACCTCAATTATTATGGTATCAGAGATTCGGTACTGGACCTAGTTGCCTCATACCTCAGTGATCGAATACAACATGTTGATATCAAAGGTAGTCGGTCTTTAGGGGCTTCTGTAGCTATGGGCGTGCCACAAGGATCAATTCTAGGTCCGTTTCTATTTTTAGTTTACATTAATGATCTACCGTTCTATGTACAGAACTTGTGCGACATTGCTCTATTCGCTGATGATGCATCACTTATTTTTAAAGTTGATCGCAAGCTGAGGAATTTTGACGAAGTAAATAGTTCACTTGCACTAGTTCTGGGTTGGTTTACAACCAACAATTTACTTCTGAACGCAAAAAAGTCGAAGTGTGTTAGATTTGGTATGCCTAATGTTCAGAACTACGGTACTAATATTATTTTGAACGGTGATACCCTTAATCTTGTAGAATCAACCGTATTTTTGGGTATTACTCTAGACAGTAAATTACAGTGGAACGCCCAAATATCGGGTCTTGCAGGGAAACTTAGCTCTGCGGCTTTTGCTATTAGTAAAGTCAGACAGCTCAAGGATGTAGAAACTGCTAGGCTGGTTTATTTTAGCTATTTTCACAGTGTCATGTCGTACCAGCGGGAGTAGGTGGAACGCGGCCGTGTCCTTCTTCGAGCAAGTCATGCTCGCGAAGGAGGCGGCTGGGAGGGAGAGGGAGCGTACCCTCCCCGCCGAGTTCCTTATTCGGCGACGAGGGCGCCCCAGACTCCGGGACTACGCCCAAGACTATCGACCTCCATAATCGGGGCCTGAGGACGGCGGGATTGCCACCCGCCGTCCTTACAGAAGCAGGCTAGAAGGGTTGCGTGCTACGGGGCCTTTGCCCCATAGCACGCTACCAGATTCACTCACTGACGCGGGATAAAACCCTACCCCAACGACGCGGGATTCTCGTTCCGACCAAACATCCGTAGAGACCACAGAGGTGGTCAAAGTCCGTCGGGCGCGGGCGCCACTGGATATACTCTCTGCTAGTAACCAGAGACGCCCGGAAACGACCGTTAGAGCGGCAGCGGCCTGGGCCGCGGTGTTAAAAAAAAAAGTGTCATGTCGCATGGAATTTTACTGTGGGGCAAAGCAGCTGATATAGAGATAATTTTTATACTCCAAAAGCGAGCTATACGTGCCATTTATAAACTGAATGCCAGAGTTTCTCTTAGAGAAAGATTTAAAGAAATAGGCATTTTAACAGTTGCATCACAATATATATATATATATATATATGCGAATATTGTGTTCGTTAAACAGAATATACATTTATACAGTATGAACAGTGACATACATGCAATAAATACTAGAAATAAGCATAAATTGGTTGGGACGTATTATCGTTTACAGAAGGTTCATGACTCCTTTGCAGGATTTGGTGTGCGTTTTTATAACAAAATTCCTCTAAACATTATGAACCTTCCTTTGAATAAATTCAAAGTGGCTGTTAAGACACACCTCCTAAAAAGGTATATTATACTATTAAGGATTATCTAAACGATACAGAGAAATGACAATGAGTTGCTTGCTCATCAAGTCATCACTCGAGCTACTTAGGTGATACTTCCGTTTAATACTCTGTTTGAAATGTTGTTTTATTGCTGAAACTCACTTAGTATTGTTAAATTATTATTATTATGATATTGTTAGGTATGGGTACTTTGAGATTATGTGGCACCTATTCGTATAACTAGTATTTGACTTTATTGTGAATAACAGAGAACCATAATTTGCAAGTTTACTTGGTCCATACATGGTCACGTACTGCTCTTGCCCTCTTTTTATTGTTGTAATAGAATCATTGTATTTACTGGCGAATAAAAAGAGTGACCGCGAGTTTTTCTTGCAAGGTTCTTTCCTCACAGGCTCTACCTATTGCCTTGCGAATCTGGCGGTAAATGTAAATTCTTTTAGTAATTTTCTTTTTTGACGTTCATAAGTGTTACTTTGTGACCTACATGAATAAATATATTTTGATTTTTGATTTGATTCGAATAACAAGATCAGCATCGTATTCATCGTTTGTGTTGGTGCAGTTTTAAAGTTAAAAACTACCTATGAGTTTATTTACAAGTGCAAGTGCAGGAAGGTAAATTATACTAATTATTTTGTTTGAATTGAGCGGTACGAGCATCTAGTTTCAAATGAAATCTTTCGACGCTAGTTCCTCTCCACCTCCGCCACGGTCGCGGTGGGTGTCAGTTTATTACTATGCAAATAGTCAAAGAAACTGTTAAGTTGGCCAAGCTGACTCATCTCGCCTAACTAAACGAGATGAACTACTTTAGCGCGTACCAAGTACCAAGAAAAAGTTTGCGCTTGGAGTGTTGATGACTTACTAACCGTAATGGCTTCATTCCACATGCAATCTAAATTGCTTTAAGTTCAACTCACTGTTGATTTGTACGTCACTGCTTAAGTGTCTAAGTGCTATGTACGGAAATACATAAATAGTTCTGGATACTGTCTATATACCTAGTCGTAACACACAGACTGTTCGGGCGGACAAATACGCTTTATACACCCACGTTTCGTTGATCCGCTTGGGACGTACGTATAGACGGAAAGTTTGGGTCTTGGGTAGCCAGAGTCTCGTCCAGCTCTTGTGCGTGTTGGTGTCTGGTGTGGCAAACACAACTTGAGCACTGTTCTAGGTGAGTCTCCTTACTATCCCTAAAGTACTAGAAGACCAAAACCTTGTTCGCCGTCCCGTTTTTGCAATATTTTTCATTGCTGGTCTACTCCTCTTGGTCGTAGCGTGATGTTATACCTAAATAGTCTATAGCCTTCCTCTATAAATGGAATTGGACAAAAACATTTTTATAATTCAAACCAGGAGACGGAGATTGGCATGTTCAACCAAACCAACTCTTCAGCTTTTTAGAATAAATCAATGACACACCAATAATGATGTGTCAGCCACACACAATGACGCTATACGTGACATAATGCTAACAAATCACAGATTTATTCCATTACGTGTGCTAACAACACGGAGCGGTGTGTCGGTGACCGCCGGCCGGCGACGCGGGACCGGGAGGCTCATCGACGTGACGAGGACACGGCAACCATCGCGTTGAGTAGCGTCGCGTCAGTGAACGTGATCAAGAGCGATGTCACTCCCCTGATAATCACAAATACTCGTACATTACTAAATCTATCAAGAAAGAAATCGTAAATATTAAGAAATTAATTATAAATAGATCACAAAAACTGATGTCATCGGCGGGACTCGAACCCCACGGCCTTTCCCTAACAGGGGGAGTGCTCTGACCAACTGAACTACGATGACCACTACCGGCAACATCAAATTTTTGCTTCATATCATATTCATAATTTCTACATCGCGCTATTAAGGTTAGCGTTGGATCCACCTACCGCAGTTCTACCGAACTAACGGTACCAGTGTATCGTGTTACAACGATATTTAAACACTCAATTTTTAGATGAATCCTTACCAAATCCATATATTTTTGTATTTTAAAGCAATGAGTTTGCTTAAACTATTCTTAAAATATTAAGAAAGAAATTATAAATAGATCACAAAATCTGATGTCATCGGCAGGACTCGAATCCATAGCCTTTCCCTTAAAGGGGGAATTCTTAACTTTCGCAATTTTGTATATTGGATAGTAGATGTACTGAGTGCTCCAAGTGTTCCAAGTTCCTACGTACCTATGCAGTAGCTACTCGTACTATGCGTGAGTCGATGAGTCACTCATAGCCGTGAGATTTATTATTTCCGCGAGCTCCAAATATAGGACCAAAACGTAAAATAAGAATAATAGAACCGTCGCGTCGATTGTAACGAGATCGACGATGTACGTCAGACGTGAATGTCTTGTTACTTAGCTTCCTACAATTTTACATATTTATCGGAAAATTCCGTAAATATTTGAGCAGTATCAATTCTGTTCGTCAACTGGCAATTCTTTTGTTTGATGGATCGTAGTTATTTAATAAAGTGAATCCAGAGCCCGATGTATTCTAAATATTTGCTCATTAGTGTACCAACGTGCGCCTACTTCAACGACCCTCTTCAAATACAACAGACTCTGAATTCCTCCTCCTTTACTCTTTATATATGGAAAAAAATATTACGATTTCAATATATTTGTGCGCTCAGTTATTGAATAGCAATATTGTACCAATACCTCCACAGTACTTGTTCTCTCGCCGGCGCGGGCATCCACACAGTACCATTCGGGTTATCTATCTCGCCGAATGCTCAGTGGCAGGCGTCCGGGGCCAGCCAACAATGGGCGGAGGGTCGCATTTGTGTGCTGTTGTCTTTTGCTCAGCCTTTAAATAATATGCAGGACTCGCTATAACTGAGCGAGTCTGGAGGTGGGAGAGTAGCAGAACGCAGAAGAGATGGGTAGCAAAAAACCAACATTTATTTACAACAATTTATTTACAACTGTTATTTACAAGTTACTATCCCCATGAAATCCTGAAAGCAACAAGTCATTACCACACGTGATCACAGACAACATTGAGCTCGTATAGCGCAGTTCTATATTCTACTTGTTCTAAATTGTGACATCTTTTAATTGAATGTCATGAATGTGTAGTTGACGTTATCCCGCAACAGCTCGTTACCATTGAGATTATAGAAATAAACCTTACCAGCCACTCGTTCGTACAATGTTACATAAGAACATTGCCTCAAACACAAACGTACATTTACATTGAACCAAAACTAACGAAACTCAGACATCCGTGAACACATTGTGGTGTGTATGTGTGTGTGCGTACATAGTTGTGTACTCATATAGCCATATGTTGTCTCTCGTCCCGTTCCACAAACACCGCAACAGTGCGAAGAGATTCTGTAGCGCTCGAGTGCGACGGCACGAGCCTCTACGATAATGCTACGAATGTTACGAGCTTCTACGCTCGCACTACGAGTGCAGTAACGTATTACATTATTATTATGTGCGCTGAGCGAGTGGCAGATGAATCAATGGTGTGACTGAGAAGTCTAAATATATTTATATCATTGCCCCTCGAAAAAGTGAACTTTATTCATCGATAACAGTGAATAAAACGTTCATTTACTCACAAGTGAATAATGACATTTGAATATAATTTATGCTTTCGATTGTCGGCACTTGGTGGAACATATAGTAATAGATTATGAAATGACTCACTCGAACATTACACAGTTGGGATACAAGATCCCAACTTCGTAACTCCAATTAAATTTTCTTTTTTTTCACTTGTTGTATAATCTACTATAACTTTAAAGATTGTACAGAAATAAGTGAATACTCTATAATAATATTATAAAGAGGAAAGAAATTATTGTTTGTTTGTTTGCATTGAACAAACTTCGTAAGAACTGAACCGATAAAGTAAATAATTTGACTATATACTGATATAAGGTCAGTTTCATTTCATGGGGTCCGTTGGGAATCAATTGTTACTACTTCAAATTCCTCACGGACCCCATTGGGGTCCGTTTCATGGGATCCGTTGGGAATAATTCCTCAGTGTGAATTGGAAGGAGGAAACAATCGAACGCGGGAGTAGTCGCGGTAACCAGCTAGTCCATTATTAAAAGGGTTATTCAGTGCTTTGTACTGGGGGATACTTCTTAAGCACTCGGACTTTGTAATGAATTTATGCATTATTTCAATTAATGAGTGGAGAGGCCGACGGTATCTTATTAAAATGTCGTAACGAATATACTCCTTTATTGTTCATGCGGTCAGGCTGTGGAACTCTAGTAAGTAAAACTCTTCCTCTCTTTAAAAGTAAAGTCAAAACACATTATCTGTCCTCTTTACCCTAGCTATATACTGTGTTGTAGTATATGTAAGTATTATATAGGACTGTGTAATATTTATCTATTGAAATATTATATCATCCATAGTTTATGTAGGTTTATTTATTTACTTGCGCTGCACACACTTAGGCCCTTTCACTTTTACTTCTCCTCTCAGGCCTGCTGGAAGAGATTCCTTTAGGAATAAGTAGTGCCCTTGTACTATGCTCACTTTATTATTTTGTATTACTGTTTCTTGTTCTTTGTTTGTATGTAATGTACAAAAATCTAAATAAATAAAAAGAATAAAAACTACAAATACAATGAAGCAAGATTTTAAAATAAAAACCAATGTGAACTTGTTATAATGCTGATTTATAAATTCCAAAATACCAGAATATAATATAGGAAATATAATCCCACACGTAGTGTGGACTGTTTGGACGAGACGGGCGAGGGCAGGGGCGAAGGGGGGAGGGGGGAAGAGTGGGGGGGAGTATGGGGGGGAGCGATGTGTCGGTGTCAGTCAGACAGTTAATGACCGCTCAGTTTATATTCGACCCAAACTCCGCTCATAAATAATTACACAATGAACCATCCACAAAACTCGACCTTTTATTAAAAGTTAAACGTTTCACTTTGCGCTAAACCTTACGAACACGAAGTGTAAGATTACTTGTTGCTCTTTAACTCTATAACGATGATACAATGTGGTACAATGGGTAGATAAGAAAAGGGAATTACAAAACTAATATTTTTTTTTTCATATTTTCGCCAATTTTGCTTCATAAAGCTAAACTAATATAATTGTGTAGGTTGTGTAGGTAATCATTGAAATCACTGAACCGATTGACGATTTTTTCGTAGCACCATTCAAGAGGTTGTAGATCCCGGTAATCTATTTCGGTGGAAGTTGGGAACCATTTTACCACGAGGGTGGAGCCATTGAAGCCCCGGCTACTTAGCATTAAGCATTATCCTTTTACAAAAATGAAAACTCAACGATAGGTATAGTTAAAAAGGCGTAAGTTGAGCTTTGCATTTGTGTGAGTGATCACGAAAAGAAGAGTAAAAAAGCCGTGTATGTGAAAACAGGTCACATTATACGTTCACGTACGTGTGTGCACACTCACACAAATACAAAGCTAAGGTTATACCTCTTTACCTGCACCTACCTCTTGCAGACTAAGATTCCAACAAAAATAGAATTCTGTTTAATATAATTCTAAGACAAAGGGCTTTACTTGTTTTTTCAAAGTGAAGTAAAATAATGTTCGAGCACAAGTTGGTCCCAGACACGGATCAACCTGAGTGACGTCACACGTCATGTGGCGGGCGGTGCGGGCCGGCTGGAGTGTACAGCTGCTAACTATCTGGTATGTGTTATAAGCGTGTAACTAAGTTCTGACCAGTAAATATGGTAAAGTATTACTCAACTATTGAATGCTCATGATGGTTAATTGTGGCTTTTACAATTTAATGAGATTTTTACATATTCACAGTTTCATTACGGACCATAAGTGAAAAATATAAGTACTGGATAACCATACTTATGGTTACTGCACTCCACTAAATCAGAGATAACCATACTTATGGTTACTGCACTCCACTCAATCAGAGATAAGCCTTGTGTTTAAGGTACTACGTAAAGACTGAAATAAAATATCAAATAAAGATAATCAGTTCAGTATAATTAAGTTCGAGGGAACGACGCACAAGTTCCATACATCTATCTAACGAGAATGATTGCAAATAGTAATGGCAGTCATTTGCATTATATTCAGATAGAGCTTCCTTCCATTCAGAGATCCTTCGTATATCTAGTTAAGGCCACCTGTTACTAATACGACTAAAAGTAAATAAATCTGAAACAAAACTGAAAATGAAGTCCACGTCATGGAAGTTAATCTGTAAGGTCCTAGAATTAGTATAATATGATTTTACTAATTCAGTCTTTAACCATTGTACGATACAAAAGGTAAGACTATCGATGGAAATCAAAATTGAAGAACAAAGTGTGGACACGGGGTTTAAAGTTAAAGTGCGTACTCATTTGTCTCTCAATACCTTTCATTGTCAAATTAACAGTCTGTTATAATACAATCAAAAGCGTGGCGAGTGTTGCTTCATCAATAGTTCAGTGATTAAAGTTTGAGACCACCGACCACGACGCGCGTCAATAGCGCACCTAACCATATCAACATAAGCACTTATAATATGGGTACTTATATAAATGCACAGATGTTAGGGAATCCGTAATTGGTTCACATGTATTTTTCCCCTCATCTATGTTACTATCTAAATATCTGTTATTATAATGAGCCAATTGGTTTAACGACGACAAGTCGAAATACATTGGAATAAAATGTAGAAAATAAAATTGTTCAGGAGAGTTATAACCAAAACGTTACTTGACAGACTTTGTACAAGTTGCAGTTAACAACAAATACCATACAAACAAGTAGGTAACTTTAATTTTTCGTTTACATGCAAAACGACCAATATGCATAATGAATAACGGTAAATTCTCACATTGACAGGTACGCATAACGACCAATACGCTTAGCGACGAATACGCATAATGACCAATACGCATTATGACCAACGGCAAATTCTCAGATTGACATGTACGCGGAACGAGCATTAAGCATAACGACCGATACCAACAGTTTAATAAATAATCGCTTTATTAAAGACTAGTGAAAAAGCCCGTGTCACCATGGGGAGTCAAGTATAGCAAGCATACATGTTTAGGAGTGTAATTAAATATTGGCCCCTCAAATCCATTTCTGTCTTCATTTAGCGTTTAGAAGTCACTAAATAAAGACGTGTTTCTTACTAAGTTGATTAAAATGCCAAAATAAATTTCACGAATGAATTGCCTGAATCTTTGTTGTAAAGCTTCTGCCGTATCTAAAGTATACAATAGTAAGTAGTATATTTGGGGTGTGTTTCCAGCCTGAGGTATAACTGATCCAATTCTACTATAAGATGTTCCATGTAGACAAAAAGTATATGGTCCACTGGATTGGAATTCTCGTAGACCTGACTTTTTGTAAAGCAAAAGCTAAAAACACTATTATACTGCCTGATATTTGTTTGAAAGTTTTTTGAATCAGTGTCTGAACCAATATACAGCGCCTTTAGTCCTTCTGGACATTCTTTAAGTTCTCTGGCTCCGGTCAGCACTACTTTTCCTTTTTGACAACACTGGCTAAAACCATCTCTAATTTTTTCTCCTTTAAAATGAAGTGCATTGCAGTACTGACAGCTTTCAGTCATCTCTCCAACTGAAAACTGAGGGCTTTCGTCCTCAATAGGTGTTCTTCTTGCTGCAAAATTTGACGTAGTATGCCGTTGATTATTATAATCTCGCATTTGATTGCGATTTGTATTGTTTGTTCGAATACTGCTGCTTCCTCTTGATCCTGTAGGGTTCCCTCTTCTCCGTGTACTCATTTTAGCTAAAAATAGAACTTAGTTAGCAAGCAATCAATGTAAAAAATAGTTGGGTCAGTTAGTAAAGAATTTAAAAAATTCTTAATATGTAACTCTATGGACAATATAACATAGAAAGAGCGCCCTTGACATCTAGTGAAACTTAACAAAAACTTTATGGTTTATTTTTATGTCTCCTGCAGTTTTAATTTGCAATAGACGTTTCTTCGGTTCTCATAGGAAATACATTTTACTAAACTTCTTTAACCCATCGGTTTAAAAGAAATGCTATAAATCATTATAACATTTTAGATTAATGTAGAATATCTTATGGGACATTCAAACCTATTAACATTGATTATTAAAAGTAACTTAACTTAACTAAAGTTTATACAATTGCGTTAACTTACGCCTCCACGTTTTTCATTAAGGACTTATTAGGCACCTTGTGAGTCCTAATGCAGTGTTTAGATTCTATCTGTTCTGAATGGACCTTTACTGTACCAATTTATTGGTTTAAAGATGTTTCTAATCAAGTAAAAGTCAAATAAGTTGTACAAATTTTGTTCCCCACCCCGTTACAATTTATCAAATCAAAAGAAACTCTTAATTAGATTTACACTAAGTACTAATTATTAAAAAATCGGGCGTGACCCCTTTTCAGGTTTGACCTAAAGAGGGAGAATAACCGTCCCAATTTAATTACTAACCAATGTAAAAGTGCTTCTAACACTGTAGTTAATTGTTTGCTATAAGTGTATTTAACCGCTGATTCTTAGGAGCAAATATAAGAAGCAAACAATGCATGAGACTCCTTTGATGGTCAAAATAGATTTCAATCTAGAGTTTAGCAAAATTTTTAAGGCGGGCCAAATGTGGACAAAAAAAAAACTTTCTGATGGGTAAAAACACGTGTGTTCTCTTTGAAAGGCAGAGAGAAAATGAGAGGAAGTAAGGGAAGTTGGGAGGCGGGTCATGCGTATTGAGATGCTGCCCTCTGGTGTGTCTTGGGTACCTGAGCTTATTTTAGTAGTTTTTGCTTTTTTAAGTATTATAGTGGGCATTTTTTGTAAGTTTTGTATTTTTTAGAACATGCCATGGGTGTCACAGTTAATTTAAAACAAACCTGAAGCAAATCGGTCCAGTAGTTTTCTCGCTACACGTTTGTATGTATCATATTATTATAAAGGATGAATGAACTTCAAAATAGTAAGATAAGATGCCTATCCCCTTAGTTCCCTTACCCATCACTAATTTTTATCAAAAATAAAAGAAATATATCCCTCAATCAAAAGAAGAAAAAAGAAAGAATATTTAGTCTACGATTTATTTTCATAAATTATGGTTGTAAGGTTAGTGTATTTTTAAGCAGTAACGAAGAATAAACAAATCATTAACACAAAAGAATCAGGTTTTTAAAAAATAATAAATAGAAATGAACTACAATCAGTTTGATGTTTGTCGCAAAGGACACAATCATCTCAATTACATCGATTGACGAAGTAATTAAATGTTTACTCTCCGCTGGCTCTATTAAATAAACGCTAATCAATGTTTAATTGCTGGTGTCTTTGAAAGAAAGAAAGAAAGAAAGAAAGATTTATTATTCCACACAGGTTACAAAAAATACAAAAACTAAAAAATAAATAATACAAAAAAAAAATATGAACCATAAATAAATACATATAAATACACTAGTGTGGAATAAACGGCTGTCCCTCAGCGTAAGGCCGATACCTCACCGAGACGCCATGGCGACGTGGCCAGCGACGTCGCCAACTAGTTCTCATTGAGATATATGACGGCTAACTCACTTGGCGACCGACTGGCAACGTCGCCAGTCGGTCGCCAAGTGAGTTAGCCGTCATATATCTCAATGAGAACTAGTTGGCGACGTCGCTGGCCACGTCGCCATGGCGTCTCGGTGAGGTATCGGCCTAATGCACGGATATCAGCATTTTATACTAAACATTTACATTTTAAACTACCTAAGCTATTAATTTGTGTTAAGTACTTACGTAATTAACATTAATAATTCTTTAAATTCCCACAGCCGCACTACCTATGTTACGACGTCGCTGGCCACGTCGCCATGGCGTCTCGGTGAGGTATCGGCCTAAGGCCGATACCTCACCGAGACGCCATGGCGACGTGGCCAGCGACGTCGCCAACTAGTACTCATTGAGATATATGACGGCTAACTCACTTGGCGACCGACTGGCAACGTCGCCAGTCGGTCGCCAAGTGTCATATATCTCAATGAGAACTAGTTGGCGACGTCGCTGGCCACGTCGCCATGGCGTCTCGGTGAGGTATCGGCCTAATGCACGGATATCAGCATTTTATACTAAACATTTACATTTTAAACTACCTAAGCTATTAATTTGTGTTAAGTACTTACGTAATTAACATTAATAATTCTTTAAATTCCCACAGCCGCACTACCTATGTTACGACGTCGCTGGCCACGTCGCCATGGCGTCTCGGTGAGGTATCGGCCTTATGCTGTCTGCGTGGTGGTGCAAAACAGACAGCGCTGGTTTTCAGGGACGGCCGGATAGTAGTTACATTGAAATGAAAAACGTCACGCGAACACAAGCAAACAAAGAGAAAGAAAACAAAAGAGAAAGAAAAAAAAAAAATATTACAAAAAACATAGGTATTAACAATCACAACTTCAGAACTTGTAAATATTATGGCACGTCCATGCCAACACAAGAGCGTTTTACCACCTTCCCTTCGCTTCCATTCAGTGAATGATCGAAATGAATGACGGAAAACAATGACACTTGCTTACTTACAAAATATATAGGACATGACGCGCGCTCGATCGAAACGGATATTTTGACATCCATCTGTCCGGGCTTTTTTAAAAATTCAGCCTATATTGCAGCCAGTAAACAAGTCGACCATTCGTAACAAAAATGCGCATTTGTGTAGTGTGCCGCATGTCGTGTCGTATTCCTTGTTGTGTTGCATCGTGTCATGTGCATATTATAAGAATTTGTCTACACTTGCGAGCGGCGCCGACGCGCACAAACTGATTCTGTTAGTACCTATACTACACCGCTACCCATGCATCGGAGACGCGACTCCGCCATCCCAATGGTGAGTACAATCAATACAACCTCCCCCCGCGGTCGCACAGATCCATGGTGATTCTAATATAACCATCATGATAATTGCAGTTCAGCCAAGGAGAGATACACAGTGCGGTGTGCAGTACAAATACCAAGTTTTGTACAGTGCCCCAATGAAAACTACATCCTGCTATATAGCTATATAATACAAAGTAACAAAGAAGAGAAGAGAAAACTAAAGAGTGACTCACAGAAAAGGGTCAGGGCTACCCCCCAAAGGTTGCACGGAAAAACAATATCAGGGACTGGACACCCGGTCACGTGCCGTCCATGACAGTACCCACCCTCCACGTCGCCCTAAAACTTAGGGTAAGATATTTAAATATATAAATATAATTCATAAGTAATAAAATATATACTCTTAGTTTGGAGACTCAATATTATGTAAACAAAGATATCAGTAAGTGTTTTAGATTTATACCCAGCCGAATCATTCCAAAACAATACAATGAGAATAGAATAGAGTAGTCCGTACCAGATAAACAAATATCCATAAATATATAAAGCGTTCTACTCAATTGGCACGGACGTGCGTTTTTATGTATCATAATTATACATTATAAGATTAAAATAATAATAATAAATATAAAGAGTAAAAATGTTTCGGGATGTGGTGTGTCTAAGGTGGATTCAGCTGACCTGCTTTGAGATAAAAGGTTTCAATACTGTTCGATAATGTAGTTAGTTACCACTCTTATAAATATATTCATTTTAAGGTGTTCTGTAGTAAATGTTATTGCGGCTTGCAGTAAATACACACAACGTGATGTCAATACTTTTGTCAATTTAATACAAAGATGTAATGCGAGTATATTATTATGCAAACTCGAAGTGCCTAATACCTTTGTGCTCCATCCCAGTCATTCACAGCACTCATCATCTCTCAATACTATAAAAATGCAATCATTTGATGTTAGTAAATACTTAGAAACTCCGCCGGTTTTCATTTCATGACAATTATTATGTTCAGAGAAAAATAGTTAAAGGAAACTCACACTGGTACTGAATCTAACAGGAGAACATTCCCCTGGGTATTAGAGTTGGATCCGGTTCAAATGTTTGACGCTAGTTATTTCGAGTTTGCCGCTCGCTATCAGTTGCATTATATGTAGTTGTGTAGGTACGAGTATATCCTCCGGGGAGACATAGACCGATACACAAAATGGCAAGCAAAGAAACCTAGTCCCCGTAGACCGTGTTATATAGATACAGGAACACTGGTGGCATAGCATAGAGTACTGGTGGCGCCATTATAATAACAAGCAGAAACAACCATAGGTACGAATAGTTAATACATACTGATTTAAATCAACTAAATAATATAAAACAAACATTAATGAAAATATAAATTAATTCTTGATACAGGGCATACCTTGAATAATGATAATACCTTTAAGATATTGAGGTTGTGTGAGAAGGGGTTCAAGTTATGTGTCTGGGAGCGTTTAGAGATAGTTCGGCGGGAGGTGGATACCTTACTCAATGAACAGACTGACTTTCATACATCTCCTTTGCTTAATTTGTTCGTGAATGGACAGCCACAGTAGTTTTGTTGGCTTGTGTGTGTTACACTATGTTTTCTGCGAATTAAAGAGTTGATTTTTGTTTTAATAATACCTATTTTGAATTTATTAGCCTAACTTAATATTTCTACCCCCGGTTGTTGTTTTTGACACATCCTACATCGCGCTAGCGAGATTTACATGTTCATACTTCAAAGCAACTATGATCTGGCTTCATATTTTGCTGTTCTCTCTGAGAAAGTCTTGAGAATGCCTCGTTTAGAGGTGAAACATATTTCGACGTTTTAATGTGTTCTATTTTTAGCGAAAATAATGCTATTATTTAAAAAAAAGTTTGAACATCATACTTACCATTGCTTTGTCATGGACTTTCGCCAGGTAACGCCTGATTCTATCCAATATTTGAGATCAGTTAGCATAACTATCCAGGCCAAATTATATATAAAGATCTTGAAGCTTCACATAACAGCTAGCCAGAACCTCTGGTTTAATCAAGAATGTAAACGTTTTGGTGTGTTCCCTAGGTATATATACCTGCGAAAAAATAGTAATTCAGCGTCGGCTAGGATTTCTATTGAGAAAGCAACATCAGTGTGGTTAAATTCTGAAATCAGGAGTCTGTTTAGAGTGAGGGATAATTTGAAGTTACATTTAAAAGTGTTACACTCTGAATTGTCCTTCAGTCTACACAGAGTAGAATTTGATTTGTTGGATCAGAAGGATTTTGGATTTGGCCCGGGATTTTGAAGCCAAATCCCGGGCCAAATCCAAAATCAATTCATAAGAAATTCGTAATTCAATCAAAAAAACTATATAATTTAAAGATAGATGGTGGGGGGATTCTTGAACGGAGGGGGCATGTGGTATGTAATCACATTTTTTACCCTAGGATCAAGAACCTTTCCCATATTCATCTCAATAATAATGAAGTGTCCCTTTTAAACAAAGGTTTAAAGTATTCAATAGCTAAACCAATCAATAAGAAATATTTGGAGCCGCTGGCAGTAAACGCGGAGGTCGCAATTATTACAAATAAGAGTGATTTAGTGTTAAAATCCTTGGTGGCACATAAAATCGATTCTGTTGGTTTGTCTTCTACTGTTAACTCCGAATTGGCTGCACAAAAGACGATTCGTTCGAAACTCAGAGATAATGAAGTGGTTTTGAGCAAAGCCGATAAGGGTAACACCGTAGTTTTGATCCCTCGGGCAGATTACATAACTAAGGTCAATGACATCATTTTATCTGATGATTTTCAACATCTAACTTTGAACCCTACCTCTAGGTTTCAGGAGGAACTCAAACTTTCAATAAAATCCACGGCTTATTTGTTCCCTGAGAATTCTTCGTTGTACAGAACATTGATACACAATAAAAATAAAATAAAATAAAATAACGTTTATTATCTTTGAAATTTTCAGAAAATTATTTAGATTCGTCAGAAGTTGGTGTGACTCTACCGAGGGTTCCAAAATGCAACGAGACTGAGAAGAGCCCTCAAGAAACTCAGCTCGGCTTTTTTCAAAATATTTCATCTTAAATCTAATACAGAGTTATTTAAAAAGGAGCAATTCGTTACGTTGTTACAACCAGGCAGCCTTGTCATCTAAGAAATCATTAATACTATAATAAGCTTTATGGCACAATTTACTTTTTATTAGTTTTTTAAATTTATTGACAGATAAATTTGCTATTTCGGTTGGCAGTGTATTGTACATTCGAATAAAGTTCCCCGCAAAAGAATTACTCACTTTATGAAGCCTAAATTTAGGAACAGCCAGTTTATCCTTATTTCTTAACTTTAGATTATGATTATCACTATTTTTCACAAACCTACTTTTGTTCTTGTGGGTATACAACACATGAACCCAAGGTGTCCTTTGTTATATGGCCTCCCAAAAATACACAAGGAGGATTGCCCTGTTCGGCCAGTGGTGGCATATAGGGGGGCTCCGGCTTACAATTTGTCAAGATATTTAAATACACTTATTAAGGAAACAATTGGATTTAAACCTAAATTTTCATTGAAAAATAGTATTGACCTCATTAATAAAATAAAAAATATCAAACTACCTTCCATCGCTAAACTGGTGTCTCTGGATATTAAGAGCCTTTTTACGAACGTTCCCTATACTGAATGTTTGGAAATTATAAGGAATAAACTAATAATTAAAAGAATTCATATAAGTAAAATAGAGGAAATTTTAAAATTAACAAAATTATGCATGACACAAAATTATTTTCAATTCAACAATAGTTATTACTTCCAAAAAGATGGTTTAGCTATGGGATCGCCACTGAGCCCCTTAATGACAGATATATTTATGGATTCCTTTGAGACGAATCACATGGTAAAAAATATGCATATATTATATTATTTCAGATTTGTGGATGATATTATAATCTGTTGGACGGGTACAAAGCGTCAACTTGGTGTTCTGGTTTCGAGTCATAACTCAGTACACCCTAGGATTGAATTTTCATTAGAAGAGGAAACAGAGGCCACTCTTAATCCTGGATCTGTCAATCTCTAGGAGGGGTGGGGTCCATGAGTTTGGTATTTATAGAAAGCCAACTTGTACAGAATTAGTTATTCCCTATTCTTCTAACCACCCTTGGCAGCACAAGATGGCTGCATTCCATAGCCTATTGAGTAGGATGTTGGCAGTGCCGTTGAGTCAGCAGTCATATGATAACGAGTAACATGACAAATTATCTCTAAATTAGAGATAATTGCACGTTATAACCATTAGAGTCTCTAGTCAAGAGCCTGAGGGAAAACAATATATTTACGGCTTTTAGAACACAGAACACCTTGAGGGAGTTGTGTAATGGTAAAGATTTAGTTTATGTTTCGCGGAAGTCAGGAGTTTATTTGTTACATTGTGACGGGTGTAATATGCAGTATGTGGGTCAGACTGGCAGGTCCTTTGAAGTCAGATACAGGGAACATTTGTCGGTCTTCCGCAACGGTTGTCCAGGGAAGTCCCACTTTGCTAGACATCTTCTTGATATAGGGCATACCTTGAATAATGATAACACCTTTAAGATTTTGAGGTTGTGTGAGAAGGGGTTCAAGTTATATGTCTGGGAGCGTTTAGAGATAGTTAGGCGGGAGGTGGATACGTTACTCAATGAACAGACTGACTTTCATACATCTCCTTTGCTTAATTTGTTCGTGAATGGACAGCCACAGTAGTTTTGTTGGTTTGTGTGTGTTAGACTATGTTTTCTGCGAATTAAAGAGTTGATTTTTGTCTTAATAATACCTATTTTGAATTTATTAGCCTAACTTAATATTTCTACCCCCAGTTGTTGTTTTTGACACATCCTACATCGCGCTAGCGAGATTTACATGTTCATACTTAAAAGCAACTATGATCTGGCTTCATATTTTGCTGTTCTCTCTGTGACAGTCTTGAGAATGCCTCGTTTAGAGGTGAAACATATGACGACGTTTTAATGTCTTCTATTTTTAGCGAAAACAATGCTATTATTTAAAAAAAAGTGCGTTGACACTCTGGCCCCTTCTGACCTTCCTGGTACAGCGGGCTGTGCCGGCGCTGCTGCTGCATAATACTCCAATATAGCATATTTGAGCCGTTTGGGGTAGAGACACTGGGACCTTGAGGTCCGAGTGCTTGTGGCCTATTAAAAAAGTTATGTAAATTCATGATCGACAGTTCTCAAGACCAGAAGGCTGATTACTATTTGGCACAAAGAATAAGCATTGCCATACAACGTGGCAATGCTGCCAGCCTTCTAGGGACATTGCCAGTCAGCGACGTGGCGCAGGAGTTCTTTGACGCATGTTAAAATTTAGATGTAATCTGGTATAATTAGAATATATGTAAACAAATATTTAAACAATATATTTATGTACGACATACGTAGGAATTTTCCAAATCTATACAAAGATAAATGTTTAGTATGTCGTGCATTGTAATAGTTGTTCCATTGTTTGCAGAACATACACATTTATGGGTAGTTTGAAAGTGCGATAACATACATAGTGAAGCGCGCGGCGCCGCTCGTAATAGCCGTTCAATGTGCTCTTGTCGCTGGAGGGTCGCCACTCGCCGCTCGCCGTGTAGTGCTCAAGCTTACCTAATCGTTATTACACTCTACAACTTGGGATTTCCACGTTACTTGGCTATTTCAGGCAGTTTATCCCAAGAGAATTATCTTATTAGACAATGATTTGTATGTGTGTTTTATTTCTTCTTTATAAATTAAGTCCTCTATAACACTAACAAACTAGTGGCCCGCTTATAGTCAAACAGTTAGACCTCGCTAATATTTAAACACTATTTGGAATATTCCCCCCATTACGCCCCCAATAAAAAAAAGCTCACGATGAAAAAATTGTTAAATCAAGGAACACTTTAGGTATGTTTTGTGGAAATTGAATAAAAAATGTGACCACTAACCCGGAACACATACAGACAGACACAAGCAAAACTATCCAGTCTCGAAGTGTAGCCGCCTCGCTCGGTCATCTAATGTTCAGTTTTACAAAAATGCATCGTAACATTAAATTAATCAAGTATTTTACGAGAGTTATAACGCGTACTACTTAAATTTAAAGGAGACTAAACATATTTAAAGAATTTGGGGGTGCAGTTATCTGGAAGGAAGAGGCGTCTAGACTTCTATCTCAATAAATAGCGGTAGGGAATGGAAGCAAAAGCAACATTCACCAGCAGCTCGTGGACTGACTGGGCGCGATACTTCCATAGGCCGAGACGATATTTGAGTAGGTTAAACAATATTATAATTGTAACTAAATTTAATTGCATGGGAGTATCCCTTATCCCAGGGAAGTCTTTGAATGCCTGTATTATAATCGATGTTGGTTTTGTTTAACGAACATCAACAACGACAGGGCAAGGAAGGTCTTTGTATCCATCATGTTTAATCGGCCTATTATAAAGGTTGGCTGCATAACATAATATTACTTAACGATAATTCACATATCTAATCCATCATACGATGTCAGCTATCAAGTAATATCCAATCCTCAACATTACGGGCATCATTTTGGTATGTATAGTTTATTACTCGTAGTACCTCTATTAAATATCTAGTCTACTCCTGTTCTAGTTGTATAGAGGAAAATAAATGAAGTTCAAAATAATTCATAATTTTCATTCATCGAGCCCAAAAGTTCAGGCAAATGAGGCAAATAAGTTTTTAGTTTATAGTTACGTACCTACGTATTTTATCGTTAGTCAGCGTGGAACGAGTGCTTTCATGTTTTCGTTGCGTTATTATTTTATAATAAGAATTGATTGTTCGTCACGTGAAGTTCTTATCTCATACACAACTATTTATATTGATGACGTTCTATATGAACATCTCGACATGCTATTTGTCTCCGTCCTCTGTTTATGGCACAGATAAAAGCTCTAAGTTGACGTACATGTATATAGGTTCTATAGTATGCGCCGCGTATACTTTCTCTCTTCACATTTTATGTGTCGTACGTCCCAATTTAGATTTTACGTCCATTTTATGAGCGAGACCTCGTTGAAGTTTTTGTTTATTTGAACGAGAACACGACACTTTATTTTGATACTCGTCTACCATTACTGAGGATAAGGAAATACTTATTAGTGGTATTTTACTAGGTATCGCTAGTAACGATGCATTGATATTTAAGGTATCTACTGGTACAACTCTAACACGATAATATGCAAAGAACGCTGATATTACTAAGCTCACCCTGAGTCAAGTGACACGCACGTGATGCAGCAGGTGTACATACTTTATATTATACATACGTTTTGCCTACTCTTACTTGTTGATACTCGTATCAAAAACTTGTTTGTGACAGGACACAGTGCGACCTCACCCTAAATTGTTTGTGACAGGACACAGTGCGACCTCACAATAACTAGTTTGTGACAGGACACAGTGCGACCTCACCCTAACTTGTTCGTGACAGGACACAGTGCGACATCACCCTAACTCAGAGGTTCCCAAACTCTTCGTTTCTAAGAACTTGAAGGTCTTTTTCTTCTCTCACACGATGAAAAAACACTATTCCGCTGATTTATTAGGATAAACCTGACCGGTTTTGCCCTATGGAATTATCAAGGGTGATGTTTTATTTCAGAGGTTCCCAAACTCTTTTCTTTCATAGAACACTTTCAAAATTTAACTGGATCCGGTGGACCCCCCCCCCCCTGCAGAGCTACATTACTACCAATTTTCAAATATATAGTTTCAATAGATCTATCTATTGAAACTAGCGTTGTGAACATCGCACAAAAAAGGTTAGAATTGATTGCTTGATAGGGTTTTATATTTTGATAATAAAACCGACTAAACAAGTTTTCAATAAAATTTTAATAATTTAATTGTTGTGAGTGGATGTCAAAAAAGCAAAGTTGTCCAATCAAAAAAGTGACTCCAGCCAACTTTACTTTTTTGAAATCTACTCTTACAGCACAAGAAGCAATCAATTCTCCCAAATTTTATTGAGAAAACTTTCCATTCGGAGTGGTAAAAATAAATATACTTAAGTAGTGTATTTTCCTGTGTTGTAGGTATTTATTCAAATATAATTATAAATTATTAATCTAATAATAATAATTATTATTGTTTTAACAATCGCAATATTATAATCAAAATTAAATATAGTACGAGTATAACGTAACTTTTAATTTTAATGAGAGGGATGTACTTGTTAAAATGACAGCAAATTATCAATATTGGTTTAAGTTTTGCGAGGAATAAGCGCAAATCTCCCCGTTCTGTGATATTCAATCTGCTCCTTTTTTGTTAATAAGTTTGTACCGGCACTAAAACTTTTTTCGGCAAGATTTGAGGAGGGAAATGCTATCAGAAGCTTTTGCACAATTCCCCACAGTCCAGAATATTTTTCTGGTATTTCAGCCTGCAGCCCAAATTTTTGATGTGACAGGACACAGTGCGACCTCACCCTAACTTGTTTGTGACAGGACACAGTGCGACCTCACCCTAACTTGTTTGTGACAGGACACAGTGCGACCTCACCCTAATTTGTTAATGACAGGACACAGTGCGACCTCACCCTAATATTGCCCGTCACCACAGTCACAGAATAGATAATAGTCAAGTAGAAATAATAATTTTCAAATGATTTATTTATGTACTTAATTTAGTATTTTTATAATATTGCTTTACATGAAATTGTAAAATTTTGACAGGATAGGAGAGAGTGTATCGTTAAATCACTAATTTTGAATTTCTATACATATAATGTTCCAGTAACAGCAGCAATAATCCTGAAGTAGATCTGATGAACCTACTTACTGCTACTTTTATGCTATGTATATTGTACGAGTATAACTAGTGGTCGCCCGCGACTTCGTCTGCGTGATTATTGTTCCCGTCGCCATAGCTTTATAAATTGTAGCCTATGTGTTATTATGATGTATAAGCTATATTATTGTAAAGTTTCATCAAAATCCGTTCTGTAGTTTTTACGTGAAAGAGTAACAAACATCCATACTTACAAACTTTCGCATTTATAATATTAGTAGGATATTATGTCACCGTATAAATATAATACAGTGTGTCTAGTACCAGTTCCTTACGTTAATTTGCTCGATGTACGTTTTCGTGATTTTCGGTGATAACTTTAGGGAACTGTGTGAAATGTATGTAACATGGAGGAATACGAAAACGTATATCATAAATGTAGCAACGCTTTGTGATCAACATGAAACTGGTACCTCGCCAATTTATTTGAATATTATAGCCCATAAACTGTTTGAATGTGTTCGTTATGGTAGTCAGGAACAGGAACACAATTATTTATTCAAAAACAAAAAACCCGCCGTTATAATAAATCATCACATTACTGGAGGAATTACTGGCATATGGCATATGGCATATGGCATATGGCGTATGGCATATGGCGTATGGCATATGGCGTATGGCATATGGCATAGATAATCAACTTGAATTTATTACTGACAGTAATATGTACGAGATAGTAATACTCGTATGGGTAATTGATACGTTTGAATGCACCGAACATTTCGATAAGGGAAAGTAATATTTCACTGAACTTTCTGTAAACGGATAAAATTAAATTCGATAATAAAGTATTGTTTATTTCAGATAACGTATTTCAAAATAAATGTACAATAATATGTATTAAAAATAATTGAATTGATAATTTTAGTTTATATATTATTGTGTCCTTTGTAAAACCGTGATGACCTTTGTAAAAGTGCGGCACTCTCTGACTGTCTGGTGGAGGGAGGTCTGCGTATCACTGGTGATCAATGATTCGTACGAAGTACGAGTAGTATACCGTTCGATCTCTCAACGTTTCCACAATTGCATTTACTTATGTTAAGGGTAGAACATGCGGCTGGGACTGGAGGTGGCTCTGCACAAGTCCGAGGTTCTTTGTTTCCACGGACCTCGGAAAGGTCCACCTGAAGGTTCCAGCATAACTGTAGGAGGCGTTAGCATCGGCATCAAGCCCTCGATGAAGTACCTAGGGATCGTACTTGATAGCCGGTGGATCTTCGGACCACATTTCCGAAGTTTGGTCCCCAAAGTGACGGGGGCATCAGTCGCGCTTTCGAGATTCATGCCGAATCTAAAGGAACTCAACGCCTCCTGCAGGAGATTGTATCTGGGGATCATGAGGAGTACAGCCCTATACGGGGCTCCCGTATGGGCGGCGAGGTTGACGGCCAACAACTCAACGCTCCTTAATAGAGACTTAATAGACGGTGGCCTCACGTATCGTGCGACACAGATCATCACCGGGCACGGAAACTTCGCGTGATTATCTGTTTCGCACGCAATGTGAGGTCACACCCGCGTGTCAACACTGCGAGGCTTCCAGCGAGGACACGGCATTCCACACATTGGTGGAATGCTCAACATGAGCGAGTCAGCGCCAGGACCTCGTTGTGGGCCTGGGCGTAGATACCCTCTGGTGGTCTCCAGCGAGAGCCGTTTCCTTCTGCGAGCAGGTCATGCTCGTGAAGGAGGTGGCCGGTAGGGGGAGGGAGCGTACCCTCCCGCTGAGTTCCGAAGTGTGTGGCGAGGACGCCGCTGACGTGACTACGCCCAGGACCATCGACCTCCATGATCGGGGCCTGAGGACAATTGATTAGCAACCCACCGTCCTTACAGAAGCAGACTAGAAGGGTGGAGCAAGGGCCCCGCAGCACGCAACCAGATTCACCCATAAAACCCAACCCCAACGTCGCGGGATAATATTAAGATTAAAAAAAAAAAGTTTGTTAGTTTTGAGGTATATGTGAGCCTAAAAAAACAAATAAAAATTTATTGCTACGTTAATCAAAACTATAAACAATTTGTACCTAGATATGATCTTACAAACTACTTACTTAACGTGTTTGAAATCACACAATTATTTCAAAACCGTTAATTATTTTAAATCCTTTTAAACGCCAGTTACAGCAATGTAGTAAGTATTGGGTAAACAAGCAAGGCACGTCGAACTCACAAAAGTACCAATTTGAAGTTATATTAAGTGGGCAAGCAAGGACACAACCTACTGTTCAATATTCAAACCGGCGCCGACGTCATTACTTACACTGTGTGTAATCAAATCAAATCGATAGGGTTTCTTTTCAATAAAGAGCGGAGGTTAACTATACATACGGTAATACACATACAATATTATAATCATGTCAAAAATGCACGAGTGAAACAAACTTGTGGGAAGTGCGCAATCTCGAATATAACATTAAAATGGTTAGTTTGTTGTGTGTAAATTCAAAATGCCGAAGGATATAATATAATGTTATAATATAATTTATAATAAAAGGCAACATTTATAACTGTGTCTTGGAAAGTCTGTGCATAAGGGAGTTTATTTGGAACGAGTAACACGACTAATATATTATTTTATATTATAATTATAATTATTTTTAAATATTTAAACTCTAATATTTTTGGACACTTGGAATACTTTAAGTCTACGCCACACAGCGTATGTGTGGCGTAGACGTATAATATTTATTAATTGTATGTGTGTACACATTCAATAAATTGTGATAAAATATTTTAAGTTTTAGTCAAGTGAGTATTAATTGATTACACGAAGTCAGTAGGTAGGTCCTTCTGCTGACAGTAGGCTACGTCTAGCGCGTGTGACACGTGAACACGTCGCACTAGTAGCACTAGTAGGTACACAATTAGGCAGGGCGGTCACGTGCAGCCAATTCCGTCTGCCGAGCGTGAAGCGCGTGACACACTCCGCACTATTACCTAACGGATAATTTCTTTCTTACTCGTATATTATTAATGTAACAGATAACCTTTTCTTAACCTTTGTGATGGTTTCATATTCCATTGGATTGGCGGACGGGCGGACGGACAGCGAAGTCTCAGCAGAAAGCAGCGAAAACAGGAACCCTGTCAGGGTTCCCGTTTTACCCTTTGGGTACGGAACCCTAAACACGTACAAACTATGCAACTATAACTAGTGGTTCTGTGAACAGTAGACCTCGCGTTATTTTCGCATTTTCCCCCCATTTCTCCCCCATTTTCCCCCCAATCGAAAAACTTTTGTCGAAGGGCGACAAAAGTTGCGCCTTGCAACAAAGAACACTTGTGCCAAATTTCATGAAAATCGGCTGAAAAATGCATTTCCCCTCCATTTTCCCCCCAATCGAAAAATCCCTTCGACAAAAGTTGCGCCCTGTAACAAAGAACACTTGTGCCAAATTTCATGAAAATCGGCTGAAAAATGCGGCCTGTAGACCGGAACTGACACACATACCAACAACGCCAAATCGGCCAGTCCTTGAGTTAAAACTGAGATGCTTCGCTCGCTCGGTCAACTATGTTTAGTCGGTTTTATATAATACACTCAATTGCTATTATAACTTTTTTTACCAGATGTTAAATAGGGATAAGTTGCTGATCCAGAAAATAAAAAGTGATTAATGTCATTCAAAATTATTAATAAATTAAAAATCCTGCCCAGTACGTGTAAGGCCAGGCACGGAATAGGGTTCCGTAGTCACCTATAATAGCCTCTATAACTCCTGAACTAACAGAGCTATTTAACCCGCTATAGCTTTAGCTATAGCTTATAGATCAGTACATGGACTACGATGAAGTTTTTTTTCAGGTTCTTCACGCCTGCCGTTTAGATTTTAGAGGGGAGGAGGGACGCTCTTTTTTCGCAAAAATATGCCCTTCAAAGCTTAATATCTCGCAAGCGGATACATACACCAAAAAATCACTTTACCAACCTCACAATGTTTTAAAAGACCTATATAATAATACCCCACACGAAGGAGTAAACGCGAGGAAAATATCATCCCCACTTTACATGTAGGAGAGGTATCCTTAATAAAAATATTTTTTTAACATTTTATTGTAGCACTTTGTCGGCGTAGTAAATATACATATATCCACGCAGTGTCATGTTTCTAGCACTCACCACTTGGGAGCAAAGCCGAGGACGGACGGACAGACATGATGAAACTATAAAGGTTCCGAGACTTTTACTACGGAACCCTAAAAAGAAGTTTAATCGATGACACCCCTCCTTAATGGACGAAGTTTAGCTTATTGCCCTGTTATGACATGTTGACAGTTAGTTTTCTTAAAATGTTGAAACCAAAACTGGAATCTTTTTTTTTTTTTTTAATTCCGCGGCCCAAGGCCGCGGCCGCTCTAACGTCCGTTGCCGGGCGTCTCTGGTTACTAGCAGAGGGTATGTCCAGTGGCGCCCGGCGGACTTTGACCACCTCTGTGGTCTCTTCGGGTGTTGGGTCGGGACGAGAATTTCCGCGTCGTTGGGGAAGGGTTTTATCCCGCGTCAGTGAGTAAATCTGGTTTCGTGCTATGGGGCAAAGGCCCCGCAGCACGCAACCCTTCTAGCCTGCTTCTGTAAGGACGGCGGATGGCGATCCCGCCGTCCTCAGGCCCCGATAAAACTGGAATCTGAGGTTTTTTGATGTGGTGAGGTTAGATTTTAATGTGGTGGTGTTGGATTTTAATTTACATTACATTATAAAAAACCTGGATCAATTGAATTGAAAAAGGACAGTTGCAATGCGTTGTAACTAGGAAGAACGCGTGGTACCTAACTAAAGACCTTTGAAACTACGCGTTGTAACTAGTAAGAACGCGTTGTAACTAGTAAGAACGCGTTGTAACTAGTAAGAACGCGTTGTAACTAGTAAGAACGCGGTGTAACTAGTAAGAACGCGTTGTAACTAGTAAGAACGCGTTGTAACTAGTAAGAACGCGTTGTAACTAGTAAGAACGCGTTGTAACTGGTAAGAACACATACTAGTTATCACTAGACAAAACGGCAAGTTATGGTTACGTTTTTAGGTTTTTATTCGTAGGCAATAATAGTTTTAACTGACATCAATCAAGAACAGTTCTAACTAATGCCTTTAGTAACAACGCGTTTTACTAGTTACAACGCGTTGTAACTTAAAACGGGATCTTACGGTAACATTATACTTACGTCGATAGAAATAGGTTTATTTTTCATTATTAAACTTTCAACAGTTCTGTTGTAGACACGCAACTTAAGTAATTAACGCAAAGAGTAAAAGTAATATCTTCAGCCGAAAGATATCAGCGATAGAGAATTAAACATCTCGGACTAAAAAGCAGAAAACTCATGACATTAAAAAAACATGACAAAATGTAATTCAATTTCATCTAGGATCCCCGGTTGTAGGCAAGTGAAAGTGTTTAGCGTGACGTCACAGTGGCGCGAGCTCCACCGCCTCCGCCCCGTCACGGACTTGGACCACAAGTCGCGTCGGCGTTAATATACGAGTACTAATGTGACGATGTCATATCGCGTTATATCTGTGCAGAAACTAGTCGACCGTAAAATAAAATTATTATTTCTGTTTCTTATCGTTTAAAACTTCCATGAAATTCCACAAAATTCCAAGACCAAAACAAAAAACAAAATTTCAAGACCAAAACAAAATTTCAAGGCCAAAACCAAATGGGTCCAGCTTCAGTTCTCAAGGTTTTATTTTTAAGAGAAAAAGAAGAAGAAGATGTAGTAGATGGATAGTAGGTAAGACATGTGCTGTTTGTTTACATGTGAAAGTTTGTGTCCAACAAAAAGAATCAATTTGAAAATAGCGTTCTTTTTAAATTGATAAATAACTAAAATCCCTGTTAAGTTGAGTAAAAACAGAGTGAATCCGGCGCCGCCCGCGGGGCCCGGGACCGCTCGTTGCACATGAGAATTCTTTTGTAAGTAGAGCTGCGGCCGCCGCGTGTACGCAACTCGCAGACAGAAAACTGTTGCGATACCTAGAGGCTACAGGAGAACTTTACTTGTATGGAACTTTGTTTCAGTTCAGAAATACTCTTTGCATAAATATAGAGCGTAGTTTATTAACGCCCTTGTGATAGAAGTGTGAACATACCGTTCCTGCGGTTCCTCTGAGCCTTGCTCATTTTGTAGCTTTATAAATACACTACCTACTTCTTTACCTTCGCAACAGTTTCATAAACTACTAGGTATTATAAGACACAGTTTGTTTGACTTCATTTATCTCTTTTGAGAATCAAAAGAAAGTCCTTTTTAGGAGGAGACTGGCAACGTACAAAATGGCAAAAAAACATTATTTCTTATTTCATATATTATGCATGTGGGCCGAGTCGTGTGCGGGACGGTTAATAACAATTAATTTCTCAGCAGAGGTAATTGCCCGCGGGTGCTATCACCTTTCCGCCTTGTATGGGATACGAATGATGACCTGCAGGTCAGTCATGTGTCGCCGTCATTTGTTTACATACAAAAATGTGCTTCTCGACATTGTTAAGTTACAACAGACCTCGTGTAGGTTCAAAACTACAATTTGGATGTGTGTTGCCCTCTACATTATTGAAATATGGCACACAGCCTGGCTCAGCCTGGAAACAGACCTTGGATTTTTGCAATCCAGGAATATATCCCGTATACGAAATGGGATAGAAATGTAAATGATGTTGAGCTTTAGCTAGTGTGAAATTATATTCAACGCTCGTTACGTAGAACTTGGTACCAGAGGGTAGTTTGTTGGCAAGTATATAACGTATTTCTTGTAAATAGTGACAACCCTAGGACTTCTTCAAGACGCAGATGATATTACAATAGACAATATCAAACTGTGTGAGTGGCGCGTGTGACGTCAGACGTGGTGCTCCTCCACAGCTCCGCTATCTACTGACACATTTAGAATACCTCAACAAACGTTAGGGTTGCCTCAAACTTTGCTTAATTTAGCTCTTCATTTAGAAGATAAATGACCATTCATATAGGAAATTTAATGATATTAAGCAACTAGGTTTTCCGAAATAGTGCAATGTAAATTTTTGCCTGGCATACTTATCATTATTTTGGATGGTTGCAACGGTGCTTGGCTTTCATTTGCAGTATATGCGAGCAGTAGACGCACCAACCCTAGGTAAGCTGCAGGCGCCCGCGCCCCAGGGCACACCCAGGGTCTCATCAATTATTCTAAACACATATCATTAGTTCGTTTTTTACTCGACTTGACCAGAAAGTTTCGTACATTCATATCATATCATAACACATGAGGTGTATTTATCAATACATGAAAGTATTTATTTTTATAAGACGTCTTTGTGCGAGTAGGTATTTGAGACGGTAACAAACACCACGCTCTGCCTAACTGCTCACTTAGTTAGTGTTCAATGCTACAGCTATCAGTAACAGTACAGTAGACTAGACTATAGACTGTTTCACTTGTTCCTTGTTGTTGTTGTAGATATTTGCATATTACGTACCTACTCATACTTCGTTGTTAAATTCGACAGAAGCAAATAGGTATATACAATATGTCTGTCTACAAACATATGTTGTGAGTAAGATAGGGTTACATTATTGCAAAACAGGAAAGTTATATTGTTTCCTTAATCTCTTGATCCCAATATATCGGGTTACATGAATAACGTCGGTCGACATTACGGTATTATCGTTATTTGAATAGTGTTTTACGTTAGTGACCTCCCCCTAGCTTGAGTATATCTATTTAGGAAGTGGGGATCACACGTTGAATACGTTTGTTTAGTAATCTAATAATAAATATACTTTATTGTACACCAAAACGAATTACACAAAATACAATGTATATGTTTAGTATATAGATACCATGGCTTGAAGCATGGTACTTAGCGAGAGGGTATCCACGCCCAGACCCACTACGAGGTCCCGGCGCTGACTCGCCCACGCTGAGCACTCCACCAACGTGTGGAGTGCGGTGTCGTCGTCGGAAACCTCGCAGTGTTGACACCGGGAGTTTAAATCGAATAGAATAAATGCAAGAATACAATAACTTGGTGCGGCCGCATTAGTATTAGTAGTATGTAAGTACTGTTCCCTATTCTGTGTCTAGCCACGTAGTAGGTAGCCACTCGCTTTCATGTCTTTGACCAACATATAATCGCATTTTGAACGTATTTAAAAAACAAATGATATCTGCGACAACTAGGTCCAAGTGACTAACATCGCGGAACTCCTCGAGATACTGAAAGTGCTTTATTAAGAGTGTAATGACGTAAGTGGTGTCGTATCCAGTATCCAGGAGTTCGACATGGAGATTGTCCTAATAATATCTAAAAGGATAAAGATATTTTAGTCATATTTATTTTTAGTCATTCAGACTTTTTACAAGAAATATTTGTAACGACAACAGAGAAATGAATCAATAACAATAAAGGAAATATAATAATATATTATGGTGAGTGTGACGTGTGCACAAACAGGGATATAAATAAAACTGGCAATATTCGCAAGATAGCAACACACAAACAAGCAACCAAACAACTAATCATAAGTTTGCAGAGAGTAGTCGCGACGCGGCGCGGTGGTGCAACACAACATATGGGTCTGAGCGGTGGTCTCACTGCTAGTGAGTAGTGACAACAGCTCCCACAGATAAATAAATGAGTCGAAAGCTTTTTCCAGAATCCGTTTGAATCTGTGTATGTTTTGGGATAATAAGCATTCATTTTTATCTACGAGTATGTTAGTTTCAATGTTATTTTTACGTGATGAATGACCGACAGTAAGGAGAGACAGACACGGTTACGGACTCTAAACACTTGGATTTTCCATATACATTAACTTCAATGCACTTTACATTTTTGTAGTTGATAAAACACCACATTGTAATATAAAGTAGGACATAATTTAACATTTAAGTGGATGTTTATTTGTATGGCGCCAGTTCTATTGTGTATATATGTACCGACACACTACACAGCCCCCGCGGTGCGAGTACAAGAGCTACAAATAATACGACACAAGGTTGTGTTATCTACCAACGTTCTGTGTTTGTTACTCGTATACAGGGTGTTATATAAGGGTTATATCAACCCGAAGACACCCCCATCAGCTGATTGACTAGAACTCCTTTCGATATGTGTCGACCGCCAAACAAGATAAAAAAAACATTATTACCGAATAAAATACTCTAGTTTGAACAACACTAGCTTAAATCAGCTGATTCGGTCATCGACATCAAGTAAGTAGTACAAATAATGCGCGCCTGTGAAAAACCTTCTCTCTCTCGCCTGGTAGGAACATTTTGTCTCTGTTTCGCGTCAAAATCGGCGTTTGAAATTTCCTAGTATTTTATTTAGTGGCGGGGCCCCAAGAGATTCGACTAAGTCCTCGCCGTCCACCCTGGACCCCAACTTGACCACGGTAACGCAGTGGCAAGTTGGGTGACCGAACGTCGATATCGAGACTTGAGTGGCCAACATTGCGATGGATATGCTTGACGAGACCCCCGGTACTGACACTGCCCTTTCCCGGCCAGTGTCAACCGACGACTTAATGCTTGAACAACGGACTTCGATGCCTATTGATTTGGGGGCTCGCGTCGCGCCGCCTAGTTGCAGCGCGACGTCGACGCCCCAAGGAAATGTTGCTGCTGGGACTGACGATGGGTCAGCTCCCAGTAGTGTGAAGAGTAAGGGCCGTTCTGCTTCGCAGAAGAGCACCCTCGAGAAGGAGGGACCGCCGCGCGACCGGAGCACTAGTTGCTCTGGATGGGGGTCCCTCCTCTCCAGCGATTCGGAGGAGGAGGTGCCGGTAAAGACGGTGCGCACGCGTCTCGGCGCCTACCGTATGCGCCCGCCAACACCACCCCCGTCATCTGTGCCGTCCCTGCGCAGTCGCAGGGATATCGGTGTGCCGCCCGCGCGGGAGATAATGAGTATTCTCTCCCGCATGAACGCGGCCATGCGGGGGAGTAAAAACATGTCGGGGAGGAAGAAGATTGTAGCTTCACTGGTGGATGAAGCCCAATCCTCCCTCGACAAGCTCCTCGAGCGGAGCGTCACAAAGGAGGAGGCGAAGCTCCGCAAGCAGGTTGCGAGCCTGGAGGTGGAGCTCACTGCCTCCCGAAAGGAGATGGAAGATCTCCGTCGGGAGGTCGCTGAGTTGACCAAAGCGGTCAAGGCGCCTCCTCCTCTGACGGCTGGACCAGCGCCGAAGACGGCGCCTAGGACCGCGCCCACCATGGCGCCCGGCTCGCCGCCGAAGCCTGTACCGACTACGGTGCAGGTACTGACGGCGATCGAGAGGCGCCTCGCGGTCCTGGAGGACCGGGCGTACCGCCCTCCGCTAGCGCGTCCCGCGTTTTCATACGCGGCGGCTGTTGGCGGTGCTCCCGCTCCGGGTCCAAGCGGCACACCCGCTGTCCGCCGCCCCGCTCCACCCCCGTCCGCTTCGGTGAGCCGGATGCCGGTCGAGACCGCGGCCCAGGCGCGGAAGGCCAAGGGGCGCGGTAAGAAGAGTGGCACCCCTGCCGCCTCGTCTTCCTCTAACGTCGCTCCCGTTGCTTCCTTACATCCTTCCAGACGGGAGGGATGGGAAGTAGTGGGAGCCAAGAAGAGGAAGACGAAGGCTGCCAAGAAAGCGGCCAAAGCCGCCGCGGCGAAGGCGCCGAAGAGGCCCCGCCCTCCTCGCTCCACCGCCGTCGTCCTGACGGTGACGACGGTAGGTGTGGAGAAAGGGGTGGGGTACGCCGACGTACTGAGGACCGTGAAGTCCTCAGTCAACCTCACGGCCCTCGACATACAAGGGGGGCTCCGGTGCAAGACGACACGCACCGGGGCTCGCCTCCTCGAGGTCTCCGGCGCCTCCAGCGGCCCTAAAGCTGACGCCCTAGCGGCTCAGCTTAGGGTCGCGCTGGACGAAGAAGCCGTCCGCGTCACCAGACCCACCAAATGCACCGCATTGCGCATCACGGGTCTGGATGACGTGGCCACGACGGAGGAAGTTGTCTCCGCCGTCGTGGAGGCGGGCGGCTGCCCCCGTGACCAGGTGAAGGCTGGAGATATCTCCTTCAGCTCCACTGGTCACGTCACGTCAGTCGTCCAGTGCCCCGTCGCGGCGGCACTGAAAGTGGCGGACGGACGAAGCCTCCTCGTAGGGGGCTTCCTAAAGGCGCAGGTGCACCTCCTTCGTGCCCGGGAAACCAGATGTTTCCGGTGCATGGTGGGGTACGTCGGAGTGCAGTGTACAGCGGAAGTCACCGTGGGCGATCGGTGCTTCCGCTGCAGCCGGCCCGGTCACAAGGCAAGTGCCTGTGACGCCCCGCCTCGCTGCTTTAGATGCGAGGCGGAGGGCAAGACCGCGGATCACCGGGTCGGCAGCACAACCTGCGCCGCCTCGAGGCCAAAACCTCGTCCATCCGCTGAGAGCGGTGGGGGTGCCGCCCTTGCGCGGCCAGTTGTTTCGCGGCGGGATGCGGTTATGGACGTCAATTAATGTCTGACGCCCGTATCCGTATCCTGCAAGTGAATTTGAACCACTGCCGTGCTGCTCAGGATCTTCTGTACCAGAGCATCCGGCAGTGGTCCATAAACTTGGCCGTGGTCGCCGAGCCGTACTACGTCCACCCGGGAAGCCCGGTGGACGAGGACGGCTCGGCCTGTTGTATCTTTGGGGGGTCCGCCGCAGACAACTCGCGCCTTGAGATCATTGCAAGGGGCCGCGGGTGTGTTGCGGCGGACTATGATGGGTTGGCAGTCGTGGCCACCTACATCTCGCCGAACATTGACGAGTCTCAGTTTGAGCTATGGCTCACTGAGCTCGACGTCGTCTTCGGTGCGTGCCGTCCTCGCCCTGTCCTGTTCCTGGGAGACTTCAACGCCTGGAGTGAGGCGTGGGGCTCCCGGGAAACCAGGGACAAGGGGAGGCTTCTTGAGGACTGGACCAAAGGTCTGGAGTTCCTCAACCGGGGGAAGAATGTCGCCACCTTTTGGCGGCGGGGGGGGGGGGGGGGGGGGGGAATCAATCGTGGACGTAACGTTCGCATCCCCTGACCTCGCCCGCCGTATTACAGGCTGGCGCGTGGAGGAGGGTGAGGAGACGCACTCGGATCATCGGTACATCCGGTTCGATGTCGTCCCCCCACCTGACCTCCCACAGCCGGTGGCAAATCCCCCGGATCCGCGTTGGGCACTTCACCATCTGGATCGGGAGGCTCTCCTGGGGGCATCCATCGTGCAGGCCTGGATTCCGGCGCCGGACCGGCCTGCCGATGTGGATGCCGAGGCGGAGTGGTTCAGGAGAGCCATGTCGCAAATCTGTGATGCGGCGATGCCTAGGGTTACACCCAGACCGGCCAGGAAGCAGGTGTACTGGTGGTCGCCGGAGATTGCAGAGCTGCGCGCAGCATGCATCTCCGCCCGCCACCGGTACACCAGGTTTCGCCGGAGGCGTCGCCGCCCAGACGACGCGGCAGCCCGAGAGGCGGAGCTTTTTCAGGCATACAGGGAGGCTAAAGGTAATCTCCAGGAGACAATAAAGCGGGCCAAGACGGCGGCCCGCGAGGAGCTCCTGGAGACCCTGCAGCAGAACCCATGGGGGCGCCCGTACCTACAGGTCAGGGAGAAACTCCGACCTAGGGCGCCCCCACTGACCCAGAGTCTCCAGCCGCAGCAGCTGGAGCGGGTCATGGGCTCCCTGTTTCCGACGAGCGCGGAGGAGCACGTCCCTCCGCGCATGGCTCCGTCTCTGCCCGACGCGGATAGCACCAGCGAAGACGACGTACCCGAAGTCAGGGTGGGGGAGCTAGGTGCGGCAGTACTCCGGCTTAAACGCCGGAAAATCACTGCCCCCGGACCCGACGGCATTCCTGGCCGTGCATGGGTCCTGGCCCTCGAAGAACTCGGGCCTCGACTGATGGGGCTCTTTAGCGCATGCCTCGAAAGGGGCCAGTTTTCCAAGGTGTGGAGGACGGGGAAACTGGTCCTGATCCGTAAGGCGGGGCGGCCGGTGGACTCACCGTCCGCATACCAGCCGATCGTGTTGCTCGACGAGGTGTGTAAGCTCTTTGAGCGAATTATCGCGGAACGGCTCGTCGGGCATCTTACGAGTGTGGGGCCAGACCTGGCGGATAACCAGTTCGGTTTCCGTCGGGGACGCTCCACCGTGAGCGCGATCATGCGCGTCAAGAGCCTGACGGAGGAAGCAGTCTCGCAGGGCAAGGTGGTGGTGGCGGTGTCTCTTGACATCGCCAACGCGTTCAACACCTTGCCATGGAGCTGCGTTAGGGAGGCGCTCGTGTATCACGAAACGCCTCTCTACCTCCGTCGTATTGTCGGGGCCTATCTCTCGGAGAGGGCCATAGCTTTCCCCAGCTGGCTCGGGCCAGCTCGGCGAGATGTGTCGTGCGGTGTTCCGCAGGGGTCGGTCCTGGGGCCGCTTCTGTGGAACATCGGCTACGACTGGGTGCTGCGGGGTGCATTGCCTAGGGGTGTCGGCATAACGTGCTACGCCGACGATACCCTCGTCACGGCGCGGGGTGCAACGTACCAGGAGGCAGCACTCAAGGTCACGACGGGTGTTGCTCGAGTCGTGGGTCGGATACGGCAGCTGGGACTGGAGGTGGCCTTGCACAAGTCCGAGGTTCTGTGTTTTCACAGACCTCGGAACGGTCCACCCGAAGGTTCCAGCATAAATGTGGGAGGCGTTAGCATCGGCATCAAGCCCTCGATGAAGTACCTAGGGATCGTACTTGATAGCCGATGGAACTTCGAACCACATTTCCGAAGTTTGATCCCCAAGGTGACGCAGGCATCGGTCGCGCTTTCGCGACTGATGCCCAACGTAAAGGGACCCAACGCCTCCTGCAGGAGACTGTACCTGGGGATCGTGCGGAGTATGGCCCTATACGGGGCTCCCGTATGGGCGGATAGGTTGGCGGTCAAGGGGAACGTGACTCTGTTAAACAGACCACTTAGAACCTTGGCCGTCAGAACCATACGGGGGTACCGCACGATCTCCGGAGAGGCTGCATGTCTCCTAGCCGGGACCCCTCCATGGGACCTGGAAGCGAGAGCCCTTGCGTCATTGTTCCAATGGCGCAAGGAGGCGCTGGAGCGGGACCACAGGCCTGCGTCTCGAGAAATCGAGGACCAGCGGTCCCAACTCCGCCAGGATCTCATGGAGTCATGGAGGGTGCGACTTGAGCAACCCAAGGGGGGTGCCATCTTCATCGCGGCGGTGAGACCGATCATGGACGATTGGCTGCAGAGGCAGCATGGTGACCTCACGTACCGTGCGACGCAGATCGTTGCCGGGCATGGATGCTTCGGTAGCTATCTGTTTCGCATGCATCGTGAGGTCACACCCCGGTGTCAACACTGCGAGGTTTCCGACGACGACACCGCAGTCCACACGTTGGTGGAGTGCTCAGCGTGGGCGAGTCAGCGCCGGGATCTCGTAGTGGGTCTGGGCGTGGATACCCTCTCGCTGGGGACCATGCTTCAAGCCATGGTTTTCAGCGGGAGTAGGTGGAACGCGGCCGTGTCCTTCTGCGAGCAAGTCATGCTCGTGAAGGAGGCGACCGAAAGGCACCAAACCGAATGACTGCAGAGTACAATCATCATTAGGTTAATTTGGATTTAGTTACTCCCGACATTACCAACTTCCCAACCCCTATATCCCGGGAACCGAGCATCCCGCCTAAATTTTGGGCAAATTTTTGTTCCCTCTGCAACCCCTCCCATCACAAGTTCCATTCGCCGGTAAAAAAATTCCCGGGAATTCTCATCCCGCAAAAATACCCAAGATTCCCAGTACCCATATATCGAAAACTAAGTATCCCAGGTCAATTTTGCCCTCATTTTCCGGCCCCATAGTACTCTGTAAGTATTTGATCTTCCCACAATTTTTTTCTACCCAATTCTCATCACACTTTCCACAAAACTTGAAGCCACTATATCCCGGTAACGGAGCTTCCCAGCTCAATTCTGAGCAAATTTTTGTTCCCCTGCGCCCCTGCCGAGACGTATTCTAAACTCCTGCAAAAAAAATTCCCGGGAATTCCCATCCCACAAAAATACTCAAGATTCCCAGTACCCGATATCTCGGAAACCGCAAGTTTTTTTTTTTTTTTTTTTATATTTGGTTCGCCAAATTGACGCCGCCCGCCTGGTGGTAAGTCGTGACGACGTCTAGCGATTGTGGGCCACTCTCACAGCACACATTACTATTGAGAGTGGCCCTCAACTTGACGACCTACTGATGTGCCTCTTCACGCTCCGCTTAAAGACCCCAGGATTATATGTGGGAGGAAACACGTGCACAGGCAGGGCGTTCCAGGCCACTATCGTTCGGCAGAGAAACGAACGTTTAAAACGTTCGGTTCTCGCGAACATGCTATCCACTGTGTGGGGGTGGCATCTCTGCCCGGCACGAGTCGTTCGGGATCGGAAGGAAGAGGGTGGGATCAGATTGAAGAGCTCTTCAGAACACTCGCCGTGGTAAATACGGTAGAATGCGGCCAAGGAAGCTATTGTTGCTGAACTAGCGGCTCAAGGCTTCCCGTTACCTCCGGACAATCTATAATACGGATAGCCCGTCGCTGCATAGCGTCGAGAGCGTCCAGCAGATACTTCGCGGAGCCGTCCCAGAGGTGAGAGCAGTATTCGACGCAGGGTCTAATCTGCGTCTTGTACAGCAGACACCTCTGGTCCGGTGTAAAGAATCTCTTTACCTTATTCAGTATTCCTAGTTTCCGCGAAGCTAGCCCTATACATCTTTCGATGTAGTTTTTATTATTGAGCTCTCGACGAACGTCTATGCCAAGGATATCAAGGTTGTCCTTCATTGGTAATAATGCATTCTGAAGAGAGGGTAGGGGAAGGAAAGGGGATTTCTTCGCAGTAAATGCACACGCCTGTGTTTTGCGGGCATTGAACTCGACCAGGTTCTCGGTACCCCATTGAGAGATACTGTCGAGGTTACGGTCGAGATCAGCCACGAGTCGTCGTCTCTCCTCCTCAATCTCAGATCGCCCCGCCGTCGGACGAACCGAGTAACTCCCGTGCAGTGTGCTGTCATCTGCATAGCAATGAATGTTCCCGAGGGATAGCATATCATTGATATGCAGAAGAAAGAGAGTTGGTGATAGTACGGACCCCTGCGGTACCCCGGCATTCACTTGCAAGAAGCGAGAAGCCTGGCCATCGCAGAGGACCCGCACTCGGCGCTCGTTTAAAAAGCTGGCAATCCAGCTGCACAGTTGAGGAGGTAGACCATATGCCGGAAGCTTGGAAAGGAGCGAAGCATGCCAGACCCTATCGAAGGCTTTGGCGATGTCCAGGCTTATTAGCCTTTTTTTTTATTAGTCCTTGGCTATTGCCAAGGACTCGCCGTGCCTTTCCATAGCCCCACCCCAGACATGCGTTACGAATGCCAGAAGATCACCCGTTGATCGCTTTGGTCTGAAGCCTTATTGTCGATCATTGATTAGCGAGTGATCCTCTAGGAATTGCATGAGCTGCTTATTTATAAGGAGCTCAAGCACCTTGCAAATGACTGAGGTGACAGCTATGGGTCGATAGTTGCCTGGATCGGACCGATCCCCTTTCTTGGGGATCGGTTGTACGTTCGCCTCCTTCCAGACCTCCGGCACGAGCCCTGAAGAGTATGACAGGCGGTACAGACGCGTTAATACTGGAGACAACTGAGCTGCACATTTTCGTAGCACCACCGCCGGAATGCTGTCAGGGCCACTGGCTTTCCGCGTGTCAAGTGACCGCAGCACTGCCCGTGCATCACATTGCCTGATAACAATATCAGGCATTGTGTGGCCACAGTTGGCGATGGCAGGGGGCTGCAGGCCACGGTCGTCGACCCGGGAATTAGCCGCAAAGAGGTCTGCGAGCATATCCGCTTTCTCTTGGGCTTTGTGAGCCAGTGTTCCATCTGGGTAACGCAGCGGTGGCAGCGAGGGCTGACAAAAGTTAGATTGCACGGCTTTGGCCAGTTGCCAGAATCCACGGCTGCCCGTGGGATGGGAAGTGAGCTCCTGACCAAGCCGCGCGACGCGCTGGGCATCCGCTCTCTTAAAGGCCCTCTTACTCGACTTTGTGGCCCGGTTGTACGCTGCTTTGAGGTGGCCCACGTTTGGGTCGCGCACAGCCCGGGCCCTGATCCAGGCGCGATATGCCGACTGTTTTTGTCGCTTTTGCACAACACAACAGCTTTGGCACAATCTCGCCCGAACCAGGGACGGGCTCTGCGGATACTGGCGACATCAGTGAAAGGCAATAGCAGAAGCACTATCCGAAGGAGCCTTTCCTACAAAGCAGCGCTGGCTCCAGGGGACGGACGCATAATAATCGCGTAGACCGTCCCAATCCGCTGACGAGTAGTGCCATAGTCGTCGTGACGTTTGTACAGGACGTGCAGGAGGTGACACCTTCATGCCAGCGTGAACAACACAGTGGTCGGAACTACCCAGTGGGGCTCCTACCGAAATACTGTACTGGGCTGGGCGACTCGTCAGCAGTAGATCCAGCAGAGCGGGCGCGTGATCTGACCTGTCTGGTATCCGGGTGATCCCGCATACCATCTGGGTCAGACCGTGGGAGAGAGCGAACGCATGGGCGGCTCTACCCGCATGATCAGTCTTGAGGGACCCCAGCCATTCAATGTGATGGCCATTGAAGTCCCCCAGAAGTACTAGGTCAGCGTTCGGGAACCGCACCTGCGCTTCATCAGCCGTCTCGCTGAGGTACTGGAAGAGCTTTGTTGTCTCAGAATCCCCTGTGTGGGATCGGTAGACGCACACGTAGATCTGGCTCATAGAGCCATGGTCTACGTGCAGCCAAAGGACGGAATTGGAGGGGTTCTCGGCAGCGCAACCGGCGGCAGCAAACATCCGCCCTAACGAACACGCACACCCCGGCTTTGTCTCGAAATTGTTCCTCGATGACATAGCCGGGGCAACACAGGTAAGACGTGTCGTCAGGGCGGCGTATTTGTGTCTCCGTGAGGAACATCACAGCGGGCCGTGCCGTCTCAAGGTGGTGGTGGATGGTATCGAGGTTCGCATGGAGTCCACGGACGTTAGTGAACTCCACCTCGAAATGTGAAGTTGTGGGGTTTCCTAGGGCCGCTGTGTAACGTTTATTTCTTTTTTGTTGCACTGCCATTGTAGATTTTGAAGAAGAAGCGTGAAGACAGGGCGACATTTGGTGCAGCAGTAAGTGACAAAGCGCAGGGGCTAGCTTTGTCTAGAACCGTGTGGTTAGGTCGGAGCCGACTCGCTGGACGGAAGGGCTTCCAAACCCCCCTGATGCAAGGCCGCCGCTACCCCACACCGGTCACCACCCGGAGCGGCGATCCCACATCAGGATTATGCGCAACATGTGGGGCAGCCTCCTGGGGTGGTTGGCCCCAGGCGGGCCCTATGACTGTGTTGCGGGCGGCCGTGGCAACGCCGTTGCTAAGGGTCTCCCTGGCCGGCGAATCGACCCACACCACCCACACTAGACTCTGTTTCGCCCCCACTGGTCCCATGCCTGCTGCACCATACATCGCCCCGGGCCCGGCGGTGCAGCTGCTGAACCCCTAACGCAACCCAGCCTGGGCTGGGTTACTTGGGGGGCTTTAGCACAGCTGCACGGTGGTACCCCCCGGACCAACACTGTTGTACCACCTGGTACCCACGTAGGGGCCGAAGCCACTCCATAGGTACCGTAAATTAACGAGCCTCGTCCGTTTATCAGCAGGTGCGCCACTAGCAGGTGAGGTCGCTGGGGCCCTAAAGATGTTGGTAGAGCCCCTTTAAGATATCGTGTAATGTGAAAGCGCCCATTGTCTTTTAGTAGGTACGTCAAACACTAGTGTTGGGACAAGTTTGTTTTGATTTGAAATAACGCATATTTAATTTTTTTTTTATGATTTTTTTTTTTCTTGGTTGGTTGTTGACACATATCGAAACGGGTTCTGGACGATCAGCTGATGGGGGTGTATTTAGGTTGATATAACCCTTATGTAACACTGTTGGCGCACCAGCCCCTAACAACGCGCGGCCGGGTACAACGGAACGTTGGTTGTCCCGGCGCGGCCCCCACTAACTTACGTTCTTTTCGAATAACATAGAACTGCCACTCTTTTTATAAAATCACTCCTGTATGTAGTTCCAGCGATATTAGTTCGCCATATTATTGTCAAGTGAGACGCTTCTTTCATAATGTTGTCATTTTGGTTCTACAGTTTATAGTAATCGTTACTATCGTTATATATAGCTTGTCGTATTTAGTTTTTAAACAACTTAGCAGTAAAATTTCATGTATATTTATTTTTTTAAAACCATTCAATGATTTCACGTATGTACATACGAGGAATTATTTTATTATATTTAATCTGGTATTTTACAGAATCATAAAGTCCAGAGCCAGACCCCAGAATCAATTTTCTACTTTAGGTCACAGAATAGGGAATAGTACTTAATTAGTTCCTCAGTTACAAATACTACAGTAACATCATTGTATAACTTCTTTTACACAAGGAAAAAGGTTCTTTCATCAGCGTAGAGCTTCCGTAGCAATGTCTACGCAGTGGGCTACGAAACCAGACGGTTCGTAGCCCGTAGCCGAGGTTACGCCACCGACATGCGTAGGTACAATAAGCGGTTACGTTATAACTGCAAATTGTATGAGACTACATTTTGTCGCACTGTTGGGAGTTTTTACATTTTGTCGCGACTCGTTTATACATGTTCCGACAATATACCGTAATTCTTTTTGTTTATTCGCGAAATGCTTCAATACACAGTTTTAATTAACAGTCGAGTTCCACCTTGCTGAACTCTCAGAAATAATCCAATATAACAACAACAAAATCAGCAACAGGATAAGGATGAAACAAACCGTTAATTGACGAGTATATTGTCAGTAACTGTTTGCTGACGAGGGAGGTTTCACTATTTCTTCTGACTACGTAATGATGTTACGGACTGAATGGACTTCTTTACAACATATTATATTATACTAATGATATTTTATATCTCATACATCGAACAAGTTTTGATAGAATTGAAAAGGTAATAAGTACTTCTCATTTTGATTCATTCGATTCGATTCACGAAAGTCATGTTATCAGCTATAACAAAGTGTAGCTGATAACATAACCCGCGCCTGGCGACCATCTCACGTAATGTACGCTCATCCGCTTAGGAGCAGTTCCGTGTCTTTTATCATCGCTTTAAAACATCATCATGTCGATGAGATAAAACGCGAACACTCGCTACAGAAATCACTCCGATACTTTGTACTACTTACTTCTACCAGGCTAGGGGGTTGTTGTATAACTAACATGAGGGGCTACTTATCAAGTCTTAGTTAACTTTCATTGATTCCACACTTCGTTAAACGCAGAATAAGTACGCCTTTGTAGAAAGTTTGTTAATGTTACCTGTCGATGAAGAAGCCAACTGCCAGCGCAGTAATGATATATTCCTGCATTCATGAATGCCACAGACATTTCCATTTTATGTATTTAGTTTTTGTTAATAGCAAATACAGTGCAGTTCAACCCTCCAAATATCATTTCATACTAAACTATGGTATACGTGGCATACGTGACCCTATAATTTAGGTTTCTTTTCTGTGAAAGTAAATAATATTATGTGGTGAGTAAGACATCACCTTACTTTATTCACAAAACCCACAAAACGACAAGTGTTTTTGTGAACATTATTTAGGACTAAACGCCGACCAAACATTCTCTACGACAAACGGGTTTATACTCGTACGTTCTACAAACGTATAAACGTAATGCCTGAAAACTGGCAAAAACATTTCGAAGAATATACTTATATCTCATACATTATAGATAGGTATATGTAACGGTAACGGCTAAAATAAAGTTATTCAAAAGATTTACAGATAAAATCACCTTAATTTCACTTCCACAACACAAGATTGATGTTATTTGCCTTCCGCGACACTACTGCGCTCAGCGGCGGCGCACACGGCGGTGGCGCAACACGTCGACTTGAAGCTTATAAACTGCATATAGTCATTATTTAGCTGAACTGCACATTTGGTACAGAGTTTGTCTTTTTATCCTGCGGCAAAAACGGCCATTAAGGACATTAAAATGCTGCATGAACACGCGAGTACTTAACTACGAGTATTTAACCAACCTCCCACACTACGCCGTCACTTCAATGAGATTCCAGTAAAATATTAGCTATTCCCTGTTCCTGTATCTGATCGAGTAGTTTGCGATAGCTGGCTCGACGCCAACCCCGTGGCGCACAGTTCCTGTTCAAAAGCGTCTAAAGCCGTTCTAAGAAAACTTGCAAAAGAAGAAATACAAGCGAACGGAAGAGGACGATCTTGATTGTTGTGGGGTGAGATGCAACCACTGCCGGGGTGGGGGGTAGTGTGGGGGGAGGGGGGGGAGGAGGTCCTTTGGGATCGCTGAACGAGCGGCGGTGTGTAGTTTATAGGAGTCGGGGAGACACATCCGCTGACAACAGTGTATGAGACACTTGTTACGGAAATATACGACAAGTTGTGTTAAAGGGAACTTAGTCAGCGCGTCGTTGTGAGGTTAGTACAACTCCTTTGACGACCTGCAACATTGTTGCTTTATATCTGGTTTGATTATAAATTTATGATTAAAACACCACAGTAACGTCTACCTAATATACATAAGTAAAAACATTCATGTAAATACTGACAATGACTGTCAGAGACATGACATACATGGGACTGTCTGAGACACACATGGGACTCGTACTTTAAATGAATCATGTTTGAACTGCAAGCAAAGACAATGTTTTTCCTGCATTTTAAAAAGTACCTAATTAACAAGAACGTTTTTGGAATGTAATTCCTCTGCATTAAAAGGCTGAATTTGTAATGGTTGTAATTTTTTAGCCTACGAGTGCAAGTTCTGATATAATGTGAAATCGATTAAAGGTACGTACAGAGATAGTTTGTTTATTTCATATTAATATTAACACATCGCGTGGCGTGGCTCAGCTCCGGATCAAATCTGTTTGATGTGCAATAAATAACAGATGCGGAATGTTTTGTTAGGACGTTCTCATCATGTTGCAGTCCAGTTTCAGTGAACGGGGACCTTGCGTTGTCTAAGATACATGTAAAAAAACAATAATAATTGGAGTTATAGAAAATATATTAACTTCAAGAATGAGGCCTCGAAAGCATCTGCTACATGCCGTATTGGAGGTTCATTTGATTGATCATCTTTCTTAAACTTTTTTCGTATTTCAATTAGTTAGTACGAGTATTGAAGGAGAATTACCAGGCCTCATACATGGCGAGGCTCTATTTATGATGAACCTTTATAATTTCCAAAATAGTGTTATTATTTTATAAGCTTGCAAATGACTAACGTTCCCATTTTATATCTGAGTAAGTAACTCCAGTTTAGTGAGTGCACCTCGTAACCAGTCCCAAATTATGATTAACTCATAAGACAAAATACCTCAGAGTGATTTTTCATTCTGACTCTTTGAGTTGAGATTAAAAATAATAATGCGGTATTACGGGTGGACTAAAAGCTTCGGCGACTCGCTGAAATTAGATTCTTCTGAGCCGCGAACCGCGAGCAGCGAGCCGTCCTCCCCGCCGTAGATTGCCCCTTAGTGGTTTGCATGCACCCAACTTTATACACGTATTATTTCAATGAGCAAAATAAGTTTTTCGTTTGAACTTTCTTATTGAGCGAAGCGAGCCGAAGGTTAGCGGAGCTCCCATGGAGCAGGTTAAAAGTAAAATGTTCGGATGTTCCTTTCTCAGCAACCTCTTATTAATTTTTTTTCACCTAAATTAATAGCTGATTTCAATTAATTAAGGACGTGACGAAGCTCATATATTCAATTTAAATAAAAAAAAAACAAAAAATAAAAATTTTAACCCAAATTAATAGCTGATTTCAATTAAGGTAAAATAAAGCTCAAATATTCAATGTAAATACAAAAAAAAAAAGAAAAAAAACGGCTTCGCTCATTACGAAGCCGCCCTGTTTCCAGCAGCGTAACTTTACCTAGTAACTCTGGACTGTCGCTAATATGAAACTAGGCTTTATTTAGAAAATTCGTTCACGAACTGTAAAATGTGCAATATTTGGCCAAATATATTTTTCTAATGTCATAGAAGAGGACACTTGTTGTGATTCACAGAGACCATTCCAAAATAATTGCAAAGCGACTCGGCTCGACTGCAACTACCGTACAATAGCGCTCGGTGAGAAAGCGACGACCGACGGCGCCGGCGCACTGTGACCACAGAATAATATTACTGTGACGTAGGGTGATGAAGCGGAGCTTTTGTGAATTGCTTGCTAATAAAGGAAGGAATAATATCAGCGTGTTGGAGCGGCGGCGGCGGAGTCACGAGCGTGTCGCAGTTAGAGACTGTTTCCGATAAATCCCGTATCAAGCGAGTTCCCCGAGGAGACATTGTGACTTCACCGGCAAATGGTCTTAGTTCTATCCTCGAGATACTAAACATGTATGAGGATAATATTGCGTTGGGACTTGGGTATTATGTTACCGTTATTACGCGTTTTAGTCAGAACGCGTTCTTCCTAGTAGAACTAAACCTATTTACTAAATGCTGTTAATTAGAATCAACTGACGCTTAAACAAGGTTAAAACTAGTCGTATTATTAGACAAAATACGGTTTTTTGACGGTAATTAGTTAAAACTGTCCCGAACGAGGTCAACAAATAAATTCATCGTACTTACCTTATTGTTGGCACATTGGTTACGTTTTTTGAATTCGTACTAATGCGACAAATAAAAAACATTTAAGAAATTTATTTTGTTCGCAGCAATAAAATATAACATCCTTCAGTGGGTTAGCGTCGATATTCTACATTAAAGGTAACATTTAACGTCAACGTGCCATTCAGTTCGGCACACTGGCACGCATACTTGCGTGCCAGTGTGCCGGTTGGTGGCGACGGCAGCTGGGGGACGTCTGCTCACTACACGTTGCATACATCCTCCTTCACGACTCTACATATGGCGTACAACGAGAATGTACAACTTGCATTCATGTACATAAACCAATCCGACTATTATTGTAACTCAATGTTAAGTTGATGACGTAAGCACCCCGGGGTTGTCGTACTCTGGGCGACCGGTAATGGACGTTGAAGCGGCGAATTAAAAAACAATTGATTACTAATTGTTGTAGGTATTTCATTTAATCGGCCTGCAATTAGAGATTTCGGCGAACGGCTAAAGCAGCGCTTGACTGTATTTTCTAAAAGGTAAGTCTGTGTTCAGCGTAAACGGGATCCTAGGTGTACAGTGTTATTACATTCTAATTTTATATTCATTTTCATAATGACTACAATTTAGGTAATCTTATAACATTAACTGTAAAAGTAGGTGACATTTTGGCATTTATGATGAATAGATTAGTCTGACACGGTTGAGATGACACCGCTCGTTACGACAGCAAAATGGCTGACATAATGAGAATTTGAACAGTCCGCGGCGTAGGTAATTAAACTGCCAGCCCAGCCAGCATGTCACGAGCTGCCTATTCAATGAAATGAGGCCAGGTTTACAGTTGAGTTAGTTTTGAAAACCATCAACTGTTTGTGTGGTGGTCAGAAACTAAGAACATTATGTGCGGGCGCAAAACGAGACCTGACCTGGAAACTACTCAAAGGATGCTCGTTTAAACGAAGGAAAACGAAAACGCTACGATATCATACAGCTGCCACATTACTTGTAAGACGGTGGTTGATGAGAGGGGAGAGCGGGTAGATATGACAGGGCCAGTGATTGTGGCGCTTTACACTTTCAGTTATTATTCACTCCTTTGCACGAAGGACGAATTCAATTATTTTCCGCTGCACAAGCTGTTCTCAGCGCTGGAGCTGCTATAGTTACGTATAGAGGAGACGATTAGCGACTATCGAAACCCTGACTATCGAAGCCTGTACTTTATAAGGTTCTGAACTTAATAAGACCTGTAAATAAACATAGATCAAAATAATAACTTGGTGGTTCTTATGATTAAAATTTAATGTGGTAAACAACATAAAAGAAAATGTATATTTTTTCTTCATTATGTTCTGGAAGTATAGTTATAGTTTATTATCGCTATAAAATCGATTTTAACATTTTGAGTTTCCCTTGATCCCTGTGCTCCACTGAGTTGACGACAGTGATTTGGAAAATGTTTGTATGAATGTACGGAGAGCTATAGGCTAAACCGAATGGTTTTGAGTGAAATCGGTCATTTGACCGACCTTACGATAGCACAAACGTGTATTTCAATAGTGGGACGATTTTAGAAGGTTCAAACACTTTCGACTCCAACACTAATTTGAGTAATTATACTTATTTGAAAGATTAATTAATTAATAATGTACGTATAGTAGCCGTAAAGCCGTAAAGAAATTTTTCTTTGCAAATTGACAGTATTTCTTTGAAAAAATTAGCATCAATCTAAATCTTCGAAAGTTCTAGAAGTAAGGACTTGAGTTTTTGGTGAGCGCCACGTTGGTGGAGTCCTCAGCGTGGGCGAGTCAGCGCCGGGACCTCTTCGTGGGTCTGGGCGTGGATACACTCTCGCTGGAGATCATGATACGAGACATGGTCTCAAGTGGGAATAGGTGGAACGAGGCTAAGTGCGATCAGTTGATGGTCGCGACAGTGATTTGGAAAATGTATGTATGAATGTACGGAGAGCTATAGGCTAAACCGAATGGTTTTGAGTGAAATCGGTCATTTGACCGACCTTACGATAGCACAAACGTGTATTTCAATAGTGGCACAGCAGCTGACGGGAAAGCTTAACATAACTTTTCCAGGGCCGGATTAAGGAATGAAAACCGCTAAAAACAGGCTTTAATTTTTGTAACTCTCTTTTCTCAAAGTTGGCTTTAACGATTTCCTTTAAATTTTCATTAATTGTAATTATAAAGGTCCCTCAACATCGAGCCTAAGGTCATGCAATTTTCTACGTTCCAGGACAGTCAATTTATTTTAAAATATCATAATGTATTTTATTTTTCTTCTACTTTGACATCTAATAGTTACACGTTATAACTTAATATAATGTTATTAATTAACGTATAATTGACGTATGATTCACGTGGTAAACGTATAACCCACACCAATGTCCACCGATGTGGCCAAAAATAAAATGTGAGTAAGAATTATACATCGGTAAGTGCAAGAAATAAGAACAATAGTACGAGTATAAAGGTGTATGTATCTGACAAGCGTAATTTTAAGAATCTTATTATTTGCTAAAATGTCGCGGGTTAATTTTTTAAACCTAAACAGGGAAACAGAGAAAATATCGATTTCAATAAAATGCGTCTTATACGCTTCCAAAATTCGTCGCACAGACTGTAACAATGTAAGCTCAAATACGAGCGAATTACACACGTCGAACGTATATCCAACGATCAAACAATCGTTTCTAGTTAAAATAATACCAGTATTGAGACAGAAAAATACACTTTTTCTACAAAAATACACTGACCCATCACAATTCAAAACTTCAACAAAATGAGTCGAAAAACATTTCTCTCGCTAACCGCTCTTGTAAGAGTTCTACAAACAGAAAAGGGGCTTCATTGCAAGGAGTTTGTTATGTTTAATATCCGTCATTTTAGAAGGTTCAAACACTTTCGACTCCAACACTAATTTGAGTAATTATACTTATTTGAAAGATTAATTAATTAATAATGTACGTATAGTAGCCGTAAAGCCGTAAAGAAATTTTTCTTTGCAAATTGACAGTATTTCTTTGAAAAAATTAGCATCAATCTAAATCTTCGAAAGTTCTAGAAGTAAGGACTTGAGTTTTTGGTGAGCGCCACGTTGGTGGAGTCCTCAGCGTGGGCGAGTCAGCGCAGGGACCTCTTCGTGGGTCTGGGCGTGGATACACTCTCGCTGGAGATCATGATACGAGACATGGTCTCAAGTGGGAATAGGTGGAACGAGGCTAAGTGCGATCAGTTGATGGTCGCGAAAGAGGCGGCCGAGAGGGAAGGGAGCGTACCCTGCCCGCTGAGTTCCTAAGTTGGCGACGAGGGCGCCGCAGACTCATATTTACCCAAGACCACACCTCCATGATTGGGGCCTGATTACGGCGGGCTTGCCACCCGCCTGTCCTTACAGAAGCAGGTTAGAAGGATTCACTCAACGACGCGGTATAAAACCCGAACCAACCCCAGACAAAGGCCACACAGGTGGCCAAAGTCCGTCGGGCGCCACTGCAAATTCTTCTTAGTGCTAGACACGGCATCAGGCCGCAGAACTAAACGAAAAGGCTTTTAGCCCTTTTTTATTTTTAGGGAGTATAAATGTATATACTGCAGCTACTCTAGTGGTAGTAGTTAAACTACATCAAAACCGTACAAGTAGTTTTAGTTTGAAATAAACAAATGTTAACTGGTGCCCCCTGGCGAGTGTCACCGTAACACTCATTTAAGAACATGCACCAATCAAACCCAAACCCATAACTGAAAACTGCATAAAAATAGTAGTATAAAAAACTAGTAGTTTTGGAGAAAAATAGCAACACTGATTATCACAAAAAATGTACGCTGCAGGGCCTCCTGGTGAGTTGTCATCGTACCGTATCATCTATCTAAGAACATGCACCAATCAAACCCAAACCCATATTACTGAAAACTGTTACAAAATCGGACTAGTAGTTTTGGAGAAAAATGGCAACATAGGTTTGCACAAACACACAAACAAACAAACATCTTCTCACCCCAAACACATCGCGGGACGAGGTGGTGTTGGCGCTGTCCCTTGACATCGCCAACGCCTTTAACACCTTACCCTGGAGTTGCGTTAGGGAGGCACTGGTATACCACAAAGTGCCTCTCTACCTCCGTCGTATTTTCGGGGCATATTTATCCGAGAGGGCTATAACTTACCCTAGCTGGCTCGGGCCAGCTCGGCGAGATGTGTCGTGCGGTGTTCCTCAGGGGTCGGTCCTAGGACCTCTCCTGTGGAACATCGGATACGACTGGGTGTTGCGGGGTGCGTTGCCTGAAGGCGTCACCGTAACTTGCTACGCTGACGATACCCTCGTCACGGCGCGGGGAGCAACGCACCAGGAGGCAACACTCAAGGTCACGACTGGGGTTGCTGAAGTCGTGGGTCGGATACGGCGGTTGGGACTGGACGTGGCACTGAATAAGTCCGAGGCTCTGTGTTTTCAAGGACCTCGGCGCGTGCCACCAGATCCAGCGTAAATGTAGGGAGCGTTAGCATCGGCGTCGAGCCCACAATGAAGTATCTGGGGCTCGTACTCGACAGCCGGTGGAACTTCGGACCACACTTCCGAAGTTTGGTCCCCAAAGTGACGGGGGCGACAGCCGCGCTTTCGCGACTGATGTCCAACTTAAAAGGACACAACGCTTCCTGCAGGAGACTGTACCTGGGGATCGTGCGGAGTATGGCCGTGTACGGGGCTCCCGTATGGGCGCCGAGCCTGACGGCCAACAACGCTGCTGTTTTACACAGATCGTTGAGGACCTCGGCTGTCAGAACAATAAGAGGGTACCGCACGATCTCCCTAGAGGCTGCATGTCTCCTAGCCGCGACCCCTCCATGGGACCTGGAAGCTAGAGCCCTTGCGGCATTGTTCCAATGGCACAAGGAGGCGCTGGAGCGGGATCACAGGCCTGCGTCTCGAGAAATCGAAGCACAGCGGCCCCAACTCCGCCAGGATCTCATGGAGACATGGAAGGTGCGACTTCAGCAACCAAAGTGGGGAACCACCACCGTCGCGGTGGTGAGACCAATCATGGAGGAGTGGCTGCAGAGGCAGCATTGTGGCCTCACGTATCGTGCGACACAGATCATCACCGGGCACGGAAACTTCGGTGAGTATCTGTTTCGCATGCATCGTGAGGTCACACCCGCGTGTCAACACTGCGAAACTTCCGGCGTAGACACGGCATTCCGCACGTTGGTGGAATGCTCAGCATGGGCGAGTCAGCGCCGGGACCTCATTGTAGGCCTGGGCGTAGATACGCTCTCGCTGGAGACCATGCTACGAGCTATGGTCTCTAGCGAGAGTCAGTGGAACACGGTTGTTTCCTTCTGCGAGCAGGTAATGCTCGTGAAGGAGGTGGCCGGTAGGGTGAGGGAGCGTACCCTCCCCGCTGAGTTCCGAAGTGTGCGGCGAGGGCACCGAAGACGTGACTACGCCCAGGACCATCGACCTCCATGATCGGGGCCTCAGGACGGTGGATTAGCAACCCACCGTCCTTACAGAAGCAGGCTAGAAGGGCTGCGTGATGTGGGGCTGCACCCCACGCACGCCTTCACTCACCGACGCGGGATAAAACCCGACCCCAAAGATGCGGTGTAACCGACCACCACGCAGTGGCCACGCGGGCGGCCAAAGTCCGCTGGGTGCCACCGGGAATTCTCTCAGTCTCTACCGGAGGCACTCGGCAATGGACGTAGGTGCGGCCGCGAACTCGGGCCGCGGATTCAATAAAAAAAAAAACCAAACACATAAACCGTCTCGTCGTGGGTAAAAAGAAGATTTAAGAATATTAATGTCATTGGCAATACAAGTGGACGTGGCAGGTAAGAAGAAGTTCGATGATGTAGGAAGCTTTTGGCTGATAATCAAGTATAGGTACATAAGTACGGTGAACGCAACGTAGCGTGAATAAAATTGAGTTTTGTTCCTAATGCGGAGATGGCACAAGGATGTTGGGATAATGGGAAGAAACGATACGGGATTTATGAAATCTCTATTACATAGTAACGAGATGTTCTTTTTGAATAATTACGTAGGTACTGATACAGGCGAGGCATTTTTACGCTTGTTGATCAAAATGTCGAAGATATTTTTGCCTTGTTGTTGCGCAGTTACAGACAGACAAAGCTGAAAAATCATTTACTCTAACAAAAAGAGAGTATGCTTTTTTAGTCAGAGGCTTCATTGAGTTTTTTTTTAATTGCTGAAACAGACTTCATAACCTCCATAATCATTGCTTGAAGTAAATGAATTATTATATTATATATATATATATATATATATATTACAATATAACAGCACATCAGAGTTAGAACCACGTCTCTCGTTGTGACTATCTATACTCTCTGAACCTGGCCTATCAACACGCTAGCAACGTCACTTTGATGCACTATTTACAATTTGAACCCGATTATTCTGAGCATTCAATCATCCTTTATTTTATAAATGAAATCAACTCCGGCAGGGAGCGATCAATTTCTGACGCAGCAACATTGGGCTCCTCGAATAACAACACAAGTGAACAGTGAACTGCAAGTGATAGTACAAACTTCTATGAAACGCCAGTACTCGTGTTAATGCTGGTTGTCGATGCAAATGACATAAATTGTTCATCGAAGTGTGGATGATCTGTTTCAATGCCGATAAATAAATTTTACTGCATTGTTGTGAGCTAAAACCATATTATTGGTATTTTGTGTTTTGTGTGAAGAGTGATGATTTGATTTCAAAATACATTTAGGTTTAACGGCGTTACTATTTTGTTTTGCTTTATAAATGTCTCGTTAACGAAGTCTAATCTTGAGAAATGCGTTACTATTTTGTTTTGCTTTAAAAATGTCTCGTTAACGATGTCTAATCTTGAGAAATGAAACCCAACTTATAGACACTAATACCTAACAGGTTTCAGTTCTGAGTTCAACAAGGTGTTTTGCGAAACATGGATCGGCCGGTGTAGAGGAGTATCCAATGTCTCTCTACGTGAGCCTGTCTATCAATGAGGTCTAAGTTTATATGATCAAGGACATCGTCGAATCTCGCCCCAGAACCAACAAACATGTGGCTTATACCATAATTATTTATCTATTTTAATGAATTAGAGGCAAATATCTATATCACACGGACAATGATCTATTCTAAATTAATAATTAAGAATAATGTAACGACTTATTCTTACTACCGACATTTTCAATCAACGACAACCGGTTAAGGATGCGCAACTGAACCAAATTCAAAAGCTGACGAGCAATATATATAAGTAAGTATATATAAAAAAATCAAAAATCTTTTTTCTCATAATGAATAATATAAATTACATCCTTATTCCACAATCCACAAGCAAGTAGCAGGCTGTCATAACTGTCACTACTGTCACATATTACTTTTTTAAATACTATTGATAGATATGTATAGAGACAATCAATACGGTATGCAGTTGTTATAGTATTTGTCTGTAAAACTTAACCTGCTGTATTTAAGTATAGATTGCTTGCTTGCTACATAATGGTTATTTCTACTACCTATTAATAACGTCTCGAAAAATTATATAAAAGGTGCGAACTTCGAAGTCCATTCCGATTTCCCAGCATTTAAAATGCATAAAAAATACTTAACCAACTATTGTCTGACATATTTGAAATGATTTATTTAATTGTATAGGTCACTAAATGGCTCTTACAAATGTCAGTAAGTACTTAAAATAAAAAATGTCATTGCTTCTATATTTACATGTACTGCCAGATTCGCAAAGCAATAAGTAGAACCGAGAGAAAGAACCTGGCAATAAAACTCTCGGTCACTCTTTTCAAATAATTGACTCATTTACACATTTTCTTAAGACTAAATGTGGACGAATGTACATTGGTCTCGTGTCAAAATCAAAAAGAGTGTATAATACAAAAAAAAATTATAGTCGCCTAAGTACAAAATATGCTACAATTACGGCATTTTAGGAGGCGCCTGCACCATGCTCAAGCCAGACACTTTTATCATTAAGGTAATCAACTGTCTTATAATATGCTTTTTGACATAAACTGGTCTTTATAAAGGTTTTAAATTTATTGTCGGGCATACAAAGGACCGATTCAGGCAATTTATTATAAAAGCGTATACCTTCCCCCTTGAAAGAATGACTAACCTTGCTAAGCCGATAACACGGAGGGAGTAGTTTATTTTTATAACGTAGATTTCTGTCTGTAACGTCACTTACTTTAGTATAGCTAGATATATTTTTCCTGACATACAGTATGTTATCAAATATATATTGGGAAGCTACAGTTCAAATATTAATATCTTTAAATCGCTCCTTAAGAGAATCTCTTTTACCTAAACAATAAATGGCACGGACTACCCTCTTTTGTAATATAAAAATTGTTTCTATATCTGCTGCATTTCCCCAAAGTAGTATTCCATAGGACATCAAGCTTTGGAAGTAACCAAAGTAAACTAGCCTAGCAGTAGCTACATCTGTCAACTGCCTAATCCGTCTCACAGCATATGCAGCAGAGCTAAGCTTATTAGGTAAAATGGTGATATGGTCACCCCATTGTAATTTAGAATCTATTGTTATTCCTAAAAAGGTAGTGTTTTTTACAAATTCTAACCTTTGGCTACCCAGCACGACATGGACGTTTGCTTGTCTGACATTGGGCATTGTAAATTTAACGCATTTGGTCTTTTCTGCATTCAACAATAGGTTGTTTGTAGAAAACCAATTTGAAATATCATTTAAAATATTATTAACATTATTCCAATCTGTACTATACCGATTTACTTTGAATATAAGTGATGTATCATCCGCGAACATTACTATGCCAGCTTGTGCCTCGATCATGCAAGGCAAGTCATTAACATAAACCAAGAAGAGAAAAGGCCCTAGAATTGATCCCTGAGGTACGCCTATTTTGACGTTAGTTCCGTTTGACTTAACGTTGTTCACATGAACAGTATGCAGCCTATCTGTCAGGTAAGATCCTAATAGTTCTAAGGATTTTTTGTCAAAACCATACCGACGTAACTTTAGCAAAAGTGTCTGATGGTCAACACAATCAAATGCTTTAGACAGATCGCAGAATACCCCAATGGCATCCTGCGATCCCTCCCATGCGTCGTAAATCAAGCTAACAAGGGTTACACCCGCATCGGTGGTAGATTTTCCGCAAGTAAAGCCAAATTGCTGGTTGTGGAAAAGATTGTTGGTCGTGAAGTGGACTTGCATTTGATTTAGCATCACTCTCTCAAACACCTTACTCAGAGCTGGCAAAATAGAAATGGGGCGGTAGTTACCAAGTTCTGACTTAGATCCCTTCTTAAATAATGGTATTAGTCTACTATTTTTCATTAGGTTAGGGAATATACCTTCATCTACACATTTATTAAAAATTAGTGCCAAGTCATGTGCAATGATATCAATTACATTACTTATTAAGCTAACTGATATGACCCCAGTGATCTTCCGACTTTTTAATTTTGAGATTTTTAAATGCTTTCAAGATGTCACTGGGGTCTATATGTTTGAAGTTAAATTTAGATGAAGAACCAATATTACTTTCGAGAAGGGCCACAGCACTGTGGGCACATGAATTAACAGAAGAAGTGACTTTAAATGGAATGCTGGTAAAATAATCTTCAAATACATTTACAATACCTTTCGGAGAGGTTATATTCTTGTTTTCTAATTTAATTTTAGTAACAGTATCCCTCACTTTACATTTACCTGACACTTTGTTTATAACTTTCCATGTTTCTTTTATTTTGTTAGGAGCCTCAATTATTTTCCTTTTGATGTGAATGGATTTAGCCTGTCTACATACTTTTTTGAATACTTTGGAGTAATTCCTTACATATTCAATGAAACTTTTATAAAATCTGTATCGTTTTTGTGCATATAGATCAAACTGCGTTCGTCTACTTTTATAAATGCCTACTGTTGCCCACTCACAAAATTTCGTTTTAACACTACGATTTTGGCATTTTTGTTTGAATGTGTCTGAAAAAGCATCAGATAATGTACCAAATAAACTATTATAATAGACCTCAGGATTATTACCTATATAAACTATAGAATTAAGCTTTTTCTCGAACAAGTTTTTGAATTCTTTAATTCTATTAGAGGTTATGGGCCTACACATAATTTTCTCATTATACTGACTATTATTACTCTTGGGAAAGGATACTATTTGACCACAGTGATCTGATGGCAATTTACTAATTACAGACTTGCTTAAGCACTCACAATCCGTAAAAATAATATCCAGGCAATTGGCTGCTGTTTCTGTGACTCTAGTCGGCTCACAGAAAATATTTTCCATATTGTAACTACCAAATAAATTTAAAAATTGAGCACTTTTCTTACACTGTTTTAGGATGTTTACATTGAAGTCTCCGCACACAATTAACTTCTTCCTATTATTTGACGCAACCCCTAGAACCTGGTCCATGACCTTGGTAAATACACTAAAATCACTGTTATGTGGACTGTATATGCAAACTACTATATACTGGTCAAGCTCGGCACAGGCCACCTCAGCACATCGCTCAACAGTCTAACTATGTCAGACCGCTCTTTGCTGCGGAGACCATTTTTAATTAAGACCATGGAGCCACCTTTAATCGCAGACTTCCTGTTAAAGCAACTTACAATATTGTAGTTGTTTATATTGAACATCATCTCACTCTCCTTGAGCCAATGTTCAGCCAAACACAAAATATCTAGGAAATCTCTAGGAATAACTCCACTACTAATTCCTTGCCAGAAAGACCTTCTATATTTTGATGAGCCATCTTTCATTTGTTGGATTTTTGCGCTTGACTTGCTTGCCCGTCTTAAAAATACAATGTGATGAGAATTAGAAAAATATTTCACATTTAACAAGCCTTTTTTCCTTGGTGTTCTCTCGGTTCTGGGGTGAATGATGTATGGACGCGTAGCAATGTCCTTTAGATGAAATCTTTCCGTAGTTATTTATTGTTCCCACTTCTATCGAACATACACAATTTTGAATTATATACTGACGTAAGACATTTGATTTGTACATACGTCGCCGCATAGCTTAAAGTAAGCAAAGCAAGTAAAGCAGGAGTTAAGCCTAGTTCGCACTGCTTTAGTAATTTAGTAGAGTAGCGTGTAATTTAGTGGCTAAACTACTCGCTACTACACAGAAATCGTTCGCATTACGGTTTAGTACAGTACACAAGTGATTGTTGTTGTGCAAGATGAACGGACTGCAACGCAATAGAGTGAATAAACTGATTAAGCTAAACGTAATGGCTATTCAGAAAAAGTAGATGAGGAAATTTGTCTGATTAAGAAAAAGAAGTTATAGGTACGAAAATGGATCGATAGAAGAGATTAACTAGGAGCTACTAATAGTCTTCTGAAGGAACTAGCATTGGAAGATCCCAAAGAATACTTCGATAGTTTGAGAGTGTCTTTTGAATGATTTTTGCGGCCACTAATGAACTCGACTAATATCAACAGGTTCGGACTTGTTTAGCCGGTGAACCAGTCTGAGTGAGCACGGATGCGTGGTGGGAGGCACTACTCGCCCGAAAAAATAGAGTAAAATGAGTTGACTCGACTAAATCATTTACTAAATTACTCGACAAATTTTTTGTAGTTCGCACATATTTAGTCACTAAATTAATCGCTACTCTTCTAAATTACTAGTCTAATCCGAACTAGGCTTTAGGACTACAGCGCACTTTAGCATGATTCATAGAAAACACCAAATCTTTCAAGTGTACGTATGGCTTATTGGCTACTACCAAAGTGTTTATTGCATTTTAATATTATGTATTGGGTGTAAATGTTGCTCTTCGTATTATTGTAATAATATCGTGCATAATAAGAAAAGTGTTTTTATAACGAGCTTGTTCAGAACACAATGTAATTGTAAACAATACGATGATGGACTGGTACTGTACTGTAGTAATGAGCTGTTCTTTTGTCTAACGTTCACCGCTCGCTGTAAAGTTTAATTAACATTTTCACTTTCATTTACGTCAAGTTTTTATTTTACTCGACCTTTTATTTATGCCTTAATTAATTTCCCATGAATCGACCCTACGTTAAGTACACCTGGGAATTTAATATTATGAGGGTGGCAGTGGTGGGAAAGATTCAGACTTTAAATAATTGATATTACAATTATTTTGAGGAAACCCCCTACACCCGTAATCGGAGTTATATTCAAAAAGTTTGGCAGAACTGACAATTTGCTCGCAGATATACAGACAAATCTTCATGTCAACTACATAATTACTCGTATTTGTATCATTAATAGTCGATAACGCATTGTAGTCACAGTAATTATAACTAACTAATTCACCTGCTGGGCAGGTGAATTAATATACACGTTGATTTTATTACCGTCAGCACTACGCAAGGGTTAGCTTTCGGAATTATTTTTGAACCAACTGGCATCTGGCACTTTGAAAAACAAACACATTTTTTTAGAAATCTAAAAAATAATATTTAGTTTCTAGACATCAAATGAGAACCCGTTGTAGTGGACTCACTCTCTTAAAAACTTAAGTTTTACAACGATAGTTACGGTACAGTTTGTTTTCATTCAACAATGCGCTGGCACAGAAGCAAAAGCAAGCGTACGCCCGGCCCCACCTAGCGACGACACTGCGGGCTGCGGCTCGCCTATCCAGTATACCTCGTGACAGTGCCGGTGTCTGTTGCGTAATCGTGTGTGTCAGTGAGTAAAATGAGTCGTCAGTACGAATATTCGAACGTGGAGTATCTAGCAATGGTACAATTGTATGCCATTGCTAACCACAACCTACAAGAGGCTAGGCGATTGTACTCCCAGCCGGAGCACTTAAATGCGTTACGGCTACGAGGAGTCAGTGATCTTCAAGTGCCGACACGCGGGACCATCTTGGCCGCAACCCAGCGCTTACTCGACCACGGACAGTTCCGGACACCGTTACATGCACAAGCCCGAGGACGTTTGAATGATTATTCCCAAATGGAAGTCATCAAACCCGCGAAGAACTACGCAGTGCGATAGTGGACGCTTTTGATATTGTGAAAAGTGATAGAGACACATCGAAAAGTTGAAAGACAATCAATTAACACGTGCACGTTTGTGTATCGAAAGGAATGGACTCCATATCGAGCAGTTACTTCGGTACAGAGAACTGTAAATTAGTGTAAATAAACTGTAAATAGGTATGTAAGTTTGATTTTATTTGTAAATAGCTCCAATTTTTTAAATACGCCTGAAATACCTCCTCGCAGTCAGTTGTAGTTCAGTGTATTTTTATTATTATTATTACATAGTTCAAAAGTCATTAAGTCGCTATTGTTAATAATAAAGTAGGTATTACAGACGGTCCTAAGCCCGTGTAAAGTACGAAGGAGAAATTGGAGTGTGTATTTTATGTTCAAGTAGGTATGTTTCGTAGTGATACTGGCCATATCGGCTGCGAGGGGTCATTGCTCCCTAACACATGATTTGCGCGGTACTTAGAAGCGCTCGAAGGATGGATGTGTGTGTGCGATACGTGCAGCCTTGAGCCTGGCGTCCGCGTCAATTCATCAATCAAATATCGTACTGCTACTAATGTTAAACTTGATCGAGTGAGAAGAATTACAGAAATGACTAACTTTTTTATTTTTAGTACAGTAATTTAGATGTTAAAAAAGGAATCCAAATATTATTCCGAGAGCGAACCCTTTGGACTGCTGACGATGATAAAATCAGTATAGTATTATGATGAGTAAAGCTCATACCCAACTGAAAACGTAACTTGTTGTTCTACCGCTTGCGCCCGCACCCGCGCCCGCACCGTTATATCCATACTGCTGAAGTTGGCTTTGCTAGTTTATTATTATTTTTCTCACGATACTATTGGTGTTGACTAGACGCATGGAATAGTTATCTCGTTAAAAGTAGCCTATGTTTTATTCTGGTGTATGAGGTATATTATTGTAATGCTTAATTAAAATCCGTTCGATAGCTTTCGCGTAACAAGCTAACCTAAGTACATAATATATCCAAATATCCAAACTTCTAGCCATACAAATTCTCACGTTTATAAAATTAGTAGCATATTATTATTAACGTTTACGTTTCAAAATAAATAGTAAAATACCGCTGATGAAATTCTATCGCAGAGATTTTAATATTGGCTGTCAACCGACACAACCACAGTAAAAGAGTTCGTTATTTACAAATTACATTGCTATTGTATCGTGAATACATGATCACATGAACTATGTGGGATGTTAATACCCTCCCTTTAATACTTGTATACTTCAACGAGTCATAATACTACTAAGTAAGTAAGGTAAGAGTTGGGTGCTTTTGAACCAGCCATGTGACATGCTAAGTTGTTATGGATGCATATAATTTGTGGATAAATAAACGTATTCATAGCAGCATTGCATTGCGTATTTCTAGTGGAAAAGCATCCCTATGCAAGAAAATCACAACTGATTTCGGTTGTGACTCGAGTGACTGGTGTCCACTTGTGACCACGGCTAATATTACGATGAATTAACCACTATGGTAGGCTGTATGTCATGTTGGAATTACTTTTAGACACAGCTAGAGGGCTCTGGTGCCAATCAATGAATATATTTACCATATTGGTTAGTTCCTCTACTGCTGGTAGATGGCGCTCTGGCGACGCCGTAAGTCGCGATATTAACATAATTAGATCGCAATATTAGAGGTATTGGGCTAGTCGTGTCTTGGTCAGCTGGTAGAACCTTCATCCTGGTAAAAGTCACTAGTTCGAGTCCAGCCCAAGCCTAAAGTTTTGGGGTTTTAGCTGTGTATGAGTGAAAATGTGGAAGTTAAAAAAATTGTATAACGTATTTTCCAGAGAAATTGATACCTACAGTTAGTTAAAGTACCTATAACTGTTGGAACAAACCTCGTCAAAGCAACTGAATTTGATTTTGTTACATTGTTTATTAAACCACTTTAATTAAAGGAATAAATATTGTTTATTGTTCGAATGTCTACGAAGCTAAGCTACTCCACAAAGAAAGTAATTGAGATTGTGCTCGGTTTGTTTTATGTAATTAAAATCTATGTTTCAGGGTTAAATATTTGAAAATAAATAATTTCAGATCTTTTTTTACACACCGCATCCCGCCCAAAGTAAATTAATATGAGCTTATGTGTTCTGTGTGTGATATGGATCTTGATAACTGATAAACACATTTTATAGCACTTTTAGTTCATCTGGAACACTAACAGCTCAAATTTGTGGTGGCTAAATTATTAAAAGACCCAGGAGTTTCTTTAGCATATACCCGTGTGTTTTCTATTTGATAAGCCAAGTAAATGTTCGAGGAGCTCGACCTTGACCCGTGATCGATGTATTACGAGTCGGACTGAATGATTAGCTTTCATATCTATATCCCTTCAAACATATTAACCATAAACGTTATTGATGGACGCAATAAATACGAGCACACAATCAGTACTACACTATGTGTATCGTTTATCTTGTCAGCAGAACAACTATAAATATGTACTTACTAAGGTTTCACAAATTCATTCTGTCTAGTCATCTCTACAGCTTTGCTTATTGTGTGCGGTTGACAAATCATTAATAATTATTTAATTATATTAACCATGAACATAATTTCCACCGTGTACCGGTTTTTATATAATATTCGGCGCCATTGTGTAGACGCGGGTTTTTGTGAAGCCTCACCGACAACCGACCTCGACTTGTCTTCATTAATCACGATTTAGAAGAAACCTTTGTGTTACAATGTTCTTTTTGTCAGGATATAAATCTCTGAAATCTTTTAATTAGCTCCTTAATGCGGACGGATTGATGTTTCTTAGCTGTGCATCCTGTATTACTTCATAACGCTAGATCCGACGTCGTGCTCTGAGGTATTCTCTGAGTGATTCTCAATTATCGCAGAGATTTTAGGAATGTTACATCGGTTCTGGTTGTTGGGAATTTATGTTCGTAGCTCTGAATAGCTATTGAGTTTCTATTGTATTCAGTGCCTGTATTACGTAAGTAAAGAACCAAATTACTGACTGTAATTCCCCTCTGCTTACCTCCTCGGGAATATACGTGTGATCATATTCTGTGTCTATATTTAGATAGTAAGTGTCATCATCAGGGACTCAGTAAGAGTGACTCTTCTGCAATGTATTATTTATCAAAACATTTGGGGACAAAACACATCAAAGACTTATCGTACAAATACTCGCCACCAAGCCGATAACAAATTGTAGTCCATCAATCCACAAGTCGAATAAATTGGTATAGATCTAGCTGCGTCGATCAGGGACGTTGGTACGCAAACTCCTTCGAGATTATCAGTATATAGTTATGAGGAACCAGACGCCACTGTCGTTATCTTTCACATTTATAACGTTAATACGAGTATTACCCAACACACACACTTTCTTGTAAATACCTTGATATATTCCTAAAGGTTTACACTCAATGCAAAATATGCCTCTGTAAGTGTAAACTAGTAAGTGTACAATCAACCTAATATTATTATACGAAACATCTTAGTTATTTATCTATCTTCTATCTAGCCTTCTTCTTTTTTTCGTCTTCTTCTTATCTTATCTTGTTCTTCTCTTCACTACATATTATAATACAAAGTCGCTTCCGTTCGTATGTATGCTTAGATCTTTAAAACTATGATACGGATTTTGATGCGGTTTTCACCAATGGATAGACTGGTTATCAAGGAAGGGTTGTTTGATTTGTTTGTCTCGCTAAAACTCGGTAATGACTGGACCAATTTGGCTAATCTTGGTGCTAAATGATTCGTACAATTTCAGAGAAGGTTTATTGGGCGGTACGAAGTTCGCCGGGACAGCTGGTAGGTACTATTTGTGTGCACTCAAATGTCTGTAGTTTTACACGTTCTATACCAAACGGATAAAATAATGTTTTTCACTTTGTTCCTGAAAGCACTCAGATAAATTGTTATTTGCACTTGGGTAAATATCATTTAATGCATAAGCAATATTATTTCAAGCCATTCACCGTTTTCATTCTTTTCCTTTCTTTGCAATTGAATGCATCCAAAACATAATGATCAAGAGTCTCGGTACTTCCCCAAGGTATTGACGTGGCCCACTCCAGCACTCCAGCCCCAGCCCCCGACACTCAACAACAATAAGCACCTCGGTAAAGTTCAGTTAATCAAAGTTGTGCAACACTCGTGCTCTCCACCAAAGGATCAACTTACTCTTACTAAACTTATCTTATTACATTGCATTAACTACATTTTTTCATAAAAATAAATTTACTGAATATCATTATAAAGTAGAGGAATTACCGCGGCTCCACCCGCCTGATATAGCTTTCTCGTTTTAAATTCCTACGGGAACACATTACCAGGGTAAAAAGCTTCCTATAGGTAGTAGGTACTCAGAGATAATGTAGCTACACATTGGTGAAATATCTAATGTTCAAAATCGGCTTAGTAGTTTCAGAGTCACTGCAAAAAAAATACAAACAAACAAGTAATCAAATATTTTCTCTTTATTATACATATAGTATACACATATAGTAGATGCTGGTGTTCGTAGTGTTTGTAGTATAACTACAAACATACATTTTTAATGTTAATAGTAATAATCTTCATCCAACTTTTGCGTCAAATCTATAGTAAGATTTGACGCAAAAGTTGAAGGAAGATATAGTCGCATAGAGTCTGGAGCAAGCTACGAGTATAACGATTAGGTAAACATGAGTGGACAGGGATCGAAGCTCCGTGTAGTACAACATGTAACCGGCATCTAACACACTTGAACTGCAACCACGACCCACGACCACGAGCGGCGCCGCGCGCTCTATTATCGTAGGTACTTCGAAACTACCACTAACTTTAAATGTACGAGTACTACACTGCAATTACTGGAAGAGTTAACCGTTTATTGGGTGCAGTGGGAGCGTATCTTTATACTATATGCATTATAATAATATACCTATTACAAGAGTAGTTAAGCTGGTTTGCAATATGATTTAAACCATGCGATACTTGCAGCACTTTGCATGTAATGTGATGCATTATTATAGGAAATAAACTATATCTTTTGTAGAATGAAACCTGCTTCAATTGTTATATTAATGTTATATACAGATAGAAGCCGGTGCTTTGTTTACGTAATCTAGAAATGAAAGATTTTACTACAACCACATAAATGTTACAGATAATTAAAAGGTTTAAACTTAGTTCAAGAAGTTTTAATTATACACCAAATTACGGCTTCGTATCACATATTCATGAAACTTGGCTTCTTAAATTGTTTGTTAATTACTACGAAACAAACGAAGTTTGCGAGTCATTAAAAGTAATTTACAACTGTAATTTGATGGTATGTTTTATCATTGACATCACTAAAAGTTATGTTACATTTCATGACAGTAAAAATATTGTAAATGTAAGAAATAGTGAGAAAAACAATAAAAGGAGCCATCTGTTTTTGTTATTCAAGTAACACTTAAGAAGTATACGGTGACAATTATGGTAATACTTGGTCATGAAAAGACTCTAGATTAGTGTTGGAACAGTTATACAGTTGCCGAGAGTAGCTGTTACTGAAACATTAACACTTGTATTTAGATGTAACGTGAAGTCGTGAAATGTGCAACAGGTGAGCTGCGACAGGTCATGACTACAATCATCTGATGCAAGGATAGATATAATACATTTACATTACACTATTACAGCAAAAAGGATACATATATTGGTATAATAACACACTCACATTTTGCCACAATATACCTACTAACATATTCTAGTACTAGCTGTTGCCCGCAGCTCTGCCTGCGTGTTACTTTAGATCTACATAACTTTTTTATTTATGAAGCGATTCCAAACCAAACCAAACCGCAAGTTTAAATAAAAAAATCAAATCATTTCTGAGATTAGCGTGTTCAAACATTCAGACAAACAGACAAAAGTTCTAAAAACCATTAATAGTGAACTCCACTGCGGGTGACGTAACCTGTTCTGAAGAGTTCTTCAATCTGATCCCACCCTCTTCCTTCCGATCCCGAACAACGCGTGCCGGGCAGAGATGCCACTCCCACACAGTGGATAGCATGTTCGCGAGAACCGAGCGTTTTAAACGTTCGTGTCTCTGCCGAACGATAGTAGCCTGAAACGCCCTGCCTGTGCACGTGTTTCCTCCCACATATAACCCTGGGTTCTTTAAGCGGAGCGTGAAGAGGCACATCAGTAGGTCGTCAAGTTGAGGGCCACTCTCTATCGTATTGTGTGCTGTGAGAGTGGCCCACAATCGCTAGACGTCGTCACGACTTACCACCAGGCGGGCGGCGTCAATTTGGCGAACCCAATATAAAAAACCTACGACAAACTTATTATTTTTAACTTATTATTGGGTGCAAAGGGGCCCTTCATCTATCGGGCCCCAGCGACCTCACCTGCTAGTGGCGCACCTGCTGATTAACGGACGAGGTTCGTATATTACGGTACCCATGTGGTGGCTTTGGCCCCTACGTGGATACCAGGTGGTACAACAGTGTTGGTCCGGGGGGGTACCACCGTGCAGCTGTGCTAAAACCCCCCAAGTAACCCAGCCCAGGCTGGGTTGCGTTAGGGGTTCAGCAGCGGCACTGCCGGGCCCGGGGCGGTGTATGGTGCGGCAGGCAGGGGTCCAGTGGGGGCGAAGCGGAGTCTAGTGTGGGTGGTGTGGGTCGATTCGCCGGCCAGGGAGACCCTTAGCAACGGCGTTGCCGCGGCCGCCCGCAACATAGTCATGGGGCCCGCCTGGGACCAACCACCCCAGTAGGCTGCCCCACATGTTGCGCATAATCCTGTTGTGGGGTCGCCGCTCCGGGTGGTAACCGGTGTGGGGTAGCGGGGGCCTTGCATCAGGGGGGTTTGGGAGCCCTTCCGCCCGGCGGGTCGGCTCCGACCTAACCACACGGTTCTAGACGAAGCTAGCCTCTGCACTTTGTCACTTACTGCCGCACCAAATATCGCCATGTCTTCACGCTTCCCCATATTTCACAATGACAGTGCAACAAGAGAATAGACGGTACACAGCGGCCCCTAGAAACCCCACAAAGTTGACTTCGTTTGAGGTGGAGTTCGCGAATATCCGCGGACTCCATGCAAACCTCGATACCGTCCACCATCACCTGGAGTCGGCACGGCCTTCTGTGATGTTCCTAACGGAGACACAGATACGCCGCCCTGACGACACGTCGTACCTCTGTTACCCGGGCTATATCATTGAGGAACAATTCCGCGATAAAGCCGAGGTGTGCGTGTTCGTTAGGGCGGATGTTTGCTGCCGCCGGTTGCGCTGTCTGGAGAACCCCTCCTACTCCGTCCTTTGGCTGCACGTGGATCATGGCTCCATGAGCCAGATCTACGTGTGCGTCTACCGCTCCCACACAGGGGACACTGGGACAACAAGGCTTTTCGAATACCTCAGCGAGATGGCTGACGATGCGCAGGTGCGGTTCCCGAACGCTGACCTGGTTTTCCTGGGGGACTTTAACGGTCATCACGTTGAGTGGCTGGGGTCCCTTAGGACCGATCATGCGGGACGAACCGCCCATGCATTCGCTCTCTCCCACGGGCTGACCCAGATGGTACGGGGGATCACCCGGATACCTGACAGGTCAGACCACACGCCCGCCTTGCTGGATCTACTGCTGACGAGTCGCCCAGCCGAGTACAGTGTGTCGGTACGCGCCCCACTGGGCACATCCGACCACTGTGTGGTGCACGCCAGCTTCCAAGTGCCACCGCCTGCTCGTGCTGAACAAATGACTCGACGACTATGGCACTACTCGTCGGCAGACTGGGACGGTCTCCGCGATTACTTTGCGTCCGTCCCGTGGAGCCAGCGCTGCTTTGTAGGGAAGACGCCTTCGGATAGCGCTGCTGCCATTGCTGGCGAGATCAGTCTAGGGATAGAATATTATATCCCTTTCACTGATGTCGCCAGCATCCGCAAAGCTCGCCCCTGGTTCGGGCGTGAATGTGCCGAGGCTGTCCAGAAAAAACAGTCGGCATATCGCGCCTGGGTCAGGGCTCGGGCAGCACGTGACCCGAACGTGAACCGCCTCAAAGCAGCGTACAATCGGGCCACTAGGTTCAGCAAGAGGGCCTTCAAGAGAGCGGATGCCCAGCGCGTCGCGCGGCTTGGTCAGGAGCTCACATCCCATCCCACGGGCAGCCGTGGATACTGGCAACTGGCCAAAGCCGTACAGTCAAATTTTTGTCAACCCTCGCTGCCACCACTGCGTTTTCCTGATGGATCACTGGCTCACAAAGCCCAAGAGAAGGCGGACATGCTCGCAGACCTCTTTGCGGCTAATTCCCGGGTCGATGACCGTGGCCTGCAGCCCCCCGCCATCGCCAACTGTGGCCACACTATGCCTGATATTGTTATCAGGCAATGTGATGTACGGGCAGTGCTGCGGTCACTAGACACGCGGAAAGCCAGTGGCCCTGACGGCATTCCGGCGGTGGTGCTACGAAAATGTGCTGCTGAGTTGTCTCCAGTATTAACGCGTCTGTACCGTCTGTCATACTCTACAGGCCTCGTGCCGGGGGCCTGGAAGGAGGCGAACGTACAACCGATCCCCAAGAAAGGGGATCGATCCGATCCAGGCAACTATCGACCCATAGCTGTCACCTCAGTCATTTGCAAGGTGCTCGAGCTTCTTATTAATATGCAGCTCATGCGATACCTGGAGGATCACTCGCTAATCAATGATCGGCAATATGGCTTCAGGCCAAAACGATCAACGGATGACCTCCTGGAATTCGTCAAGCATGTATGGGGTGAGGCTATGGAAAAGTTCGGCGAGTCCTTGGCTATTAGCCTGGACATCGCCAAAGCTTTCGATAGGGTCTGGCATGCTTCGCTCCTTTCCAAGCTTCCAGAATATGGTCTACCTCCTCAACTGTGCAGCTGGATTGCCAGTTTTTTAAACGAGCGCCGAGTGCGGGTCCTCTGCGATGGCCAGGCTTCTCGCTTTTTGCAAGTGAATGCCGGGGTACCGCAGGGGTCCGTACTGTCACCAACTCTCTTTCTTCTGCATATCAATGATATGCTTTCATTCATTGCTATGCAGATGACAGTACATTGCACGGGAGTTACTCGGTTCGTCCGACGGCGGGGCGATCTGTGATAGAGGAGGAGAGACGACATCTCGTGGGTGATCTCGACCGAAACCTCGACAGTATCTCCCAATGGGGTGCCGAGAACTTGATCGAGTTCAATGCCCACAAAACACAGGCGTGTGCATTTACAGCGAAAAAATCCCCTTTCCTTCCCCTACCCACTCTTCAGAATGCAATATTACCAATGAAGGACAATCTAGACATCCTTGGCATAGACGTTCGTCGAGAGCTCAATAACACAAAATACATTGAGAGATGTATTGGGCTAGCTTCGCGGAAACTAGGAATACTAAACAAGGTAAAGCGATTCTTTACACCGCACCAGAGGTGTCTGCTGTACAAAACGCAGATTAGACCCTGCGTTGAATACTGCTCTCACCTCTGGGACGGCTCCGCGAAGTATTTGCTGGACGCACTCGACGCTATGCAGCGACGCGCTGTTCGCATTATAGACTGTCCGGAGGTAACGGGAAGCCTTGAGCCGCTAGTCCAGCGCCGAACAATTGCTTCCTTGGCCGCGTTCTACCGTATTTACCACGGTGAGTGTTCTGAAGAGCTATTCAACCTGATCCCATCCTCTCCCTTCCGATCCCGAACAACGCGTGCCGGGCAGAGATGTCACCCTCATACCGTGGAAACCGTCTTCGCGAGAACCGAGCGTTTTAAACGATCGTTTCTCTGCCGAACGATGGTGGCTTGGAACGCCCTGCCTGCGCACGTGTTTCCTCCAACATATAACCCTGGGCTCTTTAAGCGAAGCGTGAAGAGGCACATTACAGGGTCGTCAAGTTGAGGGCCACTCTCTATAGTATTCCTGTGTACTGTGAGAGTCGCCCTCAATTGCCAGACGTCGCCTCAGCTTACCATCAGGCGAGTGGCGTCAATTTGTCGACCTAAATATAAAAAAAAAAAAAAAAAAAATTTGCGGTTGGTATTGTACTCGGGTCAATGGATCGAACCGCAAAATTAAGTTTGTTTTTTATTGTATATACTTTTCCGGGATAAAAAGTACCCAGTGTTGTGCCCAGGATATTAAAGAATAATTATACCAAGTTTCATCGTAATCGAACCGGTAGTTTTTGCGTGATGCCTGAACAGACAGACACACAGACAGACAGACAGACAAAATTTTTTTTAATCACATTTTTGGGTTCGGTGTCGGACTAGTAACACCCCCTGCTATTTATTTTTTTTGATATTTTCAATGTACAGAATTTTCACTTCTACAGATTTATTATAAGTATAAGATAAGGTCCGCAGAGTCGGTCCTGGGGCCGCTTCTGTGGAACATCGGCTACGACTGGGTGCTGCGGGATGCGTTGCCTAGGGGTGTCGGCGTAACGTGCTACGCCGACGATACCCTCGTCACGGCGCGGGGTGCAACGTACCAGGAGGCAGCACTCAAGGTCACGACGGGTGTTGCTCGAGTCGTGGGTCGGATACGGCAGCTGGGACTGGAGGTGGCCTTGCACAAGTCCGAGGTTCTGTGTTTTCACAGACCTCGGAACGGTCCACCATAAGGTTCTAGCATAAATGTGGGAGGCGTTAGCATCGGCATCAAGCCCTCGATGAAGTACCTAGGGATCGTACTTGATAGCCGATGGAACTTCGGACCACATTTCCGAAGTTTAGTCCCCAAGGTGACGCAGGCATCGGTCGCGCTTTCGCGACTGATTCCCAACCTAAAGGGACCCAACGCCTCCTGCAGTAGACTGTACCTGGGGATCGTGCGGAGTATGGCCCTATACGGGGCTCCCGTATGGGCGGATAGGTTGGCGGTCAAGGGGAACGTGACTCTGTTAAACAGACCACTTAGAACCTTGGCCGTCAGAACCGTACGGGGGTACCGCACGATCTCCGGAGAGGCTGCATGTCTCCTAGCCGGGACCCCTCCATGGGACCTGGAAGCGAGAGCCCTTGCGTCATTATTCCAATGGCGCAAGGAGGCGCTGGAGCGGGACCACAGGCCTGCGTCTCGAGAAATCGAGGACCAGCGGTCCCAACTCCGCCAGGATCTCATGGAGTCATGGAGGGTGCGACTTGAGCAACCCAAGGGGGGTGCCATCTTCATCGCGGCGGTGAGACCGATCATGGACGATTGGCTGCAGAGGCAGCATGGTGACCTCACGCACCGTGCGACGCAGATGGTTGCCGGGCATGGATGCTTCTGTAGCTATCTGTTTCGCATGCATCGTGAGGTCACACCCCGGTGTCAACACTGCGAGGTTTCCGACGACGACACCGCACTCCACACGTTGGTGGAGTGCTCAGCGTGGGCGAGTCAGCGCCGGGACCTCGTAGTGGGTCTGGGCATGGATACCCTCTCGCTGGGGACCATGCTTCAAGCCATGGTATCCAGCGGGAGTAAGTGGAACGCGGCCGTGTCCTTCTGCGAGCAAGTCATGCTCGCGAAGGAGGCGGCCGGGAGGGAGAGGGAGCGTACCCTCCCCGCCGAGTTCCGTAGTCGGCGGCCAAGCCGCCCCAGACTACGCGACTACGCCCAAGATCGTCCTCCATTATCAGGGCCTGAGGACGGCGGGATCGCCACCCACCGTCCTTACAGAAGCAGGCTAGAAGGGTTGCGTGCTGCGGGGCCTTTGCCCCATAGCACGCAACCAGATTCACTCACTGACGCGGGATAAAACCCGACCCCAATGACGCGGGATTCTCGTCCCGACCAAACACCCGCAGAGACCACAGGGGTGGTCAAAGTCCGCCGGGCGCCACTGGACATACCCTCTGCTAGTAACCAGGGACGTCCGGCAACGGACGTTAGAGCGGCCGCGGCCTTGGGCCGCGGCCGCTCTAATTAAAAAAAAAAAAAAAAAAAAGTATAAGATGTGAAAGATTTGCATAAGATTTGAATTTTTTTACAACTAAATAGGTTGGGAGACAGCAAAATCGTCCTTCAGGCCCAAGTTAACCTAGGTGGTTGTTATTCGAAAAATGCCATAATTTCAATAATTTTAAATTATGGTCTATATCACTTTATAGGGGTACCTGCAGACCTCACAAAATGAAACGTGACTATTTTATTTATCTATTTATGTATATACGCTTTATTGTACATACGCCAATACGCTCAAAGTAGACGTTTTTACGTGTGCCTTGAATGAATTCACCGTTAATACACTATTTATTATATGTTATGAATTATAGGAAAATTGTGCATAAATCGCTTACTCTATTGTATTAGGACTTACCCTGTAATGATAGATGTAGAAGTGGAAAATAAATAAATAAATAAATAAAAGTATTGAAATATCTACATACACAGTAATCCCTATCTACCGCCTCACAGATATAAGTGATGTACTAACCTAGTACGTGCTCGGTATATTACAAGCACCCTTTTGTTCTATAATGGAATAATTTTACAAAGAAAATTATCACCTGTACCTGTATCGCATTTCTCAAGAACCTAAATATTATATTAAATTTCTCCTCGTCTGATGGTCTGTTTAATTAAATATAATAGATCTCATTAATTTTGTTACCAGATTTATAAAGAACCTACCTACTTGAGTTACCTGATTGCAGCTGTGCTTGTTAGTCGTAGAGGTAAGCAGGTAAGCAGACATGGTGTACTTTGTAGTATAGAGAGGCTCAGCTCCTCGCTCATCACATCACATGCACCATCTATCACACAGGATTGAAGTTTATATTCTTTATGATTATAGAATATAAATAGCCTTTAAAGAGTATCATAATTTATACACAATATCTCAGAAAATAGTTTCATAATAAATATCTACTTAATAAAACTGTGATCTTAATATACGGGAATCGAACCGGTTCGATTCCCGGGTCTGGTAGATAATGTATAATTCTCTTTAGAATTTTACCCAGATAATTATCCCAGAGTCTGGAACGTGTGCCCGGTAAATGGCAATAGGCTCACCCCCTATTACATGGGACCTAATATAGCTGGCGAGATGTGGGTGTGTTTGCACACCTCTGCCTACCCCTTCGGGGAAAAAGGAGTGATGCTATGTTATGTTACTTAATATACGTTCCAAATTAAAAAAATAATAATTGAGAAATTAATTAATGGCACATCATCTCATTTTTATCGTTAAGTAGGTACGTCATTTTCTTTCAGAAAATCTGATTAAAATTTTTCACTGCCGTTCTATGAAAACTATATCAAAGAGATTGTGTCCTCTTATTACCTGTGTCAATGTCCTTCAGACTCCGTGACATGGCACGAATAGGTATCTAGGTACATGTGTCTGTGTCTCCCTTCACTTAGGACTTTTCGGTCAATGACACTCACAATGCTGATCAAATGACAGATTTTGGTAAAGGTGAAGTGAGACGCAGCGCTGTTTATCTGCCTATATTACAGAAATGTTTATTCGAAAGAGTCCGAGGTTCTGTGTTTTCACAGACCTCGGAACGGTCCACCTGAAGGTTCCAGCATAAATGTGGGAGGCGTTAGCATCGGCATCAAGCGCTCGATGAAGTACCTAGGGATCGTACTTGATAGCCGATGGAACTTCGGACCACATTTCCGAAGTTTGGTCCCCAAGGTGACGCAAGCATCGGTCGCGCTTTCGCGACTGATGCCCAACCTAAAGGGACCCAACGCTTCCTGCAGGAGACTGTACCTGGGGGTCGTGCGGAGTATGGCCCTATACGGGGCTCCCGTATGGGCGGCGAGGTTGACGGCCAACAACTTAACAGACCGTTGAGGACCTTCGCCGTCAAAACAATAAGAGGGTACCGCACGATCTCCGGAGAGGCTGCATGTCTCCAAGCCGGGACCCCTCCATGGGACCTGGAAGCGAGAGCCCTTGCGCCATTGGAACAATGACAATGGCACTGGAGCGGGACCACAGGCTTGCGTCTCGAGAAATCACGGACCAGCGGTCCCAGCTCCGCTAGGATCTCATGGAATCATGGAGGGTGCGACTTGAGCAACCCAAGTGGGGTACCACCATCTATGACCACCATCATCGCGGCGGTGAGACCGATCATGGACGATTGGCTGCAGAGGCAGCATGGTGACCTCACGTATCGTGCGACGCAGGTCGTTACTGGGCATGGATGCTTCGGTAGCTATCTGTTTCGCATCCATCGTGAGGTGACACCCCGGTGTCAACACTGCGAGGTTTCCGACGACGACACCGCACTCCACACGTTGGTGGAGTGCTCAGTGTGGGTGAGTCAGCGCCGGGACCTCGTAGTGGGCCTGGGCGTGGATACCCTCTCGCTGGAGATCATGCTTAAAGCCATGGTCTCCAGCGGGAGTAGGTGAAACGCAGCCGTGTCCTTCTGCGAGCAAGTCATGCTCGCGAAGGAGGCGGCCGAGAGGGAGCGTACCCTCCCCGTCGGGTTCCGTAGTCAGCGGCGAGGGCGTCGCAGACTCATCTACGCCCAAGACCATCGACCTCCATGATCGGGGCCTGAGGACAGTGGGATCACCACCCGCCGTCCTTACAGAAGCAGGCTAGAAGGGTTGCGTGCTGCGGGGCCTTTGCCCTATAGCACGCAACCAGATTCACTCACTGACGCGGGATAAAACCCTACCCCCAACGACGCGGGATTCTCATCCCGACCTAACCCCCGCAGAGACCACAGAGGTGGTCAAATTCCGGAAATACGTTCTGCTTCTAACCAGAGACGCCCGGCTACGGATTTTAGAACGGCCGCGGATTGAAATATCGACGAACGCTAATTGCTCCAAGAATAGTACCTATTAGAGATAGTAATTACCATCTGAAACTGGATACTAAATCTAAGCCATCTGAAGAATTACATCAATTAGTTGAAATCCAGAAAATCCAGAAGTTTAAATAACATTTAGAAGAAAATAGGTGCTCCTACATACGGATAAATGAAGTCTATTTAGTAGACGAGAACGGCTATAAATGAGTCTATTAACGGACACTCAGTCTTCAATAAAATGAATCAATCAGCGTCCACATTTTATTGGCAGATGGTGAGTCCTTCACTTTATATTGTACAGAATTAAGTGGAACTGTGATTGATTGTTATCTAAAAACGAGACGGATGAGATTCACCGCCACCAGTGGTTCAACTAAATAGTATAAAATAGTGCACGAATATTTTAACTGAATACGCTTCGAATTAAAGTTCGCGTTCGCTGTCAGTATTCTTGTAAAGACAAGCTGTGAGTCAACTTACACTACCGTGGGTTAAGTTACTATCTAACCGACCTTCCGATAAGGGGATACCACACGATCTCCGGAGAGGCTGCATGACTCTTAGCCGAGACCCCACCATGGAACCTGGAAACGAGAGCCCTTGTGTCATTGTTTCAATGGCTTAAGGATGCGCTGGAGATTCAAGCCACAGCAGATTCAAGTCTACAGCGCGAGTAGATGGAACGCGGCCGTGTCCTACTGCGAGCAAGTCGGGCTCACAAAGGAGGCTGCCGAGAGGGTGAGGGAGAGTTAACTATATTATACTTATTTAGTTATGTAAACCGATAAAATTTAACAAAATAACTGTGTTGTTTGCATTTTTTGAATAAACGGTTTCTTGCTTTATCATAATAAATAATAGTTTAAAAATTAAAAAACACGCTTTTATAGAGAATCCAACTAATAAGTAGAAAATAAATTTTAATAAATTTGAATTAAGAATAGTGTAAATAAGAAATAAACGTATATTACTGTAAAAAAAGCATGAGGTGCATTTTAAGATATTATTAAAATGATAATTCTTCTATTCATGTCTGTCAATAAAATATTTATAACTATTGACACTATGCACCTCACGCTTTTGTACAATAATATACATTTATTTCTTATTTACACTATCTTTAATTCAAACTTATTAAAATTTATTTTCTACTTTTTAGTTGGATTCTCTATAAATCGTGTTTTTTTAAACTGTTATTTATTTTTCATTTTTTAGTTGTTATTTTCATTTTTTTTTTATTTTAATTTTTTTTTTAATTTTCAATCGAATTATTGCATTGTCATCGGTCTTTGACAGGTGTGCAAAGTTTGAACTAAATCTGATCGTTCAAAGTAGGGCAAAATCGAACACAAAAGAGTCGGTTACAAACATACATACATCTGTATGTATGTATGTTTATAACCGACTCTTTTGTGTGAAGCTAATAAAATCGTATTAAAATAGTTTGTTTTTATTTAGAATATGTTATCTGCTGTGTTCATTATAATCATAATATTACACCCTAAAGCATAAGTGTAATTTATTAATGTACTTTAGTTAAGTATCAGTTATTATGACCAAAACACTCTTTACTCAAGGGTTAGGTTAATTTGTACACATTATTGTTTAGGTCCTGAAATGTTATTATTGTATTATTTCATGTTACGTACATACAAGAGGGACAGATAATACTTGTTCAAGTCATAATAGTAACAGTTATAATAGTAAATACTGTATGATCAAAGTTATTTCAGAAATACATAAGTGGGAGCACCTATTACATGTTACTTGTCCCTAGTGTCGACTGCTCGAGTCTTCGCCAAACCGAGTTCATAGTTTGTCACTTTGCGGTACCTGTCAATGTTATAGTAGTAGTGAAAGCCCCGCTGGGCGCCACTGGAAATACGTTCTGCTTGTAACCAGAGACGCCCGGTAACGGACGTTAGAGCGGCATCGGCCTTGGGCAACTGAAATAAAAAAAAAAAATGGAGCGAAAGCTCAAAAATGCTGTGGGACTTTTTTATCTTACAGGTTGCTTAGACCAGATTTATAAAAAAATATACAAAACATTTTTTCCACCTTTGTTCTCCACTTAAACGACTTAATTATTTTCTTCTACAATATTTTAATGGCATTTCTTCCAAGTCGAATGTTATTCGTTATGTTATGCGTTGTATCACAGAATAGGGAATAGTACTTACGTACAGAACTTGCACACCGACGTTAATTAAAGCACATTCTTTTGTTTACATAGAACATCATTCGAGCGTTAGGGTTGTCTAGTAAAGTAAAATATATATCTACCAGCATAATTTGACCAATAATTATGACGTTAATGCCTCAATATCAACTCTGTGATCAATGCCGCGTCACAAACAAGAGACAACCATTACTGATTTACAACTCCAAGTTGTCGCTGACGTCACGTATTTTTTGCGGTTGTTAGGCGAGTTACATAGGCCTGGTTGTATGTTGTCCCAATTATTCTTGATTATACTTACAAAGTAAAACTACAACTAGTTTACCAACCTGCCATTATCTATGGAATGCTGGGATATAAACTTGACAGACTCAAAGCTGATCCTGGCAGGTGCTTGGATTTAGTTGCGCCGACCCGTGTCAGGACTCAGGAGTGAAGTTTATGAGCTTGGTTGAGTACGTCTCACTTTAGCCTGCTCACTCCACTTGTTGTCACAAGAGCGTGTATCGTCGTTTAGACATCAACAGGATTACTTTAACTTACTCTATGTGACGCCATGATGTCGTCGAGCGTGGGCCCATCTCATAGCTTAGCTCTTATGACACGATATATTATATCTGAGCATTCTTGACCTTCATCAAACATACACGTCAAAGACTGTACCTACAACACAAGATAATGGCCATTTCATTATTAGACATTGTGATATTTACGCTTGCGCGGTTCCGTCCTCATCATAACAACATAACATTGAGTCGGATCCAACATCATCCTTCTTCATATTATAATAAACCTTTCCCCGAAAAATAAACGACTAAATAAGTATGTTTATTTGATCGGATCAAAGAGGACATTTTTTCCAAAAATAGTGATTTCCTTTAACTTATCAATATGACATAATTTAGATGAGATTTTGGTTCAAAGTTGCATGTTGTGTCTATTCTTTATGTTAGACATCAGGACCACAGGAATCCTTTGGAGACACATTGTTGATGTACATACACAGAGCATTAGTAGTATTGGAGGAATACAACATATATTTTTAGACAGTAAATAATTTATATCTGTACTCCAATAACTTTGCTCGACAAATATTTTTACTGGCAACATACGAAATGTGTTATTTACGACTTGATCTGACGTCAAAGTGCTGACAACACCACATAAAACTTTATTTAACTGAAGCTGTTTGATAATAGTGGTGTTAGCGTTACTGCAGTCAGACAACATTTTCAACAATCTGATATTATTTATAGTAGTTTTATACTTATAGTAGTTTTAATACTGTGGTTGTTTTCTTTATTCATACATTTAGAGCTGTTTTCTAAGATATGTGCTAAGTAAATACATGTCATGTACGAGAATTTGGATAATGAATTGACAGTTTCACACTAATAAAGTCAAGTGAGTTTAAGTCTAACACTAATAATGTACAATCAGTCACTTAAACTCGACTTACAGTTGAGACAACTTCCATTACGACGTTTTTAGAATTTTCAAACGCGACTTGAATGTTTCTTCATAACATTATACAAAATAAATATTTTTGGACATTCTCACATAACGTCATCTAGCCCAAATTAAGCTAATATAAGCTTGTGCTATGGGATCTAGACGACTAATAAACATACTTAAATATTTCTAAATACATATATAGCAGGTATACATAGAAAACACCCAAACTCCGAAATAAACATTTGTGGGTCAAACAAACATTTGATTCGACCCGGGATCGAACCTGGGACCTTAGGGATACCCATACAACTGCGCCACACTCAGTCAGTTATAATAAAACTTTGTCCGAAAAACTAGTGAAGTAGATTCAAGAGAATGTCGTATTGTCGTTCATAATAGAACTTACAAGTACTCCATATACTTACAATAGTCCGTTTGGTGTGAACCCTCGGACCTCAGGACCCTTGTCTTAGATAATGTAGCTTCACTAACTAATATCAAAACGTTCATGAGCTTTTTGCACCCAATAAAACGTATTCAGAGTGATGGGGGTAGAAATGTATTGTATACATATATACATATATATATATATTGTATGGTAAACGTAATGAATAAGGACTGTAATTAAATAACACTTAACTTACTTGTTCATCGTAAGTAAGTGCCATATTTTCAACGACAACTTTTATTTAACTCTAATCGATGTACATTAATATTCTATATTATTTAAATACGATACATACTTTAAATACATTTCTTTAAATACGAGTACTAGCGCACGCCCGTGGCTTCGCCCGCTTAACAAATTGTATACTAAAATTTTATAACTTACTAAATTGATACTTACCCTTGTTTTTATTTTATCTCTGTTTCCTTGTACCTTTGTGGGTGCATGACTTCGATTTGTTTAGTGATTTTGTGTTGATTTAATTTTGTTAATGTATCATATTCTTAAATAATGCCGAGAATGATTGCCGCGTGTCGTGACGTGTCATCTCATCAGTCTGTTATTCTTGTCGGTCTGGGTTGACGGATGACAGTACTGACAGCTGGCAGTTGAGTTGGTCTCGAACGCGAAGCTATGGTACCGGACCTATGAGTTTACCATAGACACGGCTTGTTTGTTTTTTGTTATATATAGACACAAACACACGACATATTATTATAAATATTACATACACTTATTTATTTTACTTGTGTATTTATGTATTTGATTTATTTATTATTTTTCTTGTGTGGTGGCATTTGGCAGCACAATATTGTGTTAATTGTGCTGGGCGAGATACTGCATGGGTGCGCCATTTTCAGTGTCACTGGCCTCCTCTGAAAACCAGCGCTGGCAAATGTGGGTCTGCCCACATCAGCATAAGCTGAGAGGAGACCAATTTCTACGCAGATGTGGCGTGTACTAGCATACACCTACGATATTCCTGTCCTTAACCTACTTCTAATATTTTACTTGTGTATTGTTATCGCCATGTCTGTTTAAGAATAAACACATTTTTCTTTCTTTCTCTTTCTAAAACTTTCCTCTGAATCACTCTATTTTTAAAAAATATGGCATTAAAATCTGTTGTTTAGTTTTAAAGATGTAAGCATACATCTGACAGACTGACAGCTGGAAGTGAGTTTATTTTATACTACCTATGTTAAGATATCTAGAGTAGGTAGGTACCTGGAGTACTTACTTATTAAAACAAGGTTATCAGGCCACCCTTTGTTTTCATGTAATTAAGGAATTTAATAACAAATAATAAATGTATAACAAAATGGCACTTTGCTATCACTAAGTACTTACGATTCAAATGGACTCTTTCTTGTTCGTGGTATAATGGATGGAATCGTAGCTGGGAAGCTTCAATTAAAACGTTAATGATTTAGTTATAAAATGTCGTAATATACTCATTACTTAATTGGATCTGTTCTTTAGGAGGGCATCGTGATTCGTGAAGCGTAGAACAAGGATGTAACTCTCCGCAAAAACAAGAGACTTATTCTATTTTTTTGCAGCATCGAATATGTCACTAGTTATACTCGTACGTATCCAAGTAACGTTTATAAGCAGGCCACCTCGGACTCTGATTATAAACAAATAAAACTCTTAGTTGTATACCTACTCGTACTCGTATATGCTTGTTATAGCTATGTTGATTGGAGGTTGTGCTTCACCCCAGCTAGTCCCGTCACCCAAGGGGTTAATTTAATGAAGGCAACATGTATTTGTCCCAGTTTAAATTGCAAGAGGTTATAATAGTTATTAAGTGTTCTAATTATTAAACGATAGAGCTAAAATTAATATTTCTAACAACACTAATAGGTACCTGAGGTATTGAGTGAACAAACGTTGGTCTAGACTAGACCACTTCAAATGGTAATCTATTTTAGGATTTATTATACTAAGAGAAAACGACGCGAGAAACGAACGTTTAAATCGTTCGGTTCTCGCGAAGACGATTTCCACGGTATGAGAGTGACATCTCTGTTCGGGATCGGAAGGGAGAGGGTGGGATCAGGTTGAAGAGCTCTTCAGAACACTCACCGTGGTAAATACGGTAGAACGCGGCCAAGGAAGCGATTGTTCGGCGCTGGGCTAGCGGCTCAAGACTTCCCGTTACCTAAGGAAAGTCTATAATGCGACAAGCGCGTCGCTGCATAGCGTCGAGAGCGTCCAGCAAATACTTCGCGGAGCCGTCCCAGAGGTGAAAGCAGTATTCAACGCAGGGTCTAATCTGCGTTTTTTATAGCAGACACCTCTGGTGCGGTGTAAAGAATCGCTTTACCTTGTTCAATATTCCTAGTTTCCCCGAAGCTAGCCCAATACATCTCTCAATGTAGTTTGTGTTATTGAGCTCTCGACGAACGTCTATGACAAGGATGTCTATATTGTCCTTCATTGGTAATATTGCATTCTGAATAGTGGGTAGGAGAAGGAAAGGGGATTTTTTCGCAGTAAATGCACACGCTTGTGTTTTGTGGGCATTGAACTCGACCACAACAACCACGAGTCGTCGTCTCTCCTCCTCAATCTCAGATCGCCGCGCCGCCGTCGGACGAACCGAGTAACTCCCGTGCAGTGTGCTGTCATCTGCATAGCAATGAATGTTCCCGAGGGATAGCATATCATTGATATGCAGAAGAAAGAGAGTTGGTGATGGTACGGACCCCTGCAGTACCCTGGCATTCACTTGCAAGAAGCGAGAAGCTTGGCCATCACAGAGGACCCACACTCAGTGCTCGTTTAAAAAGCTGGCAATCCAGCTGCACAGTTGAGGAGGTAGACTATATGCCGGAAGCTTGGAAAAGACCGAAGCATGCCAGACCCTATCGAAAGCTTTGGCGATGTCCAGCCTAATAGCCAAGGACTCGCCGTACCTTTCCATAGCCTCACCCCATACATGCGTGACGAATGCCAGGAGGTCACCCGTTGATCGTTTTGGCCTGAAGCCATATTGCCGATCATTGATTAGCGAGTGATCCTCTAGGCATCGCATGAGCTGCTTATTGATAATAAGCTCAAGCACCTTGCAAATGACTGAGGTGACAGCTATGGGTCGATAGTTGAGGGTCCCCCTTTCTTGGGGATTGGTTGTACGTTCGCCTCTTTCCAGACCTCCGGCACGAGGCCTGTAGAGTATGACAGGTGATACAGACGCGTTAATACTGGAGACAACTCAGCAGCACATTTTCGAAGCACCACCGCCGGAATGCCGTCAGTTCCACTGGCTTTCCGCGTGTCGAGTGACCGCAGCACTGCCCGTTCATCACATTGCCTGATACCAATATCAGGCATAGTGTGGCCACAGTTGGCGATGGCGGGGGGCTGCAGGCCATGGTCGTCGACCCGGGAATTAGCCGCAAAGAAGTCTGCGAATATGTCCGCCTTCTCTTGGGCTTTGTGAGCCAGTCATCCATCAGGATGACGCAGTGGTGGCAGCGAGGGTTGGCAAAAATTGGACTGCACTTTGGCCAGTTGCCAGTATCCACGGCTGAGCCCTGACCCAGGCGCGATATGCCGACTGTTTTTTCTGGACAGCTTCGGCACATTCACGCCCGAACCAGGGGCGGGCTTTGCGGATGCTGGCGACATCAGTGTATGGGATAATATGAGTATAATATTCTTTCCCTAGACTGATCTCGCGAGCAACGGCAGCAGCGCTATCCGAAGGCGCCTTCCGTACAAAGCAGCGCTGGCTCCACGGACGGACGCAAAGTAATCGCGGAGACCGTCCCAGTTGTCCGACGAGTATTGCCATAATCGTCGAGTCATTTGCTCAGCACGAGCATGAGGTGGCACTTTCAAGCTGGCATGCACCACACAGTGGTTGGAAGTACCCAGTGGGGCGCGTACCAATACACTGTACTGGGCTGGGCGACTACTCAGCAGTAGATCCAGCAAGGCGGGCGTGTGGTCTGACCTGTCAGGTATCCGGGTGATCCCCTGTACCATCTGGGTCAGCCCGTGGGAGAGAGCTAATGCATGGGCGGTTCGTCCAGCATGATCTGTCCTAAGGGACCCCAGCCACTCAACGTGATGACCGTTAAAGTCCCCCAGGAAAACAAGGTCAGCATTCGGGAAACGCACCTGCGCGTTGTCAGCCATCTCGCTGAGGTATTCGAAAAGCCTTGTTGTTCCAGGGTCTCCTGTGTGGGAGCGGTAGAGGCACACGTAGATCTGGCTCATGGAGCCATGGTCCACGTGCAGCCAAAGGACGGTGTAGGAGGGGTTCTCCAGACAGCGCAACCGGTGGTAGCAAACATCCGCCCTAACGAACACGCACACTCCGGCTTTATCGCGGAATTGTTCCTCAATGATATAGCCCGGGTAACAGAGGTAAGACGTGTCGTCAGGTCAGTCGGTGGCGTATCTGTGTCTCCGTTAGGAACATCACAGAAGGCCGTGCCGTCTTCAGGTGATGGTGGACGGTATCGAGGTTCGCTTGGAGTCCGCGGATATTCGCGAACAACACCTCAAACGAAGTCAACTTTGTGGGGTCTCTAGGGGCTGCTGTCTACCGTCTATTAACTTGTTGCACTGTCATGGTGAGATATGGGGAAGCGTGAAGACAGGGCGATATTTGGTGCGGCAGTAAGTGACAAAGTGCAGAGGGTAGCTTCGTCTAGAACCGTGTGGTTAGGTTGGAGCCGACCCCCCGGACGGAAGGGCTCCCAAACCCCCCTGATGCAAGGCCGCCGCTACCCCACACCGGTTACCACCCGGAGCGGCGACCCCACAACAGGATTATGCGCAAGATGTGGGGCAGCCTACTGCGGTGGTTGGTCCCAGGCGGGCCCAATGACCATGTTGCGAGCGGCCGCGGTAACGCCGTTGCTTAGGGTCTCCCTGGCCGGCGAATCGACCCACACCACCCACACCACCCACACTAGAGTCCGCTTCGCTCCCACTGGACCCCTGCCTGACGCACCATACACCGCCCCGGGCCCGGCAGTGCGGCTGCTGAACCCCTCACGCAACCCAGTCTGGGCTGGGTTACTTGGGGGGCTTTAGCACAGCTGCAAGGTGGTACCCCTCCCGGACCAACACTGTTGTACCACTTGGTATCCACGTAGGGGCCGAAGCCACCACATGGGTACCGTAATTTACGAACCTCTTCCGTTAATCAGCAGGTGCGCCACTAGCAGGTGAGGTCGCTGGGGCCTGATAGATGTAAGAAGGGCCCCTTCGCACCCTAAAATACTTATTACTTAAGTATTATAATAATAAGTAAAAAGTAATAAGTAAAGTATATATTTAACTGTGTGTCTCCTTTATGGGTAACAAAACAATACAGTAGGTACCTACCTACACCATACAATATTGGTATGGTGTGTATTCTCCATGTCATTGTCAATATCGTCATCTATGTTCATACAGGTGTGTACATCTGCTGCAGACTACCGCGGCTCCACTCGCGTCATTTGTTTTTCTCACTTTCAATTCCAACACGAACACATTCCCGGGATAAAAAGTAGGAAGCCTATAGATATCACTTGGGGATAATGTAGTTACATATCAGTGAAAGAAATTTTAAAATCGGTTCAATATTGAAAATGAAATACGAGTAAATGTTTATTCAAGTGGGTTACAAGGTTACAAGGTACGAGTAACACTTTTGAAAGTCAGTCAGTTATAAAGGTTACAATAAAAGTCTAAATTTCTTCTAAACTTACATTTACTGCCAGACTCGAAAAACAATAGGTTCAGTTCAATCAAATGTACAAAATTAAATGTACAACAACACTATAAGTCTAATAAACTAAAGCAAATATAACTATAAACAATGCATATCTATTGGGATTTTGTATCGTTCGATTAAACCACTCGTAGCATTTTATTCGGTACTAAATAACCGCTGAATGGCTTTCAATAAACTTTGTGTACTATACATGAAATATTGCAATAGTGTTCCGTCCGGCTCGGCAGTAGGAGTGGACTACTACATTGTTGGGTTTCGTTAACACCCAGCTCTGAGGTGGTAAAACATTGATCCGGCAAAGTAAAAATCATGTTGGGATTCAAATCAGTGTGTGAAACCCGTCGCAGTGTTAGGTATACTTTTAAACTGGTTTTTTTTAGAAAACGGCAACTCTATTTAATTTGTTGGTAATAAGATCTTCAACCACCTATTGTGGAATTACATTTTTCGAATTGTTGCTTTTCGGTTTATTCGAATTTGACCCCTGTTTTGGAGAACATACTAACCTCTACTAGTTATACTAATCAGTTTCATTCTTGAATATATATCGTACTTTATCAGATGAACAACTAAATACGGAAAAAGTCACGATGCCTCACTTGAGTCACTCGAGTGAACGTGTCCACTCACCGCTCTCTCGCCATGGCTACTCATCACTCATCGCCACTCATGAGTGCAGCTCACGCCGCCCGCCGGCTGCCCACTTGTTTTTCTGCTCGATTTACTCGCAAGCAGAATCCCTGTCGTGAATTAACACTTCAAAAGGCGTGAATTGCTCGTTTCTGTACTCTTTTGATGTTGCATTTAGTGCGCATGTAAAATACTATTCCACTTTCAAACGAGAGATGATGAAAGGCTTTGAATTTAATAACTCAATTACTGTACTCTGTGTACGTCATGATTAAGTTGAGCACTTTCCAAAGAGAATTTTATTAAGTATCATAATGGACTAATAAAATAACGCCAAAGGGTCTAATATTTACTTATTAGAGTTATTTCACCGAATTAGCATATTGATTTATTATTTTTAATTTTTTTGTCTTGCGGTGTATTATTGTGGCATTTTCCGGAGCGGGGAAAACGATTTCCAAACATGACTTTCGTTATCTTGAGGAACTTCTGGGTATATAAGGGTGGTTGAGCAGCTAGGCACACAAAGAGAGACCGAGCAACAGTCGGTACATGTCAGATATTCCTATCTTATGTATTCCACATTAAAAAGATTACTAGGTGCTAAACTTCTTATAACACAACTGTGTCAGCTCAACCAAGGCTGCCTGGTTGTGCCGAATTCGGTTGACAATTGGCTCATTTATTGTCACAGTACAAAAATTTGTGGATACATTACGCATAATTTTGAGCAAGTTCTAAATAAGTATCTTGCATTTTACCCATTACATATGACAGTCAAGTATTTCTCATTAATCTGATTTGATACCAGTCGATGCTCATGGGTAGTATGTAATCAGATGAACATAGACATCACGCACCGTCAGCAACGTGCCGCTGGCCGAGCCTCGGGCACAAGGGCGACCAGCAATGGGTAAACAATTCTGTTTGTGTGACGTCACTAACTAACAAGGGGTGGTGGCGTGTCTGGTGGAGACTACACTACTACGTGTTTGTAATCTGTACCGCGACGATATACCTACCTTTGAAAGTCAGTGAAACCAAATATTAGTATTGTTACGAGCCGGGGTTCTACGGAATTAAAAATGCCGATCAAACTACCACAAAACACTTTATTTATTACACCACTAATTTACACTTCACTATAAGCTTCACTGAACACTTTTGTTCGCACTTGAACTCGCAGGTATAACTCGTATTATCGCTCTGGAAATACTGATGATCCGCCACCGAAGTGCTCCGACTTTATAGTGCGGTCATTACTCTAGATTACTCTGGAATTTTCACGGAAGAAATATCGCGAACATTCCACACCTTCGAGATGCTTCTAGATAACACGTTACATAGAAGTACCTTGACAGAACATTCCCGAAAGACGTTACGTAGTAGTACTGCGATTTGCTACTAGATGGCGCCGAGTTTGGTAGTCTTATTACTCGCTACGAGATGGCGTTACAGTATGTACTAGTTACTATGAGATTTACGGGTAATGTATTGGAGACAGTGCGTCCAGATGATGATGATAGCCAGTCGATTTCTACAGAAAAGTATTAGCAAAGTTGTTTAATGAAAACTGGGAGTTTGAAAATGTTGAGAGTTGTTCAGTACTCGTGTATCGGAGGTAAGTTTAATTAGATATGCAGCACTCGCGAGCTACAGAAGTTGGATTACCTGTTTCTGGTGGCCTCACAGATAGCTAAGAACTTCCTTTCTAACTTTTTCTCGGAAATGAAGGAAATTGTAATGTGACGCGTTGGCGGTACTTGTTTTTGTTATAACTTTTACTCTTGACTAAACAACAGCTGCGAGCCGGTTAGAACTAGGTGCTATACTAAACTAACCTAACCTAACCTAACCGGCTAAAACTAGGTGCAGCCGCACTTCGGGCGGCTAAAACTAGGTGCAGCCGCACTTCGGGTATTAGCCGTAACATATACACTAGATATAAATAGTATATTACCTACTCTAGAGTTCAAGTGTTTTACCATCACTAATTAAAACATTTAAATCTCCTATATTCGAAATAGTTATAATGAGGACATCTTTAAATGAAGGTGTTTTTATTGTACATAATAATCATTGTCACAGCAAGGTCGTTAGTATACCTCTGGCCTTGACAAAGAGGTTTAAGAAGAATACGACTGCCTCGGTGGCTCAGTGGTATGAGTATGCGACTGCCGCCCCTGAGGTCCCAGGTTCGATTCCGGGTCGATTCGAATTATTTGTGTGATCCACAAATGTTTGTTTCGGAGTTTGGGTATTTTCTATGTATAATATGTATGTATTTAGAAATATATAAGTATGTTTATCAGTCGTCTTGATATACCACAACACAAGCTTAAATTAGCTTAATTTGGGCTAGATGACGTTGTGTGAGAATTTCCAAAAATATTTATTTATTTATTTATTTATTTATACTTGACTGTTTCTGTATTTCTTTAATGCACGAGTATCTACAAGCGGGATATTCAGATTCTGTAACAAATAATCACCTTTTCTTCTACAATGTCAACAATGGCACCTACGCCTCACTGATACATCTTACAAGAAACGAACACCCTGTAAACTGAACTTAAGAAACTTAATCAGTCTACTTCACTAAAGTATTTAAAGTAGCTGTAATACGTAGCCGTAGCCGGGTCTGTAAAGTTGTCAAATGTTCTACAAGCAGTAATAGAGGTCCTTCATTAATTTCTACCCCAAATTTGTAATGCAATCCGAGATAGTTCTGAACTATTTCTAGACTTTGAGATAAGTTATCCGGCGATTTAAAGTTATATGGATAATAACATGGTTTGACGATTATAGATTTACTGTTCAATGACTTGACTTTACGTAAGTTGCAGTCGCTACCGGAGGTTTTGTTGTTATTAATGAAAATTTTCTACTTTAAGTTCTAGGTTACTGATGATTGAAAAATAGTGGCCTGGAGTTTTTATTGCTATGTTCTTTTCTCTTTGGCTCCACCCTTTGTTTTGCGAATCTGGCTTTAAATGTAAATTCTTATGTGCTGTTATTTTATAACCTATATCAATAAATATGTTTCAGTTTGAGTTTGAGTTTGAGTGAATCAAATTTCATTCAAACAATCGTATCGAATAAACACTTATTGGTGGAATGGTATTAAATTGAACTTTCTGATTAATCTTCATCTCCATCCTTTAATAATATAAAAGTTTGTCCGAGCACATTACAAAATCTGTTCTCATTTCTCTGGAGGTGAATTAGGTCAGCTGCATTTGCATTACCTACCTGGAATATTGCTTTCATTTTACCTTCGAGAATGTTTTGCTTCATTTTAAGTAGTCGGGTTACCTATGCTGTATTAGTATAAGTAATAAGTAACGTCGCTCTACGAGTTTAGTGCTTACGAATTATGTTATTTTTTGTAAAAATAATAACGATTAAAATGTTTAAAACTAGATTTACAAATTTTTAGTTTTATTTTGTTATCTCTAGAAGTCATGGAAGTTTATATTTAGATGGCCGATATTATGGTTGTAATGTACTGTCCGGTTTTTGTACGAGTACACCATCATAGCGAAGAACATCGTGGTAGGGAGTACCTAGTTAATATTCACAGGCGGCCACAACTGACTCTTTAGAGGTATAATGTACAAAGAGTACACGGAATGGGCGGAGCTCTTTATCTTTGTATTACAAATTCCCTCCCTTAGCGCAAACCTTTATGAAATAAATATCTAGGTATATCTATGAATAATAAGATCGGTGTGATGTTATCGATTACTTTTCGTGGTATTCCGATAGTAATCAAACGCGTACTTGACTAGTTGTCTAGTTTTAGAATATTTCAAATCAAGGAACATGACTGACAGAATTAAAAATCCACTGCAACAAGCGTATACCAATACGATACCAATACTCAATATACGTACACACAGTTGCAGTGCGTATTAGTTTGTTTTACTTACGTAGGTAGGTAATTGAAACGATAATTCCCTATTTGTAGGAAATAGCTAAATGGAAAGTGTTTATGAGATTATAATTGAGATTGAAATCTTTAGTAAGTAATACATATAACTAAAATACCTACATTTAAACAGAAAAATAAACGTGTCGTTTTATCCGTAGTACGGCACAAAGTAAACAAGTCTCAGTTCCCCACAGAGCACAGAGCGCGTGGCGCAGACTCGACCTACTTGTCCTATTCACGCGGCTGAAGCGCTCCGCAACTTCCCGCTGCCGCTGTAGGTACGAGTACCTACTCCTATTGAGGCTTGCAAACACAAAACACCGACTGTCGGGGACTTTTATAAAAATAACTTCTATTCGCGCTTCTAAACACACATTATTTCTCCAACAAAGTAGACTTCGTGAATATTTAAAACATTATTTGGGTTCTGTGCCCCTATTTCCTTTTCAATCCAAAAAATGTGACTGCTCTAATCCGAAACACACATTACAAACAGGCAGACAGACAAAAACAAAATTTTGGTTGTGAAAAACGACTGAAAAATTTTACTCGTGAGCTGTGAGGTTAAAATTTATTCGAGTGAAGTCATGAAGTAACAGTGCGCAGTGCCAGTCATCCGACGCAGGGTTTGGGTCGGCAGCGGGAGGCGAGCGGTGTGCCTGACTCCGGTTAGCTGTGGGCAAATGGTACCTAACTACCGGTTAGAACATTTAGCCTTAGAAGAATGGTTTGATTTTATATGTTTGCGGGCTCACAATTTTTTTAATGTAATATTATGGTGTCAAAACGGAAAAGCAATAACCGAACACCTTCAATAACATACGATGCTATTGCAAAAAGACGTAGATTATTGTTATTTATTCATATAGTTTCCATTTAATTTATAAAATAGTGGTGAAGGTACCATCGGGCAGTAGGTACAATTTACAGTTCCTATATCCACAGCCAGGCTCTGGAGAAAATAGTAATAAAATGGGTACCATGATATAGGTATATCATGTCACCGAATCTCTATATACTCTAATTTAAGATCATAAGATCATGTAAACTTTCACTTTTATAATTCAGTAACATACATTAAAGCTTATGCGAACGAATGGTGATACTTTGCATGCCAAAAGTCTAAGATACTCGTATTAGGTATAATGAAATATTCGAAGTAAATCTGGTTATCATAAACTGAGAGCATTGTTATGTAAGGAATGGAAATGGCATCGATAAAGGCAATGTATTTACATACATTAAGTTAACCATTTAAGCCGTCCCCCCTCAGCCTCTTCCCGCATTGGCACAACTTGCGATACAATGACGAAACTAATCTGTACTTACTTTAACTTTTACATTAGTAAAAGTAATGGTAAGTAAGATGTTAAAAACTTTCAAAATATAATAGCATTAATTTTTCGCAAAATTAAAAAGGACAAAAAACGTCGACAATTGTTTCGCCTCTAAACGAGGCATTATCAAGACTGTCTCAGAGAGAACAGCAAAATTTGTAGCCAAAACATATTTGCTTATAAGTAGGAGTGTGCAAATATCGCTAGCGCGATGTAGGATTTGTCACAATAACTAACGCGGATAGAAACCGCAAGAAATGCAAAATAGGTATTCACCGATACAATACATTAACTTTTTATTTTTACTATTTACATAGAAACGCAAAGTGACACACACATTTTACATTAGTTTTATTGCTGTTTTGTTGGCAATACCGCCAACTGAGAATCTATTAGCGAATCTTTGAACCTCGTTTTTTAACAGTGATTTATTAATTGGCTGTATTGAATTTTTGTAAGTAGGTACCTGGTTACTAATAAAAAATAAAGCTTATTCAATAATATGAAAAGATGGGAAGGGATCTATTAAAACCTAGGCCATTAAAAAGAGCATTACTAGATCAGGAAGGCACGCATTAGTCGTAATCCCTTGGCACGTTGTGAACGCTCAATAAATGGCTCACGAGCCAATGGCGGGGCCCCTGACCAAAGTGCCATGCAATCATTACAACGAAGTGCTCTATATAGGTACTTGAAACGATCGCCATCACTCTCTGAGTTCGACTGTAATTTTCCAAGTATTCGCCGCTCGCGCTGTTGCCGACTCATGGAAAAAATTTAATTTCCTTTAACGTGTCAGATGTTCCTGTACTTATCTAACTACTGGTTTGATGTACTCGCGGAGGCAATCTGAGAGATGCTCCATCTATATTCATTATGATAACAAAAGATTTATTCATATCTTAATGTTCACCCGATTGCATTGGATCCAGTTATCCATTTCTGCCCAGAGTTTTGTAAGTAAAAATTTAGGGCAACCCCGTTTACTTCTTTTCAACTATCTTTGTGGGTGGGAATAGATACAAGTACTTAAACAGTTTTCACACACACACATACACCCTTAAATTGATATTTATGGGTGTGTGTGTGTGTGTGTAAACTGTATATCCCCGCAGGGGTAGGCAGAGGTGCATTACACACCCACAATTTGCCAGTATTTTTGGTCCAACGTAATAGGGGGCAGGCCTATTGCCGTCCCCGGGCACACAGATAATGGGTTATGTCCTAAATGGCTGAATGAATTAAAAAAAAGTATTTTGAAAAAAATTGAAACCCGTTGCCTTGCGATGAATAAATGTTGATTAAACCTCACAAAATCTTACGTGCCAACCAATTATAGTCAATTATAGTCTTGGGCGTCTCGGACTGAGTTTTCAATATTATAAATAATAGGTATCATTTACTTAATTGTGTACAAAAATCGACGCTGAGAATTGAGACCCTCTTGTAGCAGTCGTGGTTGTAATCCTCACGCTTCACAAAAGTGAAGTGTTAATTGAGTTACCTCATTAATCAGATATGTACTAAAACATTATGATGTTCAATATTATTATACATGTCCATCGATCTGGCACGCTGGTAGCCCATCACGTCAAGCGCTGAATTTATTTTATTTTTATTTATTTTATTTTATTTTTAAGCTATTGCATAGCTTCTATCGCGGGCCTTGAGCGTGGAGACCGAATCCAGAAATTCCGGAACGAAAATAACCTAACACCTAACACAAAAAAAACACGGCTGACAGGCTGACGTCTTTCATATCGTTTTATATTGTAATTAATTTTTTTTGGTGCAAATTACAATAGATCAGTTTTCAGAATTATTTTACACCATTATAAATAGCTAATATATATCACACTTCAAAATTACAACGAATAACAAGAAAAACAGAATAAATTACCATTACAACAATTATGACAATTTGAACAATTTGACAACTCCGACCATAAGAAATATGAACAAAATTTTTACATGAATTACAATTTAAGATCGAAAATATGAAAAGCGGAAACAACCAACGCACAACTAAGATCTGTGCCCGTCTCAGCGCCGTCTCGCCTGCCTCCTCCAGTACCTCTGAAAGTAACGAGTACGAGATGTAGCAGTGCGTCGAGTGATGAGATTGGGCCCTCGACGCCGTCGCTACCAACAGAGATGTCGACCACCACCGGCCAGCTTGGAGACCCAAGTGGGCCATGCCCCACTTTCAGTGGCTCCCGCTATCGGTGGTGTAATGCGTCGTATGAAGTGGACACATATTATAGAAAGTATATATGATATTATATCTATATAAATGTACATCGCGCGAAATTCGATGATCAAACTCTTGATATCGTTATTTTTGCAACTACGCAATAGCTTAACCGCGGCAGTCTCCGAGTGCCACACTTCTTTTTTTTTATTTTATTTGGGGAGCTTACGGCTATAGTACACATTAGTTATGAATATTATGCCAACAAATGCCAATTACAAGCTTCCACATATTATTTATAAACAATGTAGGCAACATTAAATAGTCGTCCACTCAGCGGGCCGCAATGTGCGGCATACAATTTACACAACTACATACAATTTATAATGGAATAGGTAGGTACACTCAGACACGTTCACCCGAGCGAGCATACAAATATTACACAGGTTATAAGAAATACCTACCTACAAACACAACCATAATTATAGTAGTAACCGGACTGGTTTACACTCCGTTAAAATGCTAAGCGCGAGTGCAACTGATTTTACTAATCACTTAGTCACAAATAAGAAATGTATGAACTCGCACTCAACACCAAGCAAAGTGCAAACGGCGTGTTGCATTAGAGATAACAAGTACATAGGACTTAATAAAAGTACCTGAATTAATAATAAAAATAGGATGCACGTACAAATGTGTTAAGTAGATTTAAACGTCTAAACTACAGACATCCAGACAAATACCTACGTTCAAAAAAGAAAAATTAAATAAATCTAACTACTTTGCAATATTCCGCCACATGCAAATTACCCAACTCTCGTATTTATTCATGCACAAGTCCGCCCTCCAAACCCACTTAGGCCGAAAGAATAGAGAAATAATTTTGAAATTAGAATAAATATGAGAGTTGTGTTATCGTGCAAAAAATAATAAAAACCTCGACACGTGTTTCGCCCCCAACCAGGGGCATCATCAGGAGATGTCGATGGCTCGGCGCACGGCGACCGAATTTCGGTCGCCGTGCGCTATTCTTTCGGCCTAAGTGGGTTTGGAGGGCGGACTTGTGCATGAATAAATACGAGAGTTGGGTAATTTGCATGTGGCGGAATATTGCAAAGTAGTTAGATTTATTTAATTTAACTATGGACTTCCGAAAAGTAACGCCTGATAGTATTAACTTTACAAAAAAGAAAAATAATAAAAGCAGATAGAAAAAACTATAATATACGTAAAGGTGATGTATATCCAGATATCTGCGGTCACAAAAAAGTCAAATACTAGTTAAAGGTGCCACATAATCTTAAAGTACCCATACCTTACAATATCATAATAATAATAATTTAACAATAATAAGTGAATATCAGCAATAAAACAACATTTCAAACAGAAGTAGCCCCTATGTAGCTCGAGTGATGAGCAAGCAACTCATTGCCATTTCTCTGTATCGTTTAGATTATCTTTAATAGTATATTATGCCTTTTTTAGGAGGTGTGTCTTAACAGCCACTTTGAATTTATTCAAAGGAAGGTTCACAATGTTTAGAGGAATTTTGTTAATAAAAACGCACACCAAATCCTGCAAAGGAGTCATGAACCTTCTGTAAACGATAATACGTCCCAACCAATTTATGCTTATTTCTAGTATTTATTGCATGTATGTCTCTGTTCATACTGTATAAATGTATATTCTGTTTAACGAACATAATATTCGCATATATATTGTGATGCTACTGTTAAAATGCCTATTTTTTAAAATCTTTCTCTAAGAGAAACTCGTGCATTCAGTTTATAAATCGCACGTATAGCTCGCTTTTGGAGTATAAAAATGATCTCTATATTAGCTGCCTTGTCCCACAGTAAAATTCCATACGACATGACACTGTGAAAATAGCTAAAATAAACCAGCCTGGCAGTTTCTACATTCGTGAGCTGTCTGACTTTACTAATAGCAAAAGCCGCAGAGCTAAGTTTCCCTGCAAGACCCGATATTTGGGCGTTCCACTGTAATTTACTGTCTAGAGTAATACCCAAAAATACGGTTGATTCTACAAGATTAAGGGTATCACCGTTCAAATAATATTAGTACCGTAGTTCTGAACATTAGGCATACTAAATCTAACACACTTCGTCTTTTTTGCGTTCAGAAGTAAATTGTTGGTTGTAAACCAATCCAGAACTAGTGCAAGTGAACTATTTACTTCGTCGAAATTCCTCAGCTTGCGATCAACTTTAAAAATAAGTGATGTATCATCGGCGATTAGAACAATGTCGCACAAGTTCTGTACATAGAACGGTAGATCAATAATGTAAACTAAAAATAGAAACGGACCTAGAATTGATCCTTGTGGCACGCCCATAGCTACAGAAGCCCCTAAAGACCGACTACCATTGATATCAACATTTTATATTCTATCACTGAGGTATGAGGCAACTAGGTCCAGTGCCGAATCTCTGATACCATAATAATTGAGTTTCCGTAATAGGGTATTATGTTCAACGCAATCAAAAGTTTTGGAGAGATCGCAAAATATACCAATGGCATCTTGCTTATTCTCCCAGGCATTGAAAATATGTATGCTTCAGAAGCGTTACCCCTGCGTGAATGGTAGAACGACCTCTTGTGAATCCATACTGCTCATTATGTAGTAGCATATTTGAATTAAAATGTGATTGTAATTGCTACAATATAATTTTTTCAAAAATTTTACTAATGACAGGTATTATTGAAATTGGTCTAAAATTACCGTCGCTTTTTGATCCCGTTTTAAATAAAGGTATCACTTTACTGTATTTCATGAGATCAGGAAACACTCCACTATTGACACATTTATTAAATATTGCAGCTAGATGTGGAGATATATTCACAATAATGGACTGAAGCAATTTTACAGAAATACCCCACAAGTCAGCTGTCTTTTTTGAGTTAAGCGACTTGAATACTTTTATAATATCATTGGGGTTTACATATTCAAAGCTAAATGAGACATGACACTGATTCACGCCGCTTTCCAGCATACGTGGAGCTTTAACAGGGCAAGAATTTAAGGAGCTAGTTATATTCGCAGGTATGTCTATAAAAAAATTATTAAAGGTTTGTGCTACATCTGGTTATTTGTTAATGACTTTATTATCAATAATTAATTCAAAGTCATTGTCACGGGGCTTTAGGCGACCGGTTTCAGCATTAATTATATTCCAAGTAGTTTTGACTTTATTGTTGGACTGTTTAATCTTATTACTCAAATATAATGACTTGGCAGCAACACACGCTTTTCTGAAAGTTTTGGAATAATCTTTAACATACTGAATAAAATCAGGATTAATATTATATTGCTTCATACCATATAATTCATACATTTTAGCTCTACTTTTGTAGATGCCAGTGGTAGCCCAGTCACAGAACTGGAGATTTCCATTTTTATAAAAGTTCTGGATTTAAATATATTGTCGAACTCAGATTTAATTGTGAAAACAAGGACTCATATAAGTTATTTGGATCAACCTGGTTAAAGTCAATACTAGCAACTTTTGCAGAAACGCTTTGATTAAATCGTTCTAGGCGATATGTACTCATTGGCCTACATGAAATTTTTTTTCCTTTAGCCGTGATATTGATGGGAAATACGACCTTCTGCCCCAGATGGGTAGATTTGAAGTTACTTAATACCTCCTTTGTCAGGAGTTCACAGTTGCAAAATATATTATCTAGACATGTTGCAGAATGTGATGTAATAATAATAATAATGTGCTTGCTGAGGCGTCGAGCTCATCATCAAGTGATGAGTATTTTTCTCCGCCGACGTCGCCAACACCTGTACGTCGACGAGGAAGAGGCCGGCCGCCGACCAGTTTGGGTCCCCGAAGTGTACCAACTTCGAGTAGGGTCCCCACTACCGGCGGTATTATGCACCGCATGCGATGGACCTCATCCATCAATGTAAACGTCATGCGGGCATATTATAGTAATGCCATGATGGAGTTCACATAATAAAAAAACAAAAACACCGCTGACAGGCTGACGTCTTTCATATCGTTTTATATTGTAATTTAATTTTTTTGGTGCAATTTATTACAATAGATCAGTTTTCAGAATCATTTTACACCATTATAAATAGCTAATATATATCACACTTCAAAATTATAAGGAATAACAAGAAAAACAGAATAAATTACCAACAGAACAATGATGACAATTTGAACAATTTGACAACTCCGACAATAAGAAATATGAACAAAATTTTTACATGAATTACAATTTAAGATCAAAAAGACGAAAAGCGGAAACAACCAACGCACAACTAAGATCTGCGCCCGTCTCAACCCCGTCGACTGCCTCTTCCAGTACCTCTGAAAGTGACGAGTACGTCACTCCGAGATGTAGCAGTGCGTCGAGTGATGAGATTGGGCCGTCGACGCCGTCGCCACCAACACCTGCGCGACGGAGATGTCGACCACCACCGGCCAGCTTGGAGACCCAAGTGGGGCATGCCCCACTCTCAGTGGCTCCCGCTATCGGTGGTGTAGTGCGTCGCATGAAGTGGACACCAATAATAAATGAACATGTCATGCGTGCGTACTATGAGGCCACAGACGGGGAAACTAACCTGACAGCGTATCGTTCTAGGATGCTTCCTCTGTTTCAGGTTCTTCAACCGACAGTTACCGTTTCCGTTCAACGACTTTCGGATCAGGTGCGGGCTATCCAACGATGCAAATTGTTGGATCAATCTGTGCTTGATCGGCTGCGCCTGGATGTATTATCTACTCGTCCAACTCCTGTGTCAACGATGGCATCGTCGCCTGTAGCACAAACGGTTTCGATTAGTGCGACTTCAGTCGAGATTGCACTTGACACAGAAGATGATACAAGTGATATATCTATTCAGGTAAGTGAGCAATTAAGGAGTACTTTGGAGGATGTGATCTTACAGTATAGGTTTACACCTCAATCTAGACCACGTTTACCACGCTTGCCCACTCATAGGCGAAATCTGGCGTTGATGGGAGCCCTAAATGCATTGCTAGCTCCGTACCTACAGACTAGCAATGATTTGCTAGATACTCACTCGATCCTCTACTGTGGAGCTATTGCCGCTTGTCGTGTTGCACGCGTTAAATTCCCCGAAGTTAACCGTGCACCACGACCGGATGGTGTTCCTGCATGGCAGGCGAGAAGCGAGCGACGTATCGGCACATTTAGGGCTCTCATTGCAAAGCAAATCTGCTTCAGCCGGGGAAATAATCGTCCCCGGGTCAAGCGTTTTGTGGCTCAGGCATTTGCTGGGACTGGTATTAGTTCCCAGCAATACTTAACCAACGTCACGGAACGTATTGACTTTCTGAAGCAGAAAGTATATGCATGGGCAAGTCGTATTCGTCGTTATAGAGAGCGTGTGGATAGATACTGGCAGAATCGTATCTTCCAAAGCGATCAAAGGAAGGTGTACCGAGTGTGGGAGGGAACTAGGCAACGTGGGTGCAAAGGGGCCCTTCTTACATCTATCGGGCCGCAGCGACCTCACCTGCTAGTGGCGCACCTGCTGATTAACGGACGAGGTTCGTATATTACGGTACCCATGTGGTGGCTTTGGCCCCTACGTGGATACCAGGTGGTACAACAGTGTTGGTCCGGGGGGGTACCACCGTGCAGCTGTGCTAAAGCCCCCCAAGTAACCCAGCCCAGGCTGGGTTGCGTTAGGGGTTCAGCAGCGGCACTGCCGGGCCCGGGGCGGTGTATGGTGCGGCAGGCAGGGGTCCAGTGGGGGCGAAGCGGAGTCTAGTGTGGGTGGTGTGGGTCGATTCGCCGGCCAGGGAGACCCTTAGCAACGGCGTTGCCGCGGCCGCCCGCAACATAGTCATGGGGCCCGCCTGGGACCAACCACCCCAGTAGGCTGCCCCACATGTTGCGCATAATCCTGTTGTGGGGTCGCCGCTCCGGGTGGTAACCGGTGTGGGGTAGCGGCGGCCTTGCATCAGGGGGGTTTGGGAGCCCTTCCGTCCGGCGGGTCGGCTCCGACCTAACCACAAGGTTCTAGACGAAGCTAGCCTCTGCACTTTGTCACTTACTGCCGCACCAAATATCGCCCTGTCTTCACGCTTCCCCATATTTCACAATGACAGTGCAACAAGAGAATAGACGGTACACAGCGACCCCTAGAAACCCCACAAAGTTGACTTCGTTTGAGGTGGAGTTCGCGAATATCCGCGGACTCCATGCAAACCTCGATACCGTCCACCATCGCCTGGAGTCGGCACGGCCTTCTGTGATGTTCCTAACGGAGACACAGATACGCCGCCCTGACGACACGTCGTACCTCTGTTACCCGGGCTATATCATTGAGGAACAATTCCGCGATAAAGCCGGGGTGTGCGTGTTCGTTAGGGCGGATGTTTGCTGCCGCCGGTTGCGCTGTCTGGAGAACCCCTCCTACTCCGTCCTTTGGCTGCACGTGGATCATGGCTCCATGAGCCAGATCTACGTGTGCGTCTACCGCTCCCACACAGGGGACACTGGGACAACAAGGCTTTTCGAATACATCAGCGAGATGGCTGACGATGCGCAGGTGCGGTTCCCGAACGCTGACCTGGTTTTCCTGGGGGACTTTAACGGTCATCACGTTGAGTGGCTGGGGTCCCATAGGACCGATCATGCGGGATGAACCGCCCATGCATTCGCTCTCTCCCACGGGCTGACCCAGATGGTACGAGGGATCACCCGGATACCTGACAGGTCAGATCACACGCCCGCCTTGCTGGATCTACTGCTGACGAGTCGCCCAGCCGAGTACAGTGTGTCGGTACGCGCCCCACTGGGCACATCCGACCACTGTGTGGTGCACGCCAGCTTCCAAGTGCCACCGCCTGCTCGTGCTGAACAAATGACTCGACGACTATGGCACTACTCGTCGGCAGACTGGGACGGTCTCCGCGATTACTTTGCGTCCGTCCCGTGGAGCCAGCGCTGCTTTGTAGGGAAGGCGCCTTCGGATAGCGCTGCTGCCATTGCTGGCGAGATCAGTCTAGGGATAGAATATTATATCCCTTTCACTGATGTCGCCAGCATCCGCAAAGCTCGCCCCTGGTTCGGGCGTGAATGTGCCGAGGCTGTCCAGAAAAAACAGTCGGCATATCGCGCCTGGGTCAGGGCTCGGGCGGCACGTGACCCGAACGTGAACCGCCTCAAAGCAGCGTACAATCGGGCCACTAGGTTCAGCAAGAGGGCCTTCAAGAGAGCGGATGCCCAGCGCGTCACGCGGCTTGGTCAGGAGCTCACATCCCATCCCACGGGCGACCGTGGATACTGGCAACTGGCCAAAGCCGTACAGTCAAATTTTTGTCAACCCTCGCTGCCACCACTGCGTTTTCCTGATGGATCACTGGCTCACAAAGCCCAAGAGAAGGCGGACATGCTCGCAGACCTCTTTGCGGCTAATTCCCGGGTCGATGACCGTGGCCTGCAGCCCCCCGCCATCGCCAACTGTGGCCACACTATGCCTGATATTGTTATCAGGCAATGTGATGTACGGGCAGTGCTGCGGTCACTCGACACGCGGAAAGCCAGTGGCCCTGACGGCATTCCGGCGGTGGTGCTACGAAAATGTGCTGCTGAGTTGTCTCCAGTATTAACGCGTCTGTACCGCCTGTCATACTCTACAGGCCTCGTGCCGGAGGCCTGGAAGGAGGCGAACGTACAACCGATCCCCAAGAAAGGGGATCGATCCGATCCAGGCAACTATCGACCCATAGCTGTCACCTCAGTCATTTGCAAGGTGCTCGAGCTTCTTATTAATAAGCAGCTCATGCGATACCTGGAGGATCACTCGCTAATCAATGATCGGCAATATGGCTTCAGGCCAAAACGATCAACGGGTGACCTCCTGGCATTCGTCACGCATGTATGGGGTGAGGCTATGGAAAAGTTCGGCGAGTCCTTGGCTATTAGCCTGGACATGGCCAAAGCTTTCGATAGGGTCTGGCATGCTTCGCTCCTTTCCAAGCTTCCGGCATATGGTCTACCTCCTCAACTGTGCAGCTGGATTGCCAGTTTTTTAAACTAGCGCCGAGTGCGGGTCCTCTGCGATGGCCAGGCTTCTCGCTTTTTGCAAGTGAATACCGGGGTACCGCAGGGGTCCGTACTGTCACCAACTCTCTTTCTTCTGCATATCAATGATATGCTTTCCCTCGGGAACATTCATTGCTATGCAGATGACAGTACATTGCACGGGAGTTACTCGGTTCGTCCGATGGCGGGGCGATCTGTGATAGAGGAGGAGAGACGACATCTCGTGGGTGATCTCGACCGAAACCTCGACAGTATCTCCCAATGGGGTGCCGAGAACTTGGTCGAGTTCAATGCCCACAAAACACAGGCGTGTGCATTTACAGCGAAAAAATCCCCTTTCCTTCCCCTACCCACTCTTCAGAATGCAATATTACCAATGAAGGACAATCTAGACATCCTTGGCATAGACGTTCGTCGAGAGCTCAATAACACAAAATACATTGAGAGATGTATTGGGCTAGCTTCGCGGAAACTAGGAATACTGAACAAGGTAAAGCGATTCTTTACACCGCACCAGAGGTGTCTGCTGTACAAAACGCAGATTAGACCCTGCGTTGAATACTGCTCTCACCTCTGGGACGGCTCCGCGAAGTATTTGCTGGACGCACTCGACGCTATGCAGCGACGCGCTGTTCGCATTATAGACTGTCCGGAGGTAACGGGAAGCCTTGAGCCGCTAGCCCAGCGCCGAACAATTGCTTCATTGGCCGCGTTCTACCGTATTTACCACGGTGAGTGTTCTGAAGAGCTCTTCAACCTGATCCCACCCTCTCCCTTCCGATCCCGAACAACGCGTGCCGGCCAGAGATGTCACCCTCATACCGTGGAAACCGTCTTCGCGAGAACCGAGCGTTTTAAACGATCGTTTCTCTGCCGAACGATGGTGGCTTGGAACGCCCTGCCTGCGCACGAGTTTCCTCCAACATATAACCCTGGGCTCTTTAAGCGAAGCGTGAAGAGGCACATTACAGGGTCGTCAAGTTGAGGGCCACTCTCTATAGTATTCCTGTGTACTGTGAGAGTCGCCCTCAATTGCCAGACGTCGCCTCAGCTTACCATCAGGCGAGTGGCGTCAATTTGTCGACCTAAATATAAAAAAAAAAAAAAAAGTTTGAGCGACGGGCAACTGCCAGATACTCACGCCATGAATCAATTTTGGCGTGACATATGGTCGGTGCCCGTCGAACATTCGGAGGGTAACTGGATCAGTATTGTTGAGCGAGAATGCGATAACATCGAGCCCATGGAGTCTATTACAATAGACTCCGAAGACGTCAGTTGTGCAATGCGTACGGCACTGAACTGGAAAAGTCCTGGGCCGGACGGATTGCACAACTTTTGGATAAAGTGGGTTCGTAGTTCGCATGAACGCTTGGCAACACAGTATCAAGAAGCCCTCGAGTTTGGTTCCTTACCCGCTTTCATGACTACTGGCATCACCTTCCTGCTCCATAAATCAGGTAGTACCACGGAACCTAAGAACTACAGACCTATCACTTGCTTACCTACCATCTACAAGCTCCTTACATCTATTCTGAGAACTAAAATAAACTCACATATAATGTCAAATAACATCTTAAATAGTGCTCAGAATGGATGTAGAGCTGGGTCACGTGGTACTAAGGAGCTACTCCTTATTGACATGGCCATTAGCCAACAGGTTAAGCGGAGTAGGGGCGCCCTCTCTACTGCCTGGATTGACTACAAGAAGGCCTATGGTTCGGTGCCTCATTCATGGCTGGGGAGGATTTTAGAGTTGTATAAAATTAATCCGACTCTTAAATCCTTCTTAGTCTCGTGTATTTAATAATAAATAATTTAAATTTAATAAATTTATTTCTTAATATAAATTTACATCATAGGCGTAAGTACATAAAATATATCAAAAGCTGTGAGAAACTGGAGACTGAATTAGGTGAACCTGTGTAACAGATCTCCAGTTACCCACTACCTGGACAGAATTTATACGCGCCGAAAATACAGACCAATGTTACAGTAAATAAGAAATAAAACAGTGTACTAAAACAGAAAATTTCACAATTGTGTGTGTGTGCGTGTGTGCTTGTGTGTATATGTGTGTGTGTGTGTGTGTGTGTGTGTGTGTGTGTGTGTGTGTGTGTGTGTGTGTGTGTGTTTGTGTGTGTGTGTGTGTGTGTGTGCTGCTATGTATATAAATAAGGCTAATCCATTTTCTCCGTAAGTGTATCTTACTTTATACTTGTTAGATCTGTGGAGTAAGGAATTCCTCAGTATCTGTATAAGATAAATTTTGGAGCCAGTTTATTAAAGTTACTTTTAATTTATACCTATTTAATCCATAAATGGCAAGCAAAGCATTAATTCTGTTATATAAATAAGGACCCAAAAAACAGTAAAATCTATGAGAGAGGGCAGTTTTATAAATTACAGTAGTATCGTAAACTCTTTGGGTACGGCGCAAATTTAACATGGTTTGAGGGTCAAATTTTACTAGTGAGTGAGCCCTAAAAACTGTAAGCAGTATGAAGAGTTGTCGAACTGTAAGTACCTTGAAATCTTGGTAGACTAGGGTTGTGGGGTATCGGAATGGTAGGAAAAGCGATACTTTTATTACTGCTCTTTGGGCACGTTCCAGTTTCTCCAATATCGTTTTTGCAGCGCCTCCCCAAGATGTGATGCAATATGTCAATATAGATTGACATAAAGCGAAGTAAGTCATTTTTATGACTGGAATATCAGCCACATGCCGTAGGTACTTGAAAATATATATCAGTTTTCGAGTTCTTGATGTGAGTAAATCTATATGTGCTCTAAAATTCAGGTTTCGATCTATAACAACACCCAGATATTTAATTGTGTTCACCCTTAGTAATTCCTCACAGTGACAATCAGTAGATAAGGTGCCGCGAGGAGAACAAGAATGCGGTACAATAGGAATAGTTTCATCGAGATTATTATTTTTAAGTTGAAATGTCATGTATTTTGATTTATTCACATTTAAGGTCAGGAGGTTGTCATTGAGCCAGTTGTGAATTATATTAATGCCAGACTGAGCAAATCTGAAAGTTTCACTCCACGAATCTCCTGTGAAAACCAATTCCGTATCATCCGCATAAGTAATAACTCGTCCGTTAGTCAGCTCAAGTTGGCATAGGTCATTAATGAAGGTGAGGAATAGCGTGGGTCCCAGAATACTGCCTTGTGGTACTCCAATATTTATGGGGAGATCATCACTGTGCACAGTGTTAAGCTGAACACACTGTGAGCGTTCAGATAGATAGCTAGCAAAAAAATTATTTTGTATGCCTCGAATACCCAGTCCATCCAGTTTATTTAGCAGCAGGGGAACAGAGACCGTATCGAAAGCCTTGGCTAAATCCAAGAATATAGAGATTACTTTTTTCTTTTTGTCCAAAGCGGTAACTACTGTGTTTGTAAGTTCGTGCACAGCAGAATCTGCTGACTTGTTTCTACGGAAGCCAAATTGTGCCTCCGATAATAGGTTTTTAGATTCTAAGTAGTTAACAAGTCTTTTGTTAGCAATTTTTTCCAAAATCTTAGACAAGCCGGATAAAATTGATATGGGACGGTAATTGGAAACCCGGTCTTTGTCACCAGTTTTATGGATAGGATGGATAAGAGCTCGCTTAAAAGCACCAGGGAAAGTGCCAGTAGAAAAAGCCAGATTACAGATGTGAGTAAGGGGTTCAACTAAAATAGATCGATATCTTTTAATGAAAGTGTTTGAAATACCATCTAAACCAATCGCACAGTCATTTTTTAGTTGTCTGATTATCAAATCAACTTCACCAGGATCAGTTGGGGTAAGAACAAAGGAGTGAAGCTGTTCTGGGTTGTTTACCACTGGATCGGAAGCACAAATGTTACTTCTTTTTAATTTTTCTGTTAGGGATGTACCCACATTAGCAAAGTATTCATTCACTAAGTTTGCTGATTTGAGAGGGTTATTGTCCGTAACCAAATCGCTAGTGAGGTCCTTGTCTTTTGTAGTGTGCGTTATATTTTTAATTACCTTCCAAAGGGTTTTAGTGTTGTTTTTAGCATTACAGATTTCACTCCTCTCGTAATTCCTCTTGGCTTTTTTGATTAATAGATTGCAGAAATTACGGTAACGCCTATATATTAGTAAACTAGTTTCGTTATTTGGCTCTTTTTTTGTTTTCAGATAAAGTTTATCTCTGTTTCTAATGCATCTTAGCATCCCTGACGTGATCCAAGGTTTGAGTATCTGCCGTCGACCAGACGAAAACATAACTTTAGTGCAGTTCTGAAGTTTGCTATTTAGTGTCGAGATAAGGTAGTTAGTGGCCTCATTAACATCATTCATAGATAAAACGGGGTCAAGATCCAGGTTACAGAGACTCGCATCAAGAGAAGTGTAGTCAATACGTTTTGATGTTTTTTTTGTTTTCAGATTACTAACAACCGTGTCAAGGGAAAGTATAATAGTGAAATGATCTGTTAGTGAGGTTTGTGCCACAAAACACTTGGCGGGGAGTTTGGACTTAATGATAATATGGTCAATGCAAGTATTAGTATGAGTTGGAAAATTATGGGCAGACAGCAAGCCATGAGACGTCACCAGATTTAAATACTCCCCTCCTTTTGCGTCATCCAAGATATCAATGTTAATATCCCCAGTGAGTATAATATTCTTAAACGCCGCTAGGCTAACAAGCAACTCATCCAGTGAATCCAAAAATACTGATGTATTTTTCACAGCAGGCGGGCGATAAATGGCAAGTAACACGGTTGTGCTGTTAATCTTTATCATGAGGCAGTTAGCATCAGCCAGTGATGGTTCGGATATGACATAATTAAGCGAAGATTTATAATAGACTACGACACCTTCATTTTGAGTATAGTTTTTTGCAGTAGAAGCACAACTGTAACCATCGACTACCGGTATAACACGGTTATTATTGTATAACCAATATTCTGTGAAAATGATAAGGTCCCAGTCAACATTGCAAGAGTGTATTAATGTTTGAAAACCGGTTAAATTACAATGGACACTACGAATATTTTGAACTATAAGATTTAAGGATCTATTTATAGGATAAAGCTTGTTGGGATGGATACTACCTAAGTCGCATGTTGAGCTCTCAGCTGAAACCAAGTTGTCAAGATCAGAGTAGATTTGTGTATCATGAGACTCGAATTTTATAGAATTTACTTTTTAACTTATCACAATGTACTTGTCGTAACGTTAAAAAGGATGATTTCATAAGAATATAATAATTATAATTATAGATTTTGCCAGTGGTAATTAAGTAAAATACCAATGTGAAATAATTGTTCAATAGAAAAGCCTTGACTATTTAAAGTATTAATAATAATAGAACGTATATGTGAGTTTTTACGGAGTATGTAGAGATAGCATTATGTGTACTGTGTTTCTGGTGTGTTGGTTGATAGTGTTTGTAATAAATTGTGAATATAAAAAGGTATAAAACTATGCTTATAATAGCAGAAGAAAGCATTTTTAGTCAATTATGCGTGCCCAGGTAAGCGAAGTCCTCCTCAGAATCAATACGAACAGGAGACACGCCTTCCTTAAGTTTAACAAATTTTTTTCCGAAAGCAGCCCAGCATGTCGCCTGTCGGTTAGTCTTTGTAAATTCTCTAGCCAAGTAATGCAATTTTCTAGCCTTGCTTGTTAAGTTGTCGGCTATATAGACTGGAGTAGGCACTCCCTGTAATTTAAGGTGTTTCGTGTTGACTTTCTGGCCAATCTCCTTTCCCTTATTGAAACTAATTACAGACTTTATGAGTTTCTCCTTAAGGTATGTTGATCCGAAACCGACGATGATCGGTCCTGATTCGAATTTAGTTTTGATCCTGAAAATATCCCGAATATCTGCTTCCTGTATAGGCTGGTTCACGGCTTCACTGAGGTTGATGACGTGTATGGGGCAGTGGACCACAGTCCTTCGTCAACCAGGTAGTGGTGAGTGCGCTTCTGGTCCGCGTGATTTGATTAGGATTGAGCGTGGTATATTCCAGGGCGACAGTTTGAGTCCATTGTGGTTCTGTTTAGCACTGAATCCACTTAGCACATTGCTGAAGGATTCAGGGCTAGGCTATCGGTTTCGTAGAGGGGGTGAGGTTATTTCTCACCTGATGTATATGGATGACCTCAAACTATTTACACTGAAACACCAAGATTTGGTGGCATTATTAAAAACTACGGAAGGTTTTAGTAATGCCATTAAGATGGAGTTCGGTGTTGATAAGTGTGCGGTCATGCATGTACAGCGGGGGAAGGTTGTAAATTCACCGAATTTACAACTTTCTGAGATAATAACTCTCAGATCTCTCACCGAGACCGAAACATACAAATACCTAGGTATGTCAGAGTTATTGGGTATAGCGGTAGAGGATATTAAGAAATCGGTGAAAGAACGTTTTTTTGGCCGCCTGACAAAAGTTCTTAATAGTTTTTTGTCTGGGGGTAACAAAATGCGGGCTTTCAACGGTTGGGTAATGCCTTTATTGTTGTACTCCTTTGGCATACTTAGGTGGACTCAAACGGAACTAGACGCCCTGGATAGGCGAGTCCGTCAACAACTGACATTGCATCGAATGTTACACCCACGGTCTTCTGTCATGAGACTGTACATTCCACGGAAGTTGGGGGGTCGAGGATTTTTAAATGCCAAGAACCTCCATAACCGTGAAGTGTGCAGTCTGAGGAATTACTTCCTACAGAATGGGTGTGGCATTCATTGCGATGTTGTGATGGTTGACAAGGGACACCTCTCTCCTTGGCTAACGAGAACTGGCGTAAACCAAAGGTGCTAGGTACTGAAGACCGTAGGGACGTATGGAAGAGTAAGGAGCTACACGGGCGGTTCTACCGGGTCTTAACAGGACCCGACGTAGACCTGCTCGCTTCGGTGAACTGGCTGCGTTTCGGTGACCTCTTTGGGGAAACTGAAGGTTTTGCCTGTGCAATTGCAGATGAGGTTATCAAGACGAACAACTATAGGAAATATATCGTTAAGGACGGTACGGTCGACATTTGTCGAGCATGCCACCGTCCTGGTGAATCACTTCGCCACATTATTTCCGGTTGTTCGTATCTTGCTAACACCGAGTACTTGCATAGGCACAATCAAGTGGCCAGGATCATCCACCAGCAACTTGCTCTTCAATACGGCCTTATTGAGTCCGAGGTACCGTACTATAAGTACACACAAGAGCCAGTTCTCGAGAATGGTCGTGCATTGCTGTACTGGGACCGATCAATCATCACGGACAGGACTATTGTTGCCAATAGGCCTGATATCGTGTTGGTTGATCGGGCTCAGCGCCGGGCGGTGCTCGTCGATGTCACCGTCCCACATGACGAGAATCTCGTTAAGGCAGAGAAGGACAAATTTTCTAAGTACCTCGATCTGACCTTCGAGATAACCGCCATGTGGGACGTAGACTCGACGATCATTGTCCCGATAGTCGTTTCGGCAAATGGACTAATAGCGAAGAGTCTCGATCAACATCTCAAGAGACTCTCGCTAGACTGTTGGATCAAGGGTCAGATAAAGAAGGCTGTCGTCCTCGACACGGCACGCATCGTTAGGAGGTTTCTCAGTCTGTGACCTCTACCGCTGGTAGTTTGGGCCCTGCTCCGCTACTGGTGGTGGTCTGACATGGATTTTTTTATAATATTATATGTAATTTTTCATATAAATATTGTAAAAAAAATTATGTTAAGAGAATAATTTGAATAAATGAGTATAATAATAATTTTTTCATTTTTCATCTTAAAATTATTTTAATATTTTTATTTAATTTTACAGTCTAAATTTGTACTATAATTATATATTGCATAGCAAGATTAGCAATAAATTTATAAATTACATATACAAACTATATATTATCAAGATAAAGAAAAATTACCAAATTTGCAATTTATTTATTTATTTATTTATTTATTTAATTACCAACCCCGGACTCGTCGCATAGCTCCGCCTCCCATTTGCCGGAAACTTTGGCTACTGGTGAGGCGTCGAGCTCTAGCAGCGACGAGTATTTCTCTCCACCGACGTCGCCTCCACCTGTACGTCGGCAGGGGAGAGGCAGGCCACCGACCTGCTTGGGACCCCGACGCCCTCCGGCTTCGATTAGGGACCCCACTGCCGGTGGTAATGTGCACCGCATGCGATGGACTTCTTCCATGAACGAGAACGTCATGCGGGCATATTATGCGGCTACAGAGGGAGGAATTAATCTCACTGCGTATCGTGTACGAATGCTGTCTCTGTTTCAGGAGCTCGAACCAACTGTTAACGTATCAACGCAACGTCTGTCGGATCAAGTGCGGGTTATACAACGTGGTCATATGTTGGATGATGCCGTGCTTGAGAGGCTTCGCTCAGATTTACAGGGTTCCTACTGTTTCCACACAACGTCCCACTGATGATGATTTATTGGATACCGGGGTTACAGATGTAAGTACTCATTGCAATGTACAATTAGGGAGCGCTTTGGAATGTGCACTGAGGGAATATTGAAACGTAACACCTACCGAAAGACCTCGTCTACCGCGTTTGCCTACGCATAAGAAAAATATAGCCCTAATGTGTGCTCTGGATTCACTACTGTCAGACTATTTTAACAGTAGTGAAAATCTCGGTGACATACATTCGATTCTGTACTGTGGGGCTGTTGCGGCATGTCGAGTAGCAAATATTAAGCTTTTACCAAATGATAAAGCTACTCGACCGAAATTTGTTACACCAGCCTGGCAGTATAGGATTGAACGTCGTATTGCCGAGACCAGGGCACTCATTGGGAAACTTATTTGCTTCAGGTCGGGCAATACTCGCCCTAGAGTGATGCGCTTTGTGAACCGGGCATTCTTGGGGACTAATATTAGATCCCAAGAATTTGCTTTTCGGGTCACAGAGCGCATTGACTACCTGAAGCAAAAAGTCTATGCGTGGGCAAATCGTATAAAAAGATATAAAAAAAAGAGTGGACCGGTATTCCCAAAACTGCATGTTCCAAAAAGATGAGAGATGGGTCTACAGAGATTGGGAGCGATCTGATTCAATTGTGATTGACGAGCGCCGGCCAGATGATGATGCCACCATTGCATTCTGGAGTGGCATCTGGTCGGCTCCTGTCAGCCACACAGAGGATGGTTGGATGCGGGATGTTAATCGTCTGTGTGAACCGATACAAACTATGGAACCATTAAAATTCATAGATAGTGATGTCTCCAACGCAGTCCGTCTGTTACAGAACTGGAAATCAGCAGAACCAGACGGACTGCACAATTTTTGGATAAAATGGTTCCGTAGTTCACACGGACGGTTGGCAGCTCAGTTCCAATCATGTTTGGAATCAGGATCGCTTCCGGATTTTCTAACTACTGGTATGACCCATCTCTTATACAAATCTGGTAGTGCCATAGAGCCTAAAAATTATAGACCAATTACATGCCTACCAACGGTCTATAAGCTTCTCACATTTATTTTGAGACAAAAAATAACGCGCCACATAACTGACAACAACATCATGTCAATCTCTCAAAATGGATGTAGAAGTGGGGCTCGTGTCACTAAAGAGCTCCTAATTATGGATATGGTTATTAGCCAACAGGTACGCCGTAATCGCAAGGATCTGGCGACATGCTGGATAGATTACAAGAAGGCCTATGACTCTGTGCCTCATTCATGGCTTAGGAGGGTGCTGGAGTTGTATAAGATTGATGCAACTCTATGTACCTTCTTAGGGACATGCATGGGGCAATGGAAGACCGTCTTGTGCTATTCAGGATGCCGACAGACTTGTGGTAATGGTGGATCGATAAAGATCGAGCGTGGTATATTTCAGGGCGATAGTCAGTCCTTTATGGTTTTGTCTGGCCCTGAATCCTCTCAGCGCTTTGCTGGAGAATTCAGGTCTAGGGTACCGGTTGCGGAAATATGGCCAGGTTTTGTCTCACCTTCTTTACATGGATGATTTAAAATTACTTGCCCCAAACAGTCACCAACTGATGGAATTACTAAAGGTAACGGAAACCTTTAGTAATTCTATCAGAATGGAATTTGGCGTAGACAAATGTGCAAGCATGCATGAGAAGAAGGGTGGGATAGTGGATTCCGAAAGAATACAACTTTCGGATTCCACTCAACTTCGGTCCCTTTCGGCAACCGATACTTATAAATATCTGGGTATGTCACAAGCGTTAGGCATTTCAGAGACTGACATGAAACAATTATTGAGGGAACGCTTCTTTGGCCGCCTGAAAAAAGTTCTTAAGAGTCTTTTATCGGGCGGTATACGTTGCCCGACAGACGCAAAAAAAATGTTTATTTTATTAATTGAGCTCGTGGGGTCAGTTAAAGACAACAACTGCGTAGCTGGATTCTCAGTTTTACCAGTGAGTGTTAGAAGTTTTATGGTATCCCACAGAGCTTTATTGCCGGCTTTAGTAGCTCCATTGATTAAGTTACTCTCATAGTCTCTTTTTAATTTTTTTAAAAGCCAATTACAGAAATTTCTATTCCTTTTGAGTCATGGCGACTTCGTTATTTGGATTATTTTTTGATTTAATATGGAGTTTGTCATATTAAATCAAAAAATAATCTACTATAAACCAGCAGTTATCCACGGCTTTCTTATTCGTTTGCGGTTCGAAACAACTATAGTGACAGTATTTGACTGAATTTTTGTATTTAAATGCTCTATCAGAAGGGAGGTAGCTAATTGAGCATCAGTTGTTTCATAGACATTATTAAAACTAATATTGCGCATGTCTTTATCAAGACCTTCATAGTTAACTTTCTTTACTGAGCGTGGCATTGACTTTGTTTGAGCATGCTTTTCTAAAATAAGGAATACACAATCATGATCAGTGACAGAAGTCTTAGAGACATAACAAAATGCTGGTAGCTTACTCTTTAGCATAATATGATCCAGACAGGTCTTGTCATGGGTTGGAAACTGATGTGCTGGTAAGATACTGTAGGAAGCTAGTAAATTTAGGTAGATCGATGACTTGTCGTCACTGCTATTTACTTTTATATCTACGTTTAAATCACCCACGAGAACAATATAACGGTAAGTTAGATTACTAAGTAGATCATTTAAAGAATTTATAAATGGTAAAATATCTGCATAACCCGAGGCTCTGTATATTGCAATAATAATGGTGTCAGAGTTTAATTTTATTGTTAGGCAGTTGGCCCCAAGCAAGATTGGTTCGGCTATTGTCACTTTTTTTTTTTTTTTTTTTTTTTTTTTAATTCCGCGGCCCAAGGCCGCGGCCGCTCTAACGTCCGTTGCCGGGCGTCCCTGGTTACTAGCAGAGGGTATGTCCAGTGGCGCCCGGCGGACTTTGACCACCCCTGTGGTCTCTGCGGGTGTTTGGTCGGGACGAGAATCCCGCGTCATTGGGGTCGGGTTTTATCCCGCGTCAGTGAGTGAATCTGGTTGCGTGCTATGGGGCAAAGGCCCCGCAGCACGCAACCCTTCTAGCCTGCTTCTGCAAGGACGGTGGGTGGCGATCCCGCCGTCCTCAGGCCCCGATCATGGAGGACGATAGTCTTGGGCGTAGTCGCGTAGTCTGGGGCGGCCTGGCCGCCGACTACGGAACTCGGCGGGGAGGGTACGCTCCCTCTCCCTCCCGGCCGCCTCCTTCGCGAGCATGACTTGCTCGCAGAAGGACACGGCCGCGTTCCACCTACTCCCGCTGGATACCATGGCTTGAAGCATGGTCCCCAGCGAGAGGGTATCCACGCCCAGACCCACTACGAGGTCCCGGCGCTGACTCGCCCACGCTGAGCACTCCACCAACGTGTGGAGTGCGGTGTCGTCGTCGGAAACCTCGCAGTGTTGACACCGGGGTGTGACCTCACGATGCATGCGAAACAGATAGCTACCGAAGCATCCATGCCCGGCAACCATCTGCGTCGCACGGTACGTGAGGTCACCATGCTGCCTCTGCAGCCAATCGTCCATGATCGGTCTCACCGCCGCGATGAAGATGGCACCCCCCTTGGGTTGCTCAAGTCGCACCCTCCATGACTCCATGAGATCCTGGCGGAGTTGGGACCGCTGGTCCTCGATTTCTCGAGACGCAGGCCTGTGGTCCCGCTCCAGCGCCTCCTTGCGCCATTGGAACAATGACGCAAGGGCTCTCGCTTCCAGGTCCCATGGAGGGGTCCCGGCTAGGAGACATGCAGCCTCTCCGGAGATCGTGCGGTACCCCCGTACGGTTCTGACGGCCAAGGTTCTAAGTGGTCTGTTTAACAGAGTCACGTTCCCCTTGACCGCCAACCTATCCGCCCATACGGGAGCCCCGTATAGGGCCATACTCCGCACGATCCCCAGGTACAGTCTCCTGCAGGAGGCGTTGGGTCCCTTTAGGTTGGGCATCAGTCGCGAAAGCGCGACCGATGCCTGCGTCACCTTGGGGACCAAACTTCGGAAATGTGGTCCGAAGTTCCATCGGCTATCAAGTACGATCCCTAGGTACTTCATCGAGGGCTTGATGCCGATGCTAACGCCTCCCACATTTATGCTGGAACCTTCTGGTGGACCGTTCCGAGGTCTGTGAAAACACAGAACCTCGGACTTGTGCAAGGCCACCTCCAGTCCCAGCTGCCGTATCCGACCCACGACTCGAGCAACACCCGTCGTGACCTTGAGTGCTGCCTCCTGGTACGTTGCACCCCGCGCCGTGACGAGGGTATCGTCGGCGTAGCACGTTACGCCGACACCCCTAGGCAACGCACCCCGCAGCACCCAGTCGTAGCCGATGTTCCACAGAAGCGGCCCCAGGACCGACCCCTGCGGAACACCGCACGACACATCTCGCCGAGCTGGCCCGAGCCAGCTGGGGAAAGCTATGGCCCTCTCCGAGAGATAGGCCCCGACAATACGACGGAGGTAGAGAGGCGTTTCGTGATACACGAGCGCCTCCCTAACGCAGCTCCATGGCAAGGTGTTGAACGCGTTGGCGATGTCAAGAGACACCGCCACCACCACCTTGCCCTGCGAGACTGCTTCCTCCGTCAGGCTCTTCACGCGCATGATCGCGCTCACGGTGGAGCGTCCCCGACGGAAACCGAACTGGTTATCCGCCAGGTCTGGCCCCACACTCGTGAGATGCTCGACGAGGCGTTCCGCGATAATGCGCTCAAAGAGCTTACACACCTCGTCGAGCAACACGATCGGCCGGTATCCGGACGGTGAGTCCACCGGCCGCCCCGCCTTACGGATCAGGACCAGTTTCCCCGTCCTCCACACCTTGGGAAACTGGCCCCTTTCGAGGCATGCGCTAAAGAGCCCCATCAGTCGAGGCCCGAGTTCTTCGAGGGCCAGGACCCATGCACGGCCAGGAATGCCGTCGGGTCCGGGGGCAGTGATTTTCCGGCGTTTAAGCCGGAGTACTGCCGCACCTAGCTCCCCCACCCTGACTTCGGGTACGTCGTCTTCGCTGGGGCTATTGTCACTTGCATATAATTTTTATAGTACACTACAACCCCTTCATTTTGAGTTGGATTGTTTAGCGTTTGGGCGTAGTAGTAACTATTTATTGGTGGGATATGGTGTGTCTGCGGTAGTCGGCACTCAGTAAGTACTATAATGTCCCAGTCAGTTTTGGATCTATCGAGCAATGTCAACAGAACAGAAATATTACAACTTACACTACGGATATTCTGATGAAACACTTTTAAGCTCGAAATAGGTCTCTTAATTAGTTTTGGACAATCCTCTATTACGCAAACAGATGAATGGTCAATATTAAAACTATCTATTTCGCTATTTATAAGATTTATATTATCGAATTTTAATAGAAATAATGCAAAACAGTGACTTGACAAGTGACGAGAAGTGTGGGTGATTAATTGTGAAAGAGGAGACAGAATAGTTCAATATAAGTTGTTTGTATGAGCTGCTGCGGTTGACTACCAGGACAATCAAAGTCCAAAGGAAAATAATTTTTATTTTATGTTTCACGAGATGAATGTACAATGATTTATCGGTTGGGTAATATGTTGGTAAGTTGTGTGACGTGTGCAAATTGTGTGTATGGTAAATATTTATTATACGTGACTTTATAAAATCTTGAGACATGTGTATTGTGTAATAGTGTACTGTGTGTGTTGTGTAAAAAATGTAAAATATAACATAATAATATGAAAAAAATAAAATGAACAAGTATACGAGACATAATATCAATGTGACTGGCGATAGTCACTCAGAGATATTTTTTAAATCAGTCTCGCAATCTATACGGACCGATGATGAATCTTGAAGTTTTCTTACGTATATTTTTCCATAAGCTGTCCATGTACTGTGTAGTTGTTATCCTTCACGCACAATCTGGCTAGGTACGCAAGTCGTCTCCCTCGACTAGTGAGTGACTCATCAATGAAGATCGGGTTGGCAGGACCAGGCAGCAGGAGGTGGGAGGTACTCAGTTTGTTATTTTTATTTGACTTATTGTATGTTCTACATTGCTTGATAAAAGCATCTTTACAGGGGACTGTGGTGAGCTGCAGTACAATATGACTAGCGGAGTCTTTTTGAGATCTTATGCGGTAAACATCCTGTATGTCAGCGTCAGTCAGCGGCAGTTGAATTACTTCAGATATTTTTTTAACAATCGATCGAAGAGATGTTCTGTTTACCGATAGTTGCTTTGGGACGTTCTTAATTTCCAATGTGGATGCGCGCGAATTACGTTCAAGCTGTTCAATTTTGCTCTCAAGTGACTCGATTTGGAGCGCATAGCTTTTGCTGTCGCGCTCAAGAAAATTTATTTTTTCTAGGACTTCGTCATACTTAGAAGACAAGAATTCCAAACTTCTGTGTATCTCGGCGTTTTGAACCTCAATAGCTTTTAAAGAGTCAATCACTTTTCCCATTTTTAAATTTTGTTGAGCTTCAAAAGAGGTGAATAACTCCTTAATTTGTTCTACAATAGAAATATCATGTTGCGACTCCATACCTTCGCTAACTTTCCGTTTTGTTCTACGTATAATAAAGTCAGGTTGTCCAGGGGGCTGTATATCTTGTGTGGATGTGTATAATTGAGAATCCGATCCGTAAGTCATTACGGGAGTGTTTACTAGTTTCGGCTGGATACATACAGTCGGCGGAGTACGCTTCATTGGCATAATGTAAATAAACAAATAGTAACCTGAGCAAAAACAACTTCAACAATGTGCGATATTGGAACCGGTTACCTCGGATGAAATTGCACAGCGGCGTCCGAAACTTGGACAGCACTAGGTACTTGCGTCGAACGAAGGCGGGCTCACGTTAGATTTGCTGTTAGGTATGTTCACCGATGCTCCTCGCTGCGTCTGCGCGCCTAGTACTCAGTTGAGATTACGTTACCACAATTTTAAAATAATTAACGAATATAAATAAAAATGCAGTTCGTGAACAAACACGACCGTACACTACGGTTGTCCAGAGGGGAGAGGATGTGATTCTAGTTGGCTCTGAAAATAATTGTTGTAAGCCGAAGGAACTGAATAAATTGATAAATTTAATGCATTTAGGTGACTGCACAAGTACATCAATATTAAAATCACCACACACCACAAAATGCTTTTTACTAAGACACAATTGTTTCAATACATTTTCCATTACTATCTCAAATGAATCGTAATCACAATCCGGTGGGCTATAGACACAGAGGACAATGAGTCGCTCAAGCTCAACACAGGACAATTCCACAGTGCGCTCTATAGAAAAAGCAACAATATCTTTACGTTCTTTTACATTTTATATTATTAGATACGAATATTAGGGAGCCACCACGAATAGCCTTCTTTCTTGCGAACGCACTAATAAGTGAGTAAAATTCACTGTTGAACAATAATTTGTGGTCTTTTAACCAATGCTCTGTTATACAAAAAATATGAACATTGTGGTCCCTAAATTTAATGTAAAGGTCAATTTCTAAAAGTTTATCAGATAAGCCTTGAATATTTTGGTGTACTATACTTAAACTACTAGACATAATGTTATGCTCAACAGAATTACGTTTCCCCCCCATACCTACTACTACTAGGGGTCGGCTCAATTTCCTCAAAGGCCACAGGTCCCTTACCTTCGGGCATATATTTAAAATAAAGATTGCTAGATTTATTATCTGTTGTCTTACAAACTAGTTTTTTTGGATTGTCTCCAAACTGTCTACGTCAATATTATTCTGCTCAATAAAAGCAGGTTGATAAGCCAATAATTTGGCTTGACTCAATACGAAATTAGCTAGCAAAGTAGCTACCTGTCGTCGCAAAAAAATTGATAGTAAATAACTATCACATGTCAAGATATAATTATTATTCAATATAATATTACAGTCAAATAATTCTACATTCCTACAATGTGTAGTCAAAGTATGTAGCTTCATATTAATTTTGTATCTAATATAGTTTTTGTTTTGCGTATGAGATTTACTATAGGGTAATGCGGACAGTATTACCTGTTTAACATCTAACTTTGACAATTGTTCAAAAAACCTTGTGACAGTACTCATGTTAGCGGTATCCCGTCTACCAATAAGAATGATTATTGTTGATAGTGGGCAATGTGTACTAGCTAGTACTCTATTAAGTATTTGAGAGTAGGAGGCCCCAGGAAATGAATGAGTTACAACTGAATTCCCTAAATGTTGTACTAAGTGATGTCCCAACTTCTTACCAATCTCATCACAATATACAAAGGTCTTCCCCTTATTAAAAGTTTGTGTTAGATTGTTTCTAGTGTAAATAATATTGTCACACATACTGTGAAGAGTGTCAAAAGATGAAGATGTTGACTCTTTTTGGGATGTTATCACTGGCATGGAAGGACATGGCAGGGATTTATCACAGTCCGGTGTTTCATTATATAATTTTTCAAGGGAATAGAATCTTTGCTCATTACTGTGACATGAATCTACCAAGCTATTTAATGCCTCAATGTACTCTCAAATTTCTTTTTGAGCTATTTGATACTTTAATGTTATTGATTCTAAGGAGTCATTTAGATGCATTATTTCTGTCTGTAATTGTTGTATATCAGACTCATATTGGTCTGTTTGAGAACCTAATTGATTTCTACTTATTTCTATAAGCTGACTTAGCTTTACATTTGATTTACAAGTTCTAATATATTTGTTAGCACCCATTCTAAGTTTTTTCATGCATTTCTGTGTTTTGGAAATAAATTTATTTAGTTTTATATTATTTTTTTTTTTTTCTGCTATTGCTAATTATTCTGATAGATTTAGAGGTACTGGTTGGCTCAAAATTAATTAAATTAGGGTCACCGCCCACCAGCTCACTATAGAGACTGTTGGAGAGAGCAGCCTGCTCTGCCAATTTGAGTGTCTCCATGTTAGTTATGAAGTTGTGGACATCACTCAGCTCGCACTCCAGAGTGTTAATGCGTTTTAAAGCTTGCTCATGAGTGTTGCTACAATCTTCAAAACCCATCACTGTTTCCTGGAGGCGCTCCCTCTCTATGATGAGCTCTGCGACCAGTCCGTGTAGCTCAGCTAGCTCTTGTTTGAGTTGGGTGTTTTTTTCCACAATATTTATGACTTCTATCTCACTGTCCGCACGTTCCTCTAACAACTGATTGTTCAACTTTTTAGAAATCTCTAGTTCTTTTAGTGTGAGATTTAGCTTTTGTTGCAAGTCACGGGTGACAGCGCTGTGGGTCATCATGGTTATTTTTTTCTGTTCTCAATAAGAAATTTAGTGGCACTGAAATAAAAAGGATAGTGTATAGCAACTATGCGAATGGAGTTAATTAAGTTTAGGGAATATCAAGAAATAATTAAATAAAGATGAGTTCCTTATTATTTAAGAAAGGAGGGTACAAAAACAGAAACAATCTAGTTAAAAAGTTGTAGTTTATAATTAACTAGAGGTCCCGGCGAACTTCGTACCGCCTGAAATTTTGCTTATTAACCTTCCCTGAACCTCCACGAATATTTTAAGACCCAAATTACCCAAATCGGTCCAGCCGTTCATGCGTGATGTCGTGACCAAGGGTAATAGGGATTCATTTTTATATATATAGAGATTACTTGAGATTATTAGGTATTAATGATGAATAAAATAAGATAATAACAAAATATTAAAATGATTATAGTGAAATCAGGTAGGCAAGATCCTTCACAAGTGTTGAATTTTAAGAAAGAAAAAAAAAACAATACGAAACAGGATTAACAAGCACAAATTTAGGTGAGATTGTATGTGAGTGTTGAGTGAGTGTTTATATTTGTCTGAGGCAAATTGTTGTTGTCATCGAGTTGGCTTCCAACTTGTCAAGGCAACTGAGACTTTAACAGAGCCAGATGTGTGGTTTGACGTTGCTCACAATTATGTGAGCCTTTGTAAAGTACTGTACTGTATGAAAAAGTGTAAAAGAATAGTAATAACACTAATACTTCCCGTGAAAGAAGAACCTGGTTCAAAATGTTTCACTTTAATATGTCCGTTACACCAGTAGTTTAGACTTTCGATATACCGCAATTATACAACGATACAATATGCACCCGTACTTATTACTTAGTTACACACTATTATATACTATATTCTAATAGAAAATACGCTAAAAACAATTTATTTTACGAAAAAAATCTTACCAGCTAAAATTTTTAAACTACTTCAACTGACAGCTGTCACTCAAAAAAGATTGAAGAGAAAATTTGGGAAGCATACTCCAAGTGACTTCTAACGTAGGCACAGTAGAGGACTTTGACAGTTTTCATATTCTTGAAGTCACCAGAGCTGCGGATAATGAACCCTAGTGCTTTGTAAGCTTTGCCAACTACCCGTTTTACATGTTCATCGAATAGGAGCTTGCTGTCGTGCAAAACGCCAAGGTCCTTTGCAGTGGTTTTCACCATTAATCTTTGACCATTGATTTCGTAATCAAATTTGAATGTCTGTCGCTTACGCGTAAAGCTCATGGAAAAGCATTTAGAGACATTGAGGTCAAGGTAGTTTGCACGACAGTAGGTGTCAAGTCGCCTTAGATCATTCTGCAATAGGTTAGCATCACTCTCATTGTTGACCCTCGCGAAAACCTTCATATCGTCCGCGAAAGGAGAAATTTAGAGTGCTTGAAACAGGAACCAATATCATTAATAAATACTAGAAACAGGAGGGGCCCCAATAGGGATCCTTGAGGAACACCGGACATAATACTATGCCATGATGAGGAATACCCGTTCAACACAACTGACTGAGACCTATCAGAAAGATATGAAGAAAACCAATCGACTAACTTGCCATGAACACCCATATTGGAAAGCTTGACTAGCAGAGTCTGGTGTTCTATACGATCGAAAGCTTTGCTATAATCAGTATAGACCACATCGACCTGGTTTCCTCTGTCCATGTTGCTTGTTAGAAATTCATTAAATGACACCAGGTTTGTAGTAGTAGATTTACCCCTTAAGAAGCCATGCTGTTCATTAATAAAAGTGGAATTAAGTGAGTTGTAGAGACCGTTAAAGATAATACGTTCAAATATTTTACCAATTAGACACAATTTAGAGATAGGTCTGAATTGATCGTCCAACATTCTCATAAATGTTTATGTGAATAAAACAACATCGTTTATGTGAACAATGTAACTATAAAGTCTGTTCAGTGCTGGTAATCTTTAAATACTGGCTGATCACCGCGGCTCCAGGTTTCATCATTCTCGATTCCCGTGGGAACACATTACCGGGATGATAATGTAGGTACATATTTGTAAAGGAATTTTCAACCGACTTCCAAAAAAGGAAGAGGTTCTCAATTCGACTGTTCTTTTTTCTATGTTTGTTACCTCGTATCCTCGGACTCTCCTCGAATCCTCGGACTCATACTAGACCGCGCGGAAGGTCACCTACGCGTTGGACTGACCAGATCAAGTCTGCCGTAGGGGGTTCACTCAATGAGTGCAACAGGATGACCTCTAATAGACAACGGTGGCGAAACGACGTGAAGCGCATCACATCTGCCCCTTCTAATATTACTACTATATAGCGATCACGACCGCTCTGTCAAGAGTGTACCTGTGTACCTGTGTACCTGTGTATAAGAAGAAGAAGATCCTCGGACTGGGTGAACCGATTTTGATTTTTTTTAATTGGAAGGTGCTACTTCCCAAGTGGTCCCTTTTCAATTTGGTCGCATTCCGACAAGTTTCGATAGTACGAGTTGTATTAGTACATCATTATGTATATTGTAATTCTTATTGTAAACAAACAATCAATCAAATCTTTCGTCTTTATAATATTTGTATAGATCTATTCTATCTATACGTATTCTTTCACCATTGGAAAGCTACATTCATTCTGAGTAATATAGGCTACTCTTTATCCCAGTAATGTGTTCCCACGGGAACCGGGAACGAGTAAACTAAATCACGCGGGCGGGCTGGCGGCGATCAGCTAGTCTGATATAATCCAAGTACGCCAAGCAAACAATACCTACATTATCAGAATTAGCTTGACTACTTTACGAGCATTTTACTAAACACGTACTCGTATTTCCTTGTCTTGCTCAACTAATCAACGAGGAACCCGTCCACATGATTATGAACGTTAATTTTCTTACACGCCTTCCTGGATAATTTGCTAATAAAGAAAATAGGCAAAATAAGATCAAAGAGAGCACTCACGATCTAAGTGAAATGAAGTTTAGTTGGCGTTGACGCTGAAGATCAAATGCAAAGGGCATTGAGCCGATGAAGGTTCAAGGTGATGGTAATGTTCTGATTCCTTAAGTCTCTTCTATCGGAACCACATTCCTTCATTACTTTGATATTCAAATATAGATTCTGTAACGGATCTCTACTCACACGAGTAGATCCGTATGATAAATTTATGTCTGCAACGCTAATTCTTCTTGAAGAAGACCTTCAAATTGGAAACATAAAATAAAGAATAATAAGATTCGATTGTTTTAATTCCCCTTAAAAAAATATCATTCTTAATTGAATAAATCTCATTTTGATATGATAAAAATTATTTATAACTGCCATCTGCTGGCAATTAACAATTACATTTAAAAATCAATGTCGGATACACTATATTCTCTAAGCAAATAGTACTTAGTTCATCCTATTATCACTAGATGGCGCTAGTTATAAATTTTAAATGAATCAATTTATTAAATTTTAATAATTTACTTATTTTCAGCATGTCTAGTTATTAAACGTAAGTATAAGTAAGACACAGTACCTTAGGGGTGATTGGTTCATTAGTTGTCACTTTATAGCCAATGTAGAAGTAGAATTCATAAATCTGGAAAGGCATATATTAGTTTAGGAAGGGAATTAGGGTTTATGTTGGATTTCAAATTATTGATAGATTGGCAATGATTGATGTTAGAATATTGATTGTGCCAGTACCTACGACTACCATTCAAAATATAACATTAAAATTCCAATTAATAATAAAGTTATGATCAAAAATATGAAAGTATTGAATAGAAAAGACAGTCAATTTAGTCTAACTTAGACCCTAGGTATAATTTTGAATACAAGTTATTATTGATGTATGTATCTATTAAATAAGTAAATATATACTATGTATTATGTAAATTCAATTAGAATGCCAAGTACCAATTAAGTTATGTAGTAGAAACATTGAATCCCAAACATTCAAAATTCAGGATAAGTAAGCTATAAAAATATCTTAAAAATTCACATTTAACCAAAAGAATATGCTAAAAATGAGATAAATTCTACTCCTATAAGTTCATGAGGTATCACTGTTAGTTATAAACATGAGTTTGCTTAAGAATTGATAAATTCACATTATACTTAAAAATATTGGTCCAGTAACATAGCGAAAATTCAATCTGTTAAAGCTATGCTAATGCCTGTAATTATTATGAAATACTAACATATCTGAGGAATGTAGACTACATATAAAGTAGAATATAGCAGGGAAGTAGGAAATATTAGGAGTTTAGTGGTAGAAAATAAAGATTAATTTACCAAAATTTTAACAATTCATTACAATTGTTTCTTCAAATTTGAGGTGTCCCATGATGAAGAGTGACAAGTTCTTATAAGTAGAATCTATGTAGATATCAGAATAATAGGTAGAAGCCAGATAAACATTAATTTAGATAGAAAATTTAGATTACCAAAATTAATAACTTCAATACAGATTAAAATGTTACAATATTGTATTGTTAGAATAGGTACATCATAAAGCCTAATATTCTTAAAAGTGGTTGAAATACATATCAGATAGGTTTATATCAAGTTATTATTGCTAGAAATAATATACATGTATGAATGAAATTTCTTGGCACTAAATTTAGATAAATAGTAAATTAATTGACATAACGTTGGACTTTTCACAATTCTTTAGAGATCGTACTAGAATATTCCAAAAACACTTATTCATAAATATTAATTTTATTAGAGAAAGATAATGAGGTATTCTAAACCATTATTATATTTATTAATTTTATTTAGAATTTAGGTACATTTGAATGGGTTCTGTATGTTTAGATTATATAATTAAGATTTAAAGTTAGTTAATGGTTATTGGAATTGTTGGAAGTGGGAAAGAGTGTAGATCGGTGTTGCTAGGTTATAGAATGGGTTTTACGGGAAAAGAACGAATGATACGGATATGGGAGGTGGTTTAGGAAAAGGTTATAAAAACGGGGGTGCGGGATTCTCGTCCTCTTTTGATTTTCGGAATTTCGTCGGTAACGTAGCTCTCTTTGATCTCCTGGTTTTCAATAGTAACGTAACTCTGCTCGTCCTCTTTTCTTTTCGCAATTTCGATAGTATCGGAACTCTGCTTGTCCTCTGAGTGGTCGGTATCACCTAGTGCGCGTTTCGACCGTCGACATGTGAGTATCTTAGGTACCTGCACAATACACCTACCCCTACAATTATTTATTATATATATGTATTTATTTTATTATACGCCTTTGTTTAGAGTCCTGGCCAGATTCTATTCAGAGGGATACACACACATTTTACTCAAGCATTTATCGCTTCTAAGACTTCTGGGGATAGAAATGAATAGATATTTTATATCTATTGCATTTGGGAAAGAGATTGAGTCTGGTCTCTTGGCGATAAGTGTACGACAGTACATACTAGTCCGCGCTATGAGACTAGCACTAATTTAAGTGATTCAAGATGCAGCTGCAGAGCAACGAGGAGTCGAGGAAGACGTCATTTTGAGGTCAGATCTTTTCATTCTATTAAAATCGTTGTGAATTATTTTATCCAAATACCCTCCATGTATTTACCAATGTCATGAAGTTTACCCACATATTTTTGATAATTTAGAAATTGGTCACACCGTATGGACAACGAACTGACGAATGATTTCTAGAGTTTAGCGTGTAATCTGATGAATATGGTAAAATTTATGGTAAAATTTGTCTAAGGGCTCGGAATGCGTACATGAACGATAAAGTAAGGATAAATTCATGATTCAGTGTAATTGTCGTAAGATAAGTGTCCATTTTGTTCAGATTGAGGATGTATAGGTGCGATAAATCCAGTGTAGTTTATAGACATCCAGCGTTATTTAAATGTTCTATATTTTCCTGGCGTACAACATTCTAGGTACATTCTAGTTAAATGACTGTAACAGCATAATCGAATCTCCAGTGTCAATTCTGATTAGTTCTGTTAGTGCGTGTAGTAATGACTAAATAATCACTACTTAGCCAATTTTAACGAGATAATTTTGATGAAATCGTCTTGAACCGAAGTAGGAAGCGTGGTAGGAACTACCCGTAAATAATGGTCATATTATCATACTTACTACCTACTACATATCAACCTACCTACCTACCTAATTAATGAATATTGTGAATCGAAAAGTTGTCCAAAATTGAATATATTTACAATGCTGATTCTAATATCTTTATTGTATATTACCTACATACATATTATATTTCATACCGTTGCTTGACCACCCTGAACTAACCAGCGATTAACCTGAGGTGTATGAACAGAGTCATAAACCATTAGGAGGATTGATCTGAATTACATATACACTTTAGTGTACCACATTCGCTATATCATTCCTGTATTGATTGGTAATCCTCGTCCGTAATCAGAAGCACCTAGGTGAGGTTGAAACAAATTATGTTAGCATACTTGAGTGTGTCTATATTCGCCAAATCTTTCATGCAATGATTGGTAAAATCAGTCCATTGTCGGAGCTATGCCTAGGATGGCATAAACTAAATTAATTTATATTAGTAACCTTTACTGTGTGATACCTAATTATATATTTGGTGAATCATGGTAATAGGTGAGGTAACTTGGTTCATAAGCCTGTGGGAATTCCTTCTTGAATTCATCTCGCATACCTTTATTATTGAAACCGCTAATGGAATGATAGTATCAGAATAATACTACCCCCCATGTGTTTTATTATAGGAATTTCCAATTTTGTAAGATTTTGGATAGCGGATGGTTTGAGATGGAAGCATTTTAATCTTGGGTTAAATTGTTTCCTGGTATGCTGAACAAGCTTCAGTTGATATACATGAAGATGTAGCTGTATTTGCTCATCTCAGAAATCGATTAAATCTTGGTCTACTAAGCGTTTGGCGCTTGCATATTTTCAAGGTTATAACATACCTGGGTATCCTCCAGTCTACTCGGAGCTATGTCTCACCAGAGGAGATTGGAATTTATAAGAGAAACCTAAGTAGTTCTAACAGCCTGGTTCGTTTAGAACTCCGATATCCAAGTCAGACTAGCTTGATATTACTTGGTGGAGCAATGGAATATTGAGTGAACTCCTACCCAACTTACCCACTCCTTATAGTACTTATTCTGATCTATCTGTAGAATGTAAATAACAGTTACATAATACATTTTCAAGAAGGCTATTCTACATAGGTGAAGGTAATTATTCAATAAATACTCTACAATAAATATGGTTGTTTTATTATACCTACTTTTCCCATTGTGGTCAAGCAAATGTATAAACTATAATCATAAAATCCATACTTACTTATCCCTTCATCCTATATTAATCCTACTCGGGTTACCAGAAGCTAATTCTTAAATACTTGTATCTATCTGCTAAAATAGTTCAGAATGGATTTATGTTACATTAATGATAACTATGTTGATGTATATCTGAGTGTTTGTGGTACGGACATTCATATGTTTACAACTTCAACCACTTTGCTGGCATGGTTGCAACTTGGCTTACCGATGGTCCGGACTCTCTTGGCCTAAGGGCAAGACGAGATAGACTGTATCGTGTATTGCTGATTGTATTTCATGGGCAGCCCTTGTGAATTTGAGCACTGCTCCGGACTCACTGGATTTCCTTGACTGGACCAGATTGAGATAGAGTTGATGTATCATTGGATCAGGGTTTCTACGGTAGATGTATCCTCGGATCTTCTACAATTCGTCATTTTATAATTCATGAGACTGTTTGTATGAACATGATCTCAGATATACCAATAAGCTTTGGAGGTTCTTGCCAAGCATAACTCCTAGCTGAACTATTATGGCTATCACTGGGTATACTTACCTATTGATAATATTAACATCAATTTTGTGGATCTGGAACTCGTTCTAATCCCTTCGTGATCAGCTGTTCAAGCTGCTTCATCATCCAAAATTATCTTCACGAGGAAAAATGGTGTATGTGTTGTTTTCCAGTCGGTCTCTGCGTGGCTGGGGCAGTAAAAGACCTTTTCCAACCCCACATTGTTACCTAATTATCTACAGTCCATTACCCCTCCTAATTATCATGACCATTCGGTAAACATTTAATTATTGCAACTAGTCTGTATGCTACATCCCTAGGTTCTATAATAACCACTATAATTCAATATCTTATTATAAATAAATAGATACTCACTTGTTGTTAAAGCTTTAATAATTTATTACAGTAATCCAGAATAATATTATCAATATTAATGTCACTTTTAGGTTATGTACACGATTGACACTAAAATACCTTTCATCTATTACTGATAGGACAATCTGAGTTACTAGAACAACTTGTCTGGGTTTAGGAAATTAAAAGCACTAGTTAGGTCTAACAAATAATTTAGAATCACTATAAGATATTAACTTCACTTATTTAGGGTTGAAATTAGAAGCACTATTTAGGTCTTACATTATAGTTCTGAGCGCATAATCACAAAAAGAATCCGGTTTGCTATGACACAACGTAGAGTCCTACCACTAATCACTAGACGATCGATCACTTTGGCCAATCTTCAGTAAAAGTTCATATTAGAAGTACAATATAGGTATTCTAAATGGAACTATATAGTTGATATACTATCATCTTATCAGATAGACTAGTATAATCATTTTAGACGATTATAATGCAGCTTTCCATGTATTTCAGATTCTCCGTCCAGAAATGAAAAAAAAAAAATATAATCCATGTTCAATTTATTCTAGATATAATTCCTTCCATATTCTAGGTTTTCCTTCTTCTTAGTCTTTCTTTCTTTCTGTATTTATTTATAGTCCTTTCCTTTCTTTCTTCCCTCTTAGTTTATAGATATATATATTAGTTAGTTAGATAGTTATATTTAGTTATATATGTAAGATAGTTTTAGTAAGGTAGGAGGGGATTTTACAATTTGGTGCCGTGACCAGGATACAAGTGAATTGTATGGCTGTAGAATAGGTTATGCAATATTTGGATTATCACATACATAATTCATCATAGGTTATTCTTGAATCTGAAATCATTCAACATAATTAGTATATGCTAGGCTGCTTATGAACGTCCGTGGCTTAATAAAGTCACAATTTGTTGCTCGTGAAATGGTTGTGTTTACTGCGCTATTTAGGTTAAGTAGGTAAGTACAAGTAGGAAACTAAATTAGTTAGTCAAGTTGCTCGTATAATGTTTCTCATCTTCATTAATAAATAACTCACCTTATTAAAATAATGACGAAGTAAATTATTCCTTTTATATCCAAACTAAGAACTTTTTCATAATTATAATATTAATTGCTAAAATTCCTAAGCGGCAGCCATGGACCATAGAGAATATTAGTATATAATAGAGTTGTTGCTTTTAGCTAGAAAACTGACCATAGAGTAAATATTTAGAATTCTTGTATTCAATTTTGGAATATTGTGTATTATTTCAGGGAGATACTTCGGTAAGTACTTAATAAATTGATTCATTGATGTATGATACAGCTTTTTTATTATTATCTGTGTATTGTTACTTTACATTTTCTTTGTGTATTGTTGTGTTTATTTCAGAGCGGACAAAATTTAATTTTATACTATTTTATGTTTTGCTTAGAGAATCTGGTGTTTACAGTCAGTAATTGTTCTCATTTATATTATTCTCAAATAAATAACGATTACGGGGGCGTACAATTACTAATAAATTCAATTCAAATTGAGCAATACAGGTAATTTAACTTAATATCGAGCCCAATCGATATTCCAACTCGACGAATTTGACGGAATTGTCTTTGCCAAGTGTCAAAAACAATTCTCAATTGCCATATTGTAGTTAAGGTAGGCAGTATAGTCAAAAGACTTTAGCCTCCCGAACAATCTGTCATGTCATGTCAGTTGTCAAAGGTTTGACTTCAACATAGTAGCTGTCAAGTCAAATTGAACTTGGTAAATATATTTACGTTACCGTTACGAAGTTTTAAAAAGTTTATTATTTGTTTTAAATTAATTGTTTTACAAAATCGGGTCAATATTAGCGAATTAGTTCAATTAATTACGTAAAGAGTAATGCATTGCGTTCAGTGAAAGTTATGGAAGTGTGAAAGTTTGTTGTTGTGAAGTTTCAGCTATGAAAGTTGCCGGTAAAAATGTATGAGTGAGTTCAAATAGTGTGTTTATATTGGAATTACAATAAATACAGCGGTAAGTTGAATCATACATGTACTTACGTGTACCTATGCTACCATTGTTGCATAATACGGTAAAACAAAGTTATTGTCACGCTAGCTTTGACTTAGAAGTTGTACAGGGAATTTATGCGTTTACTATGAAGTAGATTAAAAATCATACTAGTTAAACTGCCTTAGCGCTCCTTACGTATATGTATGCCTAATAAAAAGTCTAGCCATTAGAATTACATATAACCTGCATTGAGTTAGATTAGGTAATTATGATATATATTAAAATGAATTGGATAAAACTTTCACAAGTATAAAATTAAATAACATAGGTATATACTTGCTATATCCTACTTTACATAAAATGAAATAAGTACTTATTTAGATTTTCGTTACAGGACAACGTAATAAGTGACTTATAACGTTAACAGTGAAATACCTTTATCAGTGATTAAAATAAATAATAATAAATAAGTGATTGTGAATTATAACTTAATCAGTGAAATACCTTTATCAGTGATTAAAATAAATAATAATAAATAAGTTGATTGTGATTTATAACTTTATCAGTGAAATACTTTTATCAGTGATTAAAATAAATAATAATAAATAAGTGATTGTGATTTATAACTTAATCAGTGAAATACCTTTATCAGTGAGTGAATAAATAATAAATAAGTTGATTGTGATTTATAACTTTATCAGTGAAATACCTTTATCAGTGAGTAAAATAAATAATAATAAATAAGTTGATTGTGATTTATAACTTAATCAGTGAAATACCTTTATCAGTGAGTGAATAAATAATAAATAAGTTTGGTTGTGATTTATAATTAGTTGAATAACTGTTATATCTGTGTCCATTAAATAATTACAAGTGTTAGTAAAATGAATCGAGCACCGAGAAAGAGATTGGCTAAAGCTTCAAATATCAATGCAGCAAGCGACAGCCCGAAACCAAAACGAAAGAAGATAGATCCGATAACTTATATGACTAAAATGATAAAACAGGCTGTGACCCCAATATGTATGAAATTGTCTCAACTAGAAGGGCAAATACGGTCTGCATCTTCTTCAGCAAGTAGCGGATCAACTGATCAGCAATTTCAACCTACAACCAACATCAATGCAATGAGACCTATTGAAGGTATGGGAGTTGTTTCTGGAGGTTACCCGTATTTCCAGCCACAACTAGATAAACCTAGGTATCCTGGGAGTAAAAAGAAACATCCTGTTACTTTTATAGAAGACCTTACAGCATATTTAAAGAAGATTCCTAGTGGGATGACAAATATAGATCTCATTATAGAATGTTTAGAAGGGGAGACTCGTGATTGGGCCAGACTTTATAAGGACAGGTGGATGCAGTTTGACGATTTTAAGAGGGACTTCCTGGATCATTACTGGGGAGAAACAGAACAAAATAACTTGCGTCGTAGGATAGTTCAAAACACTTGGGACGGTTCAAGAACGACTATGCAGGGACATTTTATTGGTCTATGTGGCCAATCAAAAATGTTAACGTATCCAATGCAAGAGAATCAACTCGTGGGGGATATAATACGCCATTTCCCGAAGGATGTACAGTTTGCTTGGTCAACTAGTAACGCTTCAACTATTTTAGAGGCCACTGAATTTTTAAGGAAACTAGACAATATCAACATTCAACGGGGGCGCGATCTTCAAGACACTCCTGAGTCTTCTCTTCCACCATCACATCGGCAACATGCTTCTTCAGGTCGACAGTTTAACAAGAAATTCAACTATCAACGGCAATATCAGAAGAATGCAACGCAACGTGGTGATAAGGAAGAAAATAATGTATTGGTATCAGTAGTTAACGATGTTAGTGATAGGGAATCTAATAATTTAACCACTGTTGGTGACATGTGCTCCAATGCACCAACTACGACAGGAGCATAAATATTATCTGTATCTTTACATATTATGTTGTCCATGGGGTGGAAGCCTGGATCAGGATTAGGTCGGCGTCAAACAGGAATCTTAAAACCAATTAGACCTAGGGGACAGGTTAATAGATTAGGTTTAGGTCACGAATTATACAATCTTGATTTTTTTTGATTATCCTAATACAATCATAGAATTATTTAAGCTTAAGTCTGATGTAAATAGTAGTGATTTAATTAAAACAGTAGGGACAGTTAATTCATTGTTCGAGGAAGAAGACCATATCGTACCAGAGATACAACAAGAAGTAAAATCTGAAATAGTTGTTGGGGTGTTAGGGAAGAATGTAGTTAGCTTAGTCGATACCGGTAGTGATGTTACATGTATTTCAGGGACTCTTTGGGAATTAATATACTCTGAGCTTAAGGATAAAGTTCCTTTGCTTCCAGTTAGGTCAATTCAAGTTAAAAGCGCTTGGGGTGGGAAGAGTTCAAAAATTCAACAGATGACTATATTACCAGTTGAATTTAATAATATTACTATTGATACTAGATTTTTAATAACCTAATTTAGTGAATCATATGATTTTAGGGTTTGATTGGTTATTAGCGAATAAAGTAATTATTCAATTAGAGAATCCACCCTTTGGATTAGAAATTGTTAAAGATAATGTCAAATGTTCTATACCATTCTGTGAATATAAATTATTAAGAAGAATAACTACGGAACCTAGCTTTCCTGAATGTTTAAGTAAAATTAAAACCGGATTGCCTCTTCAAGAAATTCAAATTAATGAATTAAAGGAAGTCCTTAACTTACATAGAGAAGTATTTACTAACAAGTTAGGGTTGGCTAATTGCTATGAGCATGAAATTAAAATGACTAATCAAGCTCCAATAATTAAACGATCTTATCCTGTACCGTACGCATATAGACAAAAAATGGAGGACAAACTAACAGAAATGGTTGATATGGGCATAATAAGCCGTGGCTCTACGCCTTATAGCAGTCCACTAACGTTTACTATTAAGCCTGACGGTTCAATAAGGGTATTGTTAGACGCTAGAGAAATAAATAAACACATGATTCCGGAATCAGAAACACCAACAATGCAAATAGATGTCTTAAATTCCTTTCATGGGGTAAATTTCATTAGTATTATAGATCTAAATAATGCCTATTTTCAAATTCCTATATCCAAAGACAGTAGAAAATACACTGGGTTTACCTTTAATGGTAAAAGTTATTTTTATAATCGTCTACCGCAGGGCCTCCGCACGTCTGTAGGAAGCTTTAGTAGGGCTATAGATCTAATACTAGGACAGGAAGTACGTGATTTCTGTGTCAATTATTTAGACGATTTAGCTATTCTGACAACTGGAACTTTAGTAGAACACTTAGATCATATTAGTATCATTTTGAATAAACTAAAGTCCGCCGGTCTCACTTGCAATATAGAGAAATGTAAATTCATTTGTAAGGAAGTTAAGATGCTAGGGCATATTATCTCTACCGAAGGAATTAGAACGGATCCTGAAAAAAATAGAATCTATTAAGAACTTTCCCGTACCTAAAAAGATAAAACACTTAAGGGCATTCCTAGGCTTGTGTAACTATTATAGGAGATTTATACCGAATTATAATGCTAATATTCAACCATTATGTAGATTACTTAGGAAGGATAAGGCATGGTCTTGGGATCATGAGGCTCATCAAGCTTTCGAAGATCTAAAGGATAGGTTTTTACAAACTATCATGTTACATCATCCGGATATGTCTAGGCCATTTTACTTACAGACTGATAGTTCAGGAGTAGGTATAGCAGGAGTATTATTTCAGCGTGATGATCAGGGGGAAATGAGAATAATTGGGTTTTGCAGTAGGGCATTAAGAGGGGCCGAGCTAAGATGGACTGTAACTGAACAAGAGTTTTGGGCTATTATTTACTGTTTAAGGAAATATGAAACTTATGTTAGAGGCGCGCCGCGGCTGATTATAATTACAGATCATAAAGCTTTGACTTCACTACGAACTTGGAAATTATTCAATAGCCGGATAATTAGGTGGATATTATATTTAGAGCAATTCAATTATACAGTTGAACACGTTAAAGGAACTGATAATGTAGCGGTAGACGTCCTTTCTAGGTTTCCACCTGGTGGGACATGTGTACAAGATGATAAGGATAATTATCCCGAGATTCATTACATGGAATCCACTAGAAATAATAAATTGATAAGTGATTTAAAAAATATAGCATCTTTCCAGTCCAATGACAGTGAAATTAAAGAAATTATAAAAATTTTGAACAACCCAAGCGATATAACTATTAAAAGGAGATTAAGAAACATTGCACAACGTTGTCATTTCAAGGAAGGTGTGTTGTATTTTTCCACAGGGACCAATAAAGTAGTTACATATTTGCCTGCTGAATTAAGGGGACCTGTAATTTTGCAAATTCATGAGGAAATGGGACATCAAGGGGTACATAAGATCTTAGCATATTTAAGAGATAGATTTTATTGGATTGGTATGATAAAACTAGTTAAAGATGTTTTAAAGAAATGTCATATTTGTCAGTTATCTAAAAGCGATAATGTTAAATATGTAGGGGAATGTCAATCAATTGTAACCGAGCAAGTAGGTGATATAGTTATGGCGGATCTTTATGGTCCCTTACCAAAAGGAAAATTTGGTGTTGCTTATATTTTAGTAATACAAGATTCATTCAGTAAATTCATAAAGTTGTATGGTTTAGCTAAAGCCACATCGCAAGCAGTAGTAACTAAATTAAAACATTTTTCTAAAATAATAAAGCCTAAAGTAGTTATGACGGATAATGGTAGTCAGTTTAGTTGTAATACATGGAAAAATTCATTAAAAGATATGTCTATTAAGCCAATATATACAACAGTTCGCAATCCTAGACCTAATACAACTGAACGGGTTAATAAAGAACTAGGAAGATTGTTTAGGGCATATTGTCATAAGAACCACAAGGGATGGGCGACAATATTACCTCGTATAGAGTCTCTTTACAATAACACATTCCATGAGAGTACAGGATTCACACCTAGGGAAGTTCTTTTTGGTAATCCTAATCGTATGTCATTTGACAATTGTTTGCCAGAATTAATTAGAACAAAAGACGCTGACTTAGTTCGGATTAAAGTTAAAGAAAACTTAAAACAAAACTGTGAAACGACAAAAACATATAACCGCTCACACCGTTTAATTAAATTTGAGATTGGAGAATTAGTAAAGATTAGGAAGGCTAATAAATCTGTAGCCCAAAAGAAGGTAATTAAGAAATTTGAACTCTTATATGAAGGACCATATATAGTAGCCGCTATACCATACACCAATGTATATACGTTGGTGGACCCCAAAACTAACATTATTAGAGGTAAATTCAATGCTATTCATTTAAATAGGTATTATAGGTAATAATTAAATTGATAAGATAGAAGTTAAACATGTGTTGTAAAATAATTCTCTATTTAAATTCTTCAATTATTAATAATAATTATTGATTATATATTCTTGACTTAGGTAAATACTAAATTATTTTATTCTTGTATACTTTAAAAATTAGTAAGAACTTAATTACAAATCATTGATTATATTTAGGGTTAGGTATTACTTCTAATTCTTATTAATTATAATTCTTAACTTAGGTAAGAAACTGATACCTGTAACTTGTATTTAAGATAAATGTTTGAAAAAAAAAAAAAAAAAAAAAAAAAAAAAAAAAAAAAAAAAAAAAAAACCGAACAAATGATGGAGTCGGGGAAGGCCCGTAGAAACCATTTATACTATGACCCGCGTACATTAAGTTACTTCAATTATTTATAATAACTTTACTTTAATTATAACTACATTATAAATTAGATTCATATAATTACCATTTTCACTTCGTTAATGAATGGTCGTAGTATTCAACTGACTTCTATGGAGGGGAGGAGGCGGCCTTCTCGGTATAAATAACATTGTTAAGCATTGTAGACATCCTTTATCAATTAGTAAATTGTAAATTAGTTTTCCGGCAAGTTCCAAACTAATTTAGGGGGCGGTTGTAACGGATCTCTACTCACACGAGTAGATCCGTATGATAAATTTATGTCTGCAACGCTAATTCTTCTTGAAGAAGACCTTCAAATTGGAAACATAAAATAAAGAATAATAAGATTCGATTGTTTTAATTCCCCTTAAAAAAATATCATTCTTAATTGAATAAATCTCATTTTGATATGATAAAAATTATTTATAACTGCCATCTGCTGGCAATTAACAATTACATTTAAAAATCAATGTCGGATACACTATATTCTCTAAGCAAATAGTACTTAGTTCATCCTATTATCACTAGATGGCGCTAGTTATAAATTTTAAATGAATCAATTTATTAAATTTTAATAATTTACTTATTTTCAGCATGTCTAGTTATTAAACGTAAGTATAAGTAAGACACAGTACCTTAGGGGTGATTGGTTCATTAGTTGTCACTTTATAGCCAATGTAGAAGTAGAATTCATAAATCTGGAAAGGCATATATTAGTTTAGGAAGGGAATTAGGGTTTATGTTGGATTTCAAATTATTGATAGATTGGCAATGATTGATGTTAGAATATTGATTGTGCCAGTACCTACGACTACCATTCAAAATATAACATTAAAATTCCAATTAATAATAAAGTTATGATCAAAAATATGAAAGTATTGAATAGAAAAGACAGTCAATTTAGTCTAACTTAGACCCTAGGTATAATTTTGAATACAAGTTATTATTGATGTATGTATCTATTAAATAAGTAAATATATACTATGTATTATGTAAATTCAATTAGAATGCCAAGTACCAATTAAGTTATGTAGTAGAAACATTGAATCCCAAACATTCAAAATTCAGGATAAGTAAGCTATAAAAATATCTTAAAAATTCACATTTAACCAAAAGAATATGCTAAAAATGAGATAAATTCTACTCCTATAAGTTCATGAGGTATCACTGTTAGTTATAAACATGAGTTTGCTTAAGAATTGATAAATTCACATTATACTTAAAAATATTGGTCCAGTAACATAGCGAAAATTCAATCTGTTAAAGCTATGCTAATGCCTGTAATTATTATGAAATACTAACATATCTGAGGAATGTAGACTACATATAAAGTAGAATATAGCAGGGAAGTAGGAAATATTAGGAGTTTAGTGGTAGAAAATAAAGATTAATTTACCAAAATTTTAACAATTGTTTCTTCAAATTTGAGGTGTCCCATGATGAAGAGTGACAAGTTCTTATAAGTAGAATCTATGTAGATATCAGAATAATAGGTAGAAGCCAGATAAACATTAATTTAGATAGAAAATTTAGATTACCAAAATTAATAACTTCAATACAGATTAAAATGTTACAATATTGTATTGTTAGAATAGGTACATCATAAAGCCTAATATTCTTAAAAGTGGTTGAAATACATATCAGATAGGTTTATATCAAGTTATTATTGCTAGAAATAATATACATGTATGAATGAAATTTCTTGGCACTAAATTTAGATAAATAGTAAATTAATTGACATAACGTTGGACTTTTCACAATTCTTTAGAGATCGTACTAGAATATTCCAAAAACACTTATTCATAAATATTAATTTTATTAGAGAAAGATAATGAGGTATTCTAAACCATTATTATATTTATTAATTTTATTTAGAATTTAGGTACATTTGAATGGGTTCTGTATGTTTAGATTATATAATTAAGATTTAAAGTTAGTTAATGGTTATTGGAATTGTTGGAAGTGGGAAAGAGTGTAGATCGGTGTTGCTAGGTTATAGAATGGGTTTTACGGGAAAAGAACGAATGATACGGATATGGGAGGTGGTTTAGGAAAAGGTTATAAAAACGGGGGTGCGGGATTCTCGTCCTCTTTTGATTTTCGGAATTTCGTCGGTAACGTAGCTCTCTTTGATCTCCTGGTTTTCAATAGTAACGTAACTCTGCTCGTCCTCTTTTCTTTTCGCAATTTCGATAGTATCGGAACTCTGCTTGTCCTCTGAGTGGTCGGTATCACCTAGTGCGCGTTTCGACCGTCGACATGTGAGTATCTTAGGTACCTGCACAATACACCTACCCCTACAATTATTTATTATATATATGTATTTATTTTATTATACGCCTTTGTTTAGAGTCCTGGCCAGATTCTATTCAGAGGGATACACACACATTTTACTCAAGCATTTATCGCTTCTAAGACTTCTGGGGATAGAAATGAATAGATATTTTATATCTATTGCATTTGGGAAAGAGATTGAGTCTGGTCTCTTGGCGATAAGTGTACGACAGTACATACTAGTCCGCGCTATGAGACTAGCACTAATTTAAGTGATTCAAGATGCAGCTGCAGAGCAACGAGGAGTCGAGGAAGACGTCATTTTGAGGTCAGATCTTTTCATTCTATTAAAATCGTTGTGAATTATTTTATCCAAATACCCTCCATGTATTTACCAATGTCATGAAGTTTACCCACATATTTTTGATAATTTAGAAATTGGTCACACCGTATGGACAACGAACTGACGAATGATTTCTAGAGTTTAGCGTGTAATCTGATGAATATGGTAAAATTTATGGTAAAATTTGTCTAAGGGCTCGGAATGCGTACATGAACGATAAAGTAAGGATAAATTCATGATTCAGTGTAATTGTCGTAAGATAAGTGTCCATTTTGTTCAGATTGAGGATGTATAGGTGCGATAAATCCAGTGTAGTTTATAGACATCCAGCGTTATTTAAATGTTCTATATTGTCCTGGCGTACAACATTCTAGGTACATTCTAGTTAAATGACTGTAACAGCATAATCGAATCTCCAGTGTCAATTCTAATTAGTTCTGTTAGTGCGTGTAGTAATGACTAAATAATCACTACTTAGCCAATTTTAACGAGATAATTTTGATGAAATCGTCTTGAACCGAAGTAGGAAGCGTGGTAGGAACTACCCGTAAATAATGGTCATATTATCATACTTACTACCTACTACATATCAACCTACCTACCTACCTAATTAATGAATATTGTGAATCGAAAAGTTGTCCAAAATTGAATATATTTACAATGCTGATTCTAATATCTTTATTGTATATTACCTACATACATATTATATTTCATACCGTTGCTTGACCACCCTGAACTAACCAGCGATTAACCTGAGGTGTATGAACAGAGTCATAAACCATTAGGAGGATTGATCTGAATTACATATACACTTTAGTGTACCACATTCGCTATATCATTCCTGTATTGATTGGTAATCCTCGTCCGTAATCAGAAGCACCTAGGTGAGGTTGAAACAAATTATGTTAGCATACTTGAGTGTGTCTATATTCGCCAAATCTTTCATGCAATGATTGGTAAAACCAGTCCATTGTCGGAGCTATGCCTAGGATGGCATAAACTAAATTAATTTATATTAGTAACCTTTACTGTGTGATACCTAATTATATATTTGGTGAATCATGGTAATAGGTGAGGTAACTTGGTTCATAAGCCTGTGGGAATTCCTTCTTGAATTCATCTCGCATACCTTTATTATTGAAACCGCTAATGGAATGATAGTATCAGAATAATACTACCCCCCATGTGTTTTATTATAGGAATTTCCAATTTTGTAAGATTTTGGATAGCGGATGGTTTGAGATGGAAGCATTTTAATCTTGGGTTAAATTGTTTCCTGGTATGCTGAACAAGCTTCAGTTGATATACATGAAGATGTAGCTGTATTTGCTCATCTCAGAAATCGATTAAATCTTGGTCTACTAAGCGTTTGGCGCTTGCATATTTTCAAGGTTATAACATACCTGGGTATCCTCCAGTCTACTCGGAGCTATGTCTCACCAGAGGAGATTGGAATTTATAAGAGAAACCTAAGTAGTTCTAACAGCCTGGTTCGTTTAGAACTCCGATATCCAAGTCAGACTAGCTTGATATTACTTGGTGGAGCAATGGAATATTGAGTGAACTCCTACCCAACTTACCCACTCCTTATAGTACTTATTCTGATCTATCTGTAGAATGTAAATAACAGTTACATAATACATTTTCAAGAAGGCTATTCTACATAGGTGAAGGTAATTATTCAATAAATACTCTACAATAAATATGGTTGTTTTATTATACCTACTTTTCCCATTGTGGTCAAGCAAATGTATAAACTATAATCATAAAATCCATACTTACTTATCCCTTCATCCTATATTAATCCTACTCGGGTTACCAGAAGCTAATTCTTAAATACTTGTATCTATCTGCTAAAATAGTTCAGAATGGATTTATGTTACATTAATGATAACTATGTTGATGTATATCTGAGTGTTTGTGGTACGGACATTCATATGTTTACAACTTCAACCACTTTGCTGGCATGGTTGCAACTTGGCTTACCGATGGTCCGGACTCTCTTGGCCTAAGGGCAAGACGAGATAGACTGTATCGTGTATTGCTGATTGTATTTCATGGGCAGCCCTTGTGAATTTGAGCACTGCTCCGGACTCACTGGATTTCCTTGACTGGACCAGATTGAGATAGAGTTGATGTATCATTGGATCAGGGTTTCTACGGTAGATGTATCCTCGGATCTTCTACAATTCGTCATTTTATAATTCATGAGACTGTTTGTATGAACATGATCTCAGATATACCAATAAGCTTTGGAGGTTCTTGCCAAGCATAACTCCTAGCTGAACTATTATGGCTATCACTGGGTATACTTACCTATTGATAATATTAACATCAATTTTGTGGATCTGGAACTCGTTCTAATCCCTTCGTGATCAGCTGTTCAAGCTGCTTCATCATCCAAAATTATCTTCACGAGGAAAAATGGTGTATGTGTTGTTTTCCAGTCGGTCTCTGCGTGGCTGGGGCAGTAAAAGACCTTTTCCAACCCCACATTGTTACCTAATTATCTACAGTCCATTACCCCTCCTAATTATCATGACCATTCGGTAAACATTTAATTATTGCAACTAGTCTGTATGCTACATCCCTAGGTTCTATAATAACCACTATAATTCAATATCTTATTATAAATAAATAGATACTCACTTGTTGTTAAAGCTTTAATAATTTATTACAGTAATCCAGAATAATATTATCAATATTAATGTCACTTTTAGGTTATGTACACGATTGACACTAAAATACCTTTCATATTACTGATAGGACAATCTGAGTTACTAGAACAACTTGTCTAGGTTTAGGAAATTAAAAGCACTAGTTAGGTCTAACAAATAATTTAGAATCACTATAAGATATTAACTTCACTTATTTAGGGTTGAAATTAGAAGCACTATTTAGGTCTTACATTATAGTTCTGAGCGCATAATCACAAAAAGAATCCGGTTTGCTATGACACAACGTAGAGTCCTACCACTAATCACTAGACGATCGATCACTTTGGCCAATCTTCAGTAAAAGTTCATATTAGAAGTACAATATAGGTATTCTAAATGGAACTATATAGTTGATATACTATCATCTTATCAGATAGACTAGTATAATCATTTTAGACGATTATAATGCAGCTTTCCATGTATTTCAGATTCTCCGTCCAGAAATGAAAAAAAAAAAATATAATCCATGTTCAATTTATTCTAGATATAATTCCTTCCATATTCTAGGTTTTCCTTCTTCTTAGTCTTTCTTTCTTTCTGTATTTATTTATAGTCCTTTCCTTTCTTTCTTCCCTCTTAGTTTATAGATATATATATTAGTTAGTTAGATAGTTATATTTAGTTATATATGTAAGATAGTTTTAGTAAGGTAGGAGGGGTTTTTACAATTCCTATTTTAATCATACTTACTGTAACTATTAGATTTTTATTCACTCTTCAATTGCACTGTGTTTTTACAAAAAATCAATTATCAATGAAAATGTCTGGGCGGACTGACATAACATTACAATAGTATTACATATTAGTATGTAGTACAGGGCCGACAGGGATATTGTGATGTACCGATGTATAATCTGTCTAAAATCAATTAAAATGTTTGCAGGGAAATTAAGCTCTTACTCATACCAAAAGCTATAAATAAATCCAAGCGCTTCAAGTGTCAGCTATAAAACAGTACGAAGGTTATGAACCCGCGTAATAACACGCTTTATGGCGACCATCGAGGGGTTATGGCGGTGGCATGTGATGAGGTTTTTGATTAACTAACTGCAAGAAGACGTTGGTAATTGTAGTTCAAGCTCAGAAACGTCTTGATCAAACGGAATGGTGTAAATACGAGTAATTCTTACAAAATTAAGAGATATAAAGTTTCTGAAAAAATGGAGATCAAAATGGTTATAAAGTAAGTTTGATTTGCATACATATAAATGTAGCATCTTCCACGTGGGAAGAGTAGACGGTATTCAGGCTATAAAAGGGTTTTCTTAATACGCATCACTAATATGTTTTACTGGTTTTTCTTTTAATAAACGCGCTGAAAGTTGTCTTGTCCTTTTTAAGGTGGGCTATCAGACTTCCCTTAGCTATTTCTATTTAGTAGCTTATTTTTTATTTAATACCTTGGTTATGTTCAGCTTCACATTTTAAATGTGAAACTATTTATCTGATGGCGCTTGTATTTTAGCTGCCAGTGGTAATAATCGTTGCCTTCTTGGGCTGTAGCTTTTATGAGTTATTTAGTGACCTATAACGTGGCTATCCGGAGGTGAACGTCACAAGTTGATTTATTGTGAACAAAGGGTGGCGCGTCGTGTGTTATTTCACGGTGGACTTGTTCTAATATCACCGGACAAGCTTTCGCTGGTATGATTGTAATTATTCGCCTCGTTTGTTTTTACTCGTAACTGCACGTATTTGGTACGAATAGACATTTATTAGGATCCCAATTTAGTAATTTATACTATGTTGTTGTGTTTTTTTGTTCAATAGCTGTCTAATGCTGTCGATAATGGCTTATACCTAAGGTTCCAGTGTTGAACAGTGTGAAACAAACAAACACTTTAGCTTTACTTATAATTATAATGGTAGCATTGTGTTGTAGCGACAGGCTAAATTTACGATGAATTATTACCAAATAACTGCTACAAAATTCGTAGCCTTTCAACCAGTTTGTGAAATGCATATCTATGGTAAACTTTAGTGAGTGCCAGTTCTCAACATTACATCTGAAGCCAAAATCAATGAGAATCTGATTTGTTTAGAGTAAAAAGTTTTGATTTGAAAGGAGTTTGAAATGTTCCTTCGTAAATATTACTAACCACCTTGTAGGTTATTTACAAATAATTTTGATATTTTCAGTGATTTGTATAAACTTTATCACTGCGTTCGTAGAAAACTTTTCCATTAAAATACAAAATTTATATAAGTCATGACTTTATAAGTAATTTTTATTACAAAAGTTAAATGTAGATTGGTGCATAGTAAAGTGGACCATATCTTTTGAAAATAATACCTATATTTTTGTATTTTAAAGCAATGAATGCTTAAACTATTCATAAAATATTAAGAAAGAAATTATAAATAGATCACTTACACACTTATAAATAGACTTGAACCCACGGCCTTTCCCTAACAGGGGAATGCTCTGAATCGTCAGAGCAGTACATCAGATTTTGGGGTATTTTGGCCAGGTCCTCCACGTGGTACACCCCGGGCAGCGGCAGTGGCTACAACTCTGCGGCAACATACCGTAGAGTTGTAGCTACTACGGTAAATTCTGGGCAAGGTCTTGTCTTGTCAGAAGATGAGGAACACAGACCCACCATGGCGGGGGCCTTTCGAGGCCCAGGTCTTTCCGCTGACACTCTGCTAAGCAGAGTGCTGCTGTGCGGAGAAACCGCTAGGGCGACGGGTCCGACGCCAGTGAGCTCATCAGCGGCGTCGGACACGGTCTCATAGAGACCACCGTTCGGCCGAACCCCGCCTGGCAGCAGGCGGGAAGGCGGTTCTCTGGAACCGCGAGGAAGAAAACCTCTTTAAAAAAATACCAACGGGGTGGACGGAACGGTCTTGTGAAGACCCCCCCCCTGGCCCAGCCGTAATCCTGAACTGACAGGACCGGTGGCACCTCGTGGTCGCGAGGATGAACACCTCTATAAAAAATTAACCCAATCCCAAGCTCTGACACCCGGTGAGGGGATGAATCGTGCAAGGGAGCTGTCACGCCTAGGGTGTCACCTATCGTCGTGGAAGACGTTAAATTCCGACCGCAGTGGCTAAGGAAACTAACGTTTTAACTACCCAAGGGGGAACCGGCAGCGATGCTGACCGCGAATACCCTACTGTGACTGGGGTCGGGCTCGGGTCCAACACGTCATGGCGACCCCCGCCCGGGATCTTCAGGGAGGGGTCACCAAAGCCCAACAGGCCAGGGGGTGTGCCTTAAAACCACCCCCCAAACCAACGCGGAGGTCGCGTCGACCGCTGCTGGGACGAACGGCGTTCCCAGCAGCATGGAGACGGTGGGTTCTTCCCTTTGGAAGACTCCAGGAAAGGGCACCCGGGAGAGGGTGCCGAGAGCGGGGCCTTCACGCGACCGGAGCACAAGCTGCTCTGGGCAGGCCCGCAAATCTGCGCCAGCCCGGGGCTCTTCGGCTCCGGAGGATGCAGACCAACCCAGTTCTGCTCAGAGTATGTCTTAGGAAACAGAGACGGCGACCGTAGCGTTGAGTCGCCCGGTGCCCAGGAGCACTAGTCGTAAACGCGCTGTTGATCCTGTAAGTGAGATCGTAATAAAAAATTAATAAAAAAATAACGTTTATTATCTTTGAAATTTTTTGAAAATTATTTAGATTCGTCAAAAGTTGGTGTGACTCTACCGAGGGTTCCAAAATGCAACGAGAATGAGAAGAGCCCTCACGAAACTCAGTTCGGCTTTTTTCAAAATATTTCATCTTAAATCTAATACAGAGTTCTTTAGAAAGGAGCAATTCGTGTTACAACCAGGCAGCCATGTCATCTAAGAAATCATTAATACTATAATAAGCTTTATGGCACAATTTACTTTTTATTAGTTTTTTTAAATTTATTGACAGATAAATTTGCTATTTCGGTTGGCAATGTATTGTATATTCGAATAAAGTTCCCCGCAAAAGAATTACTCACTTTATGAAGCCTAAATTTAGGAACAGCCAGTTTATCCTTAGTTCTTAAGTTTAGATTATGATTATCACTATTTTTCACAAACCTACTTTTGTTCTTGTGGGTATACAATAAAATTTCATAAATATACTGTGAATACACTGTAAGGATGTTAATATGCTTAAACTTATCTCTTAATGACTCGCGAGACCCCATTCCATAGATAGTCCGGACAGCCCTCTTCTGCAACACAAAGATGCATTCAATATCGGCTGCGTTACCCCACAGTAGTATGCCATATGTCATGATACTGTGGAAGTAGCTGAAGTAGACAAGACGCGCCGTTTTAATGTCTGTAAGTTGTCGGATCTTTTTGACAGCATAGGCTGCTGAACTAAGCCTGGCCGAAATTTTCCCGATATGAGGCCATTCGCGCTGTCCACGTTTAACTTTAAATATTAAAGAAGTATCATCAGCAAACAAAACTACCTCGTGGTCGTCTCTTATGAGGTGAGGGAGATCATTAATATATACTAGAAAAAGAAAAGGTCCCAAAATTGAACCCTGCGGTACCCCCATTGCTACAGGAGAACCAGGTGACTGTTTACCATTGATCACTACTTTCTGGACCCTATCACTTAAGTAAGAATTGACGAAATTCAAGGCTGTCCCCCGGATTCCGTAATGATCAAGTTTCTTAATTAAAGTCTGGTGCTGAACGCAATCGAAGGCCTTAGATAAGTCACAGAATACACCATAAGCATCATATGACTTGTCCCAGGCCCTGTATTTACACTCCGTTTACCGACCACGAGTGAAATCGAATTGTTTTGTATGTAATAGTATATTAACGTTAAAGTGATTTTGCATTTGATTAAGCATAATTTTTTCAAAAATTTTACTAAATGTAGGTAGTACAGAAATGGGACGGAAATTGGACGGATCTGAAGTACTACCCGATTTAAACAGGGGAATTAATTTACTAGATTTCATTAAATCAGGTAACACACCACTATCAACACAATTATTAAATATTATTACTAGTTCAGGAGCAACCATTTCAATAAAAGAATTTACTAAATACACAGAGATGCCCCAGAGGTCAGCTGTTTTCTTGATATTTAAAGATTTAAAAGTTTTTAAGATATTGTTTAAGTTAACTTTACTGAATTTAAATATATCGTTACCACAAGGAACGTTTGCTTTTGACAAAGATTCTGCAATGGGGGTTGAATAGCCTAGGGTTTTTGTCAAATCTACAGGAATTCGGGAGAAAAAAATTTCAAATTCGTTAGCGACCTCAAAGTCTGATGTAGGTAGTTATTTTACCGTTTATATTAAGTTTAAAATTATTATCATTTAATTTTTGTTGACCTCTTTCCGCGTTTATAATTTTCCAAGTAGATTTAACTTTGTCTGCACTATTGAGAATTTTATCACTTATATATTTTGATTTAGCTGCTAAACAATCTGCTTTAAACTTTTTTGAATAAGTTTTAACATAATCTAAAAATTCAACAGATCTATTAAGCTGTCTTTCTGAGTATAGTTCATAAAGTTTTTGTCTACTTTTGTGTATACCCTCAGTGGCCCATTCACTGAAAGTAGGACTATCACTAATCATGACCTCCTTAGACTTGAATATGGAGTTGAACTCGTTGTAAAAAGAATCAAAAAATAATTTATACATTACATTTGGATCTAAGCCAGTGTCTAAGAATGGAATTTTATTGCAAAGTCCAACCCTCATACGTTTCAAGCGGGCACCAGTTATGTCTACATAATATTTTACATTTTATAACTTTTTTTTTAGTGATTTTAAAAGATGCTATTTGCCCACAATGGTCTGAATCTAGCTTTTTTATATTATTTTTACTTTCTGGCAACATATCGCTGTATATATTATCCAGGCAAGTGACTATTGTATCACAATATCTAGTAGGCTCCAATAAATAAGTTTGTAAGATTGTGTGATTTAAATAAATTTAAAATATTATAACTCATAGGCGTATTAACAAGTAAATCGACATTAAAATCACCACATACTATTAGGTACTTATTAGTTTTTCCAGGTTTACATAGAACTTTGTCAATAAGTTCCTCAATTTCGTAAAAGGGTGAGGTTCCAGGTTTATACACGCATACTACTATGAATTGCTCCATTTCCACGCACGACAGTTCGACTTTACACTCTAGAGAAAGAGACACAATATCTTTCCGTTCTTTAAATTTAAGTTTTTTATTTAATAAAATCAAAGATCCCCCCGTACTGTGGTCACCCTGCAGAATGCACTACCAACCCGGTGATTACTGAAATTAAAAGTAAGTCGAATGAGCTCATGTTGAGCTCATTCGACTTACGCATATGTTCTGTAATACAAAAAATATCAATATTATCTGAATTCATTAACAGTTCCAACTCTAACTCTTTGCCATGTGTTAAACAACCCAATATTTTGATGCCCTATGTTGATATAATTTACATTTTTTGATTTGGTTTGATTTGGAGGGCATTTTTTAACATAATTTTTTTAACATAATTTTTTTTGGGTGCAAAGGGGCCCTTCTTACATCTATCGGGCCCCAGCGACCTCACCTGCTAGTGGCGCACCTGCTGATTAACGGACGAGGTTCGTATATTACGGTACCCATGTGGTGGCTTTGGCCCCTACGTGGATACCAGGTGGTACAACAGTGTTGGTCCGGGGGGTACCACCGTGCAGCTGTGCTAAAGCCCCCCAAGTAACCCAGCCCAGGCTGGGTTGCGTTAGGGGTTCAGCAGCTGCACTGCCGGGCCCGGGACGGTGTATGGTGCGGCAGGCAGGGGTCCAGTGGGGGCGAAGCGGAGTCTAGTGTGGGTGGTGTGGGTCGATTCGCCGGCCAGGGAGACCCTTAGCAACGGCGTTGCCGCGGCCGCCCGCAACATAGTCATGGGGCCCGCCTGGGACCAACCACCCCAGTAGGCTGCCCCACATGTTGCGCATAATCCTGTTGTGGGGTCGCCGCTCCGGGTGGTAACCGGTGTGGGGTAGCGGCGGCCTTGCATCAGGGGGGTTTGGGAGCCCTTCCGTCCGGCGGGTCGGCTCCGACCTAACCACACGGTTCTAGACGAAGCTAGCCTCTGGACTTTGTCACTTACTGCCGCACCAAATATCGCCCTGTCTTCACGCTTCCCCATATTTCACAATGACAGTGCAACAATATAATAGACGGTACACAGCGGCCCCTAGAAACCCCACAAAGTTGACTTCGTTTGAGGTGGAGTTCGCGAATATCCGCGGACTCCATGCAAACCTCGATACCGTCCACCATCACCTGGAGTCGGCACGGCCTTCTGTGATGTTCCTAACGGAGACACAGATACGCCGCCCTGACGACACGTCGTACCTCTGTTACCCGGGCTATATCATTGAGGAACAATTCCGCGATAAAGCCGGGGTGTGCGTGTTCGTTAGGGCGGATGTTTGCTGCCGCCGGTTGCGCTGTCTGGAGAACCCCTCCTACTCAGTCCTTTGGCTGCACGTGGATCATGGCTCTATGAGCCAGATCTACGTGTGCGTCTACCGCTCCCACACAGGGGACACTGGGACAACAAGGCTTTTCGAATACCTCAGCGAGATGGCTGACGATGCGCAGGTGCGGTTCCCGAACGCTGACCTGGTTTTCTTGGGGGACTTTAACGGTCATCACGTTGAGTGGCTGGGGTCCCTTAGGACCGATCATGCGGGACGAACCGCCCATGCATTCGCTCTCTCCCACGGGCTGACCCAGATGGTACGGGGGATCACCCGGATACCTGACAGGTCAGACCACACGCCCGCCTTGCTGGATCTACTGCTGACGAGTCGCCCAGCCGAGTACAGTGTGTCGGTACGCGCCCCACTGGGCACTTCCGACCACTGTGTGGTGCACGCCAGCTTCCAAGTGCCACCACCTGCTCGTGCTGAACAAATGACTCGACGACTATGGCACTACTCGTCGGCAGACTGGGACGGTCTCCGCGATTACTTTGCGTCCGTCCCGTGGAGCCAGCGCTGCTTTGTAGGGAAGGCGCCTTCGGATAGCGCTGCTGCCATTGCTGGCGAGATCAGTCTAGGGATAGAATATTATATCCCTTTCACTGATGTCGCCAGCATCCGCAAAGCTCGCCCCTGGTTCGGGCGTGAATGTGCCGAGGCTGTCCAGAAAAAACAGTCGGCATATCGCGCCTGGGTCAGGGCTCGGGCGGCACGTGACCCGAACGTGAACCGCCTCAAAGCAGCGTACAATCGGGCCACCAGGTTCAGCAAGAGGGCCTTCAAGAGAGCGGATGCCCAGCGCGTCGCGCGGCTTGGTCAGGAGCTCACATCCCATCCCACGGGCAGCCGTCGATACTGGCAACTGGCCAAAGCCGTACAGTCAAATTTTTGTCAACCCTCGCTGCCACCACTGCGTTTTCCTGACGGATCACTGGGTCACAAAGCCCAAGAGAAGGCGGACATGCTCGCAGACCTCTTTGCGGCTAATTCCCGGGTCGATGACCGTGGCCTGCAGCCCCCCGCCATCGCCAACTGTGGCCACACTATGCCTGATATTGTTATCAGGCAATGTGATGTACGGGCAGTGCTGCGGTCACTCGACACGCGGAAAGCCAGTGGCCCTGACGGCATTCCGGCGGTGGTGCTACGAAAATGTGCTGCTGAGTTGTCTCCAGTATTAACGCGTCTGTACCGCCTGTCATACTCTACAGGCCTCGTGCCGGAGGCCTGGAAGGAGGCGAACGTACAACCGATCCCCAAGAAAGGGGATCGATCCGATCCAGGCAACTATCGACCCATAGCTGTCACCTCAGTCATTTGCAAGGTGCTCGAGCTTCTTATTAATAAGCAGCTCATGCGATACCTGGAGGATCACTCGCTAATCAATGATCGGCAATATGGCTTCAGGCCAAAACGATCAACGGGTGACCTCCTGGCATTCGTCACGCATGTATGGGGTGAGGCTATGGAAAAGTTCGGCGAGTCCTTGGCTATTAGCCTGGACATCGCCAAAGCTTTCGATAGGGTCTGGCATGCTTCGCTACTTTCCAAGCTTCCGGCATATGGTCTACCTCCTCAACTGTGCAGCTGGATTGCCAGTTTTTTAAACGAGCGCCGAGTGCGGGTCCTCTGCGATGGCCAGGCTTCTCGCTTCTTGCAAGTGAATGCCGGGGTACCGCAGGGGTCCGTACTGTCACCAACTCTCTTTCTTCTGCATATCAATGATATGCTTTCCCTCGGGAACATTCATTGCTATGCAGATGACAGTACATTGCACGGGAGTTACTCGGTTCGTCCGACGGCGGGGCGATCTGTGATAGAGGAGGAGAGACGACATCTCGTGGGTGATCTCGACCGAAACCTCGACAGTATCTCCCAATGGGGTGCCGAGAACTTGGTCGAGTTCAATGCCCACAAAACACAGGCGTGTGCATTTACAGCGAAAAAATCCCCTTTCCTTCCCCTACCCACTCTTCAGAATGCAATATTACCAATGAAGGACAATCTAGACATCCTTGGCATAGACGTTCGTCGAGAGCTCAATAACACAAAATACATTGAGAGATGTATTGGGCTAGCTTCGCGGAAACTAGGAATACTGAACAAGGTAAAACGATTCTTTACACCGCACCAGAGGTGTCTGCTGTACAAAACGCAGATTAGACCCTGCGTTGAATACTGCTCTCACCTCTGGGACGGCTCCGCGAAGTATTTGCTGGACGCACTCGACGCTATGCAGCGACGCGCTGTTCGCATTATAGACTGTCCGGAGGTAACGGGAAGCCTTGAGCCGCTAGCCCAGCGCCGAACAATTGCTTCCTTGGCCGCGTTCTACCGTATTTACCACGGTGAGTGTTCTGAAGAGCTCTTCAACCTGATCCCACCCTCTCCCTTCCGATCCCGAACAACGCGTGCCGGCCAGAGATGTCACCCTCATACCGTGGAAACCGTCTTCGCGAGAACCGAGCGTTTTAAACGATCGTTTCTCTGCCGAACTATGGTGGCTTGGAACGCCCTGCCTGCGCACGTGTTTCCTCCAACATATAACCCTGGGCTCTTTAAGCGAAGCGTGAAGAGGCACATTACTGGGTCGTCAAGTTGAGGGCCACTCTCTATAGTATTCCTGTGTACTGTGAGAGTCGCCCTCAATTGCCAGACGTCGCCTCAGCTTACCATCAGGCGGGTGGCGTCAATTTGTCGACCTAAATATAAAAAAAAAAAAAAAAAAAAAAAATAATAATATTTGTAACTAAATTTAATTCAATTAATTGACTATGTCTGCTAAAGGGTAATATTGCCTCTGTTGTCGTAGAACTTAATTTAAATTACTTGGAACAGATTCCAAAGTCTTAACACTAAATCTACATTGCTCAATAAAAGCAGTTTTGTCAGCCAAGTTCTTGGCTGAAGTGTAAAAATAATTGAATAGCAAACTTGCTATTTGTCTCTTATAATGCTTTGGTAGAAAATACCTACCTTTGTTTACATACATAAACAATATGTTTGTTATCGTTAAACTTACTGTCAGAAGTTGACAAATTGTATTTATATAAAGTTCTCTTAAAACAGAATTAAAGTCAATTACATGGAATTTATTATTATATTGGCAAGTTAAATTGAGTTGTAAATTTATCTTATATCTAAGAGAATTTTCTACGTCTGGCACACCTTTTATATATGGCAATGTAAACATTACTACATGTTCAACATTTAAGTTTTGCATTTTGTCAAAGTATAGGGATAGTTCATTTTTGTTAATTTTACCCCTGTTTGAGCAGAAAATAATTATTCTACAAAATCTCAAATCTCAAAATTATATTCTAATATCTTTTGCATAATTTTATTTAAAGATGCACCTGGATAACAGTTATTAATAATTAATATTAAATAACAATTTGAATTAAATTGTTGTATCAGAAAAGAACCAAAATCAGTTCCAATATCATCACTAAATAAAATTAGTTTAGTATAACCAGTATGACTATTACTTTTTACACTGTCAACAATTCATACACTAATGAAGTAGAAGCCTGGTGCTCCAAAGATTGAGAAGGACTTGTGCAGTTGATGTTGCACGAGTGGTTATTTATGAAGGTATTAAGGCGCTCAGTATTATAATTAGATGTTTTGAGTACCTTATCTATACTTGATGAACACTTATTGAAGTCTTTTAGAGACCATTCATATTTCTTAGTTACATACTCTAATTCAAATTGCAAATTTTTTATTTGTGACTCTTAAGCGTTGTGTGTCAGTGTAATATTTTAAATGACTTTGTTTAAGTTCTAACATAGATAATTTAGCTTGTTCTCTTAATTTTAAACTAGAGTTAACATTTTTACACTTTTTGATTAAGATTCTATGATATTTTAATTGTTTCTTTGATTTTAAAATGAATTTCTTTATTTTTAGGTATTTTTTTAGTTTATTCCTGCTGCAAAAATAAACTAGCTTGTCCAGTTGGTATGAACTGTCATTGGTAAGATCTATAGTAGACAAGTCCAGGTTTGGAACTGTTTCAGAAGGAACAAACTGCGGAGTACCACTCATTAGCTCGTTATAAAGGTTATCCGTTTGTTGGACTACGACTTGCTCGGCAGCTGACTCCAGGTGTAAGATGTGCCCCTGGGCATCCCGTAGCTCCTGTTCCAGCAAGGTAGTCCTCCTCAAGGTCCCTTTATACTCGTCACTGCTATTGATTGAAGGTGGTTCCGCTGCATTACAATTTCATCATAACTAATATGAAGCCTAGCTAGTTCAGATTTTAGTTTTTTACTATCGTCTAAAGCACCTATCAACAAGTTTTCATTTTCTTCTCTTTCTTTTTCTAATTGTAAACAGAGCTCTGTTTTAGACTTAAGTTCCTGCAACACCAGCTGAAGTTTGGGCTCCTCCTGCTGGCGGGATAAGGCTCTACGGCTACGGGTATTAATATTCTCGACAAATAAGTGCAATTAAACGCAATTTAGAAAATACAAGTAGGTGGTTCGAGGTTATGTTAGGTACCGGTAAATTAAAATCAAAACTTTTCTGTACTTACGAAAATAGATCGCCTGTTTTCAATGTTGAGTATATGAATAAACAAGTTTAATAAAATAATTTTACCTATTTTAGGAGAAACATTATGTATTTACTGAAATAACATTGAACAACACGGTCAGCTGATTCGTCACTTTTTAGCTTATTTTACACTAATATACACAAAATTGTTTGAAATGATTATTTTTGCACTACTATTGTGATGATATTGCTGTTATCTGATGTAATTTGTATTTATTGTCATTCAACGTTCGCCATCGTTGAGACGTTCAAACTATTTTTCTCCACAAAATAATCAATAATAAATAATTTAACAATCCAAAAACTGTTCAAAGTGAAGTGTGTTTGTGTAATAACAGCATCTGACCATCGGCGCCGGTTTTCAACAGGATTTCAAGGAGCCAGGGTGAGTCAATCTTACTGACCTAATTTGCATATCAAATCAATTCAATTAACTGGGTTATCGACATACATTTTGTTTTTACATTGAGCTGATGCCGGCGCCTTCTAAGGTTGGGTCCACGAGGAGAGGTCGCCCCAGAACGCAGTCAGGTAATTATGAAGGTGGCTACAAAGTCGCGGTACTTTAATGGGGTGTTTGATAAGGCCCTTAAACATTCCGCGACTATTATGTTGGAGACCTCACAGGCCTATAGGAACGAGATAGTGGAACAAGAGCGTCGGCTGGACCTCGTCTGTGCTCAACTTGCTCAAGTGCACCTAAAATTGGGGCTGGAAGACAACGATGCGCCGGTGGGTACGCCCTCACCTGTGCAGGCACCGGTCACCCAGCGTTCCGCGCCTGCAACCGCGCACCCTGGGCCTGTGACCGCACATCCCAAGACGACCGCGCGTCCTAATCCCGCGACTACGCTCCCAGATTCCCAACTGCGCCAAATCATGGAAGCAGTTGGGAATCTAATAGATGGCCGTCTTTCGTCTCTAGAAGGGAGGCTAATGTCTGCGCCTATTATTCGACCGCCTTTGGCCGGACCTATGGGTAAGAGAGGTAATCTTTAGACGCCTTCAGCGGTGGCGTCTAAGAAATCTTATGCGGTGGCTACTGCTGCGCCGCCGCCGGTGACAAAGGGACGGGTGCGACGTAAAGCGGCTCCACCCGAGGTCTTTCCCGCACTGCCGACGACGAGCCGTACGGCCCTTCAGGGTTCGGGACCTCCCAATGACCAAGGCGCAATTGCAGCTCCCCAGCCCCATTCTGTCCATTCTACCAACGACGGCTGGCAGACTGTGGTGCCGAGGAAGAAAAAGAGGAGGGGAGGTAGGCGTAAAAAGAGTGCCTCAAATGCAGCGCAAGCTGCCCCTGCTGCCCGGAGTGGCAAGAAGCCAAAACTACAGCCACCAAAGTCAGCGGCCGTTGTGATAACGCTCAAGGCTGAAGCGGCGGAGCGTGGCCTCTCATATGCCGAGATATTTAAGAGGGCGCGATCGGCCATAGGCGCTGCTGAGTTGGGCGGCGTGGGGGGCAGGTCGCGTCTTGCGCTAACTGGCGCCCGCGTCCTGGAATTTCCCGGGACTGAGGGTGTCAAAACGGCAGACTTCGTCGCTGAGAGACTGTGGGGCCTATTCGCGGAGGAACAGGGAGTGAGAGTCGCCAGACCCACAAAGTGTGCGGATATCCGCTTCTCGGGTCTGGACGACTCTATAGAGGTTAAGGACATCCGGTCTCTTATTACCTCAAAGACCGGATGCACGCCTGAATCAGTCAGGGTCGGTACAATTCGATCCGGCCCTGGCGGTGCTGGCGCAGTGTGGGCTAGCTGCCCTGTGGCAGCAGCCAGAGCTCTCGTACTAGAGGGCAAGCAACTTGTGGGCCTCAGCGCCGTGCATGTGACGGCACTCGAACCTCGGCCAATGAGGTGCTTTAAGTGCCTTGGTTCCGGCCACGTCCGGAATATGTGCGCCAGCGCTGCCTTTCCGCTGTGGTGGTCAGGGTCACCAAGCCTCATCCTGTTCTGCCAACCCTCACTGTCCCGCATGTGCGGCGTCCAAGCTGCCTGCCAACCATATGACAGGACATGACAGGTGCAGGGCCCCTAAAAAGGCCTCTTTGCAACTGCCCCGGGCTTGCCAATCGACGCTGGCTAGTTCCGACGTAACTTCGCGACCGTTGTCGCCGATGGAGGCTGTAGAAACTATCCAGTAATGGATCACATCTCTAACAGCCTCATCATCCAGACAAACCTCAACCACTGCCGCAGTGCGCAGGACCTCCTCCTCCAGCACATTGCGGAGTGGTCGTTAGGGATCACCGTAGTTGCGGACCCATACTGGATTCCTCCCCACGAGAACTGGGTGGGTTACTGGGACGGCCTCGTGGCCATCATAGGATCTATGGCGCCTCGATCCTCTCCCTTGTCATCAAAAGACAAGGGTGTTGGATATGTTGCCGCTGAATGGGGGGAATCACTATTTATGGTGTCTACTTCCCTCCCAGATGGAGCCTCGAGATGTTCGAGGCCACCCTCCTATCAGTGGAAGCCTCAATACGGCGATTAGCGTCTGGACACGTCTTGGTCTCACAGCACACAATACTATAGAGAGTGGCCCTCAACTTGACGACCTACTGATGTGCCTCTTCACGCTCCGCTTAAAGAACCCAGGATTATATGTGGGAGGAAACACGTGCGTAAACAGGGTGTTCCAGGCTACTATCGTTCGGCAGAAAAACGAACGTTTAAAACGCTCGGTTCTCGCGAACATGCTATCCACTGTGTGGGAGTGGCATCTCTGCCCGGCACGCGTTGTTCGGGATCGGAAGGAAGAGGGTGGGATCAGATTGAAGAGCTCTTCAGAACACCCGCCGTGGTAAATACGGTAGAATGCGGCCAAGGAAGCTATTGTTCGGCGCTGAGCTAGCGGCTCAAGGCTTCCCGTTACCTCCGGACAACCTATAATACGGATAGCCCGTCGCTGCATAGCGGCGAGAGCGTCCAGCAGATACTTCGCGGAGCCGTCCCAGAGGTGAGAGCAGTATTCGACGCAGGGTCTAATCTGCGTCTTGTACAGCAGACACCTCTGGTCCGGTGTAAAGAATCTCTTTACCTTATTCAGTATTCCTGGTTTCCGCGAAGCTAGCCCTATACATCTTTCGATGTAGTTTTTATTATTGAGCTCTCGACGAACGTCTATGCCAAGGATGTCAAGGTAGTCCTTCATTGGTAATAATGCATTCTGAAGAGAGGGTAAGGGAAGGAAAGGGGATCATATGCCGGAAGCTTGGAAAGGAGCGAAGCATGCCAGACTCTATCGAAGGCTTTGGCGATGACCAGGCTAATCGCCAAGGACTCGCCGTGCCTTTCCATAGCCTCACCCCAGACATGCGTTACGAATGCCAGAAGATCACCCGTTGATCGTTTTGACCTGAAGCCGTATTGCCGATCATTTATTAGCGAGTGATCTTCGAGGTATCGCATTAGCTGCTTGTTGACGAGGAGCTCAAACACCTTGCAGATGACTGAGGTGACAGCTATGGGTCGATAGTTGCCCGGATCAGACCGATCCCCTTTCTTGGGGATCGGTTGTACGTTCGCCTCTTTCCAGACGTCCGGTACGATTCCTGTGGAGTAAGACAGGCGGTACAGACGAGTTAGTACAGGAGACAACTCAGCTGCGCATTTCTGTAGTACCACCGCCGGAATGCCGTCAGGGCCACTGGCTTTCCGCGTGTCGAGTGATCGCAGCACTGCCCGTACATCACATTGCCTGAGTACAATGTCAGGCATAGTGTGGCCACAGTTGGCGATGGCGAGGGGCTGCAGGCCACGGTCGGCGACCCGGGAATTAGCCGCAAAAAGGTTTGCGAGCATATCCGCTTTCTCTTGGGCTTTGTGAGCCAGTGTTCCATCTGGGTAACGCAGAGGTGGCAGCGAGGGCTGACAGAAGTTAGATTGCACGGCTTTGGCCAGTTGTCAGTATCCACTGTAATGTTTATAATTTTTGATGTTAGGATGTCAAAGGACAGAAATAAAGTATTCATTTAAGCCACTATATTTTTATTGTAAGAACCTTCTAAGATAATATAGGGGAACTGAGGGTTCCCCTCTGCAAGGATTTAATGTACTTTTAGCCTAGGATACAATTTAGGTCTATTCTAGATGCTATGTTATTCAGTAATACAGGGTATATGGTTGGTGCGCTTGGTCAGTAACGATAGTGTATCTTTATGAAGATACCGTGGTAATTAAGGGTAATAGGTTAAGGGATTTTATAAGATACTTTCCCGGCCATAATACGCCACTCCTGCAAGCCGGCAGACACCGTCTCTGTTCCGGTCTCTGCCCACTCCAGGCAGAAGGAAGCTGGGTTCTCACCCAGGTAGTATGGTAGTACCGTAAGCCTCCTTTCGGAGGCGAATATCCAAGCTTCACCCGATTAAATCCAGCTAACACATGCAAAGCATGCATGCGTATCGTGTAAGTCGGTCTCTAGCCAATCCTGGCCAGATCAGGCAAAGATTCCTGTTTAAATTTAGTGAGACAACTCCAGACACGTGTGCGTTCAAACTCAAACCAAACTTCGAAATAAATTACAATAAATTAAATTGTAATATAAATATGTGATGCGAGCGTAGCTCGCTTGTATAAAATGGCTGTCACACAAGTCACGTGGTCCAGCGTCCAATCCTGGTCAAAATCAGGCAGACTCCTGTTTAGATTTGGTAGGACAAAATCAGACGTGACACGTGTGTCACACAACGTGCACTCGTACCCTGAAATCAACGAGAAATCCCTCTGTAAAATCATACAGCAGACACAGACATTAATGGTAATAGAAATAACCCGTGCGGATCAGTTCGCTTGTGAGAATGTAAAGATGGCTGTCTCAAAGTCCAATCGCCGACGCGCCGCCCGGCGTCCAATCACAGCTCCCCTCACAAGATTTAATATTGCCAATAGATTATCCCAATTTCAACTGGAATTTAAACAGTTGAAATGGAATATCGACAACACCAGTCAGTGGCCTGTTTATTTTTATTAGACGGGAAACGAAATGTCCTTAAAAGTAAAACTATTCCAAACCGGTCCCACACGAATTTATACTATTTATAGATAAAACCTATAAACAGTTGAGTAGTAGAACTGGTGAAAAAGTCGCCACACCATATCCAATGCGGCTCCATCGGGCAACACTGCCCGACGAACCAGACGGCGCCTCGTTTTACGCAGCAAACGTTGAAAACAGCCTATGACTTTATGGACAAAAAATACAACATTACAACACCCCCCCAACCACGCAAGAATTCACGTAGGGAATTCGATCCGACGCCCACGTCGGTACTTAAATTAAGGACCTAAAACAAGGAGAAATAACAACAATACAGCGGCACTGACTGCTGTAAAAAAAATGTTTGGAATAGGTGTCCTTAGCGTCATGGTCCCTATAAGGAGCCACGCATCGAGGCCTACGAACTAATTGACACGAACTAACCTAACATGTTAACTTAACCTAATACACAAACAAGAAAAAACATCTGAGGAAAAAAACCTTGTCAAGGTTGTAATCGGGAATACTAAGTGTGAATACACACAGCACTAATCCTAACATGCAAACAACAATACGTAGAAATTTTAGGTGGAGCCTAACGTAAGGTACACACTGTTTAACAAGGTGTGGGTCGTCCTTGGCATCATGGTCAGTCAAGAGACCACGCATCGGGGCCTACGGACTAATCTACACGATTACTCAACTACGGCTAGATAGCCGTAGTGGCAGATGCCAACACTAGTTCAAATAGTAAATGGCAAAAGAGAAAAAAAATGAATATAAGAAAACACCGAAGTTATCAACATTTGGCTTCAATAACTTTAAAATCTTTGATATGCCATTTACCCACGGGCTTGCCGTTATCATCCTCTAGTTCATAAACAAGGTCCGATAACTTCCTCACCACACGACACTTCTCGTACTTCGGAGCCAGTTTTGCGGAGAAATATTTCCCAGCGTCGCTTTGTTTAAAGGTGCGCTTCCATACGATGTCTCCTATTTCGAAGCTTAAGTTGCGACGTCGCAGATTGTAATGCTTCGCATTTTTGTCATGAGCTTTCAGCAATTCCGCTCTCACGGCTTCGTATGTAGGCTTAAGTTCATCGAGACTCTCATGGTGGACTTGACGGGATCCGAATATGATATCGTCAATGTCCTCGAATTCTGAATAAACCTTACCGTCAGGGACTGCTTCGCGACCATAGACCAGCATGAACGGTGTGAAGGACGTACCTGCGCTAACTGAGGAATTAATGGCAAATTGTATTTTAGGTATGTTAAGATCCCACGTACGGTGATCCGCACCCACCAAACTCGAAACAGCAGTCATCACGGTTCTATTTTGTCGTTCCACTGGATTAACCTGAGGGCAATACACAGGGCCTAGATGTATTTGAGGGATGTTATATTTCGAAAATAAGCTCTGAACCTCCTGACCAGTAAACTGGGAACCATTATCTGCTAAGATCGTCTGAGGTATACCGTGCACCAGGAAGACGTGGTCCTCCAACCGTTGGGCAATCACTCTTCCCGTAGCACGGCGTAAAGGAAACAACAAACAATATTTAGTAAAGTAGCACATTACTACAAATATATAGGTATTCTGCTGTCTGGACATTGGTAGTGGGCCTACCAAATCGATACTAAGACACTGAAAAGGTCGAGAGCAAACTCTAGGACTGCCCATCAGACCCGGGGTAGACTTGTTTGGATATTTATAGGCATGACAAGTATCACATTCGGAAACAAATTTGACAGTGTCCTGGTACATTCCAGGCCAGAAATAGCGTAGCTTTAAACGATTGTAAGTTTTTGCGGTACCCATATGGGCAGCCAGAGGTTCCGAATGATTCTCTTTGAGGACTTCAAGACGTAGCTCCGAGGGTACGACCTCCTTCCAAGCAAAATCCGCACCAAGTCGGGATTTAGTTTTAGTATACCTTAGTAATTTGTTATGAACGATCTGGAAATTTGGGCAAGCTTCCGGTCGTCAAATATATTCGAATACCAGACGTCACTCGTTACAGGGTCGACAGTAGCTATTGGTACTGACCGAGATAAGGCATCCGGAATCACGTTATCTTTGCCGCGTCTATGTTCTATAACAAAATTATAAGGGGACAGGCGGCAACCCCAACGCTCGAGGCGGCCCGTAGGATTTTTTAAATTAAGGAACCATTTTAAACTGGAATGGTCGGTAATAATTTTAAATTGTTTACTTCCTTCTAGGTACGGTCGGAAATGCTCAACAACGAAAACCACCGCGAGGGCCTCCCGTTCGGTTGCAGAGTAATTGCGCTCAGGCGGTGATAAAGACCGGCTGCAATAGGCAATGGGGTGTTCTTCACCGTTTATGGTCTGGGTTTGAGTGCCACCTACCCCAAAATCAGACGCGTCACAGTGCACACAAAAGGGAACCGAGGTAATGTAATTGGTTTCGAAAGAATCTACATTTTGACATATTAATTGTCAAGTTCGCGTCGCGAAACCTATGAAGGACCGCACGCAAAAGTGTCATATGCTCATCAAACGTCGAGCTGACAATTACGACGTCATCTAAATACGCAAATATTCTTCCTTTAAACTCGGGACCGAATAGTTTGTCCATTAATCGTTGTTGGGTGGCCGGCGCTGACGTCAAACCGAAACACATTACTTTGTAATGGAACAAACCACGGCCCGGTATTGTAAAAGCCGTCTTCTCACGTGACTCAGGGTCTAAAGGTATTTGGTGAAAGGCTGACTTGAGATCTATTGAGCTCAGATACTTCGCTTCTTTAAGCTGATCGAGTATGTGAGTGATATATGGTAGTGGGTATGAGTCGTGCTTTGAAACCTCATTTAGCTTGCGGCTGTCCAGGCAGAACCGGAGAGAACCGTCAGATTTAGGAGCCAAAGTGACGGGACTGTTCCACGGGCTGGTGCTGGGCTCTACCACATCATCACGTAACATTTCGTCAAGCTGTCGATTTAATTCTGCCAACCTTTCTGGTGACATCATATAGTAACGTTGTTTTATTGGGCTGGCGTCGCCAGTGTCTATTTTATGTGTTATTAAATGGGTGCGGCCTAAACTTTTGTTCTCAGCAGCGATCCCTTCAAACTGTCTCACGATGTGCTCCGCCTGCTTTCTTTGGTGCTCGGATAGAGAATCAAAATCGTGCAGCTGTCGCACCTCCGAAACCTGATCAAACCTATTGGTGTCTGAAGTGGTCCTATTGCACATTGATATAATTTCAGGGGCAATATTGAAAGCTCTCCAGAAGTTTATACCCAGTAGTAGGGCCGTAGTAACTCCAGGGATAACGTAAAACTTTACCACCTTGGTGTTGCTTCCTACCGTGACCGGTAAAAGCACATAGCCGGTGACGGGGGAAGACGAACCATTAGCAGTAGTGATTGTATCCAAATCATAAGATACATGAACCTTAATGTTAACTAGTGTACTTAAAATAACATTATTAATAATTGAGATTTCAGAGCCTGAATCTAGCAGGCCTTTGTAATTAACTTTATTAATGGTTACGGGTAAGAAGGGGCGAGTATCAACGCCGCCGATAACGTGAACCAAGGGTTTGGCCTTCATAGGGAGCCCGAGAGATGTGTTATGCCTTAGGGGGGCAGTACACTTATTTTTATTATTAAAAAAATTTTTTTTACTATTGGTAAACGTTCTACCGGAAACTGTGGAACGATTACCCCGGTTCACGCCTACGCGTTTTTTGAATTAGTATCACTTGGCAGTTGCCGCTTTGTTGAACACTTGGCAGTTGCCGCTTTGTTGAACACTTGGGGCAGGTTAAGGCAGTGACGTTTTGTTCTCCACATCTATAACAAATCACTATCTTGGGGGCTGTGCACTCCTTAAGTGAATGTCCGTTAATACGGCAACGAACGCAAAACTTAATTAATGTATTTTCTACCGCCGCACATGTTCCAGACTTATTAGGTTTGTAAGCCAGGTCGCGTGCGAGCATTTTCTCGTTTGGCTGCGGTGGTTCGGAAAACATACCTGCCCTATTCTTTGCATGTTCAAGTAGACGACAACATTTCTTTAACTCCGACCAAGTGCTGATCTGCTGCAGTGCCAGCTTTGTGGAATAGAAAGGCCTAACATTATATGTAACTATAGTTAACTTCTCAGCTTCGGTAATAGGAGATCGTAGTCTCGAAAAATAATTCTGCATTATGCTTAAATAAGTAACAATGCTTTCATCGGGCCCTTGAGTCCGAGAACGGATTTCCTGCAAAAAACGATGGTCGAAGTCGAAAGGTAGGTATTCGTCAAGCATAAAACTCTTTAGTTGAGCCCAGGACGTGACTTCCGTCTTGATGCCTCGGTACCAGAATACTGCCTCCTCTGTAAATAATTCAGCAGCGGATGCCAATAGACTTTGATCTGATATACCCCGCGACAAACAAAGCTCCTGTATACGCTCAATAAATTCGATTACGCAACCCTTGCCATTAAACTTCACACCTAACGAATGTACATTTGAATATCTATCGCAAGTAATCACTGGGCGTGTAATTGTCTCGGCACCTGTAAGTGTGAACTCACCTTTATTTATGGTTGACGGTGTGTGGTCACCCTTATTTATGGTTGATAATGTGGGGTCACCCTTATTTATACTTGATGGTGTATGGTCACCCTTACTACGGTCGTCATGTACCATCAAAAGGGTACTGGCACCAGGTATTTCCTCCTGGCTAGACTTAAATGCTATAAGGAGTTTATCTCCCGAAGCACATACCTGTTGCAATCTGCCATCCAGTGTAGTTTTAAGGTCGGCCAGACTTTCATTTGACGGTTGAACCCTACCTAAGCGATGGAACAAATGGTTACCCAACGCCTTTATGCGGTTTAAGGATTTGAGCATAGGGGGCTTAACAGAGCACAAGGCACCCAACTCTGTAATTTTTGTACTAATAGTATTTAACTCTGCTGTTAAATCCCCCTGGAACTCGACGACTTCATCAGTAGGTAATGATTTGCTAACTTTCTAATTTGTGAACGCAGCTTGTCCACTGTAGATTCAGGGACCTCATCACGAATAGAGACTTCATAAATTAGTTCATCTTTATTTAAAAGATGGAAATGGATTGGCCTTTCCTCCATTCTTCAGTAGTACAAAACTAATGTAGGGCAAGTAAGTAAAATAATTATAGGTTCAAATACCTAGCGTGACCGACCAACACACAATTTACCGTAGGTATTTCTAAGATACCACCTATTTTGTACACAATTAAATCAACGCACATAAGTAGTACACTTATGTTAAAAGTTATTGTTTACACAGTTATTAATGTACACGAAGAAAAACAAAGTTATGGTATACACAGTTATTGGAATACACAAAAAAAACAAGTTATTACAATGATAAGAAGATAAGTAGTACACAATAGTGTCGTGTATAAGGGATATTTGTAAATTGTCAAATAAGACTTGTATATAGTACACCTTTCAAAAGAACAAACAAAAAAAATTAAAAAGGTAAGTTCAACGTTTGGTCACGGTGACCCACCTCTATGGTTATGTAATTTATTGGTACGTTTTCAAGGAAAACTTAGATTTAAATGTTGAATTACTATTGACAAAAGTCAAGTCTTGATTTGGGTACGTAGTGAGAATAATATAAATTTGTGTACGTGGTACACCCATTTAAAAACAAATTAACACTAATAAATACTATGTATTTGTATCGTTACTGACCAACCTTTCAGTAAGCAATGATTACTGACAGAGAAAATATTCACACAGACCAACAAACCAGTTCGAGCGCCATGTAATGTTTATAATTTTTGATGTTAGGATGTCAAAGGACAGAAATAAAGTATTCATTTAAGCCACTATATTTTTATTGTAAGAACCTTCTAAGATAATATAGGGGAACTGAGGGTTCCCCTCTGCAAGGATTTAATGTACTTTTAGCCTAGGATACAATTTAGGTCTATTCTAGGTGCTATGTTATTCAGTAATACAGGGTATATGGTTGGTGCGCTTGGTCAGTAACGATAGTGTATCTTTATGAAGATACCGTGGTAATTAAGGGTAATAGGTTAAGGGATTTTATAAGATACTTTCCCGGCCATAATACGCCACTCCTGCAAGCCGGCAGACACCGTCTCTGTTCCGGTCTCTGCCCACTCCAGGCAGAAGGAAGCTGGGTTCTCACCCAGGTAGTATGGTAGTACCGTAAGCCTCCTTTCGGAGGCGAATATCCAAGCTTCACCCGATTAAATCCAGCTAACACATGCAAAGCATGCATGCGTATCGTGTAAGTCGGTCTCTAGCCAATCCTGGCCAGATCAGGCAAAGATTCCTGTTTAAATTTAGTGAGACAACTCCAGACACGTGTGCGTTCAAACTCAAACCAAACTTCGAAATAAATTACAATAAATTAAATTGTAATATAAATATGTGATGCGAGCGTAGCTCGCTTGTATAAAATGGCTGTCACACAAGTCACGTGGTCCAGCGTCCAATCCTGGTCAAAATCAGGCAGACTCCTGTTTAGATTTGGTAGGACAAAATCAGACGTGACACGTGTGTCACACAACGTGCACTCGTACCCTGAAATCAACGAGAAATCCCTCTGTAAAATCATACAGCAGACACAGACATTAATGGTAATAGAAATAACCCGTGCGGATCAGTTCGCTTGTGAGAATGTAAAGATGGCTGTCTCAAAGTCCAATCGCCGACGCGCCGCCCGGCGTCCAATCACAGCTCCCTCACAAGATTTAATATTGCCAATAGATTATCCCAATTTCAACTGGAATTTAAACATTTGAAATGGAATATCGACAACACCAGTCAGTGGCCTGTTTATTTTTATTAGACGGGAAACGAAATGTCCTTAAAAGTAAAACTATTCCAAACCGGTCCCACACGAATTTATACTATTTATAGATAAAACCTATAAACAGTTGAGTAGTAGAACTGGTGAAAAAGTCGCCACACCATATCCAATGCGGCTCCATCGGGCAACACTGCCCGACGAACCAGACGGCGCCTCGTTTTACGCAGCAAACGTTGAAAACAGCCTATGACTTTATGGACAAAAAATACAACATTACACCACGGCTGCTCGTGGGATGGGAAGTGAGCTCCTGACCAAGCCGCGCGATGCGCTGGGTATCCGCTCTCTTAGGCCCTCTTGCTGGATTTTGTGGCCTGGTTCTACGCTGCTTTGAGGTGGCCCACGTTTGGGTCGCGCACAGCCCGGGCCCTGATCCAGGCGCGATATGCCGACTGTTTTTGTCGAACTGCTTTGGCACAATCTCGCCCGAACCAGGGACGGGCTCTGCGGATACTGGCGACATCAGTGAAAGGGATCTAATATTCCATCCCTAAACTGATCTCGCCAGCAATCGCAGAAGCGCTACCCGAGGGAGCCTTTCCTACAAAGCAGCGCTGGCTCCAGGGGACGGACGCACAATAATCGCGTAGACCGTCCCAATCAGCTGACGAGTAGTGCCATAGTCGTCGTGACATTTGTACAGCACGTGCAGGAGGTTATACCTTCATGCCAGCGTGAACAACACAGTGGTCGGAACTTCCCAATGGGGCTCCTACCGAAACACTGTACTGGGCTGGGCGACTCGTCAGCAGTAAATCCAGCAGAGCGGGTGCGTGATCTGACCTGTCTGGTATCCGGGTGATCCCGCATACCATCTGGGTCAGACCGTGGGAGAGAGCGAATGCATGGGCGGCCCTACCCGCATGATCAGTCTTGAGAGACCCCAGCCATTCAATGTGACGGCCATTGAAGTCCCCCAGAAATACTAGGTCAGCGTTCGGGAACCGCACCTGCGCTTCATCAGCCGTCTCGCTGAGGTACTGGAAGAGCTTTGTTGTCTCAGAATCCCCTGTGTGGGAACGGTAGACACACACGTAGATCTGGCTCATAGAGCCATGGTCTACGTGCAGCCAAAGCAGTTCGGCTTTAGTGCTGGACGTTCGACGATCGATGCCATCTCGCGCCTGAGAGGTGGAACAGAAATGGAAGTGAGACGTGGCGGAGTGGTGTTGGCGGTGTCATTAGATATCGCCAACGCCTTCAATAGTCTGCCATTCAGTTGCATTGCAGAAGCCCTCCAATACCACGGGGTGCCCCGATTTCTGCAGCGGCTGGTGGCAGACTATCTAAAGTATCGTTGTGTTCAGTACGACGACCGAGACGGCATATTAAGACGGCGACCCATGTCGTACGGTGTTCCTCAGGGCTCGGTTCTAGGGCCGCTCCTGTGGAACATCGGCTACGACTGGGTCCTACGTGTCTCTTTACCCCCCGGAGTGGATGTCATCTGCTATGCGGATGACACCCTAGTCGCGGCCTCAGGGGGCACTTCGAAGAGGCGGTGCGCTTAGCCATCCTGGGCGTCACCCAGGTGGTTGAACGCATTGAAGCGCTGGGCTTGCGGGTGGCCCTCGAGAAGACTGAGGCTCTCTTATTTCATGGGCCTCGTCGCGGTCCACCCAGCGGTGCAAGTCTAGATGTACGTTCGGTCCTCGTACCGATCCGGCCCCAGATGAAATATTTGGGGCTCTTGTTAGACGGGAGGTGGCGCTTCGACGAGCACTTCATCCAGCTAGCGCCGAGGCTTGTCAGCGCTGCAGCTGCACTGGGACGGCTCATGCCAAACTTGGGGGACCCAGTGTTGCTTGCCGTCAGCTGTACACGGGGATTATCCAGTCAAAGGCATTACACCGTGCACCGTTGTGGGCAGCGACCTTGACCGCCCAAAATAGGGCTCGTCTTTGGCGCCCCCAGAGGGTAATGGCGGTCAAGGTCATACGTGGCTATCGCACCGTGTCGACGGAGGTTGCGTGCGCATTGGCCGGAACCCCCCCATGGGATTTGGAGGCTGAGGTGCTCGCCGAAGTGTACTGGCGCACCACGGAGCACCAGACGGTAAACGGCTGTCGGCCACCGTACGCGGTCATTCGCGGGTGGCGTGAAGCCGCTCACCTTGAAATTTTAGGGAAGTGGTCGTCCCGGTTGGAGGCTCCACGTGCAGGCATTGCCACTGTGGAGGCGCTCCAACCGGTCCTTGTTGAGTGGGAGGGGCGGCAGTGCGGAACCCTTACCTTCCGGCTGACTCAGGTGCTTACCGGGAATGGTTGCTTCGGTAAGTACTTGTGCCAGGTCGCAAGGAAGGAGGTGAGTTTCGCCTGCCACCACTGCGACTGCGTCGAGGACACGGCGCAGCACACGCTGGCGGTCTGTCCAGCTTGGGGCACGCAGCGCCTTGCCCTTGTCGCAGTCATCGGATCGGATCTCTCACTGGCAGCTATCATACGTTCCATGGTTGTTAGTGAGAGTTGTTTCACCGCAGTTGCGTCCTTCTGCGAGGAGGTCGTCTCGCAGAAGGAGAATGCGGAGCGGGTCAGGGAGAGCAATGCCCTTGCTCGCAACGACCCGCTTCGCGTCCGACGCCCTGGACGGAATAGACACGCGTATGCACGCCTCATGCCGCCCTGATTGTGGCAGCGGGTGTGAGAGTCGGTGTCTGCTCTCCACCCGCATCATGCCACCCGCGAGGGGGTGACGTCCGTGTGTGCCTGGACGTCGCCCTTAGAGAGTCCTTAGTGAGGTATCGAATATAGAGAGGGTGCCCTGTCACACCTGGGGCACGCGCCGGGGGGTCGCTGAAGAAGTAGCAAAATTGTTCCCGGCCCCCCCTTAAACAGGCGCAGAGTACGGCACACCGCAGGGGTTTTAGTGTGTGCAAATAAAAAAAAAAGTACATTAGTTCTTGTGATATATTTATAATTTCTTTCTTAATATTTTATTAATACCTATATTAAACCGAAACTCCAAAGTAATATGTAGTTACAAATATTTGGAATTTAAATAATAACATAAACATACATAATTAAACAAAGAATTTAATAATCTAGTCATCAGTCAAGTTGAGTTACGAATAAAGTAATGACCTCTTAGAAGTTTTACATTTCAGTTTGAATAACGAGCATTAAAATCAGAAACATTCAATACGTGCAAACCTAATGTAAATGAAACCAATGTAACGTGGCTTGAAAAGGAAACATGTAAGTAAGTTAATGTGTACCGAAACCAGATGAACCAATCTGACAGCAAGCTGCGGTATACTCGTACAATCGAGACACTTAATTGTGAACTCAGTTTGAATGTACAAAATAACGTTGCGTCCTTGCTAATGGGACGCTTTCATTTTATCGTCGGATGAAATCACACAGAAATTCGATAATGTGCGTGGCTTTCAGCTGACAATCAAATACGATCAAAGTAACGTACCGTGAATAAAATTGAGTTTGTTCCTAAAGTGGAGAGGGCGAAGATCGAGGGTGTTGGAATAATGGAAGGCAAACTGAAGCGAGAGTCACATGTAATAAGGGAAATACTCTTTTGTGAAAACGTGTGTCGTTTCACGTGGAGGTTCATACGGAACTTCACAAGTTTTTAATACAAGTTAATCGAATAACTTTTGATTTTGTACTAAGGGGCTCTATTAAATCATCGAGACCCGAGCTAACAATTGATTCTCCGGCAAATATACCAAGGTTCCGGAAACAGCAATCGTTTTGCCCTCTACAAAGTACTTAATTGGGAGAAATATGGACGTATTTTATTTTTATTTAAGAAATAGCTAATAAATTATGTGCCAACTAAGTACGTTCCAAGAACCCATGACTATAGTTACCTAACGTGCGCCAACTATTCAGAAATAAATCCAAAGTATTATTATTATTTATATTTATTATTCCTATGTACCTGTCTGTGTGTTATGTAAATGACATAGATCGACAAGCTGAATGTGAACGCGAACGCGTATAACTTTGTTGGAATGGAAGTCATCAAACGGATCGTACGGAAGGCACGAAATTACGCAGGTATAACCTGCGTAATTTCGTGCCTTCCGTACGATCATAGGAATGCCTTAGAAGTAGGTCTGACAAAAAATATGCAGAACTTGACAAGGAAGCAGTTCTTCTGGATGGATGTCCCTTTGGATGGCATTTCTCAAAGGCAGGTCCGACAAATGGTTACTACTTCTACTTCATCTAACCATACATAATATTGTTGTATGGTATTTTTGTTGACGGGCGGGCGGCGGTGAAATCGATTAAGAAAATAGACATCACATTTTTTTAGGAAACCTTAGGTTCACCAGCATTCCTGTTAACCTTTACAGGTAAACCAAACATTCTTATGTTAGTAGTTCAAGTGAGTAGTGTGGTGGCCGAAGATCGGACTCATGTCGTCGAAATGCAAGTCCAACGCCTAACTACCAGACTATAGTAAGTTGCTTCTTAATATAATTAGAATTAATTTCATTAATCATAGTACATTAATTGTTACATAGGTTCTTACATAGGAACTTAAATAATTGTACTTACCTGAACTAGGTAAGTAGTATAGTAATTGTATTTTTTTGTATTTTAAAGTAATGACTTTGCTAAAACTATTCTTAAAACATTAAGAAAGAAATCTATATATACAATACGCCAGTGAAACCGCTTCTCCTCCTAAACTAAGAGTCGCACAGTCAAGTGTGGCACACCGTTGGAAAGGTCGTGGTCTCAAGTGGTGCGATAAGATTAGAAATTTGACAAAAAGGAAAAAAAAAAAAAAAAATTACTTGCGCAGTTTGCGCTAAGGGTTGCTAGTTATAAATAAATCACAAAAACTGATGTTATAGGCAGGACTCGAAATGGTACCGTTAGTACGATAGAACTCCGGTAGGTGGATTCAACGCTAACCTTAAAAGCGCGATCTAGAAATTATGAATATGATACATGGGGCACACTAAAAGTTTTGCACTTCTGGCTAATCGGAACTATTTGAATTTCGAATGTTATATTTTTTTAAACGTTGCATCCTTCTTAGTAATAAAAAAAAACAATTGGCGGGAAATCATTTGTCAATTGTTTTTTATCACACATCAAATTTCTACGTATGCAACGAAAATGGAATTAAGTCGAAAAGATTTTGGAGCGATGATTTTTTATGATTTTAAAACTTCTCTCTCTCCGCAAGACTGTGCCCGTCTTTAAAATGCTTTTGGGAGAAAAGCACCTTGTTTGAGCACCGTGAGGCGATGGTTTGCTGAATTTGAGACAGGTCGAGTTTCTTTACATGACGAATTTCGAGGCTACTGTTAAGCGGTTAATTGAAGAAAACCCGCGGATTAGCTATGAGACAATTCGAGGACTATTGGGGATTGGTATGAGTCAAATCCAGAAAATTTTACACGAAGAATTGAAAGTTGGGAAACTTTGTTGTCGTTGGATCCCTCATGAACTGTGAGCGGAGCAGAAGCGGGCTCGCGTGGAATGGTGCTCACAGATGCTACTGAAGTACGACGACGGACATTCTAATGCTGTTTATGACATTGTCACAGGAGACGAAACGTGGATTTATTGTTTTGAACCTGAAAAAAAAACAGCAATCTTGTGAATGGGTGTTTGAAAATGAGAACAAGCCAACAAAAGTGAGGCAGGCGAGAAACGTTGGTAAAAAAATGATCGCGTTTTTTTTCTCAGCTACGGGTCCCATCTGTACAATTCCACTTGAAGATCAAAAGAATGTTAATGCCGAGTGGAATTCTACCATTTGTTTACCCAGGGTGTTAGAAAAAGTTCGCGAAAGACGACCCAAAAGCCGCGTTCTCCTACATCATGACAACGCTTCTTCACACACGGCCAACAAAACAAAGTCATGTTTAGCTTCCGAAAAAGTACAACTCGTCACCCATCCTACGCATAGCCCCGACCTAGCACCCTGTGATTTCTGTATTTTCCCCAAAATCAAAGATTTGATGTGAGGTTTCACTTTTACAAACTCCGAAGAGGCATAGCGTTCAATCAGCACGTAGAAAACATGCCTTCAGATCTGTGGTCCTCCTGTTTTAAAAAATGGTTCGATCGCATGAAAAAATGTTTAAAATGTAAAGGAGAGTATTTTGAAAAGCAATTAACATCTTCGTCTTCCGGCCGTACGTGAACCAAATGGTTTAGCACGAAGCGATGGAAAGAGACCGGACGGTATGTCGTTGCTACCGTGGAAGATGGGAAGGCCTTTGGTGTGGGACGTCTACATGCGTTGACACCTTAGCACCTTCACACCTTCCAAGCACATCCGGATGTGCCGGCGCTGCTGCTGCATCGGCTGAAAACCTTAAACGGCGTAAATATGCTAACCTAGCAGGTGATTACATATTTGAGCCGTTTGGGGTTGAGACACTGGGGTCATGGGGTCCGAGTGCTCGCCGCCTTTATAGAGACATTGCTAAACGCCTAATCGATGCTTCTCAGGACCAGAAGGCTGGCTGTTTTCTGGCCCAAAGAATAACTAACGCCATCCAACGTGGCAACACAGCCAGCATTTTGGGAACCTTCCCAGTCGGCAATGACGCGGACGATTTTTTTAACGATATTTTGTGATGTAAATATTTTTAGTCTATAATTGTTTTTTTTTGTGTAATTCTTATTGTAAATAAAGACTTTAGATACCCCATAAACTTAATATTTGGGTTTTAACATGTTGTTTTTTTAAGTTACGCAAAACTTATAGTGTGACCTACGTATAAAGCAAAAATTCAAGGTTGTCGGTTTGGTCATCGTAGCTCAGTGGTCAGAGCATTCACCCTGTTAGGGAAAGGCGTGGGTTCGAGTCAGTTTTCGTGATTTATTTATAATTTTTTTCTTAATATTTTAATAGTATCTTGTATGTAACATATTATAATACTCATAGGTATTACAGTGTTGAGCGGATGTTAATTAGCTAGTACATGCCATTGTAACTCGAAGCGCGTCGCCGCCGCCGCCGCCACCGCCACCCACGCCGAGTGTCGGTGTCGCATGTCGGTGCGAGTGTGCGAGTGAGGTGAGGAGGTGCCCACGCAAGGTAAAGGTGAAACACTAAAGTAGTTGTCAGGAGGAATCTAAGCGGAAACACGAGTGTTATATATTGCCTTACACCTTTACTGACGAGGGTACACTGTGATGTGATCTGATGTGATGTGATGAGGGCGAACTTGTTATATCTTACGCACGTAGTGTAGTGTTACATTGTCTAATTATATTCACGCGAGCTTAATGTTACCGGAAATGAAAGCATATTATATTTTAATCCCTACTCTTTCTAAAATAGTGAACACCCGTGACATTGCTAGGTTCCTGTTCCTGATATATATTATCTATGGGTAATGTTATACCTCGTGCCTATGATCTTCCTTGATAAATAGAATATTCAACACAAAAGTATTTTTTCGATTTGAACTAGTAGTTGCTAAGATTAGGGATCCCGACGCCTAGAGACGACGGCGATGCGGCGACAGACGTTTAGATTTGCGAGTGAAAATTTAAAAGCCTGAAGTTAGTCTTTGTAACTGTCGGCGAGGACATAACGGCCTGGCCACGGGTTTCTGCGGCGGCGCAGAGGCGGTGGCGGCGGCGGCGACTGCGGAAATTCGCGCGTCTATTTTGCATGCCACGGGACACTCGCGTTCGCCCGCGACTAGTAAGGAAGTCTGAGAGCGAAATGTCTTTATCAAAATTATATCGATGTTGCTTAGAAAGTAATAGTTTTTTGGTTCAAGACTTAATATTTGGAAGAGATTGTGGAGTACATGCTTTGAATAGGAATCGAGCTATAGATGGAGAATTCCACAAGAAGTACGAGAAATACAGAATGTATTCAGAAAAAAATTTCGAGTACACCAGAATGAGTGTCGAAACTTTCGATTATATTAGTTTAGATTTATTAGTAAGAGATTATATTAGTAATTAGCTAGTATTTCAGCAATAAAAGTCTCGGTGTTCATTATTCGTGGCGAAAACAACTAAGTTTTTTTGATCACTGGCCTAGTCGCCGCGACTGACGCTCGACACCGTGGCTTGCTCCGTACTTACTGATTCATGTATTATGACTCCGTACTGATTCATGGAATTGTATTAGGACTGCTAGGCTTTTGTGTGCCGGATGGGTATGTGAGGCGACGACGGAAGCCACCACTCCTTGTGGTGCCGCGAGGCAGAACAAGAAGAAGAGGCTTAGAGTGAGTTCACAAGGATGGCATTACTTATGTACTGGTCATATGCTACAGACGTGAGTTGTCACCGGGGTAGGGTTAGTCATAAAGACTGCCACTTATGTGTTATTAATGTATAATTGAATTAGTACATTTTTATAGTGTGTGTGTGTGTGTGTGTTTTCTTTATATAGAGGCTACAGTATCGAATTAGGTTATCCTGTAATGATACAATTATGTATTGATAAATAAATACTTAAATAAATGTATGTATTTGTTTCACTTGCACGCCGCGCCGCCTGTCGCCGTGCCGTTCGTTCGGTACATTTCGCCGGTCGCCGCTCTGCGTGGCTCTTGATAAGTACATTTCTATTCATTTATTTGAGTCGCTAGACGCTTCGCCGTTCGCACCGCGCGAATTTTCGCTTTGGCGAAAGTCCCGTGGCCAGGCCGTAAGACAAATGAGAAACACTGCGTACTATTTTTTCGTTATACAAATATAACTGTCGACCGTTACAATAAAGCGCGGCCTTCGGCCGAGGTGGTCTTGAGTGTTCTGCCTGAAGGTCGAATACCGCGTCTTGCTTGTGGTGGTGGACGGCAGCCAGCCTGGGCCCTGATTGGTCGAACGGTTCCACGTTGGAATCAGGCGCGCGGTCCGTTCTACACGCCTCGTAGATGCGCGTGAAAAGTAACTTTTAGTTATTAGCCGTAAACTTAAGTTATGTTAAAATAGTTCTATGACGTGTCAAAGCATCGTAAAGTGCTCTAAACATTGTCAGGTTTAATGTCAATGTCAAAATTAGTTTAACGGAAGCTTTTATACACAATAATGTAATATCGCCATCGACCTTCATAATATAGTTAGCATTAGCTCGGTAAAACACTCTATTTTTTATGATAATTCTATCGAAAGCAGACAACGTGTTTATTTCTATTATTATTTTATTCTTGCGAATCACGTTGAGAGTACAACTCGCAATATCCGAGGCCTGAATACGTGCCAGATATATTGAGGGTCGAGCGAGACCCTGTTCGATAGACCCTTTAGAAGATTGCTAGCAAATTGTCTTGCCACATGTAACAATTATTCAGGTTGTTTTAACTAAAAATGTTGATTGTAATTGTTATTGTGCTTCAGAATCGTCGCTAAACGTGTTTGTATGAAATAATCCTGAAAACACCATTGCATTCTATAATCACGTCATTTGGAGCGACGACGACGTCAGGCAGTTTGGAGTGGATCATGGCCCAGTGGATCCGCACTCAACCAAGTGTATACTGAAGTAGGAACTCCGCTTTAACTAAAATTGCAATAATTATGAATAATATTCTATCCGCAGATCAAGTTTATTATCATCCCATATGTTATTATGTTGAACGGTTCAGTTACACAATAAATATCATCTTCATCATCATGTCATCCTATCATTGTCTACTGCTGATCATTAGTCCTCTCCAATGAGTTGCCAGTGAGACCGGTCCTGTGCCACGATTCTTCACCAGCGGTTCTTACTAGGTCGCCGGTTTGATAGTAGGGAAATATAGTCATTAGTAAACTAAATTATAATACTGAAATTCAAAGGTTGCTAAATATGTAATGTTGTATATTTAAATATATTTGTTCACCCTCAAATTCATGCCTTTATTATAGAATTAAGTAAAAAATTGAAAGCAAAAAGTAAATTTGCTAAATTAAATTATGTACAATTTTAGAATTGAGTAAAAAATAAAAGCAAAAAGTAAATTTTCTAAATTAAGTTAGATAGCAAGATAAATAAGTGCCAGCGGAATAAAAAAAAAGATAAAACGCGTGTACATGAAAGGGAAGACAATCGTAGAATTTCTTGAATTTGTATTTCAAGTTGCACGTTAGGTTTGTTGATTTTTAAACTCCTTTCTCATCAATGCCATTCTGTATCTCATCCATTTACTTTTAAATTCAAAAACATTCTACCGATGTGTTATTATGAATTCACTCCATTCTTCGAGACATGATACCACCGCCTACAGTCAGAGAAACATCTCCTAGTCTTTTATTACATTTAACCCTTGGAATCACTAAGTTGTCTACCATCAAAGTACAGTCTACAGCTATAACCTGGGTCCTGGAGGGATCAATTCCTAGGACCAACCCGTCAAAAACCGATTTGATGACTCTTAATTCTCTTTTAGTGAATAACGGAAGAAAGTTGCATCGAGCATCAATCAATCAAGCAGACAAAGCCAATATAGCTTTAACTGTAACCGTCGCAATACAACAAGAACTATGCACTAAGCTAGAAGAAACATTAAAAACTACGTTGCAGAAACTCGCAGATATGGAAGATTTAATAGCAACTCTCCATCAATCTAACAGAAAAACGGATAACGCAATGCAGTAGGTGTAACGTTACAATAGTTACCTGGTAATTATTCTGGTAATGTCTTAAACATTATTCATAAGAAAAATTACCTAGAATCCTGAACAATATTCAATACACAACAGAATCTACAGAAGTTTCAGCAAATTGCAACCGTAACCGTTGCAAAGGTTGTAGCAAAGACAAATTCAGTTTTTGTGATTTATAATTTTCCATCTAACATATTTAAGAATAGTGGTAGTAACACCAAACTCATTGCTTTCAAATACAGAATAATAAAGACTAATTTATTATAAATCTGAATTATGTGAATCTGAATCATGGCTCATAATATACACACGAATGTATACATGTAATGGAGAGAAGATGTACTATTTTAGTGAACCCAATGAAATCCGCAGCGCGTCTGTAGAGGTGGGTGACCGTGGGTGTGTGGTTTCGAATGCCACAAATCGAGTTACTCTCTGAAGTCTTGTTTTGTGTTGTGTTTACAGTTGCAGTGCGGCTTGCCAGACATAAAGTGTCCTTTATACTACCCTCATAAAATGACACAATGAAAAATCGAGGCTCAGCAGTCGCAACTCCATCCGGACTTCATGGACACATGAAAAATGCGACTTAAGCAGCCAAAGTAGACACACAACCATTGCGGCGGTGATACTGGTCATGGAGAAGTGGATGCAGAGGCGAGCCCGTTCATCGTGAGATCACACTCCAGTGTCAAAACTGCGAGGACACGGCACTCCACAGCAGTCCTGAAACTGCGTGCTGTGGGGTCTCACGTACGCCTTTACTCACCACTTTAAAAAGAGTTATGTTCACAAACTAATATTGATAAGTAACAAAAGTTCAGCCCAAAGAAATGTTCTTGAATCTTACAGGAGTATCTATAATTTTATATAACCCGTACCAAGATTAACAAGAGGGTTCTACCTCAAATAATAGAATATCGTTCGACCGCAGGGCTCGTTTGTTGAGTTTGTTGAGTAGTGGGCGCCTTGAGATTACCTGCCTGGGAATAATAAGGAGGTGCAATATGATCAGATTATATAAATCAAGAGAGGTTTTACACGTGCTTACTTGTAGTTCCAAAAATAATTATTAGTTTGTATAAGCAAACTACTTGAAACTACACAAAATGACTGCTTCGGTGGTGTGATCGTAGTTCATCGGCTTTTGACCGGAGTCTCGGGTTCGATTTCCGGGTCGAATCAAATATTAGTATGAACCACAAATGTTTGTTTTGGAGTTTGGGGTTTTTTTTATGTAAACTATGTATGTATTTAGAAATAATATAAGTATGTTTATCAATCGCGGAACGCCTCGTCGAATCGCGGAACGCCTCGTCGAGCATCTCACGAGTGTGGGGCCAGACCTGGCGGATAACCAGTTCGGTTTCCGTCGGGGACGCTCCACCGAGAGCGCGATCATGCGCGTGAAGAGCCTGACGGAGGAAGTAGTCTCGCAGGGCAAGGTGGTGGTGGCGGTGTCTCTTGACATCGCCAACGCGTTCAACACCTTGCCATGGAGCTGCGTTAGGGAGGCGCTCGTGAATCACGAAAGGCCTCTCTACCTCCGTCGTATTGTCGGGGCCTATCTCTCGGAGAGGGCCATAGCTTTCCCCAGCTGGCTCGGGCCAGCTCGGCGAAATGTGTCGTGCGGTGTACCGCAGGGGTCGGTCCTGGGGCCGCTTCTGTGGAACATCGGCTACGACTGGGTGCAGCGGGGTGCGTTGTCTAGGGGCGTCGGTGTAACGTGCTACGCCGACGATACCCTCATCACGGCGCGGGGTGCAACGTACCAGGAGGCAGCACTCAAGGTCAAGACGGGTGTTGCTCGAGTCGTGGGTCGGATACGGCAGCTGGGACTGGAGGTGGCCTTGCACAAGTCCGAGGTTCTGTGTTTTTACAGACCTCGGAACGGTCCACCTGAAGGTTCCAGCATAAATGTGGGAGGCGTTAGCATCGGCATCAAGCCCTCGTGGAAGTACCTAGGGATCGTACTTGATAGCCGATGGAACTTCGGACCACATTTCCGAAGTTTGGTCCCCAAGGTGACGCAGGCATCGTTCCGCGACTGATGCCCAACCTAAAGGGACCCAACGCTTCCTGCAGGAGACTGTACCTGGGGATTGTGCGGAGTATGGCCCTATACGGGGCTCCCGTATGGGCGGATAGGTTGGCGGTCAGGGGGATCGTGACTCTGTTAAACAGACCACTTCGAACCTTGGCCTTCAGAACCATACGGGAGTACCGCACGATCTCCGGAGAGGCTGCATGTCTCCTAGCCGGGACCCCTCCATGGGCCCTGGAAGCGAGAGCCCTTGCGTCATTGTTCCAATGGCGCAAGGAGGCGCTGGAGAGGGACCACAGGCCTGTGTCTCTAGAAATCGAGGACCAGCGGTCCCAACTCCGCCAGGATCTTATGGAGTCATGGAGGTTGCGACTTGAGCAACCCAAGTGGGGTACCACCATCATCGCGGCGGTGAGACCGATCATGGACGATTGGCTGCAGAGGCAGCATGGTGACCTCACGTACCTACCGTGCGACGCAGATCGTTGCCGGGCATGGATGCTTCGGTAGCTATCTGTTTCGCATGCATCGTGGTCACACCCCGGTGTCAACACTGCGAGGTTTCCGACGACGACACCGCGCTCCACACCTTGGTGGAGTGCTCAGCGTGGGCGAGACAGCGCCGGGACCACGTAGTGGGTCTGGGTGTCGATACCCTCCAGCGGGAGTAGGTGGAACGCGGCCGTGTCCTTCTGCGAGGAAGTCATGCTCGCGAAGGAGGCGGCCGGGAGGGAGAGGGAGCGTACCCTCCCCACCGAGTTCCGTAGTCAACGGCTAGGGCGCCCCAGACTCCGCGACTAGGACCAAGACTATCGACCTCCATGATCGGGGCCTGAGGACGGCGGGATCGCCACCCGCCATCCTTACAGAAGCAGGCGAGAAGGGTTGCGTGCTGCGGGACCTTTGCCCCATAGCACGCAACCAGATTCACTCACTGACGCGGGATAAAACCCTACCCCAACGACGCGGGATTCTCGTCCCGACGAAACCACCGCAGAGACCACAGAGGTGGTCAAATTCCGCCGGGCGCCACTGGATATACCCTCTGCTAGTAACCAGAGACGCCCGGCGAGCGGCCGCGGCCCTGGGCCGCGGAATTAAAAAAAAAAAAGTATGTTTATCAGTTGTCTAGATCCCGTAGCACAAGCTTATGGCTCAGTATGGGCTAGAAACCGTTGTGTGAGAAAATTTATGTTATGAACGCCGCGCTCTACATAGCAAACGAATATTACGAGTAGTATTAAAAAAAAAAAAGTACCAGCAGGGAATTTTAGTTTCGACAATATCTTAACAAACACAAATAGTCGTAAATTATAATGATAGTTTTACAAAATTCAATACCTCCATGTTGTTCCAATATGATGTTCCAGAAAGACTAAATTGTGGAACACGATAGATTTGTGTAAACTAACAAATAGTTCCAAGAGCATTGTCTCGACCTTCCGGACCCTTGTCTCAGATAATTCACCTCGCTCCTTCCAAACCAGTGGTTACGAACCTATTCTACTCGTATAAAGGTACCTAGTTCCACTAATTAATACTGAATAATCTATTGTTATTCAATGAAAAGTTAAGGTCAAATGAAGTGTAGTTGAGTTTTGTGTGCCAAATGAAGTGGTAATTATACTTTGTCGTTACCAATGTTATAGTATTGTAGCAGATTGCTCGGACTGCAGATCTATACATGTACGAGTTGTGCTACGTTAGATGTGTCCTGGCTGTTGGAATTTCGGTTTGAATTACAAAGTGGTTATGGATTTTGTATAGTGCCCAGTAACGGCAATAGGCTTGCCTCTTATTACGTGGGACCAATAAAATAACTGGAAAAGAATGGGTGTAGTGCACCTCTGCTTTTTCTCTCAGGGATATAGGTGAGATGTATGTCTTTGACTCTTTTAGTATTCAGTCATCCTACTAATATTTTAAACGCGAAAGTTTGTGAGTATGTATATATGGATGTCACGTAAAAACTACCGAATGGATTTTTATGAAACTTTACAATAATATAGCTTATACATCAGAATAACACATAGGCTACAATTTATAAAGATATTGTGGGAATTGTTCAAAATATGACGCGGCGCGACGGAAACGGGAAGAAATCCAAATTACTACGCGGACGAAGTCGCGGGCGACTACTAGTGAGATATAAGTATAAACTTGTGCAAACTAACTGTTTGCACAAGAGTTTGTACTTTTTAAAAAGCGTTCAGTAGCATGATGGTAGGTGTACCAGTTGTTAACGGAATCCTATGAATACTCAATGTATCGTTTAAAAACTTAAAGCGTGCATTTGCGATGCGATGTAGGTCAAAAGTCGACAATAACACAATTGAGTTTCAACTTCATTGAAACTGTATTTAAATTAGCTCCAGTTTATTGTGTTGGCGACACGGTCACAGTATTGGTGCGAAGTTTAAATTAAAATGTCACAAACAGTGTTCAAGAGGTGATTTAATTATACAGTGATCAAGGCCCATCTGATGTTGGAGGAAAGTTTTAAATTGGCTCAAGTTTTTGACTGGAATTCGCGAACAGCAGAACGGTGATTTAACTTTAAGTTCGTGACTGTGATAGGTATGAGGAACTTACATAATGGCGATTAAATAAAAGTAGCACTAAACCAAATGTTGTGGTGTTGGTTGAGGGAGGCCTATGTGTGGTGGGACCTAGGGCCATAGCAGTGAGTGTCCATAATTATGGATAAACAAAATATAAACTAAATGCACTTCACCAAACATTAAACTATTTAGAACTTACATGGAAGTTAGTCCCTGCTGAAGGCATTGCAATGCACCTCTGCCTAGCCCTTCGGGGATACAGGCGTGATGTATGACATATAAAACCACTTAACCATTTTTCTAACATTGTATGGTAGCTTATAACTTAGAAGAAGATATTGGATACTTTTCATCCTGGGAATAGGTTCCTGAAGTAAAATAAAACCAAGGAGGGCAACCGCGTGCATCAGCGAGTACTTAAATAAAATGGATGAAGGAAATATATCTTCAAGCCATTTTATTACAACAGCGGCGTCGGCGGCTGAAACAATTACGTCATAGTTCAATAACAATCAGAAGAGATTTTTTATTGGAACAAAACCTGCGATGAAAAAAATACGACGAAGCGTAATAACGAAATGAATGCTCCACTTGCAGATTGGTTATGTGAGAAGGGTTAATAATACCAGTTGTATAATACCAGCGGTATAATACCAGTGGTATAATACCAGTGGTATAATGCCACTAGCATATCGAGGGTTCCAAGGCTATTTGGTCTAAGCGACATTTTTTGCGATATTGAGTTATATACATATTTGGAATCAGCGAATTTTTCTGCGTCGTTTGAACTGAGTTGCACCTTTTTATGAGCAAGTTTTTGGCGCTTGAACCCTACAGTAACTCTGCTCTCATTTTGGACGTCTTTGTTCCAACCGACACAAAATTTGAGCAATATTTGTAGTTGGTAACTTCGACTATTTGAGCTTTTCTAAAATCTTTGTTATCTGTTGGTTGCATCATTTATCCTACGACAATTTTAAATATGTAATGCGTGTTAAGACATTTGGCCTTTTGTTTAATAACGTGGATTTGACGCTTGAGACATTTTGCATTGAAGCTTAAAGATAAGCTATGTCACTTGAGACATTTTGCATTTCATCAAAATAAGAGGCCTAGTCGCTTGAACCATTTCGACTAGGCCCATTTTTATACGTAATGAGGTTTGAAACATTTCTCTTAAATTAACATTGGTGTGAATTGTTACATAAACCTTTTGTGACACATTCAAACTTTTACTGTTTAGCTTGTTAAACCCATTTCGTGTGATTGAAATTTAAAAATGTCACTAGTTAAGACATAAGAAATATAGTAATAAAAATTACACTTAAGTCTTTTGAAACAAAGTAAATTGTGTCGTACAATATGAATTGACGTACTTTACCGCCATTAATATCCCGCGCGGGCGCATCAGTCAGCCGCTAGACGTGAGCAAGAGCAGTTGCGTTCGAGTGTGCTGTAGAATCCCGAGCTTTTTTGGCCCAAAAAGGACGATACTTTCTTGGTTAGTATGTACCTATTTTATTTACTTCTTGTATAAGTATACATAATTAGGTATTTACGTTTAATAAATGAAATGAACTACTCATAGTAACGAAAACACAGTATTCTATATCATGTATCTAATTATGTTTAACGTAGCCTATGGACAGTACCTCGTAATGTAGGAAATCGTTGCGCTGGCTGCCTAGAGACGAAGTGCCAAAGCAGCAGGTGGAACTTTTTAATCCCAATGAACTCTGGTGAGGGGCACTTACTTGCTTCCTGCAAGTAAGTACCCGTCACCAGAGTTTTCTTTTAATTAGGCTACTAAATTAGAGCGAGACATCTTACAGTGGCCTACGTCTTTTGTCTGCTTCAATTATTTCACTAGAGAGAAGAATTTCACTAAAATGTGAAAGGAAAGCTACAACTATAGATATAACTGATTTAATAAGTAAATTTGTATAACTTTAGGCAATATGAATTCAGAACGGCGAATGTACTTCAAAAAACAAATTATGAAAAACTTATCACAGCAAGAAAATGCCATTGAAGAAGGAGCCAGTAAAGATAATAATGTGATAGATAGTTCATATTCTACAAGAGTTCCATTAATGACGATGCCTTGCAATAAAGAAGACACCAAGGCTGCAGAAACAGAACTACAGGTAAATAGTTGATATTAAAATTTTAGTTTATGATAAAACAAGCTACGTTGTTCCATGTGATAGAAGGTTAACCTATTGCTTGCTAAGGTAGGACACGACGGTATTTCCGTCCAATTGAGCAGTCCGACTGGGGAAGTACCTCCGCCTACAGAATACCGCGGCCATAATAACCTCGTGTTGTGTTCCCGGCGGTGAGTAGGGTAGCCAGAGCTCACAGGAGAGTTTTTGTGCTGTCAGTGGGAAGACCAAAGCTATTCCTGCTTTGTCATCTACGCTGACGGGACAGAAACTCTGTGTTTACAGGGTCGGCAGCACGAGTGTGACTCACCTGGTGTTGCACACGTCCATAGGCCACGGTAACCACTTTCCATCAGGTGGGCAGTGTGCTTGTCTGCCCACCTCAGTGGTATAAAAAAAATTACACAATTGGCACATTTCCAGACTTCATGCTGCTACGTTTTTTCGCACAGCAAAGGAAATAAGTATACAAGGCCGCTATTACTATAAAGATTGTTTTTTTTTTCATAAAGTACGGATTTGATTTTTATGAGATTCGTTATGGTTTAAATTTGTATCATTGTTTAACTGTTTTTGATGTTTTTTTACATTAGTTATATTGTACTGTTTATTTCAGAATACTGAAAAGGGAGCTAACAGCGATGAAATTCGTTCTACATTTTTTACTGAAGCAATTCAGGATAAAGAAACAGATTTAACGTTTAAAACCAACGCAGAAGATAGTCAAAATATGTACACTGAACAGGAGAATTATGTAGTTGAACAAGATATCTCTGTTACTCTCTTAGGTAGTCCATCTTATTATATAATCTTATTATATATCTTATTATATATAATATTATTATATATCAAAATAATAGAGATCTGCTCATGAGGACTATTCCTTTTAACGAAAAAATTACCAAGGATATAGATATTCAACCACAGGTAGATGATGTTTTAATCCACTAGATATTTTAGTCGTTAACTTGTAGACCAACGATAGATAAACATTATTTTGTTTATTTAGAATACAGAGGAAGAATTGGGGAGTGGTGAACTTCATTCAACATTTACAGAAATAATTGCGGAGAAAGATTTAGATTTAATTAGGAAATCTCTAGAAGAAGATGATATCGATAAAGCTAGAAGTATTGATATAAATATCACAAATAGTAACCAGGTTCAGAATAAAAAGAAAAAATCGAAAAGATGCCAACTAAAGAAAAGCTATATAGATTTCCTTTCTGACGAGGAAGACTTTGTATGGGACTCTTCCTCTTGGAAAGAGACAGGGGATGAATCTTTATCTAGTGAAACTGATGTACCAAAAAAAGGAAAAAGAAAAATAGCTTAGAAGATGGAAAAGTAGGTGATACTGGAATGAGAAAGAAGAAAATTAACCAACGAAAAGAAACTACAAAGGCTCGAGATAAAGGACAGGAATACGCGAGGAAAAATGGATCTATAGTGAACGCCAGATGTTTGCGGCCTAATCCATGTCTAGGTAAGCCATGTGGCAATAATTGCCAAGAGGTAAGTGATGATAAAAGGAAAAGCATATTTGACCACTTTTGGGTCTTATCTCCACAGAGGAAAAAAGATTGGCTAGTAGCTATGACAACTAGATGTGACGTAATACGTAAAAGATCTAAAGACTCGAGCTATAGAGACAACACCTATCATTATTTTATAAACGATGGAGAGGGTCGACGTAAAGTGTGCAAAAAAATCTTGATAGATACTTTAAATGTAAGTCAAAGATACGTTAGCTATACAGTAGCAAATGCGTATTTTCGATCGTCAAAACAAGATGCAAGAGGTAAACTTGTTCCTAAGAACAAAACTTCTCAAGAAGTAAAAGATTCTGCTATAAATTTCATCGAAAGTTTACCGGCGCTACCATCTCATTACTGTCGGAAGGATAGCACCCGACTACATCTCCCCACAGAATTTCGGAACATTAAAAATCTTTACAGGATATATAAAGAAGCTCAAACCAGTAAAGGTATCGATGTTGTTGGCGAAGGAATTTTTCGGGATATTTTTAACAAAGACTTTAACATCGGGTTTCATGTGCCGAAAAAGGACAAATGTGTAAAATGTTTACGTTTCGAAGGAAAAAACACTAATGAGAACCCTGAGATATTGAATCATTTAAAAGAAAAAGAAGCATCAAAAAGAAGATTAGCTTTTCACCGTGAACTCTGTAAAAGAAATCTATCCATTCTATGTACTTCTTTTGATTTACAAAAAGTCCTCAACACGCCATACGGACAAAGTATGCTTTTGTTTTATTCTAGAAAATATAAAGTGTATACAATCTTTGTTTCTACGAAAGTGTTACGAGAAATGGATTTTGTTTTATGTGGGGAGAAACTGAAGGAAAACGGGGTGGGAATGAGATTGCAACAATTCTCCAGAAATATATTGCTGATGTTGACTCACGTGGTTCCATTAAAAGTTTAATTTTATATGCAGATTCATGTCCAGGGCAAAATAAAAATAAAATTGTCTTAGCCGCTATACACAATGCCTTACTACAAGCAACCCATATTGAGACCATCCAGATTAATTATTTGCTTCCAGGTCACACAGAAATGACTGTGGATAGCATTCATGCTACAATTGAAAACTCAACAAGAAATACCATAATATGGACACCTTCGCAGTGGGTAACAGTTTTTCAGCTGGCTCGCAAAGATCCCAGTCCATATTATGTAGAATCCCTAAACCACAATGACTTCAAAAATTTTGAAGAATTTTCGGATAAATATTTTAAAGGGAACTTAGTCGGTAAAATTAGCAAAATAAGGGTGGCGACGTTCAAAAAATCATCGCCAAATATTATGACTGTTAAATACAGTATGACAGAGGATGCTGAAGACGATACAGTAGGAATAGTTTCAAGACCAAAGCAGCTTCACCAAAAATACAAATCAGTTTTGTCCATAACCACAGCAAAATATAATGATTTGAAAAAATTATGCGATACTGGAGTAATTCCAAGATTATTTCATTCAGAATACACAAACTTTTCACACCGAAACGGAAAGGATGTACTGGTTGAAACAGATATAGAAGATGAGATGGAGATAACGCCTTCAATATCTGATTAAATTAGTAAATAATAATTGTGATAATGTTAAACTGTCATGACTGATTAATGTTAAGCTTTGTTGTTAATTAATATTTAGCAGCTGTTTTTTTTATACGTAGCAAACAATAATTATTATGCTTGTTTGTCACCTTTATTGTTTGAGACAATATGTGGTGTAAGGAACCCTGAGACTGATGTAATAAATACTCATAATTAAGTCTGACTAAGATTAAGAGTATATTTAATATTTTTAATATTTTAGCCAGACTGTTTGATTTTCTATTTGACACATTTTGCATATTGCAATTTCAGAGACAATACCATTGTCATCATTCAAGATGAATCAATACCATTCATGATAATTCTACAACTGCAATATATACTTAATAATCTGATTTGTTATAAATTAAAAATTAAAAATGCAGATTTAACGCATGTTTCAGTAGGAGCGTTATTGCCATCTATAATGTTAATTATGTTGTTTTAAAATAATCGGCTAGTTTTTTTTCTGTTAAAAAGATTCGGATATTAGCATCCCAAATAATAAATAATTATATTCCCTATTATCCAAATTGGTTTTATTTCTAAATAAACTCTAATCTTTACATCTTTTCTTACTAATGCTAAACTTTACAGTGGTTTATGAGCCCACGTTTAATTTTTTGATAGTAAACATTCATTTGACTTGATCCAGTTTGAACATTTGTTGTTGTTTGTATCAATTTACTTTAGTCCGATTCAACTTTACATGTTATTTCAACTCATTTGACATGTTAAATGCATTGTGAGGCGTGTAGTATGTGCCATTTTTCCTCGTTTTGGTTCATATTCTTATCAACATTTTGACTAATTTACTTTCAACTTGAATGTAAATCACTGGCAGTTGAACCATTTGGCTTTTCTCTAGCAAACAACACATACGATGCATTTTGGATCAAATGACATTTATTTCAGTAAAAAAAAGCCACATATTCATGAAAACTATCTAAAAAGTAGCAATATGTATTTGCGGAAATACTGTATTAATTATATCAAAATCCGCGCAGTAGTTTCCTTTTTATGATTTTTTTTTCGAAAAACGGAACTTTAAATCGCTCTCCTGCAACTTTCAAAAAATGTCGCTTAGTACAATTAGCCCGGGAACCCTCGTTAGTATAATTTGAAGTTTCTTAATAAACCGATATCATTAAAATCTCGAAGGAAATCATATTTTTTAAAGTTTAAAGCTTTGTCACGGAAGTAGGACGTAGGATTAGGTAGAGGTGCGGAAACTCTCGCTCTGGGTCTTTCCTGGTGCAAAGATTGCCCATTGCCATACATAATATTTCTAGTGACGTACTAATTGGGACAAATAAATCTGTACCTACTACATATTCATTTACTTTTAGGTTCAGTTACAATGTTAAGTTGACATAACAATAAGTATACAATATTTGTGTTTTATATAAATGTATTTAAAAATGTGTAAATAAGAATATTTATGAATAAACAGTATGTATACAATAATAAATAATTGGTCAGACAAAATACAAACCTCCAAACACGTCCTACATTGTCCCTAGTGCGAAGGTGCCCATGATGCTGGCAGCATTGCCCTACTGAATGGCAATGGACAATCTTTGCACCAGGAAAGACCCAGAGCGAGAGTTTCCGCACCTCTACCTAATCCTACGCCCTACTTCCGTGACAAAGCTTTAAACTTTAAAAAATATGATTTCCTTCGAGATTTTAATGATATCGGTTTATTAAGAAACTTCGAATTATTTATTATTGTATACATACTGTTTGTTCATAAATATTCTTATTTTAGATATTTTTAAATACATTTATAAAAAACACAATTATTATTATGTCAACTTGACATTGTATCTGAACCTAAAAGTAAATGAATATGTAGTAGGTACAGATTTATTTGTGAAATATTACGTACATAATATTTCTAGTGACGTACTAATTGGATTGGTAATAAATTGATTGGAAAATAAATCTTCCTTTTTCCATAGAAATTGAAAAGTGGTTAAAAAATATATTGCATTCAAACATTAGAACGCTCAAAGTGTCGAGTCACGACCTTCCACCCCTACTTGGGTAAGTTCGCGTCAGTGACGAGGCGAGATGTGAGACAATAGTGTTTTGTGGCAGTTCTAGGTCGACTCAGCTCAGAGCACAATATTTACCTTACACTAATCTTGCTGGCTTTGTTCTTGTACCTATTATAATAATGAGATACCAAACTTACGCTCGTCAGCGTATCACAATTTGATTGCCAGCCAACATTAAATTTACGCAAAAAATGTTTATCTCTTCACGTTCAAAAGGGACCTATTGTCGGGATCAAAAAGTGATGAAATAACTAATAAACAAGCGAACAAACAGACTGTTATATAAGTAGGTCCTCGCCCGGGACGTGGGAGAAGCCATTTTGCATTTTCCCGATACATAAAAGTCTGCAAGGGGGGATATTATCGGCACACACACATTCTTAGCCTCCCAGGCCCAATTAAATACCACTACAAAACTCACACATGCCAATAAGAATAACTTTTTCACAAAAACATTACTTTTGTAGCTTTTGCGCCATTTGTCCCTATATTATAGTAGAGGGGGACGCATAGTATGACAACTCCCTGCATTGTTGCTCTGTGGTACAACAATCATAACTTTGCACAATTGTTTCATCTGTCAGTGTTGTAAGCAAAGAACTACTTCACCAAGTCTGTATTTACGTTTGTACTCGCATATTTCAATTTGCCGACGACATTATTGAAAACATCAATCGCGAGTCGCTCTATCTTCGTAGAATCACCCAACAAGTTACACAACGTGTTATCAACCGACCAAGTTTCCTCAGACATGATTATTCCATATAGAAACTAAAAGGATATACTCGTACATTCACAAACACTGACGTGTGTTGAAGGATGTTTGTTTACGTTCTCTAGTTCTGTTTGGTGTTAGATGACACTTGGATTATAATTATACGCATCAAATCTACCTATACTAATAAAGATATAGTATAGACAACTGAAGACTTTGTTTGAACGCTAATCTCATGAATAATTAGGAGGATAGAATAATTCTGATTGTGTAGAATTACCCGTCTGTCGAGGCAATTTCTGTATATTAAAATGCTACTATCATTTTTTCATCACTACTAGCACCAGCATAAGATTGTCAGAACCCAGCTAGTAACTTATGTTCAACTAGTACATACTTTCTCACAACGCAACGAATATAGACAGTCATCTGTCTGTAGATATAACTTGAAGGAAATTACTCATAGTGATATCAAAATACAAGATTGCAGAGGCAGCGTCTTCTTTACCAAGTCAATTAGTTATGCTGTAAGCGAGTGACACCGCGAAGGGAACATAAGGTACTCCTCACTTGTAATCAATCAGCAGCTCACTCTCGCTGCCGACTACTTTTGTTGCCACTAATATAACGCGGCTATAGTTTATCGTTACTTATACCTATGTAAAGGAAAGTATTATTTCTAAAATAACCAGGGAATTCCTTTTTAAGCTTTATTTTTTATTAGACGACGCCTTCATCCGCGTGAAACAGTTTACTAGTGCCCAATGGGAACACATTCCCGGGACAAAAGTAGCATAAATTGCTACTTATATGACATAAGCTAGTTGCCATGGAACATCACGCCGGGCGCCACTGGAATTTCCCTGAGCGGCCGCGGCCGTGAACCGCGGAAATAAAAAAAGGGGGAAGATCACGCTAAAATTGTTACAACCGCTTCAGAGATTGCCGAATGAGAGCCGGAACAAAACATACAAGCCTCCTATTTACGTTGTTGGCTTTGCTATAACCACATATTTCATTCTTCCTACACAGGAACCTAGGACTAGAACATAGGATACCTAAGTATACGTAATGGTACTATTACGTATACTTAGGTAATTAGTTTTCTTATAAGTAACAGAAGATAGTGGCGTCCTACAGGAACGTGTAAGTACTTAACTAATGAAGTTGTTCGGGTGACATTTGTACGCACTAACTTGCAAAAGAACTTTTTTGCAAACTTGCAAAAAAGAACTGTGTCATTTATCTTGATTCGTTTATTCCTGACATTTATATGGATTGTCAGCTTAGATAAACGCGTCAGGGAATGAATCATCTATTTGCAATTTGTTATGAACTAAGCGGACACACGTGTGTGTCAGTTCTCCTCGTTTCCATTTCTCACAGGAATTTATCAGCGGGATAAAAAGTATATATAGTACTGCCAGATCTATCTCCAAGATAGAGAAGATTTAGTATCTTCCCAGACTAAGCAAGCTTAATAATACGTATACCTTAGGAGCTTAGCCAGATTCGTCCTAATGCGTTATACAAACAGCAAGTAGTAGAAAAATATATGTTATTTTTTTATATTTTACCAAAACCACAACGAATAATTCAAAACAGTTACAAAAGTTTCCGTTCGTAACCTAAACTATGAAAGCTTGAGATTGGTGATATCTGTGCCTAATAGCCTAGTGATCATCATACGTTGTACTATCGCGATATCGGATCGACATCGGATACGTTGTATTACCGCAATACAAGATAGGCACTTCATGTGCTTCATTTTATACTGTTACCTGTTTGAAGAACTTTCCCGTAATACAATAATCACGTTACGAGTAAACTTACTTGGGAGCTTTGTATTAGTTGCTCAAACAGAATTGGTAAACTTTGTGCATGAACTGTTTCATTCATATTAACATAATGGCTTTTAATATAAATGTTCAAGTCTTTGTCTTTATAGAGAAGGAAAACAACGTTCAAAAGCTTAAACTGATTCGAATAAAAGAGCATCTTTACAATTTGACTAACTTTGAAATGTTGTTAATTTCATACGTATACAGCGCAAGATTTTTTAAATTCAGAAAATATTTTCTCTAAACTGACTGCAGCTGCTCTAACCAAGAAAGAATGAGCCCCTTCCGAATAAACTTGATGCTTATACATGGGGCACACCAAAAGTTTTGCACTTCTAGCTAATTGGAACTATTTGAATTTCGAATGTTATATTTTTTTAAACGTTGCAACCTTCTTAGTAATAAAAAAAACGTTTGGCGGGAAATCATTTGTCAATTATTTTTTGTCACACATCAAAGTTCTACGTATGCAACGAAAATGGAATTAAGTCGAAAAGATTTTAAAGCGATGATTTTTTATGATTTTAAAAGTCTTTAAAATACTTTTGGGAGAGAAGCACCTTGTTTGAGCACCGTGAGGCGATAGTTTGCTGAATTTTAGAGAGGTCGAGTTTCTTTACATGACGAATTTCGTGAAGGGCGGCCTCAACTGCCGTCAACGAAAATAATGTGGCTACTGTTAAGCGGTTAATTGAAGAAAACCCGCGGATTACCTATAAGACAATTCGAGGACTATTGGGGATTGGTATGAGTCAAATCCAGAAAATTTTACACGAAGAATTGAAAGTTCCGAAACTTTGTTGTCGCTGGATCCCTCATGAACTGACAGCGGAGCAGAAGCGGGCTCGCGTGGAATGGTGCTCACAGATGCTACTGAAGTACGACGACGGACATTCTAATGCTGTTTATGACATTGTCACAGGAGAAGAAACGTGGATTTATTGTTTTGAACCCGAAAAAAAACAGCAATCTTGTGAATGGGTGTTTGAAAATGAGAACAAGCCAACAAAAGTGAGGCAGGCGAGAAACGTTGGTAAAAAAATGATCGCGTTTTTTTTCTCAGCTATGGTTCCCATCTGTACAATTCCACTTGAAGATCAAAAGAGTGTTAATGCCGAGTGGTATTCTTCCATTTCTTTACCCAGGGTGTTAGAAAAAGTTCGCGAAAGACGACCCAAAAGCCGCGTTCTCCTACATCATGACAACGCTTCTTCACACACAGCCAACAAAACAAAGTCATTTTTAGCTTCCGAAAAAGTACAACTCGTCACCCATCCTGTGCATAGCCCTGACCTAGCAGCCTGTGATTTCTGTATTTTCCTCAAAATCAAAGATTTGATGAGAGATTTCAGTTTTACCAACTCCGAAAAGGCAGTGATAGCGTTCAATCAGCACGTAGAAAACATTCCTGCAGATCTTTGGTCCTACTGTTTTAAAAAATATTTCGATCGCATGAAAAAATGTTTAAAATGTAAAGCAGAGTATTTTGAAAAGCAATAAACATAATATTTTGGATAATGGATAGAAACAGGCGTTACCTGGCGAAAATCCATGACAAAGCAATGGTAAGTAAAATGTTTTAAGAAAAAAACTTTTTAAAATTTATAATAGCATTAATTTTTCGCAGAATTAAAAAGACAACAAAACGTCGACAACTGTTTCGCCTCTAAACGAGGCATTATCAAGACTGTCTCAAAGAGAACAGCTGTTCTCTTGTTTTGCTGTTTATAATATTTTGGTTTTAACATGTTGTCTTTTTAAGTTACGCAAAAGTTATAGTGTGACCTACGTAGTCGTATAGGTGACTTACAGAAACGGTCAAACTCGCGTCGTTTGATAAAAGATTAGGATAAAAGATTAGGTCTAACAAATAGTTTAGAATCACTATAAGATATTAACTTCACTTATCTAGGTTTAAAATTAGGAGCACTATTTAGGTCTTACATTATAGTTCTGAGCGCATAATCACAAAAAAGAATCCGGTTTGCTATGACACAACGTAGAGTCCTACCACTAATCACTAGACGATCGATCACTTTGGCCAATCTACAGTAAAGTTTCATATTAGAAGTACATTATAGGTATTCTAAATGGAACCATTTAGTTGATATACTATCATCTTATCAGATAGAATAGTATAATCATTTTAGACGATTATAATGCAGTTTTCCATGTATTTCAGATTCTCCGTCCTTCGTTCAAAAATTTATAATCCATGTTCAATTTATTCTAGATATAATACCTTTCATATTCTAGGCTTTCCTCTTCTTAGTCTTTCTTTCTTCTGTAATTATTTATATATAGTCCTTTCCTTTCTTTCTTCCCCTTTAGTTATATACTTAGTTAGTTATAGTTATATATATATAGTTAGATAACTATAGTTAGGGGGGTTTTTACAAGTCTCAAGATTTTCTGTATCGTTATTCGGAGGATCAGGGAAAGAGAGGTCAGCTGCGGATGGTGGGTGCTTACTCTGCAAGCCCGTCAAAGTTTCTACAGAATAAGGAGCCAGCACGTCGCTATTAAAAAGTAGTCTTGCCGCCCCACTGATGTCGCCTTCCCTTACTTTATTCTCTACAAGTTTTAATTTCTTGGCCTGAGAATAATCAGGGATCGAAATGTGGATTGAATAATTTAAAATGTTTTTAAATAATTTAAAAAATTTGTTTGTCCAATTTTCTTTGATTTGGACCGTCAAAGATATCAACGGCCTTTTCTTTACGTGTAGGATTCTATAAGGGAAGGTTAACATTTGTTCCCAAGCGCTAAAGGTATTTTTCCGGACTACTTGACCAATGCAGGAGGCTAAACATTGAGCCACAGAAGGTCTCGCACCTCGGGGGATTCTTTTTAAAACCGGAATAGAATTTTTCATGGTACATACTAACCTTTGCCAAAAGGGAATTTCGATATTATCAGAAAGTTCTTGTCGATTTAGAAAAAAATGGGATATCGTAGACGCGTTTGAAGATACATTTTGTACTTTATGAATTTTTCCAAAATGTACTTTCAATCCGCGTTCACCTTTAAAAAAACGGGCTTGGGGACAATGTGGGCACCGTAAAAGACCACTTGATGCACTTGCAAGCTCACCTGAATTTACATCCGCATTGCCACATCCATTATTTTTTGCTGCTTGCATTTATTTACACTTTTCACTATGAATACACTAAACCTAAACAGTAAACACAGAAAGCTTTAAAGTTTATATGGGTTAGACGCACTGTCACGAAGCGCAGCGCTGCCCCGGCGGCACCGAAGCGGTGGCGTCGTCGTCACGCCGAGGAGGTAGGCGGCAGGCTTCGCGGCACCCGCATCAGCACCTATAAGAAAAAAGTTGTTAGTATTCAGAAAAATAAAATAATATGTGGTCGATTTGAAATAAAAAGAAATTTTATTATTTCCGAGAATAATAAAATAATCTGAAATGTATATGTTTTGTGATGAATTAGGAAAATCAATGGGCCAGTTACTAAGTTCATATTAGAACAAAATGTTACTAACCATTGTATGCCGGGATAAACTTACTGTAACATTATTAAAAAATTAAGAATTGTAATTTAAACAGCAACTGTATGTACACTTTTAATTTTAGTGGGAGATAGGGGAAATACAGACAGAAATGCATTTGTAAATTGTTTAGAATTGCTGAGCTTATTAGATGTTAAAAATATAATTTTATTCACTCTTCCTTATAGCCGTGGCTTGTCACAGGCCGAAAACAATCTTAGATATAAGCTAAATCAAACAATACTTACATTGACATTTCATAATCCAAATAAATTCCATCTATTTGAATAGATATTTTAGGAGACAGATAGCATCTTCGCTATCATAATTTATTAGATATTCAGCCAAAAACTTGGCTAAACAATCTGCTCTTTTTGACCAGAAAAATGACAATGTTTGTCTTATGACCTTGGAATCTGTTCCAAAAAAGGGTGACAATAATTTAAACTTAATTCTAGGACAATAGAGGAAATCCCTAACAAATTAAAGGAGAATGCCCAGTAGTCATTTCTTTTTTAAAAACCTAAATAAAAGTGTATGGCTACCTAAGTAAATTAATAAATCATAATTATAATATTTTTTTAACCATCTTGTAATTCACTCGAACAAAATCGTATGTGGCGTTTAAACTTTGATATAATTCGTGGTGTAATCGTTTTTAATTGTCTTCTTACTCAAATGAAACGGATGTCATGATTCGAATTTTACGATCCTGGATTAATCCAGAAATGTAGTACCTATATCTTATTCAATTAAGTTTTGTACTCAGTGTTTGTAACATACTTGAAATGTATGTGTAAGAGTAAATTAGTATATTACTCGTATGTTATGTTCCACAACATTGAATAGATCTTATGCTGAGATTTCATGGCCCAAGATTTTTGGTCGCCATGGTTTTTATTATTAATTACCATGGCGACCATGCATTAAATAGAGTTATAGTATAAATATTGATGTGTAGGTATCTAGGTAGGTATTACATTTTCAGGGTTATTTATAAGTGTGTTGGAACTATTACTTCTATCTTATTTGAATTAAATCCATGTTCATCCATGTAACGATTAGCACTTTTTGGACAAAATTGATTTGACGGATTGATGGACATTTGCTTCAAAACTAACCTCTAATTTTAACGGCAAAACGAAGAATAAGAGAAAACCCCACAAAATAACAGAATATTTTTTATTTGCTATGAAACGATATCAATCCAATTTTTTATCCAATTTTCGCTGTCATACAAAATTATTTGTTACGAAACGGCGGTTCATTGACAAGTGGGCCATCTCCTTTAAGGAACATTTTATGTTCATGAATATTATTCATTAAAATATTGAAGGCTTTTCTGGCAAAGAGTTAGAGCTAGAATTATTTTTAAATGAAAAGTGTATTCATGTACTTTGTTTAACTGAACACTGGTTAAAAAAACATGAACTCTTAGTTAATATTGATAATTATAAAATAATTAGTGCGTTTACTAGAGATTCCGCTATAAGAGGTGGGTAACTCATTTTAATTAATGACAAATTAAAATCGAAAGACAGAAAACTGACAAGTGAGCGAAATATTGAACTATCATGTTGTCATGAGCCGGCAAACGTTGTTTTGCCATGTATATTATTTTCTAGGAAACATTTTTTTAGTTCAATAAAAATAACTATCTACTATAAGTGTGCGGGGATTTGCTTATAATCGAAAGCGTTGTAGACAATGAAAGTATGCTTTATTTAGGTTAATAAATTAAATTGAATTGAGAAAAAAATCATAATTGAAGGAAATTAAAAAAAAAAAAATTAAAATCGCGATGTAAAAATAGAGGTTGATCGTAGAAGGTTGAAAATTCAGGGTTGTATGTATTTTCTAATGCTGTATCTTAAAAAAATTTAAAAATTATCTAAAAATTAAAAAAAAAATTTAGGGGTAGACTACCCTTAACATTTATAGAAATGAAAAATAGATGTTATCCGATATCCGGTATCTCAGACCTACCCAATATGCACACAAAATTTCATGAGAATCGTTCAAGCCGTTTCGGAGGAGTTTAACCACAAACACCGCGACACGAGAATTTTATATATTAGATTAGCGTCTATAGACCTCCTTCTGGAGACTACCTGTTTGAGTCCATTATGGAAGAAGCCTTAAAAAAGGTATGTAAATGTAAGATAAATAAATAATAAATAAATTGTTTATTTTCGGTTTCTTATTCTCTTTATTTCTTCATTTCTTTATTTATTTCTTATTCTCTTTATCTTATTTGGATTATGAAATGTCAATGTAAGTATTGTTTGATTTAGCTTATATCTAAGATTGTTTTCGGCCTGTGACAAGCCACGGCTATAAGGAAGAGTGAATAAAATTATATTTTTAACATCTAATAAGCTCAGCAATTCTAAACAATTTACAAATGCATTTCTGTCTGTATTTCCCCTATCTCCCACTAAAATTAAAAGTGTACATACAGTTGCTGTTTAAATTACAATTCTTAATTTTTTAATAATGTTACAGTAAGTTTATCCCGGCATACAATGGTTAGTAACATTTTGTTCTAATATGAACTTAGTAACTGGCCCATTGATTTTCCTAATTCATCACAAAACATATACATTTCAGATTATTTTATTATTCTCGGAAATAATAAAATTTCTTTTTATTTCAAATCGACCACATATTATTTTATTTTTCTGAATACTAACAACTTTTTTCTTATAGGTGCTGATGCGGGTGCCGCGAAGCCTGCCGCCTACCTCCTCGGCGTGACGACGACGCCACCGCTTCGGTGCCGCCGGGGCAGCGCTGCGCTTCGTGACAGTGCGTCTAACCCATATAAACTTTAAAGCTTTCTGTGTTTACTGTTTAGGTTTAGTGTATTCATAGTGAAAAGTGTAAATAAATGCAAGCAGCAAAAAATAATGGATGTAAATTCAGGTGAGCTTGCAAGTGCATCAAGTGGTCTTGTACGGTGCCCACATTGTCCCCAAGCCCGTTTTTTTAAAGGTGAACGCGGATTGAAAGTACATTTTCGAAAAATTCATAAAGTACAAAATGTATCTTCAAACGCGTCTACGATATCCCATTTTTTTCTAAATCGACAAGAACTTTCTGATAATATCGAAATTCCCTTTTGGCAAAGGTTAGTATGTACCATGAAAAATTCTATTCCGGTTTTAAAAAGAATCCCCCGAGGTGCGAGACCTTCTGTGGCTCAATGTTTAGCCTCCTGCATTGGTCAAGTAGTCCGGAAAAATACCTTTAGCGCTTGGGAACAAATGTTAACCTTCCCTTATAGAATCCTACACGTAAAGAAAAGGCCGTTGATATCTTTGACGGTCCAAATCAAAGAAAATTGGACAAACAAATTTAACATTTTAAATTATTCAATCCACATTTCGGCCTCTGATTATTTTCAGGCCAAGAAATTAAAACTTGTAGAGAATAAAGTAAGGGAAGGCGACATCAGTGGGGCGGCAAGACTACTTTTTAATAGCGACGTGCTGGCTCCTTATTCTGTAGAAACTTTGACGGGCTTGCAGAGTAAGCACCCACCATCCGCAGCTGACCTCTCTTTCCCTGATCCTCCGAATACAGAAACGATACAGAAAATCTTGAGACTTGTAAAAACCCCCCTAACTATAGTTATCTAACTATATATATATAACTATAACTAACTAAGTATATAACTAAAGGGGAAGAAAGAAAGGAAAGGACTATATATAAATAATTACAGAAGAAAGAAAGACTAAGAAGAGGAAAGCCTAGAATATGAAAGGTATTATATCTAGAATAAATTGAACATGGATTATAAATTTTTGAACGAAGGACGGAGAATCTGAAATACATGGAAAACTGCATTATAATCGTCTAAAATGATTATACTATTCTATCTGATAAGATGATAGTATATCAACTAAATGATTCCATTTAGAATACCTATAATGTACTTCTAATATGAAACTTTACTGTAGATTGGCCAAAGTGATCGATCGTCTAGTGATTAGTGGTAGGACTCTACGTTGTGTCATAGCAAACCGGATTCTTTTTTGTGATTATGCGCTCAGAACTATAATGTAAGACCTAAATAGTGCTCCTAATTTTAAACCTAGATAAGTGAAGTTAATATCTTATAGTGATTCTAAACTATTTGTTAGACCTAATTAGTGCTTCTAATTTCCTAAACCTAGACAAGTTGTTCTAGTAACTTAGGTTCACCTATTTGTAATAGATGAAAGGTATTTTAGTGTCAAATGTGTACATAACCTAAAAGTGACATTAATATTGATAATAATATTCTAGATTACTGTAATAAATTATTAAAGCTTTATCAACAAGTGAGTACCTATTTATTTATAATGAGATAGTGAATTTATTGTGGTTATTATAGAACTTAGGGATGTAACATACAGACTAGTTGCAAGTAACTAAATGTTTACCGAATTGGCATGATAATTAGGAGGGTAATGGACAGTAGGTAATTAGGTATCAATGTGGGGTTTCAAATGCCATTCACCGCCCCAGCCACGCGGCAGGCAGACTGGAAATCAAGCCATACACCATATTTCCTCGTGAAAGAATATTTTTTTGGATGATGAAACAGCTTGGACAGCAGATCACGAAGGTAATAGGGATTAGAACGAGTTCCAGATCCACAATATTGATGTTAATATTATCAATAGGTAAGTATACCCAGTGATAGCCATAATAGTTCAGCTAGGAGTTATGCTTGGCAAGAACCTCCAAAGCTTATTGTTATATCTGAGATCATGTTCATACAAACAGTCTCATGATTTATAAAATGACGAATTGTAGAAGATCCGAGGATACATCTACCGTAGAAACCCTGATCCAATGATACATCAACTCTATCTCAATCTGGTCCAGTCAAGGAAATCCAGTGAGTCCGGAGCAGTGCTCAAATTCACAAAGGCTGCCCATGAAATACAATCAGCAATACGCGATACAGTCTATCTCGCCTTGCCCTTAGGCCAAGAGAGTCCGGAACATCGGTAAGCCAAGTTGCAACCATGCCAGCAAAGTGGTTGAAGTTGTAATCATATGAATGTCTGTACCACAAACACTCAGATATACATCAAGATAGTTATCATTAATGTTACATAATTCCATTCTGAACTATTTTAGCAGATAGATACAATTATTTAAGAATTAGCTTCTGGTAACCCGAGTAGGATTAATATAGGATGAAGGGATAAGTAGTATGGGTTTTTATGATTATAGTTTATACATTTGCTTGACCACAATGGGAAAAGTAGGTATAATAAAACAACCATATTTATTGTAGAGTATTTATTGAATAATTACCTTCACCTATGTAGAATAGCCTCCTTGAAATGTATTATGTAATTGTTATTTACATTCTACAGATAGATCAGAATAAGTACTATAAGGAGTGGGTAAGTTGGGTAGGAGTTCACTCAATATTCCATTGCTGCACCCAGGAATATCAAGCTAGTCTGACTTGGATATCGAAGTTCTAAACGAACCAGGCTGTTAGAACTACTTAGGCTTCTCTTATAAATTCCAATCTCCTCTGGTGTGACATGACTCAGAGTAGATAGGAGGATACCCAGGTATGTTATAACCTTGAAAATATGCAAGCGCCAAACGCTTAGTAGCCCAAGATTTAATCGGTTTCTGAGATGAGCAAATACAGCTACATCTTCATGTGTATCGACTGAAGCTTGTTCAGCATACCAGGAAACAATTTAACCCAAGATTAAAATGCCTCCATCTCAAACCATCCGCTATCCAAAATCTTACAAAATTTGAAATTCCTATAAGAAAACACATAGGGGGTAGTATTATTCTGATACTATCATTCCATTAGCGGTTTCAATAATAAAGGTATACGAGATGAATTCAAGAAGGAATTCCCACAGGCTTATGAACCAAGTTACCTCATCTATTACCATGATTCACCAATATATAACTGGGCATCACACAGTAAAGGTTACTAATATAAATTAATTTAGTTAATGTTATCCTAGGCGTAGCTCCGACAATGGACTAGATTTACCAATCATTGCATGAATGATTTGACGAAATGTAGTTATACTCAAGTATACAATTATAGTTGATATATACAACTTCATTCAAGGCGTATCTGACAACGGACGAGGTTTACCAATTCTTACTTGAATGATATGGTGAAATGTAGGTACATTAATGCATGCTAATGTAATTTGTTATAGTCAACCTCTCCCTAGGCGTTTCTGACAGCGGACGAGGTTTACCAATCATTACATGAATGATATGGCGAAATGGGGTACACTAAAGTGTGTATGTAACTCAGATCAATCCTCCTAAGGGTTTATGACTCTGTTCATACCCCACAGGTTATTCGCTGGTTAGTTCAGGGTGGTCAAGCAACGGTATGAAATATAATATGTATGTAGGTAATATACAATAAAGATATTAGAATCAGAATTGTAATTATATTCAATTTTGGACAAAATTTTTCAGGTTCACAATATTAATTAGTTAGGTAGGTAGGAAGGAAGGTAGGTAGGTAGGTAGGTAGATAGGTAGATAGTATGTAGTAAGTATGATAATATGACCATTATCTACGGGTAGTTCCTGCCACGCTTCCTACTTCGATTCAAGACGATCTCATCAGGATTATCTCACTAAAATTGGCTAAGTAGTGTTTATTTAGTCATTACTATACACACTAACGGACCTAATTAGAATTGACACTGGAGATTCGATCATACTGTCACAAACCTTAAGCTAGAATGTACCTAGAATGTTGTACGCACTACCAGGACAATATTGAACATTTAAATAACGCTGAATGTCTATAAATTACACCGGATTTATCGCACCTACACATCCACAATCTGAACAAAATGGACGCTTGCCTTACGACAATTACACTGAATCATGAATTTATCCTTACTTTATAGTTCATATACACATTCCAAGCCCTTAGACAAATTTTACCATAAATTTTACGCATATTCATCAGATTACGCGCTAAAAACCTAGAAATCATCCGTCAGTTCGGTGTGACCAATTTCTAAATTATCAAAAATATGTGGGTAAAACTTCATGACATTGATAAGTACATGGAGGGTATTTGGATAAAACAATTCACAAAATGACGTCTTCCTCGACTCCTCGTTGCTCTGCAGCTGCATCTTGAATCACTTAAATTAGTGCTAGTCTCATAGCGCGGACTAGTATGTAATGACGTACACTTATCGCCAAGAGACCAGACTCAATCTCTTTCCCAAATGCAATAGATATAAATATCTATTCATTTCTATCCCCAGAAGTCTTAGAAGCGATAAATGCTTGAGTAAGTAGGTGTATTGTGCAGGTACCTAAGATACTCACATGACGATCGAAACGCGCACTAGGTGATACCGACCACTCAGAGGACGAGCAGAGTTACGTTACTATTCAAAATTCGGCAAATAAAACAGGACGAGAATCCCGTACACCCGTTTTTATAACCTTTTTCTAAACCACCTCCCATATCCGTATCATTCGTTCTTTTCCCGTAAAACCCATTCTATGATCTAGCAACACCGATCTACACTCTTTCCAACTTCCAACAATTCCAATAACCATTAACTAACTTTAAATCTTAATTATGTAATCCAAACATACAGAAACCATTCAAATGTACCTAAATTCTAAATTAAATTAATAAATATAAATAAGTGGTTTAGAATACCTCATTACCATTCTCTAATAAAATTAATAACTATGAATAAGTGTTTTTGGAATATCCTAGTACGATCTCTAAAGAATTGTGAAAAGTTCAACGTTATATCAATTAATATACTATTTATCTAAATTTAGTGCCAAGAAATTTAATTCATACATGTATATTATTTCTAACAATAATAACTTGATATAAACCTTACTGATATGTATTTTAAACACTTCTAAGAATATAGGCTCTATGATGTATCCTAACAATACAATACTCTAACATTTTAATCTGTATTTTTTTTTTTTTTTTTTTTTTTAATTCCGCGGCCCAAGGCCGCGGCCGCTCTAACGTCCGTTGCCGGGCGTCCCTGGTTACTAGCAGAGGCGTATGTCCAGTGGCGCCCGGCGGACTTTGACCACCCCTGTGGTCTCTGCGGGTGTTTGGTCGGGACGAGAATCCCGCGTCATTGGGGTCGGGTTTTATCCCGCGTCAGTGAGTGAATCTGGTTGCGTGCTATGGGGCAAAGGCCCCGCAGCACGCAACCCTTCTAGCCTGCTTCTGTAAGGACGGTGGGTGGCGATCCCGCCGTCCTCAGGCCCCGATCATGGAGGACGATAGTCTTGGGCGTAGTCGCGTAGTCTGGGGCGGCCTGGCCGCCGACTACGGAACTCGGCGGGGAGGGTACGCTCCCTCTCCCTCCCGGCCGCCTCCTTCGCGAGCATGACTTGCTCGCAGAAGGACACGGCCGCGTTCCACCTACTCCCGCTGGATACCATGGCTTGAAGCATGGTCCCCAGCGAGAGGGTATCCACGCCCAGACCCACTACGAGGTCCCGGCGCTGACTCGCCCACGCTGAGCACTCCACCAACGTGTGGAGTGCGGTGTCGTCGTCGGAAACCTCGCAGTGTTGACACCGGGGTGTGACCTCACGATGCATGCGAAACAGATAGCTACCGAAGCATCCATGCCCGGCAACCATCTGCGTCGCACGGTACGTGAGGTCACCATGCTGCCTCTGCAGCCAATCGTCCATGATCGGTCTCACCGCCGCGATGAAGATGGCACCCCCCTTGGGTTGCTCAAGTCGCACCCTCCATGACTCCATGAGATCCTGGCGGAGTAGGGACCGCTGGTCCTCGATTTCTCGAGACGCAGGCCTGTGGTCCCGCTCCAGCGCCTCCTTGCGCCATTGGAACAATGACGCAAGGGCTCTCGCTTCCAGGTCCCATGGAGGGGTCCCGGCTAGGAGACATGCAGCCTCTCCGGAGATCGTGCGGTACCCCCGTACGGTTCTGACGGCCAAGGTTCTAAGTGGTCTGTTTAACAGAGTCACGTTCCCCTTGACCGCCAACCTATCCGCCCATACGGGAGCCCCGTATAGGGCCATACTCCGCACGATCCCCAGGTACAGTCTCCTGCAGGAGGCGTTGGGTCCCTTTAGGTTGGGCATCAGTCGCGAAAGCGCGACCGATGCCTGCGTCACCTTGGGGACCAAACTTCGGAAATGTGGTCCGAAGTTCCATCGGCTATCAAGTACGATCCCTAGGTACTTCATCGAGGGCTTGATGCCGATGCTAACGCCTCCCACATTTATGCTGGAACCTTCTGGTGGACCGTTCCGAGGTCTGTGAAAACACAGAACCTCGGACTTGTGCAAGGCCACCTCCAGTCCCAGCTGCCGTATCCGACCCACGACTCGAGCAACACCCGTCGTGACCTTGAGTGCTGCCTCCTGGTACGTTGCACCCCGCGCCGTGACGAGGGTATCGTCGGCGTAGCACGTTACGCCGACGTACGTTCCACAGAAGCGGCCCCAGGACCGACCCCTGCGGAACACCGCACGACACATCTCGCCGAGCTGGCCCGAGCCAGCTGGGGAAAGCTATGGCCCTCTCCGAGAGATAGGCCCCGACAATACGACGGAGGTAGAGAGGCGTTTCGTGATACACGAGCGCCTCCCTAACGCAGCTCCATGGCAAGGTGTTGAACGCGTTGGCGATGTCAAGAGACACCGCCACCACCACCTTGCCCTACGAGACTGCTTCCTCCGTCAGGCTCTTCACGCGCATGATCGCGCTCACGGTGGAGCGTCCCCGACGGAAACCGAACTGGTTATCCGCCAGGTCTGGCCCCACACTCGTGAGATGCTCGACGAGGCGTTCCGCGATAATTCGCTCAAAGAGCTTACACACCTCGTCGAGCAACACGATCGGCCGGTATCCGGACGGTGAGTCCACCGGCCGCCCCGCCTTACGGATCAGGACCAGTTTCCCCGTCCTCCACACCTTGGGAAACTGGCCCCTTTCGAGGCATGCGCTAAAGAGCCCCATCAGTCGAGGCCCGAGTTCTTCGAGGGCCAGGACCCATGCACGGCCAGGAATGCCGTCGGGTCCGGGGGCAGTGATTTTCCGGCGTTTAAGCCGGAGTACTGCCGCACCTAGCTCCCCCACCCTGACTTCGGGTACGTCGTCTTCGCTGGTGCTATCCGCGTCGGGCAGAGACGGAGCCATGCGCGGAGGGACGTGTTCCTCCGCGCTCGTCGGAAACAGGGAGCCCATGACCCGCTCCAGCTGCTGCGGCTGGAGACTCTGGGTCAGTGGGGGCGCCCTAGGTCGGAGTTTCTCCCTGACCTGTAGGTACGGGCGCCCCCATGGGTTCTGCTGCAGGGTCTCCAGGAGCTCCTCGCGGGCCGCCGTCTTGGCCCGCTTTATCGTCTCCTGGAGATTACCGTTAGCCTCCCTGTATGCCTGAAAAAGCTCCGCCTCTCGGGCTGCCGCGTCGTCTGGGCGGCGACGCCTTCGGCGAAACCTGGTGTACCGGCGGCGGGCGGAGATGCATGCTGCGCGCAGCTCTGCAATCTCCGGCGACCACCAGTACACCTGCTTCCTGGCCGGTCTGGGTGTAACCCTAGGCATCGCCGCATCACAGATTTGCGACATGGCTCTCCTGAACCACTCCGCCTCGGCATCCACATCGGCAGGCCGGTCCGGCGCCGGAATCCAGGCCTGCACGATGGATGCCTCCAGGAGAGCCTCCCGATCCAGATGGTGAAGTGCCCAACGCGGATCCGGGGGATTTGCCACCGGCTGTGGGAGGTCAGGTGGGGGGACGACATCGAACCGGATGTACCAATGATCCGAGTGCGTCTCCTCACCCTCCTCCACGCGCCAGCCTGTAATACGGGCGGCGAGGTCAGGGGATGCGAACGTTACGTCCACGATCGATTCCCCCCCCCGCCGCCAAAAGGTGGCGACATTCCCCCGGTTGAGGACCTCCAGACCACGTGTTCTGGTCCAGTCCTCAAGAAGCCTCCCCTTGTCCCTGGTTTCCCGGGAGCCCCACGCCACACTCCAGGCGTTGAAGTCTCCCAGGAGCAGGACAGGGCGAGGACGGCACGCAGCGAAGACGACGTCGAGCTCAGTGAGCCATAGCTCAAACTGAGACTCGTCAATGTTCGGCGAGATGTAGGTGGCCACGACTCCCAACCCATCATAGTCCGCCGCAACACACCGGCGGCCCCTTGCAATAATCGCAAGGCGCGAGTTGTCTGCGGCGGACCCCCCAAAGATACAACGTACTACGTACAACGTAGTACGGCTCGGCGACCACGGCCAAGTTTATGGACCACTGCCGGATGCTCTGGTACAGAAGATCCTGAGCAGCACGGCAGTGGTTCAAATTCACTTGCAGGATACGGATACGGGCGTCAGACATTAATTGACGTCCATAACCGCATCCCGCCGCGAAACAACTGGCCGCGCAAGGGCGGCACCCCCACCGCTCTCAGCGGACGGACGAGGTTTTGGCCTCGAGGCGGCGCAGGTTGTGCTGCCGACCCGGTGATCCGCGGTCTTGCCCTCCGCCTCGCATCTAAAGCAGCGAGGCGGGGCGTCACAGGCACTTGCCTTGTGACCGGGCCGGCTGCAGCGGAAGCACCGATCGCCCACGGTGACTTCCGCTGTACACTGCACTCTGACGTGCCCCACCACCATGCACCGGAAACATCTGGTTTCCCGGGCACGAAGGAGGTGCACCTGCGCCTTTAGGAAGCCCCCTACGAGGAGGCTTCGTCCGTCCGCCACTTTCAGTGCCGCCGCGACGGGGCACTGGACGACTGTCATCCCGTGACCAGTGGAGCCGAAGGAGATATCTCCAGCCTTCACCTGGTCACGGGGGCAGCCGCCCGCCTCCACGACGGCGGAGACAACTTCCTCCGTCGTGGCCGCGTCATCCAGACCCGTGATGCGCAATGCGGCTCATTTGGTGGGTCTGGTGACGCGGACGGCTTCTTCGTCCAGCGCGACCCTAAGCTGAGCCGCTAGGGCGTCGGAGGGCGGTACGCCCGGTCCTCCAGGACCGCGAGGCGCCTCTCGATCGCCGTCAGGACCTGCACCGTGGTCGGCACAGGCTGTGGCGGCGAGGCGGGCGCCGTGGTGGGCGCGGTCCTAGGCGCCGTCTTCGGCGCTGGTCCAGCCGTCAGAGGAGGAGGCGGCATGGGACCTGGAGGTGCCTTGACCACTGTGGTCAACTCAGCGACCTCCCGACGCAGATCTTCCATCTCCTTTCGGGAGGCACTGAGCTCCACCTCCAGGCTCGCAACCTGCTTGCGGAGCTTCGCCTCCTCCTTTGTGGCGCTCCGCGCGAGGAGCTTGTCAAGGGAGGATTGGGCTTCATCCACCAGTGAAGCCACAATCTTCTTCCTCCCCGACATATTCTTACTCCCCCGCATGGCCGCGTTCATGCGGGAGAGAATGCTCATGATCTACCGCGCGGGCGGCACACCAATATCCCTGCGACTACGCAGGGACGGTACAGAGGACGGCGGTGGAGTAGGCGGGCGCACTCTGTAGGCGCCGAGACGCGTGCGCACCGTCTTCACCGGCACCTCCTCCTCCGAATCGCTGGAGAGGAGGGACCCCCATCCAGAGCAACTAGTGCTCCGGTCGCGCGGCGGTCCCTCCTTCTCGAGGGTCCTCTTCTGCGAGGCAGAACGGCCCTTACTCTTCACGCTACTGGGAGCTGACCCATCGTCAGTCCCAGCAGCAACTTTTCCTTGGGGCGTCGACGTCGCGCTGCAACTAGGCGGCGCGACGCGAGCCCCCAAATCAATAGGCATCGAAGTCCGTTGTTCAAGCATTAAGTCGTCGGTTGACACTGGCCGGGAAAGGGCAGTGTCAGTACCGGGGGTCTCGTCAAGCATATCCATCGCAATGTTGGCCACTCAAGTCTCGATATCGACGTTCGGTCACCCAACTTGCCACTGCGTTACCGTGGTCAAGTTGGGGTCCAGGGCGGACGGCGAGGACGTAGTCGAATCTCTTGGGGCCCCGCCCCTTTAATCTGTATTGAAGTTATTAATTTTGGTAATCTAAATTTTCTATCTAAATTAATGTTTATCTGGCTTCTACCTATTATTCTGATATCTACATAGCTTCTACTTATAGGAACCTGCTAATCTTCATCATGGAACACCTCAAATTTGAAGAAACAATTGTAATGAATTGTTAAAATTTTGGTAAATTAATATTTATTTTCTACCACTAAACTCCTAATATTTCCTACTTCCCTGCTATATTCTAGTTTATATGTAGTCTATATTCCTCAGATATGTTAGTACTTCATAATAATTACAGGCATTAGCATAGTTTTAACAGATTGAATTTTCACTAAGTTACTGGACCAATATTTTTAAGTATAATGTGAATTTCTCAATTTATAAGCAAACTCATGTTTATAACTAACAGTGATACCTCATGAACTTATAGGAGTAGAATTTATCTCATTTTTAGCATATTCTTTTGGTTAAATGTGAAATTTTAAGATATTTTTATAGCTTACTTATCCTGAATTTTGAATGTTTGGGATTTAATGTTTCTACTACATAACTTAGTTTGTACTTGGTATTCTAATTGAATTTACATAATACATAGTATGTATTCACTTATTTAATAGATACATACATCAATCATAACTTGTATTCAAAATTATACCTAGGGTCTAAGTTTGACTAAATTGACTGTCTTTTCTATTCAATACTTTCATATTTTTGACCATAACTTTGTTATTAATTAGTGATTTTACTTTTAATTAATTTACAATAGGATTTACAATATACATTATTATATACTAGGTACAATAGAAAATGAAATGACTACTAAATTAAATTATTACTATTTTAAAAAAAATGTAAAAAGTTTGGGCCCCGCGGTAGGGTGCCCATCATGGCGGCGGCATTCCCGCGCTGTATGGCGATGCTTATCCGCTGCGCGAGAAATCCGCCGGCTCGTAAGTCTCCCGTTACCTCCCTGAGCCGTTTGCTGAGCTATTGTTATTAATTGGAATTTTAATGTGATATTTTGAATAGTAGTCCTAAGTACTAGCACAATCAATATTCTAACATCAATTATTGCCAATCTATCAATAATTTGAAATCCAACATGAATCTTAAATTCCTTCCTAAACTAATATGTGTTTCCAGATTTATAAATTCTACTTCTACATTGGCTGTAAAGTGAAAACTAATGAACTAATCACCCCTAAGGTACTGTGTCTTACTTATACTTACGTTTAATAACTAGACATGCTAGAATAATTAAATTATTAAAATTTAATAAATTAAATATAGTGTATCCCGACATTGATTTTTAAATGTAATTGTTAATTGCCAGTAGATGGCAGTTATAAATATTATTTTTATCGTATCAAGATGAATTTATTCAATTAAGAATGATATTTTTTAAAAGGGAATTAAAACAATCGAATCTTATTATTCTTTATTTTGTGTTTCCAATTTGAAGGTCTTCTTCAAGAAGAATTAGCGTTGCAGACATAAATTTATCATACGGATCTACTCGTGTGAGAAGAGATCCGTTACAGAGTACTGCCAAGGATGTGCGCACAGCTGTTGACTCCTTTCGTTTTGGATCAGCTGGTGGACTTGACGGTCTGACACCACAGCACCTTAAGGATCTGTTGTGTCCGAGCGCTGGCGAAGCTGCTGATGCACTTCTGAGGGAGCTAACAGCTCTAGTCAACCTCACGCTCTCAGGCAATATGGACAGTGGCATCACAGATATTTTGTATGGAGCCAATTTATGTGCCCTTAACAAGAAGGATGGTGGCATTCGTCCCATTGCCGTAGGTAGCACTTTGCGCCGTTTGGCAGCCAAAATTTGTTGTCGTTTTTATAGTACGGAGCTTACTACCAAATTACAGCACTTTCAATTACGTTTTGGTTCAAAACGAGGTTGTGAGGCCGCAATTCATGCGCTTGCAACATACCTTGATAGTAGCGAAGATGGAGAGGTCATCTTGAAAGTTGACCTGAAAAACGCCTTCAACTCTGTAAACAGGGACACCTTGCTGACACAGGCCAAATTAGAAACCCCCAAAATATTTAATTTTCTTTGGCAATGCTATAGTCAGCCAAGAAAATTAATTTATAAAGACCACCTTTTGAATTCAGCCGTTGAATGTCAGCAAGGTGATCCGTTGAGACCAGTCATCTTCAGTTTGGCCATTAACCCAATAATTAAAAAAATAAAATCCAAATTCAACATTTGGTACTTAGACGACGGGACTTTAAGGGGAAAAGTAGAGACAGTTTTACAAGATTTAGCCCTAATAAAGAACGAGTTTCAGTCAATTGGCTTAGAACTGGACCCGAATAAATGTGAGATTTTTATATCTGAAAACACAGATAAATTAACAACAATCTCCAAATTCAACTGTTTGGCCCCCAACATAAAAGTTTTGGACAAAACTTCATTACGAGGCGTAGGGTCATCTTTGTAGGGCCATCTTCTAAAATCGGGGACCCTAGGTCCCCGATTTTAGAAGATGGCTTTTCCACTTTTATCGAGGACAAATTCAAAATTTTGATCATATTATTGATGGTCTATGTAATATCAGTATTCATTCAGCTTTCATTATTCTTCATTTTTGTCTTTTCGTACCCAAATTTACACATGCCCTCCGTTCAGGACAATATTCGAAAAATTTAGAACTTTGGGCAGACTAGACCACTTCTACAAAATTCTTTGTATAAAATAATAAATATTAATGACCGGGCCTGGGTCCAAGCATCTCTTCCAGTTCCCTTGGGCGGGCTAGGTATTCGTAGAGTCATAGATGTCAGTCTGCCAGCATTTCTGTCGTCGGTCCATAGCACCGAAGAATTAGTCAGGAAAATTTTGTCAAATACACTGATTGATTCCGAGGTGCGATGCAAGACCGATGCCATAAATGCTTGGAGGATGTCTTGCCCCGACACTGACATGCCCTCACGCCTAGGCTCACAGCGACAGTGGGATTCACCGCTCTGTAAATTGAGAATTAATACACTAATTGACACTTCTGTCAATATTTCAGAGCGTGCACGCCTACTAGCTGTTGGAGAATGGGAGTCAGGGTTATGGATCCAGGCGCTCCCATCGCCCAACATCGGTACAATGTTGGACGACACAACCTTCCGCATTGCCACTTGCCTTCGGCTTTGTACACCTTATTTATTTTATTTATTTATTTATGTACACACAAGAAGGAAGAGCGAGATAAGAACAGTAGGATAGAGTTATAGTACAAAGGCACCACTTATTTCTAAGAAATCTCTTCCAGTGGGCCAGGGAAGGAGATGCTTAGTTGAAGAAAAGTATTAAGTGTGCGTAGGTTGATGAGCTTACTATGAAATACAATACATACTTACCTAAATATACATAACGCTTATATACCATACATAAATCCATATACACATATAAAAAATCTACTTAATTAATTACTACATACACATTACACATATATATTAAACAAGTATATATATATATAAAAATATACATATAAATATACATAAAAAGATAAAGATAGTCACAACAGAGAGGAGATATAGTGCTCTTTCACTTTCCTCTTAAAGGTGAAGATGGTGTTGCAGCGCTGTATGTTCGGCGGGAGCGAGTTCCACAGCCTGACCGCATGAACAGTGAAGGAGTAGAAGTAGAAGTCGGATTTGTGAGAGGGACAGGATAGGCGGTATTGGAGATGTGACCTACACGGGGCATCAGGTGCGTTAACGTAAGAGAAACGCTCCCGTAGATAGGACGGATAGGAAGGATTGTGTAGGATGTTATATAGCAGACACAATATCCGAGCATTTCTCCGAAGTCGGATTGGGAGCCACTTGAGTTCTTTGCGGAATTGTGAGATATGATCATACTTGCGTAAGTTGAAGATAAAACGAATACACAGATTTTGCAAACGCTCAAGTTTATTAAGAAGCTCCTCGGTGGCATCCAGGTAGCAGGCATCCGCATAGTCCAAGATGGGCTGGATCAACGTCTGCGCAATGGAGATCTTTATGTTCAAGGGCAAGAAGCTTTGAAGACATTTAAGTGTGTGGAAAGTATAGTGGACCTTCTTACTCAATTCGCCGACATGAGCGTTCCACGACAAATTGCAGTCGATGACAACACCAAGATTTTTCGCGCTATCAGTATAGGGGATCGCGGAGTTATCCAGGACAATCGGCGGAAATGTCGCCATGTCCAACGCACCTCGAATCTGTCTACTGCCTATGATCATCGCTTTAGACTTATTGGGATTAATAAGAAGACCACACGAACTGGCCCACTCACTAATAGCCTTGAGATCACTGTTTATGGCGGCAATAGCAGTTCTATACTCGTTTAAAGTGAAATGGCGATATAGCTGCAAGTCATCTGCATAGAGATGGAAGTTAGAGGAGATAACTCGGACAGCAGAGTTGATGAAAATGGAAAATAGTAAAGGAGAAAGTACGCCACCTTGAGGGACACCGGCACTGAGGTCACACCACTCTGAGTACAATTCATTGTGGCGAACGGACTGCGAGCGTCCCTGAAGATATGAGTCAAACCAGGCCACAGACTCCGGGGTGAAATTGAGGGATTTTAGAATTCCGAGCAGAACGTCGAAGTCCACGGAGTTGAAGGCACTACTGAAATCCAGTAGTACCAGAACCGTAAGCGACCTACTCTCCAGGGCCCAACGAATATCATCCGTGACCTTTAAGAGAGCCGTCACTGTACTGTGGCCCGATCAAAATCCAGATTGAAATGGACTGAGGAGATTATTCTGCGATAGGTGACCAGAAAGCTGTCTATGAACGATATGCTCCAGGACTTTGGATAGGAAAGGGAGAATGGAGATAGGTCGGAACTGGGATAATAAGGTGGGATTCGAAGTTTTAGGAAGTGGTATAATGAGTGCTTGTTTCCAAGCCGTAGGAAAGAGAAAAGTTAAATATATGGGTGAGGACAGGTATAATCGCAGGAACGATCGGAGTAAACATCTTTGAGCATAATTGGTCGTTACCTACCGCAGAAGAAGTAATAGCAAGAAGAGATTTCCTTACCTGGTCTTCACAGACTGTGACCAGTTCAAACGAGGGACATGATGGACTCGGCATCTGGGAAAGATTGGACAGGGTGCGTGCCTTAATAAGTGGGTCAAGTGTAACTGGAGGTTGTGAGAAATGCTTGTTAAGGGCACCCAAATCAATGTCAATGCAATCTACAGAAGGAGATTTGCCGATACCATTAGCTTTAAGAAATTTCCAAATCACGGAGGAATCACGGGTATCTAAGGATTTATGGAAGTGGCGACGCTTTGCATCACGACACAGACGATTGCAGCGATTACGTAAAGCCCTGAAGCGCTCAAAATTTTCTTCGGTGGGACTACGCTTAAGTCTCAGTTTGGCCTTGTCTCTGGCGGCCATGACTTCCCTAATATCGACACCAATCCAGGGAGCAGGGACGTGCTTATGCCGTATACGACGTCTAGGTGCATGACGATCGTATAGACCAGTCAATATCTCATTGAACTTCCCCACCTTATCATCAATAGAAACACTACCAAAGACAGGACTCCAGTCAATATGCCCAGCATCACACCTCAAAGCCTCCAAGTCCATGCCCCCAAAATTCCGAAGCATCGAGAACGGTATTTTGCGCTTAGGAGGTCGAATAGAGAGAGAAAGATAGATCAAGTCATGATGAGAGCACCTTGTGTATCCCCGCATCATTGCACCTGTGGAGTAGCCGTCGATAATCTGGGACACCATGGCCTTTGTTGTAGCAGAAGCGCAGGTCGTATACATCGGCACGCTATACTAAACGACATAATTCGTAGGGCTCTTTCCACCGCAGGTCTTCCGGCCGTACGTGAACCAAATGGTTTAGCACGAAGCGATGGAAAGAGACCGGACGGTATGTCGTTGCTACCGTGGAAGATGGGAAGGCCTTTGGTGTGGGACGCTACATGCATTGACACCTTAGCACATTCACACCTTCCAAGCACATCCGGATGTGCCGGCGCTGCTGCTGCATCGGCTAAAGGCCTTAAACGGCGTAAATATGGTAACCTAGCAGGTGATTACATATTTGAGTCGTTTGGGGTTGAGACACTGGGGTCATTGGGTCCGAGTGCTCGCCGCCTTTATAGAGACATTGCTAAACGCCTAATCGATGCTTCTCAGGACCAGAAGGCTGGCTATTTTCTGGCCCAAAGAATAAGTATCGCCATCCAACGTGGTAACACAGCCAGCATTCTGGGAACCTTCCCAGTCGGCAATGACGCGGAGGATTTTTTAAACGATATTTTGTAATGTCAATATTTTTAGTCTATAATTATGTTTATTTTGTATATTGTAATTCTATCATTTAGTATTGTAATTCTTTCAGATTTAACCATATTTTGTTCGGTGAAATTACTGGGTTTCTTGTTTGACTCAGGTGAAGGGCTTATGTTTGAAGTCAGTGAGGACTTACAGACCGGCTCAGGGCTAAGTAAATGGTTGTTTGATGTCAATGTGGAATTTGGACTCAAAAGATCCTTCATGGCCAGAATGTATTCCTGATACTCACTTTTAACATTACAATACTTTTCATTATGTCTAGTGATTTTTTTAAATTATTAATTATTAATTATATATTAGTTCCAGCGCTGACTCGCCCACGCTGAGCACTCCACCAACGTGTGGATGCGGTGTCGTCGCCGGAAACCTCGCAGTGTTGACACCGGAGTGTGACCTCACGATGGATGCGAAACAGATAGCTACCGAAGCATCCATGCCCGATAACGATCTGCGTCGCGCGATGATGGTGGTACCCCACTTGAGTTGCTCAAGTCACACCCTCCATGACTCCATGAGATCCTGGCGGAGTTGGGACCGCTGGTCCATGATTTCTCGAGACGCAGGCCAGTGGTCCCGCTCCAGCGCCTCGCAAGGGCTCTCGCTTCCAGGTCCCATGGAGGGGTCCCGGCCAGGAGACATGCAGCCTTTCCGGAAAACGTGCGGTACCCCCCTATGGTTTTGACGGCCAAGGTTCGAAGTGGTCTGTTTAACCAAGTCACGTTCACCTTGACCGCCAACCTACTGCCTACCACCCGAAACATTTCTAATCCCACAGGTCGTGCCTTCAGCTTATTCCTATCAGCGTAATTACCATTTTCCTAGTTGATGCTCACGGCTCTGCTTGCATGATATAGTTGTCTCAATCCCAATTCCTACGGGAATTCCTATCCTATTGTAATGATTGAATCAATAATGATTTCTGAACGAAGTGTGTCATCTCGTTTTATCCTGAGGAAGATATTGTAAAATGCTCTTTACAGTATTGACTCAATATAAAACAACGCAGAACACCAGCTGTAGACATTCATATTTCCTTGCTATATACTCGTATTACAAAAGTGCACACAAACATTGTGATGTATTGCACCTACTTGTGTCGGGACCAGTTGGTATGTGGCTTACGGTGCGAGCAGATCAGACAGCGACTGTTTACGGAGGAAAACCTGCAATATGCAAGGGCGGTAAAAATAGCATGTGCTATGGAAGCAGCAGAGAGAGATGCAGCGGCAGTAGAACAGACAGACAGACAGGTGGAGTTGGGTAGCGGAGAAGCTGCGACCGGGACGGTGCATGCAGTGACGACGGGGAGCTACCGCGGTCGCCGAGACCGCGTGGGAGCACGCGAGTTACCAACGGGACGCCCATGGAAAGGAAGTGGAAAGAAAGCCACATGTACTACATGTGGGTCTTCGGGCCATCAGAGTCAGGAATGTAGGTACAAGGACTTTGTATGCAGCAGATGTAAGGAAAGGGGACATTTACGCCGAGTTTGTCCAAAAGATAGATGCGTCACCAACAATATGGTTGCCCAGGTGCAAACTGCAAGCGAAGTGGGTAGACAGGGCGACGCCGGGAAGCAGCCACGGGAAGCGCTAGGCGACGGGTACCCATCATCAGGTGATGAAAACTGGGCGGGGGTCGAAGATTTACATCAACTTAGTCTGAACAGCTATAACCCGGTAAGCTTAATCGTAGAAGTTGATCAAATACAGTTGACGATGGAAGTGGATACGGGGTCCTTAGTATCATGTATTAGTAAAAAAATGTATGAAAAATTATTTAAGCACCGCCCGTTAGAAAAATCAAAGTTAATTTTTAAATTTTACAACGGTAGTTTAATTAAACCACTGGGAGTAATTAAACCGTTAGTTAGGTATGAAGGCAAGGGGAAAAATATGGAACTATTTGTAATTGAAGGAGGTACTACCTCGTTATTAGGCCGACATTGGCTTACAGAATTGGGCATTAAAATACCATTATATCAAAATGTAAACACTATGAAGGTAGACAAAACAAATTACGGTAGTAACGATTTAACGCAATTACTTTCCAGATATAAGGAATTGTTCACGGGCGGACTGGGCCGGTTCACGGGAGGCAAGGCGCGATTACGCGTACGTGAGGGAGCGACGCCGGTGTTTTGCCGCGCACGACCTGTGCCCTACGCACTCCGCGAAGGCGTTGAGGCCGAGTTGGAGGCGATGTTGCGCGCCGGGGTCATCGAGCCCGTCGACAGCGCGGACTGGGCTACTCCACTGGTACCGGTACGTAAGGCTGATGGTGGACTCCGTATCTGTGCTGATTATAAAATAACGTTAAATCCAGTTCTCTTAGTTGATAAATATCCATTACCCCGGATAAACGACTTGCTAGTAAAATTAAATGGGGCAAAATTGTTTACAAAAATTGATTTTACACAAGCGTATAATCAAATAGAATTAGAGGATCCTGATAATCTGACGGTGATTAATACACAGATGGGGTTATTTAGGTACAAAAGATTAGTATATGGCCTCTCCTCTTCTCCAGGGATCTTCATGAGAATAATGGCGAACCTTCTGAACGATATCCCAGACGTAGAAGTATTTCTCGATGATATTTTAATCGGATCACGTACTGTGAGCGAGCATTTAGCGACGTTAGAGAGAGTTTTAGAGCGTCTACACACGAACGGGATGAAATTAAAGCAAAGTAAATGTGTGTTTATGACAAGCGAGGTTAAATATCTAGGATTTATTATCTCGGAGGAGGCCAAAACAGACCCAGAAAAAGTGAGCGGTATTTTAAATATACCACGTCCGAACAATGTTACTGAGTTAAGGGCATTTTTGGGCACTATTAATTATTTTGCTAAATTCGTTAAAAATCTTAGCACTATATTGGCATCTTTGTACTTGTTGTTAAAGAAGGGCGTAGTATGGCAATGGGATAAGGAGAGGGAGTCTGCGTTCAAAAACGTTAAATCAATTTTATTAAGTGCCGACGTTCTAGCTCATTATGAACCACACAAACCTTTGTTTTTAACTTGTGACGCCAGCGCGAGAGGCATCGGCGGCGTTCTCAGTCAAGTAGGCGCAGGCGCGCGCGAGCGGCCGGTTGTTTACGTGTCGCGCGCACTCACGGAGGCGGAGAAACATTATTCACAGATCGAGCGGGAGGCGCTTGCTATTGTGTTTTGTTTAGAAAAATTACACCAATATTTATATGGTCGACGTTTTACGTTGCGCACGGACCATAAACCCCTAGTTACTATATTTGGGCCTAAACAGGGTATACCATCAATGGCGGCTAGTCGGTTACAAAGGTGGGCTATTAAATTATCGGCCTATACCTACAATATTGAGTACGTGACGTCTAAACAGAATGGGGCAGATGGGTTGTTGCGATTACCAGCGGATTCGACCAGGGACACTATACGACTTCCGGAACAATCACACTTACATTTTGCGCAGAATTCAATGTTGTTAGATTATTATGAAATAAAAAAACAGACAAGCCGAGAGCAGCTTTTAGGTCGAGTTTTGAATTACATCCGTAACGAATGGCCATCTATTAATGAAATTGTTTCCCTCCAACCTTATTTCAATCGTAAAAAAGAACTTTATGAGGAGTTGGGTTGTGTCATGTGGGGGCATAGGGTAGTCGTGCCGGGAGTGTGCAGGAATAAGGTTTTAGCCACTTTACACGAGGCCCATATGGGGATAGTCAAAACAAAAGCCTTCGCTAGGAGCTATGTTTGGTGGCCGGGGATGGATGAAGATATCGAAAAAACGTGCCGCGGTTGTCAGGTTTGTGCAGCGGAAAGCGAAGCGCCACCGCGACATATGCCCTGTCCATGGCCGTGGCCAGACAAACCATGGGCCCGAGTACACTTAGATTTTTTAGGTCCTATAGCCGGTCGAATATTTTTAGTTATGGTTGACGCCAGAACCAAGTGGATAGAGGTTAGTCAGTTGCCCAGCACGGCGGCTAGTTATACAGTTAGCTTCTTAAGTGAAAATTTTGCTCGTTTTGGCATACCCAGACAAATAGTCTCGGATAATGGGCCGCCATTCACCAGTCATGAATTTTCACAATTTCTCAATGCGAACGGTATCGAACATATCTTTTCGGCCCCGTATCACCCCGCATCGAACGGAGCTGCAGAAAATGCAGTACATTTAATTAAGCGGGGAATTAAAAAGGCCATTAGAGAGAAATTAAATCTACGGTTAGGGATCAATATTTTTTTATTGTACTATAGGAATACAGAACACGGTACTACGGGCGAGACGCCCGCGTCTCTCATGTTCGGACGGAGATTACGGACTAAATTTGACGTTTTGAGACCTAATAGGGAGGCCAAAGTAGTAAACGCACAGGAACGACAGCAACGATATGGGGCGAAAGGGTCACGTCAACTACAACCTGGGGATGAGATCTGGTTGCGTCAGTATGGGGGGAGAGATAAATGGGTCTCGGGAAAGGTTACCGAGAGAATGGGAGTCACAGACTATAAGGTAGTAGATACGTTGGGTAGGGAATCCCATAAACATGTTGATCAGCTAAAGACACGGATACGGAGTTCATTAACCTGTCCTTCCAACCAGGGGAGCGAGATAGCGGAGGTTGTTCATAAGAGTCAGGACGAGGGGTTACCAGACTCAAGTCGGCCGGAAGGTTTAGCTCCAGATGTAACGCAACAAGAGACGTCCGAAGAGGGCATGAAACAGTCAGGCCAAAGCCCAATGCAACCTGCCTTGCCTCCACCGGAACCGTCCCGGTCCCGTCCCGTACGACAATGTCGCATTAACAATCCAGTTAGATATAAGCTAGATATAGATTAAGTTAAATTAAATTGGTATAATTTTGTAACTATATACCTACCGATAAACTGTTTCGTTGTTTTCCCCTAGTTATGTGTATTATTCATGGAATAGATGTGTAGTTATTAATATAGTAATCAATTATGATTACTATATTAATAACTACACATCTATTCCTCGATCGATCTATATCTCGATTCTTCTTCTTAGGAGTATATTAGGATTACCTAATATACTCCTAAGAAGAAGAATCGAGATGTACAGTTTGATCTAGGTAGGAGGCAGAACTTTAGATTAAGGGTGAAGGTGTGATGTATTGCACCTACTTGTGTCGCAGTGTTTTTTTTTTTTTTTTTTTTTTTTTTATATTTTGTTTGCCAAATTGACGCCGCCCGCCTGGTGGTAAGTCGTGACGACGTCTAGCGATTGTGGGCCACTCTCACAGCACACATTACTATTGAGAGTGGCCCTCAACTTGACGACCTACTGATGTGCCTCTTCACGCTCCGCTTAAAGAACCCAGGATTATATGTGGGAGGAAACACGTGCACAGGCAGGGCGTTCCAGGCCACTATCGTTCGGCAGAGAAACGACCGTTTAAAACGTTCGGTTCTCGCGAACATGCTATCCACTGTGTGGGGGTGGCATCTCTGCCCGGCACGAGTCGTTCGGGATCGGAAGGAAGAGGGTGGGATCAGATTGAAGAGCTCTTCAGAACACTCGCCGTGGTAAATACGGTAGAATGCGGCCAAGGAAGCTATTGTTCGGCGCTGAGCTAGCGGCTCAAGGCTTCCCGTTACCTCCGGACAACCAATAATACGGATAGCCCGTCGCTGCATAGCGTCGAGAGCGTCCAGCAGATACTTCGCGGAGCCGTCCCAGAGGTGAGAGCAGTATTCGACGCAGGGTCTAATCTGCGTCTTGTACAGCAGACACCTCTGGTCCGGTGTAAAGAATCTCTTTACCTTATTCAGTATTCCTAGTTTCCGCGAAGCTAGCCCTATACATCTTTCGATGTAGTTTTTATTATTGAGCTCTCGACGAACGTCTATGCCAAGGATATCAAGGTTGTCCTTCATTGGTAATAATGCATTCTGAAGAGAGGGTAGGGGAAGGAAAGGGGATTTCTTCGCAGTAAATGCACACGCCTGTGTTTTGCGGGCATTGAACTCGACCAGGTTCTCGGTACCCCATTGAGAGATACTGTCGAGGTTACGGTCGAGATCAGCCACGAGTCGTCGTCTCTCCTCCTCAATCTCAGATCGCCCCGCCGTCGGACGAACCGAGTAACTCCCGTGCAGTGTGCTGTCATCTGCATAGCAATGAATGTTCCCGAGGGATAGCATATCATTGATATGCAGAAGAAAGAGAGTTGGTGATAGTACGGACCCCTGCGGTACCCCGGCATTCACTTGCAAGAAGCGAGAAGCCTGGCCATCGCAGAGGACCCGCACTCGGCGCTCGTTTAAAAAGCTGGCAATCCAGCTGCACAGTTGAGGAGGTAGACCATATGCCGGAAGCTTGGAAAGGAGCGAAGCATGCCAGACCCTATCGAAGGCTTTGGCGATGTCCAGGCTAATAGCCAAGGACTCGCCGTGCCTTTCCATAGCCCCACCCCAGACATGCGTTACGAATGCCAGAAGATCACCCGTTGATCGCTTTGGCCTGAAGCCGTATTGTCGATCATTGATTAGCGAGTGATCCTCTAGGAATTGCATGAGCTGCTTATTTATAAGGAGCTCAAGCACCTTGCGAATGACTGAGGTGACAGCTATGGGTCGATAGTTGCCTGGATCGGACCGATCCCCTTTCTTGGGGATCGGTTGTACGTTCGCCTCCTTCCAGACCTCCGGCACGAGCCCTGAAGAGTATGACAGGCGGTACAGACGCGTTAATACTGGAGACAACTCAGCTGCACATTTTCGTAGCACCACCGCCGGAATGCCGTCAGGGCCACTGGCTTTCCGCGTGTCGAGTGACCGCAGCACTGCCCGTACATCACATTGCCTGATAACAATATCAGGCATTGTGTGGCCACAGTTGGCGATGGCGGGGGGCTGCAGGCCACGGTCGTCGACCCGGGAATTAGCCGCAAAGAGGTCTGCGAGCATATCCGCTTTCTCTTGGGCTTTGTGAGCCAGTGTTCCATCTGGGTAACGCAGCGGTGGCAGCGAGGGCTGACAAAAGTTAGATTGCACGGCTTTGGCCAGTTGCCAGAATCCACGGCTGCCCGTGGGATGGGAAGTGAGCTCCTGACCAAGCCGCGCGACGCGCTGGGCATCCGCTCTCTTAAAGGCCCTCTTACTCGACTTTGTGGCCCGGTTGTACGCTGCTTTGAGGTGGCCCACGTTTGGGTCGCGCACAGCCCGGGCCCTGATCCAGGCGCGATATGCCGACTGTTTTTGTCGAACAGCTTTGGCACAATCTCGCCCGAACCAGGGACGGGCTCTGCGGATACTGGCGACATCAGTGAAAGGGATGTAATAATCCATCCCTAAACTGATCTCGCCAGCAATAGCAGAAGCACTATCCGAAGGAGCCTTTCCTACAAAGCAGCGCTGGCTCCAGGGGACGGACGCATAATAATCGCGTAGACCGTCCCAATCCGCTGACGAGTAGTGCCATAGTCGTCGTGACGTTTGTACAGGACGTGCAGGAGGTGACACCTTCATGCCGGCGTGAACAACACAGTGGTCGGAACTACCCAGTGGGGCTCCTACCGAAACACTGTACTGGGCTGGGCGACTCGTCAGCAGTAGATCCAGCAGAGCGGGCGCGTGATCTGACCTGTCTGGTATCCGGGTGATCCCGCATACCATCTGGGTCAGACCGTGGGAGAGAGCGAACGCATGGGCGGCTCTACCCGCATGATCAGTCTTGAGGGACCCCAGCCATTCAATGTGATGGCCATTGAAGTCCCCCAGAAATACTAGGTCAGCGTTCGGGAACCGCACCTGCGCTTCATCAGCCGTCTCGCTGAGGTACTGGAAGAGCTTTGTTGTCTCAGAATCCCCTGTGTGGGATCGGTAGACGCACACGTAGATCTGGCTCATAGAGTCATGGTCTACGTGCAGCCAAAGGACGGAATTGGAGGGGTTCTCTAGGCAGCGCAACCGGCGGCAGCAAACATCCGCCCTAACGAACACGCACACCCCGGCTTTGTCTCGAAATTGTTCCTCGATGACATAGCCGGGGTAACACAGGTAATACGTGTCGTCAGGGCGGCGTATTTGTGTCTCCGTGAGGAACATCACAGCGGGCCGTGCCGTCTCAAGGTGGTGGTGGACGGTATCGAGGTTCGCATGGAGTCCACGGACGTTAGTGAACTCCACCTCGAAATGTGAACTTGTGGGGTTTCCTAGGGCCGCTGTGTAACGTTTATTTCTTTTTTGTTGCACTGCCATGTTTCAGTGTTCGTTCACACACACATGTACGCGCGAGCCGGTTACCTACTTGTATTGTAAGATTGAACAGTCTGCAATAAACCTCGATACCTACCACTTGTTGTTTCTCTTGGATACCTCATGTAAAGTCATGACATGTAAAGTCATGTAAGACATGTAAAGTCGTGGAAGGAAGTCTACAAACAAATGTGTTCCGCGCGTCGCGTCGTCGTCGATTGTTTACTCAAGAGAAATGTACCAACAGCACATAATAATATGAATATCTGAACTGAGATGCAATAACGGAGCAATATTCATATTGCTCCTGAGGGCGATGTACATATTTACCCACAGGACTTAGTACAGACGAGGCTTATGTATATTTACGAATAGACTTGGAGAACTAGTTCCGCAGTTGAAAGTTTTAATGTACAGAACGTCCATCTTTCTTATCATTTACCTAATTAAATTGCTACAAAAAATAAAAACAAATATAGGTATGTACCCCATCCTACTTTAAGATCCTTTGGATATAAACTTATTAAGGTAAGTACGGGTAATAATGAAATAGTCAGTACATCGCGAAATAGTTTTAAGGTAAACCGTAACGGTCTACCCTCCTTCTCACTCGTTTTTGTCGCGCAACACTACTATTGTCCGCACTGTTCTCACTACCAACTCGAACATGATCACGGTCTTACTCCCGGTATCCACTCGCGGTTTTTGTTTAGGTTGTTGTTTATTTTTACATAAACTGACCACTGGACGACAGACACCCGGCGACTGAAAACCGTCTTCACGATTGAAATTTTTATATTTTGTTATTTCAATGGCTTCTCTCACCAACCTGGGTATCGGCAGACCGTCGTAATGAGTAAAGTATTTGTGGGTTATGTAACTCTATCCAATGATCAGTACCTGCCTCAAGTATATGCTCCGCAACCGCAGACTTCTGTGGTTCATTATTTCAGACCACCCTAATATGTTCCTTCATTCGGCATGCAACCGATCGCTTAGTTTGCCCAATGTAGGAGCTACCGCAGCTACAGTCGATTTTATACACACCCGGCTTCTCCAAGGGGAAACTGTCCTTGGGCGAGCGCAAGGACTGTGATACCTTTCTCAGAGGCGTGAAGATAGTTCTTACGAATATTTTCTTGAGAATGTTAGCGATCTTATCAGTCACACCTCTGACATATGGTAAGAATGCTGGGTGTCTTTCTACCTTGTAATTTAAACCTTCACGTCCAGGAAAGCAATGGACCTCTCTATTTCCATTTCATAGGTGAAGCTCATTTTATTATGGATGTTGTCTAAATGAGCCACATAACCCTGTACATCACGCTCATCGCCCTACATGATACAGAAGATGTCGTCCACATACCTTTTCCAAAGTTTGATGTTGTTTTGCGGGGCAGTAGTTATAGCCAGTTCTTCGAAATGTTCCATTCATAAGTTGGCCACCACTTGAGCCACTGGACTACCCATTGCTACTCCATCTATTTGTAGGTAGTATTCGTTACTGTACACAAAGTAATTTGTGAATAAACAATGATGCACAAGGTCAGCATAGATCTTAGAAATTCCCTTCTCTGTGATTTTGCGTTTGATTACTTCCATACAATCAGCTATAGGAACATTTGTAAATAATGACTCCACGTCAAAACTCACCATCACTTCCGTTGGCACTGTGGTATGGCGCAAAATTTGTATGAAATGTCTTTGACGTGCGATGTTGTTCTCCCCACCAAGGGCTGCAGTACCTTAGCTACGTGTTTAGCTAGTTCATAAGTGGGTGAGCAAATTTGGCTCATAATAGGCCGCAATGGTACGTTTGCCTTATGAACCTTAGGTGGCCCATATAATTTGGGGGGTTCAATGTTTCTGGTACGTAGCAGATACATCGCTGTGTCGTCACCAATTTCTTGTTTGCACTCCTTTATCAACTTTTCCGTGCTTCGTTTGGTTCTCGCCGTAGGGTTATAGTTGACTTTCTTGTAGGTTTTATCGTCACTTAAAATTTACCGAATTTTGTCGTCGTATTCTGTGACGTCTATAACTACCGTAGCATTCCCTTTATCCGCCTTGAGGACAAAAATACTTTTTTTTTTTTTTTTTTTTTTTTTTATATTTGGTTCGCCAAATTGACGCCGCCCGCCTAGTGGTAAGTCGTGACGACGTCTAGCGATTGTGGGCCACTCTCACAGCACACATTACTATTGAGAGTGGCCCTCAACTTGACGACCTACGATGTGCCTCTTCACGCTCCGCTTAAAGAACCCAGGATTATATGTGGGAGGAAACACGTGCACAGGCAGGGCGTTCCAGGCCACTATCGTTCGGCAGAGAAACGAACGTTTAAAACGTTCGGTTCTCGCGAACATGCTATCCACTGTGTGGGGGTGGCATCTCTGCCCGGCACGAGTCGTTCGGGATCGGAAGGAAGAGGGTGGGATCAGATTGAAGAGCTCTTCAGAACACTCGCCGTGGTAAATACGGTAGAATGCGGCCAAGGAAGCTATTGTTCGGCGCTGAGCTAGCGGCTCAAGGCTTCCCGTTACCTCCGGACAACCTATAATACGGATAGCCCGTCGCTGCATAGCGTCGAGAGTGTCCAGCAGATACTTCGCGGAGCCGTCCCAGAGGTGAGAGCAGTATTCGACGCAGGGTCTAATCTGCGTCTTGTACAGCAGACACCTCTGGTCCGGTGTAAAGAATCTCTTTACCTTATTCAGTATTCCCAGTTTCCGCGAAGCTAGCCCTATACATCTTTCGATGTAGTTTTTATTATTGAGCTCTCGACGAACGTCTATGCCAAGGATATCAAGGTTGTCCTTCATTGGTAATAATGCATTCTGAAGAGAGGGTAGGGGAAGGAAAGGGGATTTCTTCGCAGTAAATGCACACGCCTGTGTTTTGCGGGCATTGAACTCGACCAGGTTCTCGGTACCCCATTGTGAGATACTGTCGAGGTTACGGTCACGCCCGGGCCCTGATCCAGGCGCGATATACAGGTAAGACGTGTCGTCAGGGCGGCGTATTTGTGTCTCCGTGAGGAACATCACAGCGGGCCGTGCCGTCTCAAGGTGGTGGTGGACGGTATCGAGGTTCGCATGGAGTCCACGGACGTTAGTGAACTCCACCTCGAAATGTGAAGTTGTGGGGTTTCCTAGGGCCGCTGTGTAACGTTTATTTCTTTTTTGTTGCACTGCCATTGTAGATTTTGAAGAAGAAGCGTGAAGACAGGGCGACATCTGGTGCAGCAGTAAGTGACAAAGCGCAGGGGCTAGCTTTGTCTAGAACCGTGTGGTTAGGTCGGAGCCGACTCGCCGGACGGAAGGGCTCCCAAACCCCCCTGATGCAAGGCCGCCGCTACCCCACACCGGTTACCACCCGGAGCGGCGATCCCACATCAGGATTATGCGCAACATGTGGGACAGCCACCTGGGGTGGTTGGCCCCAAGCGGGCCCCATGACTGTGTTGCGGGCGGCCGCGGCAACGCCGTTGCTAAGGGTCTCCCTGGCCGGCGATACTGTCGTCGTCCCTCAGTTCTCGCAGTGCGGAACGCTCGGCGGCCGTCATATTTGGCTGTGGAGGCTTGGCCCGACGCAAGGTAAGTGCCACTTCCTGTCTCACGACTGCTGCATCCTCTACCGGTATTTTGTTGCGTCTGACCCCTCCTCAACCGTACCTATCACTTTTTCATACGGAATACGAGTAGGTGTGGGGGCAAAGTTCAACCCTCCCTCCAAGGCGTCAAGTGCTTCATTGGTCAACACTTTTTGGGAGAGATTGACAACCGTTCGTTGACTTCGTAAGTTTTTGTGGTAGATGACAGATGGTTTCTGCTTTCCAAGGAGGGCATCAAACTTACGTTTATGTTTCAAAGCACAAATTTTCCTCGAACGTTGCGCTTGTAAGTATGTGATTCGGTCACAATTATCGAAATCGTCCCTAGACAACACCGCACTGCACTTAAGATGTATATCGTACAACTCACACTGGATCTTGTTTAAGCGGTATCTAGTGTTACTAATTGACTTACGTAATAACTTGATAGTACAATTACGTGGTGCAATAGTGCCGAAATATCGGAAACTCGACAACAAAATAATACATGGTAAATATCCCGAATACATTTCCAAAGTTTATAATAATAACGACCATGGCAGTTTAAATAACTATAATAATGAAATACTGCACCATCATATAAATAAAACAAACAGTGAGTACTTAGGTATAATACCTATCCAGAGTTCACAATCAATTTAGATTACTATCTGTTATTAAATAATTAATTGCTATCTATTGCCAAACAAAGTATAATTTAGTTGATAAATAGCATCTAATTCTGAACCAATTTATTACCAAATAATGATGTAACGAACATGACAAATAGTTGCTTAATTTTGAACACCGCACACAAACATTACTCATGAAACCGTCCATTCCCGAGTACTAATCTCGTATTTATCTATCTACGTACAATTATAATTGTGTATTAATACTAGAAACATACTGTAATTTTTGTAATACAAACGTAGAAAATAATATACTAAGATACTCGTAGCGTTTCGGATAATCTCTAAAACTGCGATTCTCGCTATCAAGGAGTTAGAAAGGTTTATTACAAAAAGCTGGGTTGACTGACTGTGAGCCTTTCGGCGTCGACTGAAAGTGTATGACTGTAAAAAGTAAAAAATGTTTGAATGGAATGGAAATATGGTTTTTGGAGAACATTAAAATTTGGGGCGCTCAGGAACAAGCCATTTACGGCTTTAGCTATCAATAGGAGTGTGTTTATCAAACCTATGAACAATATTACGACGTACGAGTATTTACAGAGGAGCCATGCTCCGTTTCCCTTACAAACAGACCCAGGGTGTTTGTAGTCCGCGCCCACATTATGCGACGTGAGCGACCGAGCGACTTGGGTATCGCCACTGTGTAAATATGATGTTCACTTGACAACCAGCCATTTGTTCACCGGCTTGAAGTACCTAGTTAATATTATTATAGAACCTTATAACCAAGACCTTAAGAAACCTTACTATTCTAACCATGGAGCCATCTTAGTCAATCTTACTAACTTAGCATCTTTGTATTTTATTTACCTTTGATGTTATTTTAGTAATAACTAATTTTTACTTACAACAAATTGTACTTAAATAATTTATCATTTTGTTTCTATTTCTATTCAAAGGCAACATACAAAAATATGTAATGTGTATGACTTGTAACATTGAAGAACACAAATACAGTGAGAGGGAAAGAGCACGTGTCACTTCATAAATCAAAGAACTTTCTATAGGTACGATTCGAAGTGTATAGTGCGTGTAATAACACTCCGAATCGTATTGGGAAGCTTTTTATTATTCTATATCATCATCATTCACCGAGCCTTTTCCCAACTCAGTTGTGGTCGGCTTTCCAGTCTAACTGCGATTCGGCTGAACTTCGATATTTTCCGTGAAGCGACTGCCATCTGACCTTCACAACCCATGGGCGATATCGAAGTTCTGTAGTTAGACCTTTATTATTCTATATCGAAATATTTAAATCAAGTATGAGTCATAGGTTTATTTAGTGGGTACCTTGGACAGTAAAATTAAAGTTAGTAGCTACAACATCATTAGCAAATTTTGTTATACCAATTTTAGCATTAAGTACATACCTACATCTCATAAAACTTTATTCTAATCTGAATAATAATTCATATTTCATAACCATATTCATTCCTGTCACGAATTCAAGAAATTGGTTGTATTAAATGTTAAAAGGGATAATTTTGCAAATAAATTTGCATTAGCAAAATTGTTTCATTTTGTTGGAAGCATTGAGTTTGTAACGTACCGTCCAGTAACAATGAAAATTGGAAGTTTGTTAACAGTTAGCAATTACAGCCAACGGCACCACCCGCGCGCCTTCACAATATAACTCACTCGGAAGTGAGATGGAAACTACCAAAATTTGAATAAAATCTGGACTATTTCACATTAATGTAAGTTTCAGTAAAATGGAAACGGTAAAACACAATGAATTTAACCGGTTCAAAGAAAAGACAAAATAATAGGAATCATATAATGCGAGGTTTCTAACTAACTAGTTAGTAATCATTGTCGTAGTTGTAAACTCCTACTAGTCTACATTTGTTGTATTTATATTTTGCATATTCAGGAATCATCGTAATGGCGGCGGACTTATTACCAATAACAGGAAATTTCCAGACTGTCAGAGCCTGGTGCACCTAGTACGCGGGGTTGGCTTGAACCTTTATATGAAACCCTTAGTTAGACTCCCTTTTATAAATACTCGTAACTAGCCAATCGCCGCAGCTCCGCCCAAGTGATTTAAAAGTTTACTCGTTCCCAGTTCCCGTGGGAACACATTACCGGGATAAAAAGTAGCCTATGTTACTCAGGGTGAATGTAGCTTTCCAATAGTGAAATATTTTTTTAAATCGGTACAGTAGTTTTTGAGTTTATTCATTACAAACATACTCGTACAAATCTTTCCTCTTTATAATAGTATTATAGATAATTAATAACTTGTGTAATGAGTTTGAAAGCCAGTGTAGTTCCCATTTCGAGATTCAATATATAAAAGGATCCGACAATGTAGCAGCCGATGCAATGTCACGACTGCCTATCACATCCACAGACTTAAAACATATGTATGAAAGTTCTATTACAGTTATGACGCGGGCTCAACGAAAGAAACTTCTTGATGCTCAGAGTTCTCCGAGTGCTATGGTTCCTACTGACGATCGGCCTGCGCAACTGAAAGTTGTAGAAATTCATGGTAAAGCGAAAATCTCGGTAGAATTACAATTTATCGACCGTTATTACGGTCGATAAATTGCAAAGCTTATTAGCTTATAAATTACGCAGATGCAATGAAATAGACGTGGAGAATAGCGTGTTAATATCTCAGATCCCTTATATACTTTTGGCCAGGTCTTGAAAATGATGTGACGAATTTTATAAAAAAATGTGACAAATGTCAAAGACAGAAACATAACTCTCATTATGTTAAAGAACCTTTAACGATTATAACCACAGCCAAATCGGCTATGGAAAAAGTATTTCTTGATGTTGTAGGTCCCTTAGATAGAGACGAATACAATTACTCATATATTTTAACTATACAATGCGAACTTAGCAGGTACGTAGAAGCATTTCCTATGGAAACGAAAAGTTCTTTAGAAATTGCGAAAAATTTCGTTACAAAGTTTATACTTCGATATGGAATCCCTGACAGAATCGCGACTGACAGGGGTGCCGAATTTTTATCGACAATCTTTAAAGAAACATGTGAACTACTCAAAATATCTACTTTACAGTCCACTGCCTACCACCATCAGACAATAGGGTCATTAGAGAATACCCATAAACATCTAGGTAACTATTTAAGTATTCAAACCGATAATCATCCGGCGTCATGGAGTACATGGCTGCCCTTTTGGTGTTTTTCATATAATACATCAGTACATAGTTCTACTAAATATACGCCTTTTGAATTACTATACGGAAAAATATGCAAAATACCATCAAATTTAAATGAAAACAAAATTGACCCACTGTATAACCATAATGATTACCCATTAGAATTAAAATATAGGTTACAAACGTCTCAAAAAGAAGCTCACGAAAATTTGTTAGAAAGTAAATATGTAAGAAAACAAACGTATGACCAGAATTGTAATACTATAACATACAAAGAACATGATTTGATTCTCGTAAAAAACGAAACTGGAAACAAGTTCCAAAGTATTTATAATGGACCTTATTCAGTGATCAAAGATATTTCTCCAAACGTAGAAATTTAAAAAAATGGTAAAAGCTATTTAGTGCATAAGAATAGAACGAAATTATATTGTTCGTAATACTGTTCATTATATTTTATCTGATTTTATACACTTATTATTATATACAATTTTTACATTAATTAATTTTGATTCTATACCCTTACATTTAAGGAACTTTGTAAATTACGATATTATTAAAACATTATATAATGGAAAATTATAGACGTACATATTAAGTTAGTATTAATATTTTTTCAATATTTGTACTGTAATGAAATAATATTGATAAAACACTATTATTTAATTTTCTTTTCGGGAAAGGTGTAGTGTATAAGACATATACTTGTACTTAGTTATAGATTTACACTGTACCTCACCGCACCTCCATATATAATAAGGTTCATGCAATTATACGACAGTTATTATCCAGCAGTCAGATGTTTCATTTCTCTCTCAACACACAACCTTATACCACCGCTAAACATTCAGAAGTCAATGAACACTATGCGTGTGATTAAATGATCGGTAGCATACTGTGTATTGTGTACACAAAATAAGCCGCTTGTTAATTTATACAATTTGCTTAATGTCTGCCGACTACAGTGTGGTGTCACCTGACTTAGATCAAATATACCGTGGTCACTGCACTATGTACTGCGCTGCGTTTATCACTTCACTAATGCTGTGTTTGTGATGTTGATTCCTCACAGTTGATTAGGATACTGATCAACTTTTGATGGCAGTTTTCCCGTTAGGGTGTGTAGAGGTACTCGTCGTATATCATACGACCACGCTCGCCAGTAACTTAACTGCATCGGTGGCGTGGTCGGTAGTGCATCCTCTTTCGACGCTGCGCGCCGGAGTTTCGGGTTCGATTCCCGGTCGGGACAAACTTTGTGTGGAGACAGATAAGTTTGTTCCGAAACCTGGATGTTTCCTATGTATAATATGTATGTATTTACAAAAAAAATGTATATAAGTATTTATATCAGTTTATCTAGTATTCATATCACAAGTTCTGCTTAGTTTGAGATTAGATGGCGTTCTGTGAATTGTCCTAACAATTGTCCTAACTTTGTTGATCCTATATAACTGGGGCTAACTGGGAACTATAATCTCTGCCAGAGCCTTATGGTACCCAAAGTGTGGTGATGCAAAAAGGCTAAATCTCTTTTATTTTTCACATAATTATGCATCTAGAATTTACATACGAGTAGCACAGTTGATGGAAAGTACAAATTGGATCCCTGAAGAAATATTAGATACAAATATTTATTATACCCACCCGTACAGTTGTCACCAAACGCCAAAAACAGTATCAAAGTGAGTGATTGAGTAGTTACTTCCTCGTAGCACAAGTATCTGGTACTGTTATTGTGTCAGTTAACATTATTCGAGGGAAGCAAATAAATACGAGTAGCATCAAATCAGCGGTGACTTATGTGTTGGTCGCATTGAGGCGCGGCTGCTCTTCCGTCGCATTTTCCTCTACGTCATTAATCTTGTTTCTTGTAAATCATAACTCTGCTGGAATATATCGTAGTGAACAAGCAGATACTCGCGGCGTCACTCACCTATTATTTTTATGATTCCTCGGGTTAATCATTGATTTGCCAGATTGAAACTAGAATAAAAAAAATGCATTTTTCTGTGGGTGACTTTGGTCAAATCCGTTAATTGATCAGCTTATAACAGTGCAACAAACAAACAACCCAACTTTATTATTAGTAAGCATAACATAAAAGACATATTTCTGGTGAAATAAAAATAACAAAAAGGTACGTGAAAAATTGTTACGCATTTTTTTTTAGATATAGTAAAAGTAGGTATTACTGTCAATTAACACAAAATCACTCCTTTTATCACCAAAAAGGTAGACAGAGGCCAGTTAAGTAACGAAATTCAAATACGAGTATAATTTATGTCTAGAAAATTGATTGTAACGATTAAAAAAGTTCGTGGGTGAAACTCTTTAAAAGAAATTAGAACTTTCCTCGTCATTTCATGTCATATCATTACGGTCTTTCAGCCCATTTGTGGCACCGGCATGCGGCACTGACGAAACTTCATCCATTAACGGAGGGTCGTCAGTGATTTAACTGCTGCTGAAACTGCTATTTAATTAATAACCGTGAATGATGTTCAATCAATTACTGTTATTCATGAACCAGTGAGTTTTATTGATTAGGTAGTATTTCTTTGGTTCCTGTAATGACTAAAACTACCTGACTGACTGACTGATACCTACGGCTTCGCTTGGAATTATGTAACGCCATTTAAATAATACAAATGTTTATTTTCTATAATTATATCTATCTACAATCTCTAAATTCAACTGTTTGCCCCCCAACATAAAAGTTTTAGACAAAATTTCTCTACGCCTCCTGGGGTCCCCGATTTTAGAAGATGGTTATTCCACTTTTGAAAAATTAAAAAAATTCAAAATTTTGATCAGGTTATTCTATTTCTATGTAATATCAGTATTCATTCAGCGTTCACTATTCTTCAGCTTCGGTTTCTGGGTCTTAATGTAGATAATAACTTGAATTGGAAAGAACATTTGGAAATATTGTGTAGTAAAGTAAATTCCTTTTCATATGCATTATACATGCTTAGGAAAACAGCCAGTCAAACAACCGTACTCACTTCATATCATGGCTAACATAGCTATGATATGAAGTAAGCACCTCTCTTGAGATATGGCATAATTTTCTGGGGTAATTCAACCAATAAAGAGGCTGCATTTGTGGCACAAGAGATGCATCCGTTCGATATGCCATTTGGGACCTATGGAAAGCTGCAGGCCCTATTACTTACGGTTGAATGTTTTAACTTTGCCTTGTATACTTATATATTTTGGAGACAGTAATATTTGTTAGAAAAAATAGACATTTATTTGCAAATCTGAACAGCAAGAGACATAATTTAAATTTGAGAATGCCAGCAAATAAGACTGAGTACATGAATAAGAGCTTTCTATGTATGGCCCCTCAGCTATACAATAAGTTACCAAAGGAAGTGCTAAATATAGATAAAATAGATTTATTTAAAGGTAGTGTAAAATCTATATTGATACTCAGTTGATGAATTTCTAAATGAGAAGGTGTGACTCCTACATTGACATACAAATTTATTTTATTTATATTACATTATGTTGACTTGAGTGCTATTATTCTTTAATTTATTATAAACACAGTTTTGACCATCCAGAATAATTTGTATATACTACCCTAATTTGACAATGTAATTTAGTTTTATTTTGTTGTGTACCTAATCACATAATTATGATGCCTGCTTATCTGACATTTAAAATTTTGTTTTATTTGAATTATACTTACAAATTAATTAATCATAATATTGACTCATCAGATTTGACTAATCAGACATTGTAAATACTTACTTCATTATGCCTGCTAATTTTGCATGCCAGTTGGCGGAAATATAGTGGAACTAAAACTATTATAATACCTCTGTAATTACCTATATTTCGCAAAAAATAAAGAATTGAATTGAATTGAATTGTCCCAACGCTACGGCTTGACGTAGCTACAACTAGACAATGAGCGCGTGGTACGTATGTACAATGCCCTTGGCGGTTGTGCGGGCGTCGCGGCGGTGTGGGCGTCCTTAAAGGATTATTTTTGTTTATGTAAATAAAATTTTGACCAACACATAGTTATGTTTCCCCAGATCCTCGTCCGTGGTTCGACAGGTGCACCACGTGCAAGTGATAGTAAAAACTCTGTCCCCAATTTTAGAAAAATCTTACCTGTTTACAGGAAAGGTTAATTTCTTGTGTAACAGTGCTAAATGCGGCTTCGACTCGACTGCGTACTGTAACGTTACAGTTACGTCACAGTCCTTTGCATAGTATTGCTGAGTAAAGGTAACACAATGAAACATATGTTATCTTAGAGTTAAAGAAATTGCAGTCTATTTAGAGAATTATAGAAAATACAGTAGGAGTACAAAAGGTGAAATGATGATGATTACTAGTTACAGGATAACAGGGTCCGAGGCTCCCAGTGCCTCGACAGGGCAGCGGTGCGGCAGGATCCGGAGTGAGTACGCAACCAATAGGTGTCACTTATCAACTTCTTCTAGACTCCACGAGAAGTTTCTTCCTCCTGGTCTTAGGATCCCTCCAGGACCCACGTTGTAACTGTAGACTAAACTTTGATGGTAGACAACTTAGTAATTCCAAGGGTTAAACGTAATAGAAGACTAGGAGATATTTCTCCGACTGTAGGCGGTTGTAGACTGTCTTGAAGAATGAAATGAATTCATAATAACACATCGGTAGAATGTTTTTGAATTTAAAAGTAAATGGATGGATGAAAGGAGTTTAAAAATCAACAAACCTAATTGCCAAAAATAGAATAAAAAAATAAATCAGTAATGACATGACATATCATGTCACTCCAAGGTATGTAAACAAACAAGATATAAAAAGAATGAAATAATTACAAATAGTAAGTAATTATGCACACGACAGTACTTTTTTTTTTATTTTTTTTTTTTATATTTGGTTCGCCAAATTGACGCCGCCCGCCTGGTGGTAAGTCGTGACGACGTCTAGCGATTGTGGGCCACTCTCACAGCACACATTACTATTGAGAGTGGCCCTCAACTTGACGACCTACTGATGTGCCTCTTCACGCTCCGCTTAAAGAACCCAGGATTATATGTGGGAGGAAACACGTGCACAGGCAGGGCGTTCCAGGCCACTATCGTTCGGCAGAGAAACGAACGTTTAAAACGTTCGGTTCTCGCGAACATGCTATCCACTGTGTGGGGGTGGCATCTCTGCCCGGCACGAGTCGTTCGGGATCGGAAGGAAGAGGGTGGGATCAGATTGAAGAGCTCTTCAGAACACTCGCCGTGGTAAATACGGTAGAATGCGGCCAAGGAAGCTATTGTTCGGCGCTGAGCTAGCGGCTCAAGGCTTCCCGTTACCTCCGGACAACCAAAATACGGATAGCCCGTCGCTGCATAGCGTCGAGAGCGTCCAGCAGATACTTCGCGGAGCCGTCCCAGAGGTGAGAGCAGTATTCGACGCAGGGTCTAATCTGCGTCTTGTACAGCAGACACCTCTGGTCCGGTGTAAAGAATCTCTTTACCTTATTCAGTATTCCTAGTTTCCGCGAAGCTAGCCCTATACATCTTTCGATGTAGTTTTTATTATTGAGCTCTCGACGAACGTCTATGCCAAGGATATCAAGGTTGTCCTTCATTGGTAATAATGCATTCTGAAGAGAGGGTAGGGGAAGGAAAGGGGATTTCTTCGCAGTAAATGCACACGCCTGTGTTTTGCGGGCATTGAACTCGACCAGGTTCTCGGTACCCCATTGAGAGATACTGTCGAGGTTACGGTCGAGATCAGCCACGAGTCGTCGTCTCTCCTCCTCAATCTCAGATCGCCCCGCCGTCGGACGAACCGAGTAACTCCCGTGCAGTGTGCTGTCATCTGCATAGCAATGAATGTTCCCGAGGGATAGCATATCATTGATATGCAGAAGAAAGAGAGTTGGTGATAGTACGGACCCCTGCGGTACCCCGGCATTCACTTGCAAGAAGCGAGAAGCCTGGCCATCGCAGAGGACCCGCACTCGGCGCTCGTTTAAAAAGCTGGCAATCCAGCTGCACAGTTGAGGAGGTAGACCATATGCCGGAAGCTTGGAAAGGAGCGAAGCATGCCAGACCCTATCGAAGGCTTTGGCGATGTCCAGGCTAATAGCCAAGGACTCGCCGTGCCTTTCCATAGCCCCACCCCAGACATGCGTTACGAATGCCAGAAGATCACCCGTTGATCGCTTTGGCCTGAAGCCGTATTGTCGATCATTGATTAGCGAGTGATCCTCTAGGAATTGCATGAGCTGCTTATTTATAAGGAGCTCAAGCACCTTGCAAATGACTGAGGTGACAGCTATGGGTCGATAGTTGCCTGGATCGGACCGATCCCCTTTCTTGGGGATCGGTTGTACGTTCGCCTCCTTCCAGACCTCCGGCACGAGCCCTGAAGAGTATGACAGGCGGTACAGACGCGTTAATACTGGAGACAACTCAGCTGCACATTTTCGTAGCACCACCGCCGGATAGCCGTCAGGGCCACTGGCTTTCCGCGTGTCGAGTGACCGCAGCACTGCCCGTACATCACATTGCCTGATAACAATATCAGGCATTGTGTGGCCACAGTTGGCGATGGCGGGGGGCTGCAGGCCACGGTCGTCGACCCGGGAATTAGCCGCAAAGAGGTCTGCGAGCATATCCGCTTTCTCTTGGGCTTTGTGAGCCAGTGTTCCATCTGGGTAACGCAGCGGTGGCAGCGAGGGCTGACAAAAGTTAGATTGCACGGCTTTGGCCAGTTGCCAGAATCCACGGCTGCCCGTGGGATGGGAAGTGAGCTCCTGACCAAGCCGCGCGACGCGCTGGGCATCCGCTCTCTTAAAGGCCCTCTTACTCGACTTTGTGGCCCGGTTGTACGCTGCTTTGAGGTGGCCCACGTTTGGGTCGCGCACAGCCCGGGCCCTGATCCAGGCGCGATATGCCGACTGTTTTTGTCGAACAGCTTTGGCACAATCTCGCCCGAACCAGGGACGGGCTCTGCGGATACTGGCGACATCAGTGAAAGGGATGTAATAATCCATCCCTAAACTGAGGGGTGCTTTGGTCAGTTCCTCCACGTGGTGCACCCCGGGCAACGGCAGTGGCTGCAACTCTGCGGCAACGTACCGCAGAGTTGTAGCTACTACGGCTAATTCTGGCCAAGGTGGGGGTCTTGCCGCCTCGCATGAGGAACGCAGACCCACCACGACGGGGGCCTAGTGCGGCCCAGGTCTCTCCGCCGACACTCTGCAGAGCAGAGTGCTGCTGTGCGGAGAAACCACCAGGGCGACGGGTCCGACATCACTGAGCTCATCAGCGGTGTCGGACACGGTCTCGCAGAGACCACCGTTCGGCCGAACCCCGCCTGACCTCAGGCGGGAAGTCGGTTCTTCGGAACCGTGAGGAAGAAAACCTCGTTAAAAAATCACCAACGGGGCGGGCGGAACGGTCTTGTAAAGACCCCCGCCCGGCCCAGCCGTAATCCTGAATTGACAGGACCGGTGGCCCCTCGGGGCCGCGAGGATGAACACCTCTATAAAAAATTAACCCAATCCCAAGCTCTGACACCCGGTGAGGGGATGAATCGTGCAGGGGAGCTGTCACGCCTAGGGTGTCGCCCGTCGAAGGACGTTAAACTAATAAAAAATGGCTTTGCAAAGTGCGAATAATAAGATTACCCAACGGGGAACTGGAGGTGAGGAATCCCTCCACGAACACCCGGCTGTGACTGATGCGGGGCTCAGGCCCGGCACCAGTCACAGCGACCCCCATCAGGTATTTGGGAGGGGTCAACAAAGCCCGACAGGCCAGGGGGTGTGCCTCAAAACCACCCCCCAAACCGACGCGGAGGTCGCGTCGACCGCTGCTGGGACAGACGTCGTTCCCAGCAGCATGGAGACGGAGGGTCCTTCCTTGTGGAAGACCCCAGTCAAAAGGACTCGGGAGAAGGTGGTCCCGAAGGCGGGGTCGTCGCGTGACCGGAGCACCAGTTGCTCTGGGGGGACCGCATCCAGCGAGACCGAGGAGGGGGTTCCGACGAAGTACCTGGCGATTACGACGTCCGGTAAATACCGAAAGTCGCCGGTATTTAAAGCCCCCGCCCCTACAGTGCCGTTCCTGCCCAGTGGCAGGGACAAGGAGGTGCCAGCCGCGCGGGAGCTCATGCTGGCTCTTACCCGAATTGCAGAAGCCATGAAGGGTGGCACCAAAAATCTGCAGGGTAAGAGGCAGGTGGTGAAGACGGCAGTGACACACGCCCAGTCTTCCCTGGATGAGCTCCTAGCGCGGAGCGTCCCCGCAGAGGAGCAGAAGCTACGGGGCCAGGTGGCCAGCCTGGAGGCGGAACTTGCCGCGTCCCGGCTACAGATGGAGGCCCTGCGACAGGAGGTCGCGAACCTGACCAAGCTGGTCAAGGGGCCTACCGGGACCCAGACGGAGCAACCCACGCCGCCTTCCCCGAAGGCTGGGCCATCAAGGACGGCACCCAGGACCGCGCCCAATGCGGCGCCCGTATCGCCGCCACAGCCTGTGCCGCCTACTCTTACAGAGCTCATGGCGTCGATCGAGAGGCGCCTTGGCGTCCTTGAGGACCGGGCGTACCGCCCTGCGCTGACGCAGCCCGCGTTGTCCTACGCGGCTGTTGCTGGCGCCGGCGTTGCGCCCCGTCCGAGAGGCCGGCCTCCTAGCCGCCGCCCCACCCTGCCCCCGTCCGCTGTCCCAGCGAGGCGGACGCCAGCCGAAGCTGCGGCCATTTTGCGAATAATAAGATTACCCAACGGGGAACTGGAGGTGAGGAATCCCTCCACGAACACCCGGCTGTGACTGATGCGGGGCTCAGGCCCGGCACCAGTCACAGCGACCCCCATCAGGTATTTGGGAGGGGTCAACAAAGCCCGACAGGCCAGGGGGTGTGCCTCAAAACCACCCCCCAAACCGACGCGGAGGTCGCGTCGACCGCTGCTGGGACAGACGTCGTTCCCAGCAGCATGGAGACGGAGGGTCCTTCCTTGTGGAAGACCCCAGTCAAAAGGACTCGGGAGAAGGTGGTCCCGAAGGCGGGGTCGTCGCGTGACCGGAGCACCAGTTGCTCTGGGGGGACCGCATCCAGCGAGACCGAGGAGGGGGTTCCGACGAAGTACCTGGCGATTACGACGTCCGGTAAATACCGAAAGTCGCCGGTATTTAAAGCCCCCGCCCCTACAGTGCCGTTCCTGCCCAGTGGCAGGGACAAGGAGGTGCCAGCCGCGCGGGAGCTCATGCTGGCTCTTACCCGAATTGCAGAAGCCATGAAGGGTGGCACCAAAAATCTGCAGGGTAAGAGGCAGGTGGTGAAGACGGCAGTGACACACGCCCAGTCTTCCCTGGATGAGCTCCTAGCGCGGAGCGTCCCCGCAGAGGAGCAGAAGCTACGGGGCCAGGTGGCCAGCCTGGAGGCGGAACTTGCCGCGTCCCGGCTACAGATGGAGGCCCTGCGACAGGAGGTCGCGAACCTGACCAAGCTGGTCAAGGGGCCTACCGGGACCCAGACGGAGCAACCCACGCCGCCTTCCCCGAAGGCTGGGCCATCAAGGACGGCACCCAGGACCGCGCCCAATGCGGCGCCCGTATCGCCGCCACAGCCTGTGCCGCCTACTCTTACAGAGCTCATGGCGTCGATCGAGAGGCGCCTTGGCGTCCTTGAGGACCGGGCGTACCGCCCTGCGCTGACGCAGCCCGCGTTGTCCTACGCGGCTGTTGCTGGCGCCGGCGTTGCGCCCCGTCCGAGAGGCCGGCCTCCTAGCCGCCGCCCCACCCTGCCCCCGTCCGCTGTCCCAGCGAGGCGGACGCCAGCCGAAGCTGCGGCCATTTTGCGGAAGGGCAAGGGGAAGGGCAAGAGGAGTGCCACCCCCGCTGCCTTCAGGGCCACTCCCGCTGCTGCTCCTGCTGCCTTCTTACATCCCTCCAGACGGGAGGGATGGGAAGTAGTGGGTGCCAAAAAGCAGCGCAAGAGGGCCAAAAAGAAAGCGGCCAGAGCCGCCGCGGCGAAGGCGCCGAAGAGGCCCCGCCCTCCTCGCTCCACCGCCGTCGTCCTGACCGTGACGCCGGCAGGTGTGGAGAAGGGTGTGGGGTACGCCGATGTCCTGAGGCAGGTTAAAGCCTCAGTGAACCTCTCGGCCCTCGATATTCAGGGGGGCTCCGGTGTAAAAACACCCGCACCGGTGCTCGCCTCCTCGAGGTCTCCGGCGCCTCCAGCGGTCCCAAAGCGGACGCCCTAGCGGCTCAACTTAGGGTCGCGCTGGACGCAGAAGCCGTCCGCGTCACCAGACCTACCAAATGCGCCGCATTGCGCATCACGGGTCTGGATGACGCGGCCACGACGGAGGAAGTAATCTCCGCCGTCGTGGAGGCGGGCGGCTGCCCCCATGACCAGGTGAAAGCTGGAGATATCTCCTTCGGCTCCACCGGTCATGGGATGACAGTCGTCCAGTGCCCCGTCGCGGCGGCACTTAAATTGGCGGACGGACGAAGCCTCCTTGTAGGGGGCTTCCTAAAGGCGCAGGTGCACCTCCTTCGTGCCCGGGAAACCAGGTGTTTCCGGTGCATGGTGGTGGGGCACGTCGGAGTGCAGTGCACAGCGGAAGACACCGTGGGCGATCGGTGCTTCCGCTGCAGCCGGCCCCGCCTCGCTGTTATAGATGCGAGGCGGAGGGCAAAACGGCGGACCATCGGGTCGGCAGCCGTACCTGCGCCGCCTCGAGGCCTAAACCTCGTCCGTCCGCTGTAGGCAGCGGGGGAGCCACTTCTGCGCGGCCAGGTTCGCAGCGGGATGCTGACATGGACGTACATTAATGTGCGCCCATGTCCGCATCCTGCAGGTGAACTTGAACCACTGCCGCGCTGCTCAGGATCTTCTGTACCAGAGCATCGCGCAGTGGTCCATTAACTTGGCCGTGGTCGCCGAGCCGTATTATGTCCACCCGGGAAGTCCGGTGGATCAGGACGGCTCGGCCTGTTGCATTTTTGGGGGTTCCGCCGTGGACACCTCGCGCCTTGCATTGATTGCAAGCGGCCGGGGGTGTGTTGCGGCGGAATTTGAAGGGTTTGCGGTGGTGTCGGCCTACATCTCGCCGAACATTGACGAGTCTCAGTTTGAGCTATGGCTCACTGAGCTCGACGTCGTCTTCGCTGCGTGCCGCCCTCACCCTGTCCTGCTCCTGGGAGACTTCAACGCCTGGAGTGAGGCGTGGGGCTCCCGGGAAACCAGGGACAAGGGGAGGCTTCTTGAGGACTGGACCAGAACACGTGGTCTGGAGGTCCTCAACCGGGGGAATGTCGTCACCTTTTGGCGGCGAGGGGGGGAATCGATCGTAGACGTAACGTTCGCATCCCCTGACCTCGCCCGCCGTATTACAGGCTGGCGCGTGGAGGAGGGTGAGGAGACGCACTCGGACCATCGGTACATCCGGTTCGATGTCGTCCCCTCACCTGACCTCCCACAGCCGGTAGCAAATCCCCCGGATCCGCGTTGGGCACTTCACCATCTTGATCGGGAAGCTCTCCTGGAGGCATCCATCGTGCAGGCCTGGATTCCGGCACCGGACCGGCCTGCCGATGTGGATGCCGAGGCGGAGTGGTTCAGGAGAGCCATGTCGCAAATCTGTGATGCGGCGATGCCTAGGGTTACACCCAGACCGGCCAGGAAGCAGGTGTACTGGTGGTCGCCGGAGATTGCAGAGCTGCGCGCAGCATGCATCTCCGCCCGCCGCCGGTACACCAGGTTTCGCCGGAGGCATCGCCGCCCAGACGACGCGGCAGCCCGAGAGGCGGAGCTTTATCAGGCATACAGGGAGGCTAAAGGTAATCTCCAGGAGACGATAAAGCGGGCCAAGACGGCGGCCCGCGAGGAGCTCCTGGAGACCCTGCAGCAGAACCCATGGGGGCGCCCGTACCTACAGGTCAGGGAGAAACTCCGACCTAGGGCGCCCCCACTGACCCAGAGTCTCCAGCCGCAGCAGCTGGAGCGGGTCATGGGCTCCCTGTTTCCGACGAGCGCGGAGGAGCACGTCCCTCCGCGCATGGCTCCGTCTCTGCCCGACGCGGATAGCACCAGCGAAGACGACGTACCCGAAGTCAGCGTGGGGGAGCTAGGTGCGGCAGTACTCCGGCTTAAACGCCGGAAAATCACTGCCCCCGGACCCGACGGCATTCCTGGCCGTGCATGGGTTCTGGCCCTCGAAGAACTCGGGCCTCGACTGATGGGGCTCTTTAGCGCATGCCTCGAAAGGGGCCAGTTTCCCAAGGTGTGGAGGACGGGGAAACTGGTCCTGATCCGTAAGGCGGGGCGGCCGGTGGACGCACCGTCCGGATACCGGCCGATCGTGTTGCTCGACGAGGTATGTAAGCTCTTTGAGCGAATTATCGCGGAACGCCTCGTCGAGCATCTCACGAGTGTGGGGCCAGACCTGGCGGATAACCAGTTCGGTTTCCGTCGGGGACGCTCCACCGTGAGCGCGATCATGCGCGTGAAGAGCCTGACGGAGGAAGCAGTCTCGCAGGGCAAGGTGGTGGTGGCGGTGTCTCTTAACATCGCCAACGCGTTCAACACCTTGCCATGGAGCTGCGTTAGGGAGGAGCTCGTGTATCACGAAACGCCTCTCTACCTCCGTCGTATTGTCGGGGCCTATCTCTCGGAGAGGGCCATAGCTTTCCCCAGCTGGCTCGGGCCAGCTCGGCGAGATGTGTCGTGCGGTGTTCCACAGGGGTCGGTCCTGGGGCCGCTTCTGTGGAACATCGGCTACGACTGGGTGCTGCGGGGTGCGTTGCCTAGGGGCGTCGGCGTAACGTGCTACGCCGACGATACCCTCGTCACTGCGCGGGGTGCAACGTACCAGGAGGCAGCACTCAAGGTCACGACGGGTGTTGCTCGAGTCGTGGGTCGGATACGGCAGCTGGGACTGGAGGTGGCCTTGCACAAGTCCGAGGTTCTGTGTTTTCACAGACCTCGGAACGGTCCACCCGAAGGTTCCAGCATAAATGTGGGGGGCGTTAGCATCGGCATCAAGCCCTCGATGAAGTACCTAGGGATCGTACTTGATAGCCGATGGAACTTCGGACCACATTTCCGAAGTTTGGTCCCCAAGGTGACGCAGGCATCGGCCGCGCTTTCGCGACTGATGCCCAACCTAAAGGGACCCAACGCTCCCTGCAGGAGACTGTACCTGGGGATCGTGCGGAGTATGGCCCTATACGGGGCTCCCGTATGGGCGGATAGGTTGGCGGTCAAGGGGAACGTGACTCTGTTAAACAGACCACTTCGAACCTTGGCCGTCAGAACCATACGGGGGTACCGCACGATCTCCGGAGAGGCTGCATGTCTCCTAGCCGGGACCCCTCCATGGGACCTGGAAGCGAGAGCCCTTGCGTCATTGTTCCAATGGCGCAAGGAGGCGCTGGAGCGGGACCACAGGCCTGCGTCTCGAGAAATCGAGGACCAGCGGTCCCAACTCCGCCAGGATCTCATGGAGTCATGGAGGGTGCGACTTGAGCAACCCAAGTGGGGTACCACCATCATCGCGGCGGTGAGACCGATCATGGACGATTGGCTGCAGAGGCAGCATGGTGACCTCACGTATCGTGCGACGCAGATCGTTGCCGGGCATGGATGCTTCGGTAGCTATCTGTTTCGCATGCATCGTGAGGTCACACCCCGGTGTCAACACTGCGAGGTTTCCGAGGACGACACCGCACTCCACACGTTGGTGGAGTGCTCAGCGTGGGCGAGCCAGCGCCGGGACCTCGTAGTGGGTCTGGGCGTGGATACCCTCTCGCTGGAGACCATGCTTCAAGCCATGGTCTCCAGCCGGAGTAGGTGGAACGCGGCCGTGTCCTTCTGCGAGCAAGTCATGCTCGCGAAGGAGGCGGCCGGGAGGCAGAGGGAGCGTACCCTCCCCGCCGAGTTCCGTAGTCGGCGGCCAGGGCGCCCCAGACTCCGCGACTACGCCCAAGACTATCGACCTCCATGATCGGGGCCTGAGGACGGCGGGATCGCCATCCGCCGTCCTTACAGAAGCAGGCTAGAAGGGTTGCGTGCTGCAGGGCCTTTGCCCCATAGCACGCAACCAGATTCACTCACTGACGCGGGATAAAACCCTTCCCCCAACGACGCGGGATTCTCGTCCCGACCCAACACCCGAAGAGACCACAGAGGTGGTCAAAGTCCGCCGGGCGCCACTGGACATACCCTCTTCTAGTAACCAGAGACGCCCGGCAACGGACGTTAGAGCGGCCGCGGCCTCAGGCCGCGGAATTAAAAAAAAAAAAAAAAAAAAAAAAAATCCCTAAACTGATCTCGCCAGCAATAGCAGAAGCACTATCCGAAGGAGCCTTTCCTACAAAGCAGCGCTGGCTCCAGGGGACGGACGCAAAATAATCGCGTAGACCGTCCCAATCCGCTGACGAGTAGTGCCATAGTCGTCGTGACGTTTGCACAGGACGTGCAGGAGGTGACACCTTCATGCCAGCGTGAACAACACAGTGGTCGGAACTACCCAGTGGGGCTCCTACCGAAACACTGTACTGGGCTGGGCGACTCGTCAGCAGTAGATCCAGCAGAGCGGGCGCGTGATCTGACCTGTCTGGTATCCGGGTGATCCCGCATACCATCTGGGTCAGACCGTGGGAGAGAGCGAACGCATGGGCGGCTCTACCCGCATGATCAGTCTTGAGGGACCCCAGCCATTCAATGTGATGGCCATTGAAGTCCCCCAGAAACACTAGGTCAGCGTTCGGGAACCGCACCTGCGCTTCATCAGCCGTCTCGCTGAGGTACTGGAAGAGCTTTGTTGTCTCAGAATCCCCTGTGTGGGATCGGTAGACGCACACGTAGATCTGGCTCATAGAGCCATGGTCTACGTGCAGCCAAAGGACGGAATTGGAGGGGTTCTCTAGGCAGCGCAACCGGCGGCAGCAAACATCCGCCCTAACGAACACGCACACCCCGGCTTTGTCTCGAAATTGTTCCTCGATGACATAGCCGGGGTAACACAGGTAAGACGTGTCGTCAGGGCGGCGTATTTGTGTCTCCGTGAGGAACATCACAGCGGGCCGTGCCGTCTCAAGGTGGTGGTGGACGGTATCGAGGTTCGCATGGAGTCCACGGACGTTAGTGAACTCCACCTCGAAATGTGAAGTTGTGGGGTTTCCTAGGGCCGCTGTGTAACGTTTATTTCTTTTTTGTTGCACTGCCATTGTAGATTTTGAAGAAGAAGCGTGAAGACAGGGCGACATTTGGTGCAGCAGTAAGTGACAAAGCGCAGGGGCTAGCTTTGTCTAGAACCGTGTGGTTAGGTCGGAGCCGACCCGCCGGACGGAAGGGCTCCCAAACCCCCCTGATGCAAGGCCGCCGCTACCCCACACCGGTTACCACCCGGAGCGGCGATCCCACATCAGGATTATGCGCAACATGTGGGGCAGCCTCCTGGGGTGGTTGGCCCCAGGCGGGCCCCATGACTGTGTTGCGGGCGGCCGCGGCAACGCCGTTGCTAAGGGTCTCCCTGGCCGGCGAATCGACCCACACCACCCACACTAGACTCCGTTTCGCCCCCACTGGTCCCATGCCTGCTGCACCATACATCGCCCCGGGCCCGGCGGTGCAGCTGCTGAACCCCTAACGCAACCCAGCCTGGGCTGGGTTACTTGGGGGGCTTTAGCACAGCTGCACGGTGGTACCCCCCCGGACCAACACTGTTGTACCACCTGGTACCCACGTAGGGGCCGAAGCCACTCCATAGGTACCGTAAATTAACGAGCCTCGTCCGTTTATCAGCAGGTGCGCCACTAGCAGGTGAGGTCGCTGGGGCCCTATAGATGTTGGTAGAGCCCCTTTGCACCCAAAAGTACGCTGTATTTTTAGGTATCAACGCTCACGATACAACTCCCGGGCAGCGCTCAAATTGCCTTCTGATGCTCCTACACAAAGCATCATCTCGTAATACTCTTCGTTACTCAGAGCCATTACTACACAACACAATCACTATCACACACAACTTGACACAACTCACAAATTAACACACTAAACAATTATTTAGCTACCTCACTGCACAAATCAAAGAATGCAACTGAACTGACCTGTGACCTTGCTAAATGATTTTAAATAAAATTCTAGGAAACTTCAAACGCCGACCGACGCCGACGGAGCGCTTCGTACGGCATCGCTTGATGCGAAACAGCGACAAAATGTTCCTACCAGGAGTGAGACGGAAGGCTTTTCACAGGCGCGCATTATTTGTACCTATTATTTGTACCTATTTTGATGTCGATGACCGAAGCAGCTGATTTTAGTTCTAGTGTTGTTAAACAAGTGTGTATTTTATTCGGTAATAATGTTTTTTTTATGAACTTTTTTTTTCTTCTCTGGCGGTCGCCACATATCGAAACGGGTTCTGGCCGACCAGTTGATTGGGCTGGCTTCGGGTTGATATAACCCTTACGTAACACCCGGTATATATATGCGAATATTATGTTCGTTAAACAGAATATACATTTATACAGTATGAACAGTGACGTACAGGGACGTATTATCGTTTACAGAAGGTTCATGACTCCTTTGCAGGATTTGGTGTGCGTTTTTATAACAAAATTCCTAAACATTATGAACCTTCCTTTGAATAAATTCCAAGTGGCTGTTAAGACACACCTCCTAAAAAAGGCATATTATACTATTAAGGAGTATCTAAACGATACAGAGAAATGGCAATGAGTTGCTTGCTTATCAAGTCATCACTCGAGCTACTTAGGTGCTACTTCTGTTTGATACTCTGTTTGAAATGTTGTTTTATTGCTGAAACTCACTTATTATTGTTAAATTATTATTATTATGATATTGTAAGGTATGGGTACTTTGAGATTATGCGGCACCTTTAACTAGTATTTTGACTTTTTTGTGAATAACAGAGATCCATAATTTTTAAGTTCACTTGGTCCACACATGGTCACGTACTGCCCTTGCCCTCTTTTTATTGTTGTAACAGAATCATTGTATTTACTGGCGAATAAAAAGAGTGGCCGTGAGTTTTTCTTGCCAGGTTCTTTCCTCACAGGCTCTACCTATTGCCTTGCGAATCTGGCGGTAAATGTAAATGTAGAAGCATTTTCTTTCTTTGACGTTCATAAGTGTTACTTTGTGACCTACATGAATAAAGGTATTTTGATTTTGATTGATTTTGATTTTGCTACATGCGTTGACACCTTAGCACCTTCACACCTCCCAAGCACATCCGGTGGTGCCGGCGCTGCTGCTGCATCGGCTGAAGACCTCAAACGGCGTAAATATGCTAACCTAGCAGGTGATTACATATTTGAGCCGTTTGGGGTTTAGACACTGGGGTCATAGGGGTCCGAGTGCTCGCCGCCTTTATGCACAAATCCTTAATCGATGCTTCTCAGGACTAGAAGGCTGGCTATTTTCTGGCCCAAAGAATAAGTATCGTCATCCAACGTGGCAACACAGCCAGCATTCTGGGAACCTTCCCAGTCAGCAATGACGCGGAGGATTTTTTAAACGATATTTTGAAATGTAAATATTTTGATAATATAATTATGTTTATTGTAATTGTTATTGTAATTAATATTCTATAAAATACACACAAACCAAGTTTAGGGAAAATCCATTTTTTTGGCCTTATAAAATCTATAACAAAGAGAATAAAGGATGTTAATTAGTGGATATGAAAAGATAGCGCTGTGGGCATTCTCCTCTGATAATAATAACAATTTCACTGTGAGTTTAAATTTAAAATTCTCGTACTGTCTGCTATTTAAACGTTCTATTCTAAAAGGTTTTTTTTCTTTTCTTAATGTATTATAGGTACTAACAATACATTAATTATACTACAATCAAGCCTATTGACTAATGAGTAACTTATTTTGACTTAATATGCTATGTAAATAATAACTAAGAACGTGTCCAATAACACTTTACTTAGAGTATGTTAAGTCAAAGACACTTTGTTCATGTGTTCATATCGCAGCACTTTTCACTGCATTTATTTAGTTTGTCACGATAACACTAAATTAACTCGAACGGTTTGGTCCGTTTAAGTTTTCTAAATAATTCTGTGACGTCAAGCAGCTGTATAGCCTCGACGTTCACGTGATGGTGAAGTCTGTTTTGGTGAGCTTCAGCATAGTTTTGTATAACTGTATCTACGTCATCCATGTTTATGTCCCTGTGGATGTCGCTTTTTCTTGCGAACCTTGGTGCATTCACTGCATTTCTTAGTACTATATTTTGGAATCGCTAAATTATTTGTCTATTAGTCTTACTGTTACAGCCCCAGAACTGACAACCATAAGTCCACACATGCATGAAAACCTGTTTATAAAGAAGGACTTTATTGTGCACTGATAATGAGGAGTATCTTCCTAGTAACCAGTACATTTTCTAGTATCGTGTGTTTAGCTCTTCCCTTTTCTTTTTAACGTGCGCCTTCCAGCGCAACTTAGCATCAAAGGTAGGACCTTGGCTGTGTTTGCATATTATGTGTTGTTTATTATACTGTGGGTAAAAGTGGTTCTGTACCTATTTATCAATAATAAGAGGGTAGTTAAATGTTAAAACCCACTGTCAATGTCTGCTGACTTCCAGCATTGAGATTTATATAAAAGGGAATGTTGCAGTACGATCCTGGTCAGTTTTGACTACGAATTTACAAGTGTATTGCTTTATGTTATTCACAAATTATTACAGAATTTACAGTATGTAATGTGTACATAAGATAGTTTGGCTACTTGATGTTTGCGACGCAGATCGTTACCGGGCATGGATGCTTCGGTGGCATCCGTCGTGAGGTCACACCCCGGTGTCAACACCGCGCAGACACTACTACGCTCAAGATCATCGACCTCCATGATCGGGGCCTGAGGACGGCGGGATCGCCACCCGTCGTCCTTACAGAAACAGGCTAGAAGGGTTGCTTGCTGCGGGGCCTTTGTCCCATAGCACGCAACCAGATTCACTCACTGACGCGGGATAAAACCCTACCCCAACGACGCGGGATTCTCATCCCGACCAAATCCTCGCAAAGACCACAGAGGTGGTCAAAGTCCACCGGGCGCCACTGGAAATACCTTCTGCTTGTAACCAGAGACGCCCGGCAACGGACATTAGAGCGGCCGCGGCCTTGGGCCGCGGAACTAAAAAACAAAAACAAAAACTTGATGTTATGTATAGACTGTTGTCAGTAACTTTAGGATTGCTTCTATCCTTAGATAAGTGTATTGTTACTATGTTTAAATTCTTGTAATATATTATAAAATGACTCTACCGAGTTTCTTGCCCTTCTTCTCGGGATCTGTGGCAATCGAATGGGCGGATTACGAATAAATACAATCATATTGACTTTAGTGTTTCATTGCTTAGTGTTTCATTGCTTATGTAGGTAAGTACCTAATAGTATTCCTCTGCCAGTTACTATCGGAGCAATACTTATCATGATTAGACATACGATTATACGATCACAAAGCTATCTTTATAGAATAGCTTTCAGTATAGCCATCTTATTGATGTAGGTACCTGGACTCTTAAGGAGTTATGTAACATAGTTACATTATACATAGTTTGAGTATATTAGTTATTACGTCGGTGGTGTACCTGGTATCAGCTTAGGTATTTATGTAACGAGTTACATAATGTACCTAACTATACTAATTATTATGTTAGTGGTAGTTCACCACCAATAAGATTAGGTACTAAGACCGGTGTGGGTGTGAGGTACACCTCTGCCTACCCCTTGTGGAATATAGACGTGATGTATGTCTGGCTTCCTGACTAGTATAAAGCTTTGTATGTTATGTGAGATATAGAATATACTATGGGTACTTTTGAAATGAACGTAATTCAGTTTATTCACCTACAAGACATCTATTTACGTATAGGCTAAAGCCTCTCTTATTCATTACTAGCTGTTGCCCGCAGCTCCGCTTGCGTGTAATAGTTTTCATGTAAACACATTACCGGAATATGCACTTTAGAAATATTATAATGCATGGTTTTAGAAAGAAATTATTGCATGTCAGACCACTCAGCACTCACTGAACTGCCTGAAGACTTCTTAGTGATAAGGCCGACATTTGTACATACTGAAACCTGTATATTTTTTTGTACTTATGTTGTATTGGTGTACAATAAAGAATATTCAATCAATCAATTAATCACTCATGGAATCGCTAGTACCTATTTACAATCATCCCATCAGTCTTGTAACCGTGAATTTTAAGGTTTTTATCTTATCTTACTTATCACTACAAATTATAAAACAAAGTCCTCCGCAGCGGCCGATCCGATCTTCATGCTGCATTCTGCACTGATTTTCATATTGTTTTAACCAACAGAATTAGTGTTTCTCGGGTAGTTTTAGTAAAAAGTATAGCTGTGCCCGCGACTCCGTCAGCGTGTAACTCCTTGTGTGTTATTAAGTTAATGTATTGGGTATATTATTTAGATCACGTTTACATGAGGCTGAAGTACTTATAGAATGAAAATACTTCAGCGCAAAGCTTCCGGGTAAACTATGTTGAAAGTTGACCCGTCCGGCACGTGAACATAAAGATTTCTAGAACTGCTAACCCGGGAAAGAGCGACGTACAATTGACCATGCGAGAAACAACTGACACCGAGATCTACTCCAGCAACTCGAAAAGTCTGCCCTTGAGCCTTGATTGTACCGTGATGAAAAGTATACTATAACCTGCCCAGAAGTATGAAGAATAATTGTACCAAGTTCCGTTAAAATCCGTCGAGTAGTTTTTGTTTCTATAACGAACATACAGACAGACAGACAGACAAAAAATTTACTGAGTGCATTTTTGGCAACAATCGATCGTTAATCACCCCCTGACCGTTATTTTGAAAATATATTTCATGTACAGAATTTACCTCTCTACAGATTTATTATAAGTATAGATAAGATATGACACATGCTATCGTAAGAGATTGGCTCACGTTGTTGTGCAAAAATTGTTTTTTTTCGGGAAACGTAATATTTGCATACATTGATATGCACAGGGAATATTGTGATGTAATCCGCATTGAATTCGAGTCGTCACGAGTCGACAATGTGCGACGCAGCGGACCGTTGATAATCACACTGTTTGACAATGTGGAAGTTGCTTTGTAATACGAGTGTGCAAGTACTGGGGATTGCCGGCAACGGCTACGCGTTGTTCATTCCTTGTTTGAGTTTTGAGGAAAATGGCCCAGAGGTGCACCAGCACCTTCGTGACCTAACGTTTAAGATATCATTTTAGTCTGCAAGGACTTTGTTGACTAATAAAGAAAGAAGTAAATAACATACGAACATGAAAGAGAACAACCACACAACAACAAATTTGGTCCCTGCGGTATCGGCACAGAGTATAGAAAACGTTTACAATCCTCTGAGGTACCGGTATTACTAGACTACGGGTTAAAATATTTTTTAAACTTTCGCGTTCTGAATTCATTATACTCGTAGGTACTAAATTAACGATTTCGGGACTTAAACGCGTAACGCGTAACGTCACAGGCTGACTCAGCCTGTGACCTCGGCCCGATGTAACTCGGTCGAAATGTCAGGCCAAGCACAAGGTAAATTACGCGTTTAAGCCCCGAAATCCTTAATTTAGTATAAACTTATGGGTTATTCTGATTTTTGTTCTGTATTATTGTAAAGTTTCATTAAATGCATTAGATAGCTTTTGTTTGAAAAATTACCTACCTAAAACATACACACATCCATTTTGATTAAGATAATTCCCTGTAAGAATGTTCATAAATAATAAATAATAAATAATAATGAAACAAAACTTCTAACTACAAATCTACCGATGCTCAGTCTAAGTTTAAATACAAATCAAATAGCCGCAAGCTGCGGATAAACCCACATACAAACGCAAACAGACCTAAAATAAATAAAACAATACAAAAATTACATTTGTGAGTTGTTCGCTTGCTGTGTCGCGACGTGGCGTGTTGTGTCGAGACTCAGATGTTTCACTTTGTGTTGTGTACTCTGTGTACACTCGCTAATTGCTTTTAGAGATTGCAAATTTTGTTCATTACCAGTCCTTTGTGGCGCCAGATTGACAAAGTGGTATTAAGTTTAATGTTAAACGAAGGTGCTTCGTCAAACTTTTATTACATTGTTTTAGAAAAATTCCAATAAAAAAAATGTAAAGCCCCGCTGAGTTTCTCGGATGTGTGGTAATCAAATGGGCGGATTTCTTGACGTGACTTGACGTGTGTATTAACCGCACCTATTAAGAATAAAAATATTTTGACATGACTTGACTAGAACTTAAGGTAACAAGACAGTGCAGAAAGAACTGTACAATCACGCAAAGACGAGGCAGGTCACAAGTGATATTTATGAACTACGTTTTGTGATTTTGGAATGAAACTTGTGTCTGCCGATGTAAATTGTTAGCTCTTTAATGACCTTCGGGAGAGCTCAACGGTTAATACGGCGTTTGCGCAGTCGTAACTGATGTAGGTAGTTCACAGATCATATCTAGGTTTATATCTGCTTAATGTAGCACTTTGTTGCTCAATATTGTGGTTAGAACGATGTTGTTCCATGAATTTGATGTTTTTAATGGTTAAAGTTGGTCAAAATGACACCCATACCTTTCTTACTTAGCAAAAACTATTACTAATTGAGAAACCAACAAACACATATAACATTTATTGTTAATCATAATAAATATGAATAATAATAATAATTGTTAACGTATCAACGCAACGTCTGTCGGATCAAGTGCGGGTTATACAACGTGGTCATATGTTGGATGATGCCGTGCTTGAGAGGCTTCGCTCAGATTTACAGGGTAATCCTGGTATCACAATACCTACATCATCAGGTACACATGTTCCTACTGTTTCCACACAACGTCCCACTGATGATGATTTATTGGATACCGGGGTTACAGATGTAAGTACTCATTGCAATGTACAATTAGGGAGCGCTTTGGAATGTGCACTGAGGGAATATCGAAACGTAACACCTACCGAAAGACCTCGTCTACCGCGTTTGCCTACGCATAAGAAAAATATAGCCCTAATGTGTGCTCTGGATTCACTACTGTCAGACTATTTTAACAGTAGTGAAAATCTCGGTGATACACATTCGATTCTGTACTGTGGGGCTGTTGCAGCATGTCGATTAGCAAATATTAAGCTTTTATCAAATGATAAAGCTACTCGACCGAAATTTGTTACACCAGCCTGGCAGTATAGGATTGAACGTCGTATTGCCGAGACCAGGGCACTCATTGGGAAACTTATTTGCTTCAGGTCGGGCAATACTCGCCCTAGAGTGATGCGCTTTGTGAACCGGGCATTCTTGGGGACTAATATTAGATCCCAAGAATTTGCTTTTCGGGTCACAGAGCGCATTGACTACCTGAAGCAAAAAGTCTATGCGTGGGCAAATCGTATAAAAAGATATAAAAAAAGAGTGGACCGGTATTCCCAAAACTGCATGTTCCAAAAAGATGAGAGATGGGTCTACAGAGATTGGGAGCGATCTGATTCAAGTGTGATTGACGAGCGCCGGCCAGATGATGATGCCACCATTGCATTCTGGAGTGGCATCTGGTCGGCTCCTGTCAGCCACACAGAGGATGGTTGGATGCGGGATGTTAATCGTCTGTGTGAACCGATACAAACTATGGAACCATTAAAATTCATAGATAGTGATGTCACCAACGCAGTCCGTCTGTTACCGAACTGGAAATCAGCAGGACCAGACGGACTGCACAATTTTTGGATAAAATGGTTCCGTAGTTCACACGGACGGTTGGCAGCTCAATTCCAATCATGTTTGGAATCAGGATCGCTTCCCGATTTTCTAACTACTGGTATGACCCATCTCTTATACAAATCTGGTAGTGCCATAGAGCCTAAAAATTATAGACCAATTACATGCCTACCAACGGTCTATAAGCTTCTCACATCTATTTTGAGACAAAAAATAACGCGCCACATAACTGACAACAACATCATGTCAATCTCTCAGAATGGATGTAGAAGTGGGGCTCGTGGCACTAAAGAGCTCCTAATTATGGATATGGTTATTAGCCAACAGGTACGCCGTAATCGCAAGGATCTGGCGACATGCTGGATAGATTACAAGAAGGCCTATGACTCTGTGCCTCATTCATGGCTTAGGAGGGTGCTGGAGTTGTATAAGATTGATGCAACTCTATGTACCTTCTTAGGGACATGCATGGGGCAATGGAAGACCGTCTTGTGCTATTCAGGATGCCGACAGACTTGTGGTAATGGTGGACCGATAAAGATCGAGCGTGGTATATTTCAGGGCGATAGTCTGAGTCCTTTATGGTTTTGTCTGGCCCTGAATCCTCTCAGCGCTTTGCTGGAGAATTCAGGTCTAGGGTACCGGTTGCGGAAAGATGGCCAGGTTTTGTCTCACCTTCTTTACATGGATGATTTAAAATTACTTGCCCCAAACAGTCACCAACTGATGGAATTACTAAAGGTAACGGAAACCTTTAGTAATTCTATCAGAATGGAATTTGGCGTAGACAAATGTGCAAGCATGCATGTGAAGAAGGGTGGGATAGTGGATTCCGAAAGAATACAACTTTCAGATTCCACTCAACTTCGGTCCCTTTCGGCAACCGATACTTATAAATATCTGGGTATGTCACAAGCGTTAGGCATATTAGAGACTGACATGAAACAATTATTGAGGGAACGCTTCTTTGGCCGCCTGAAAAAAGTTCTTAAGAGTCTTTTATCGGGCGGTAACAAGGTGCGAGCCTACAATAGTTGGGTCATGCCAGTTTTAGTGTACTCGTTTGGCATACTCAGATGGACTCAGACAGAACTTGACGCCTTGGATAGAAAAGTCCGTACGCTACTCACTACATACCGAATGCATCATCCGCGTTCATCTGTAATGAGGTTGTACATACCACGGAAGTGTGGGGGCCGAGGCTTTCTTAATGCTAAGACCCTTCACAACCGTGAGGTGTGCAATCTTAGGGAATACTTCCTGCGGGTGGACGAGGATTTGCATCGTGATGTTGCTGCAGTAGACAAAGGATTTACCCCGCTCGGTTTGGCTAAAGAGAACTGGCGCAAACCTATAATACTAAGTACCAATGACCGCATGGGTGTATGGAAGGGTAAAGAGTTACATGGACGTTTCTATCAGGCCCTACATGGACCTGATATTGATTTAAAATCATCAGTATCCTGGCTACGATTCGGTAATCTATTTGGAGAAACCGAAGGGTTTGTCTTTGCAATTATGGACGAAGTTGTCATGACTAAAAATTACCGGAGGTATATTCTGAAGGATGGTACGGTTGACATATGTCGGGCGTGCCACCGTCCTGGAGAGTCCCTTAGGCATATTATCTCTGGTTGTTCTAGTTTGGCTAACGGCGAGTATTTGCATAGGCATAACCAAGTAGCTAGGATTGTCCATCAACAACTTGCTCTGAAATACAAACTCGTGGATTCAGAAGTACCGTATTACAAGTATGTGCCCGACCCAGTTCTCGAAAATGATCATATCACATTGTACTGGGACCGATCTATTATCACTGACAGGACTATTGTTGCAAATAGGCCTGACATAGTGATAGTAGATCGGTTAGAGCGCCGTGCAATAATAGTTGATATTACTATTCCGCATGACGGCAATCTCGTGAAAGCCGCAAAAGACAAACAAGTAAAGTACTTGGATTTGGCCCACGAGATTGTCGACATGTGGCATGTAAGCTCAGCTGTTATTGTACCGATAGTCGTTTCCGTGCATGGACTGATCGCCAAGAGCCTCGACAAACACCTACAGAGGCTCTCGTTAGACGGTTGGATTAAGGGCCTGATGCAGAAGGCAGTGTTGCTCGATACGGCACGCATCGTGAGGAAATTCCTCTCTCTGGAGCCCTAACCACCGGTAGCTTGGTCCTTGTACCCGATGCCGGTGGGTCACTATTTTTTATATTTTTAAATATATTTGTATTTTTTATAGATTTATTTAAAAATGTATTAAATATGTAATTAAGTTAAATAAATGAATAATAATGTATTGTTGTGTATCGCTTCATCTTCAGATCGCACCATTTACTTTAAGTGTCATGACAATCTCTGAGCACCTACTAATTACTGGTTTTTTTATGCATCACCCTATGCCCTAAGGTTGACTAGGCCCGGTTTCATTCGTGAAACGTGTTCTGCGTCAGCGCACGCTTCACGAATGGAACACGAGATACAAAGAAGGTACGACCGCCTCCGTTACCAAGCTTAAAGGCAAAAATTTCATAAAGTGATAAGAATTTAAGTATAAGAGTATGTATTACAAAACATGTTTTATAGAGATAAGAAAAAGTGTAAATGTAAAGATACAAAATTTTGTTCAATTATTAAAATAAGTTTATAGAATGCTATAAAGTAATGGTAAGTAAGATGTTAAAAACTTACAAAATATAATAGCATTAATTTTTCGCAAAATTAAAAAGGACAAACAAACGTCGACAATTGTTTCCCCTCTAAACGAGGCATTATCAAGACTGTCTCAAAGAGAACAGCAAAATTTGTAGCCAGAACATATTTGCTTATAAGTAAGAGTGTGCAAATGTCGCTAGCGCGATGTAGGATTTGTCACAATAACTAACGCGGCTAGAAACCGCAAATCATGCTAACGAAATTCAAAATAGGTATTCACCGATACAAGACATTAACTTTTATATTTATTACATAGAAACGCAAAGTGACACACACAAATCAACAAACAACTACTGTGTCTGTCTGTTCACAAACAAATTAAGTAAAGGAGATATATGAAAATCTATTTGTTCATTGAGTAAGGTGTCCTCATCCCTCCTAACTATTTCTAGCCTCTCCCAGACACTCAACTTGAACCCTTTCTCACATAAGCGTAAAACTTTAAAGGTGTTATTATTGTTCAAGGAATGGCCGGTGTCAAGGAGATGCTTCGCGAAAAGGGACCTCTCCGGACAACGCAATATGTGTAATGGCAAGGATTTAGTGTCGGTTTCACGCAAATCAGGAGTTTATTTGTTGAGTTGCGATGGTTGTGATATGCAGTATGTAGGGCAGACTGGCAGGTCCTTTGAGGTCAGATACAGAGAGCATTTATCAGCGTTCCGCAACGGTTGTCCGGAGAGGTCCCTTTTCGCGAAGCATCTCCTTGATGAAACTTCAAATAGAAGATAAAAACTCAACTTATTTCGTGGAAAATGTTTACGAAAAAACAAACGAGATGTACGTAGAAACTAAAACGGACATCTCTAACCGACTAAAAACACTTACTAAAATGCTAAACTTCTCGTTCGATTTTGCGGGAAAATCAACCGAAGGTGTTGCGGAAGCTAATGAATGTCAAAACATACAGAACTTGCTAAACAAACAAGAATGCAACTTCAACGCTATTTACCGTTCTATATCCAAATTTGACAACTCTTATGGAGCTGAAAAATGGGAGTTAACTACGTTAACGACTTAACTACTTTAAAATCGAAATAGGATCCCATTGACAAGCTTCACTGGGAAATCGATTTTACATTAAAAGGTTCGAACGAACACTACTATGACATGTTTACAAAGGTCGAGTCGAGATATGACGAGATTAGAAAGGAAATTAAGTCTAAAATTTGGTCAACTGAACACTACCAAAAGTCAGCGCCAAAAATCGAGCTTCCTGATATTTCAGGAAATTATAAACAATGGATCTCTTTCAAGGATCTTTTCTTGGAAACAATATACAAGAATCCAAGCATCAACACAGCACAGAAAATGCAACATCTTAAAACCAAGTTACGAGGCGAGGCTGGTACAGCATCTAAGCATCAGCGCTGAAAACTATTTGTCCTGTTGAGATATACTCGTTCAACGGTATGACAACCGGCGGCTACAATTTAATTCGTATATGAATACTCTACTTAACTTACCAGTGATACAGCAGCCTGATGCATGACGTCATCCTTGAGTGCTTGAACGGCGTTTCGAACATTGGTATCGATACAACATCTTGGGATCCAATGATCGTGCACATAATGTCCCAAAAACTTGATTCGAAAACCTTGAGCGACTTTATGAAAGAACTTGAAGATCATAGAGAAATTCAGAAACTGCAAGATTTTCTCGCTTTTCTTGAAAACCAATTCATGGCATACAAAACATTGGAATCCACAAAGAAGGGAAGTTCAACTACATCTGAAAAATCATATAACCAGAAAAATAACAAGCAAACCCCGGTGAAAAAACATAACTACAGTTTCAATAAAACAATGAATTATCATGCAGTTCACGGAAAATGTCCACATTGCAATGGTAGTCACGTTTTGATGAATTGTGTCAAATTTCTTGAATTGGATATCGCTAAAAGAAACAACACTGTTGCAAAAATGCAAGTTTGCAGAAACTGTTTGTACAGCCACGGGCAAGATGAATGCAAGTCAAACAAATCTTGTAAAGAATGCAACCAAAAGCACCATACACTGTTAGATTACACTGCCAAAAATGCTACAACTTTTGCGAACAAAAAATCTTATGAACAGCAACACCCGTCGTCGTCCACTCAGCAGTCGGTATCCAACCATCTGCATAGTGATGACATGGAAGTGTTGCTAACTACTATTCAAGTGAAGGTCAAAACTATAGATGGCACATTTGTAACATTACGTGCTCTTCTCGACCAGGGGTCTCAGGTGAACTTAATAACTGACAATGCCGCCCAAATATTACGCCTGCCACGTAAACGAATCAACACGTGCGTCACAGGTATTGGCTTTGTATCTGGCACAGGTATTGGCTCTGTGTCTGGAGACTGCAAGGGACAACTCGATCTCAACTGCAAATCTATTCACTCCGACTACAGTTTCCACATGCAAGCGCTTATCATGAATAGATTAACTAATCAGTTACCAACTACAACCTTCGAAAAAATGCAATGGCCGCATTTAGAAAATCTTAAACTAGCAGATCCCGAATATAACATTTCACGGCCGATCGACATCCTGTTAGGTGCTGATGTTTACTCCAACATTATCCTTGATGGAGTCCTGAAAGGAAAAAATCTCTCCCCTGTTGCGCAACAAACACACATGGGGTGGATTTTGTGTGGCAAGATGAAAACTTTTTCTTGTCACGTAACTTTATTCAACTACGATGAACTAACCAAATTTTGGGAAACTGAAGACATCCAGACCTCACAGGACATTCCAAAAGACGATCAATGTGAAAATTTTTACATATACACGCTTGCAAGACGGAAAGTACATTGTGAAAATGCCACTTCATCCCGACTACGAAACAAAGTTGGGAAAATCTAAATCTATTTTACTGCTATTTTTCAATATTTACAACTGGAAAAAAGATTGAATAAAAATCAAGATCTCTCAACTTTATACAATGACTTCATACTTGAGTACTCAGAACTTGGACATATGAAACCGTCGGCGTTGTCAAACACTAACAACGATATATTATCTTGTTACTTACCACATCACGGCGTTCTGCGAGAAAATTCTACAACTACAAAGTTGAGAGTAGTGTTTAATGCTTCTCAAAAAACTTCCACTGGGTACAGCCTAAATAGTATCATGGACAAGGGTCCAAACCTACAACAAGATATCCAAAGTTTGATCCTGAAGTGGCGTACATACAGATACGCATTCACCGCGGATATAGAGAAAATGTATCGCTGTATATGGCTCGCTGAAGACCAGCAACATTTACAAAAAATAATCTGGCAAGACTCGCCTACTGAAGGGCTACGTGAATTTTCACTTTGCACCGTGACATTTGGGGTTAAAGTGCGCACCGTGGCTCGCTATGCGAACGCTGCAACAAATAACTTATGATGGCGGTCACATGTATCCGGATGCTGCAACAGTTATTCAGAAGGAATGCTATGTTGATGACGTCATCAGCGGCCACAACTCACTCCCAGCCGCCCAGAGATTACAACACTCTCTAATTGAACTTTTGAAGAGAGCTGGCATGAATTTACGGAAGTGGACGTGTAACCATCAAGCCTTATATGAAAATCTAAGCGAGGAACAAATCTCAAAACAAAAAACATTTGACTTTAAGTCTGAAGAATGTTCCAAGACTCTAGAACTTGTTTGGAATCCAAATAGTGACACTTTACATTTCAATTGGTCTATAAAACAATCTAAACGTCATACCAAGAGAGCCCTGACATCTCAAAATTTTATGACCCTTTAGGCTGGCTATCTCCTGTTACAGTCTCAGCGAAACTATTATTCCAAAGACTTTGGTTAAGCAACTTAAGCTGGGATGACGAAGTGCTTAATGATATAGAATGTGATTGGCTGAAACTGAAAACTGAAATGTCTCACATTAAAAATATATCGATAAACAGATGGATTGGGGATACACAAAGACATATTGAATTACTCGGGTTCTGTAATGCAAGTGAAAAAGCATACGCCTGTGTTATATACAGCAAAATAATAGACGAAACTGGCATCCCAATCGTAACATTACCTACTCGCCGCTAGAACAAGGGTAGCACCCTTATCGCAAAAGAAAACACTACCCAGGCTGGAACTGTGCGGAGCTTTACTTTTAGCTGATCTCATGCAGAAAACTAAAGAAGCTTTATGTGGATATGACTTATCAATACAGGTCTAGACAGACTCTCAAGTAGTGTTCGTTTCTAACAGAGTAACTAAAATTAAAAAAAAATATTTCCGCATCTCAATGGAGTTACGTGAAGTCAGAGCAAAATCCAGCCGATTGCGCGTCCCGAGGACTGTCACCTAGCAAATTACTAAACTTCAGCTTATGGTGGCAAGGTCCCGAATTTCTGTTGGAACTAAACAACATACAGACAATTTGTTCTGTATATGAAACTGATCATGGATGCATGAATCTTACAACATGTGTCACATTGGAACAAAATGAACATTGCATAATAACATTATTAAGTAAATGCAATTCATTACATCGCATAACTCGAGTTGTCAATAAAATGAAATCCGATAGCGCATTCCTAACTGCAAACGAACTAACTGCTGCGAGAATAAGTATTGTCATTCAAGTACAGCGATCACAGTTCGAATCCGAATACAACATTTTAATGAGGAAGGATAATTTATCAAAGAAAAGTGTCATTTTGAAATTACACCCTTACATGGATGAACAAGGGGTCATTCGTGTAAGGGTGTAATTCTATATATTAACTCTATATATATAGTCTATTCTGATCCAACCAACATCGACTTACGCCGTAGATGGCGACAAGTCGAACATATGGTTCATCAATATTGGAAAACCTGGTCCAGTGAATATCTTAGAACTTTACAAACTCGCGCCAAATGGACCCGGCCCACTGAAAACATTAAGAAAGATGATATCGTGCTGGTGAAGGAGGATAACTTACCGCCAGGAAAATGGGCTCTGGGACGAGTGTTGGATACACATCCCGGATCTGATGGCCTGGTTCGGGTTACTACCATAAAAACACAAGCTGAAATTATAAAACGACCGGTGGTGAAACTTTCTCCTGAAATCAGACAAGATGAAGAAATTCAAAAAACTTGTAACCAAAATCAGAGGATCATAACAAAGAAAACTTGTAAGTCATTATTACTCACTGTAATGACTTTGTTTATGTTAATATCATGTTCACAGTGCGCCGGCGCCGGCACGCGCTAGGCGTCAGGTGTTCAGATAACAAGCTTGGAACCTGAGCGACCCATATACTATCTCGATGTATTGAAGCTTGTTATGACAACTTGAAGAATACAATCATGTTATCAAACAAAATTACATAATTGCATATCAACAATGCAACAACTCGAGCACGAAATTGAACTTCTCAGTTACTACAATTTGATACTGATAAATCCTCACAAACATCTCAGTAACAGAAAGAAACGAGGACTTGTTGACGGAGTCGGATACATCGCCAACAGTCTGTTCGGAATACTAGATCAAAGATTTGCCGAAAAGTACCAACGACATAGAGTCACTTCAAAACAATGATCAGTACTTACTTGATCTGATAAAAAATCAAACAACTATTGTGGAATTACAAAATCAAGTTTTGAAAAAGAGTGAAGATAATATTCGTCGTCAGTTTGAATTTATTGACAATTTCGTAAATTTAACAAATAAAAACATTGCTTCTCTGGAAACGGAAATGGAAGTGCTGTCGGTTTCTACTTACCTAAGTGGAACCTCTTTAACAGCCTATCTACTGATTAACAGTTTAAGAACATTTCAAGAGATGTTATTCAACACACTCACTAACATTTACCTGCCGTCATAATCTGCCGTCGTACAACTTGTATAGCAGTACAACATCTTGTGAAGCTAAACTATTATCACATCACTCTAACAAGCCATGTGATGTCGAGGCTGCAGTATGTGAAGATAAGTGGATGGAGCTTCACACCACGAATAGCTGGCTACATGCTGTGACACATGTTCGCTGCGTACTATCTGCAACAATGACGTCACAACGCACGTAATATCATCATCAAACATTGTAACATTGGCTACGGGGTGCGTAGTACAATCCAAAGATTTGACAATTTACTCACACCGCCAGTTCAACAGCCATATAAAGGTCAACAACAATCTCGCGGTACCTGCTTTCGATACATCAATCAATGCAATTGTAAACCTGACTTACCGCTACGTACCAAGTGACGATCCTTGGAAGGCTCCAAGGATATAGATTTGCAAATCACCAAAATCGCAGAAAAAATATCTACTCAGAAAACCAACGAAGTACTACCTGCTACGGCGATTTCCAACCACGACATTCACCACTACACCATCAGCTATTTATTGGTCATAGCTTTTCTTGTGGTGGTTGGCAGGAAGCTTCGTCGCCGATGCTGTACAATTCGACATGACAACGTGACCACTCAACGCCAAGAAAATATTGAACTTCAATATCTACGTCATCCATGCGGAACATCTGCAAGTCTGGACCCGGAAGCTGCGAGATCCAAACCAACTAGCACCGGAAACGTCACATTTCGCTTACTTATTGCAACAACGACATATTTCAAAATCTTGATATTTTGAGATAAGTATGTAAAAACAAAGCTTTATCGATGTATTTTTCGGTGCAATAAAGACAACAGCATGCTTCAATTCCAATTCGCCCGATGGCGTTAAGTGTCTAAATTGCGCGCTGTCGACGCGCATCGTATGTAATTTCAATATCGTTCCATCTCAGTTACACCAAAATATTCAAGGCCAACGCACGCATCTTGCTCGTGAAGGACGTCATATTTTGGAATAATACTATATTGCAGCAAATGGTAAGTACCTTTCTTTAAATAAATATTGTTACAATGTAGGATGATGTAGGATTATTTTGTGTTAAACATAAAGTATTTCTATTTATATTATTTAACGATATGACGGTATTGCAGAACGAACTACATGTATATTTGTATTATTTTGCATTATGACGTTATTGCAACATAATCACACTACGTCAACATTGTTGTTACTTAATACATTCAGGATTATATCGTTATTGCAGCAAAGATAGCTTTACTTAAGATTATTATTTTAGGTTATGACTGTATTACAGTTAATACAGTGTACACTTTTTATGTTAATTAAAATCAAAACTTCTTTTTAGGCATCCCGAGGGCGGTTACTAGTTGATTTCGTTAATAGTGTTGATGAAAACGACGAAGAAGAAAATTATGCTACCATTATATCACCGAAACCAGTTATGGATTCTAATAATACGAGAAATAAATCCAGATCCTCTTCTTCGTCATCTTCGTCTAGTTCGTCGAGTTCCTCGAGCTCTTCAAGTTCATCCAGTGAAGATGAGACACCTGATGTCGTTGAATCTAATGTAACAACAGGAATTAATGAAGGAAATTACCAAATAATCTCACCTTCGCTGAGTATAGGTATGTTCCCCTTTATTAAACAATTATAACATTATTTTAATGTTTGACTACCCACATTATTATTTTTTCTATACTTTCAATTTCAGATGCTCCATACTATTCATCAATGACTTCAACTAGCGGTCTACAACTTCCTGATCCCTATGAAAACGTTGACAATTCAGATAAAGACAGAGATTATTTACCGGATGCAGAAAGTAGTTCTAGTGAAGATGAACGAATTCCTCGGCGTAACGAAGTATTGGTGACGACATCTAGCACTCCCGAAAAGAGAGGCAGAAAACGTCCCAGAAAAGAAGAAAACTGGAGAAGAAACATTTTAAAAAAGGCACGAAATACAGGTAAAGCTTACGAATCTCATACAGCAACAAAGAAAATAAGACCAGAGAGAAAATTAAAACCAGGCTGCTCAGATGCATGCAAATTACAATGTTCCCTTGCCTTTAACGAAAACGATCGAACGTTTATTTTTAATTCTTATTGGGATTTAGGTGACATAGAGCTACAGCGGCAATTCATTTCCAACTGTATACAAACTATTCAGCCACGGTATCGCTATGTCCGTGTTGGAGGTACACGAAAACCCCAGAGATAATAATCGCTCTTATTATTTTAAGAAGGATGGCGTTATTATTCGTGTTTGTAAACTGTTTTTTAAGAATACTTTAGACATAAACGACCGACCAATTCGTACTGTTATAGAAAAACAAAATAAATTAGCGGGATCTTTATTGGAAAATGATAAACGTGGAAAGCATGGTCATCAAAAGAGAGTTGAGGATGGCATTAAGCAGGGGATCTCTGAATTCATTGAGTTTATTCCTAAAATTGAGAGTCACTATACTAGGGCAAATACCTCAAAGCTTTATATTGATGGTGGCAAAACGAAAATTGACCGTCATAAAGATTATGAAGATCATTGCAAAGCAAATGGAAAACCTTTTGGGAATTACGCATTATTTTATAAATTTTTTACGAAGGACTTTAATATTTCATTTTTTGTACCTAAAAAGGACTTATGCGAATTTTGCACTGTTTATGAAAATGCTGACGCAACTGAAAAACAAGGTCTACAGGCAACCTACGACACCCACCAATAAGAAAAACGTTTGTCCAGATTGGAGAAAGGAAGTGACAAAAACGTAACAGAGCCACATGTTTTGATTGCTGTCTATGATTTGCAGGCTGTCGTTCAATTGCCTAAAGGTAATGTCTCATTATTTTATTATAAATGCAAATTAAACGTATTAAACTTTACTGTTCATGACATCAGCAATAAAATATCTGACTGTTACGTTTGAGATGAGTCCAATGGAAACAGAGGAGTTAACGAACTGGGTAGTTGTGTTTTTGACTACCTATTTGAAAAATGTATCAGATGCTGGTAAAACGGAGATAGTATTCTATAGTGATAACTGTGCCGGGCAACAGAAAAACAAATTCATGGTATCGATGTATTTGTGTGCGGTACGTTGTCTTAATATAAATAAAATAACACATCAATACCTAATTAAGGGTAACACCCAAAATGAGGGGGACGCCGTCCACTCATTAATTGAAAGGCAGATAAAACGTCAAGTGAGAAGCGGGCCTATGTACACACCGGAATCTTTTGTATCTGCTATAAAAATGGCTAAAAGGAATGGACCTCCTTTTAAAGTACATGAATTGAATTATGAATTCTTCTATGACGTAAAAAAACTGGAAGTAAGGAAAGAATGTCCCAATTCATTATTTTATAAAACTTCTTACGAGGCTCAAGAGTTTAAAGAGGTTGTGATAATCAAACGAAGGAACATTAATCCTCAATGGAAACCAGCTTTTGCACAAAAACCTGGTATTTCAGAAAGGAAAAAAGTGATTTAATGGAGTTAGTAAATAAAAAACACATTCCATCTTTTTACAAACCTTTTTTTGAAAATTTATAAGAATTTTGATATTTTGTATGTATGTTGTAAGTATAACTTATGTGATTAAGACTCAATTAACAGACTGTCATTTAGCGATTAACAGTTAGTAACGATAATTTTAAATTATCTAATTAGATCCTACTTAGAATGTATTTAGATACCTACTGTAAAACTAGTGCCATAGAAATTGGTTGTGATTACTTAATTTAGAATAAGGAAGAATTTCTGCAGTTTTTTTTAGAGAATTATATTCTCATTCGTTAGTAAGTTTAATTATTTCTACTTAACTTACATCGTGAGGTTTTGCATTTATTAAGTTTAAGTTGTTAATTTTGTATTTTTACTTTGACTTTACTCATTTTAACAGACGTTCCTAAGAATTTCTTTATGTTTATGTTTGTTTTATTTTAGTTTTTAGTATGACACTTATTAGCAACAAAGTCATAATTTAACTTAAATTGTGTTTTTTTTATTGTTTTTATTGTAAGGATGACATAATTATGAGTAATACTTTTTCTAGGTAACTTTTTACTACAATAATGACATAAGTGTAACTTGTTTTTTTAATTTGGTTTTTGAAAACAGTATGTTTAAGATAACACATATTGTGACTACTTAATATGAAAGTTAATTAATGTACAAGACTGATTAAAATACTTCTAAACAAAAACTGTGTTTTTTATTGAAATACTAAAGATACACAGTTTAAAACTGCCGTCCTGTAAAATGATGTTTTTTTCGTTATGTCGGTCTTGCAATAAGCAAGCGATTTAACTTTGATTAACATTTTAATTATTTTAACTTTCACTTTATTTTGCTTTGTATGACTTTACTTTCTCTGTTAATAGTTCATTTGTTATCTTATCATATTTGGGGTTGCCAAGATGTACAGTCTTACACTGTACATGTACTTAATTATATTATATTTTAGCTGACACTGCGATGTGCCCTGAAGGTGCATCGGTCAATACATATAACACTAGTGCGAACCGAACCGTGACACGGTCAACACCACCGGGAAAGAAAAGTCACTATTTCACTGTAATTAGTACTTAACTCAATAAACTCCATCAGTGATAGTGTATTACTCAAGACTTTTACTTCTGCACTCCAACATCTTCACCACACCATCTCTCAAGTGTACACACCGTACACTATAATTTTAAAAGTAAGAAAACGTAACCCCACTGATACTAATTTTAAGAGGTTCAAGGACCTACGTAATCGCTGCAATCGTCTGTGTCGAGATGCAAAACGTTGCCGTTTCCATAAATCATTAGATACTCGCGATTCCTCCGTGATCTGGAAATTTCTAAAGGCAAACGGTATCTCCGTCTACTGATTGTAACGACATCGATCTGAGTGCCCTTAACAAACACTTTTAGAAACCACCTGTTACACTTGATCCACATACTAAGGCGCGCACCCAGCTCGATCTCTCACAGATACCGCTACCGCCATGTCCCCCGTTCAGTATGAAAACAGTTTCTGAAGATGACGTCCAAAAGTCTCTTCTAGCTATTACTTCCTCTGCCATAGGTAACGACCAGTTATGCTCTAAAATGTTTACCCCGATTCTCCCTGCCATTATCCCTATCCTCACCCATATCTTTAACTTTTCCCTTCACTCGGGTGTCTTTCCAAAGGCCTGGAAACAGGCACTTATTATACCACTCCCTAAAACCCCAAATCCTTCCTCATTATCCCAATTCCGGCCCATCTCCATTCTCCCTTTCCTATCCAAAGTGCTAGAGCACATTGTACATCGGCAACTGTCTTGTCACCTATCCCAGAATAATCTCCTCAGTCCATTTCAATCTGGTTTTCGATCGGGCCACAGTACGGTGACTGCACTCCTAAAGGTCACTGACGATATTCGTTCGGCCATGGAGAATAGGTCACTTACTGTGCTAGTTCTACTAGACTTCAGTAGTGCTTTCAACTCCGTGGATTTCGATGTCCTACTTGGAATCCTTAAATCCCTCAACTTCTCTACGGAGTCTGTGGCCTGGTTCGATTCGTATCTTCGGGGACGTTCGCAGTCCGTCCGCCACAATGAGCATTACTCGGAGTGGTGTAACCTTAGTGCTGGCGTCCCTCAAGGCGACGTACTCTCTCCTTTACTTTTTTCCATTTTCATCAACTCTGCTGTTCGAGTTATCTCCTGTAACTTCCATCTCTATGCAGACGACTTGCAGCTGTATCGACATTTTGCTTTAAACGAATTTAGAACTGCCATTGCAGCCTTAAATAGAGACTTTTACTTTGACTTTACTCATTTTAACAGACGTTCCTAAGAATTTCTTTATGTTTATGTTTGTTTTATTTTAGTTTTTAGTATGACACTTATTAGCAACAAAGTCATAATTTAACTTAAATTGTGTTTTTTTTATTGTTTTTATTGTAAGGATGACATAATTATGAGTAATACTTTTTCTAGGTAACTTTTTACTACAATAATGACATAAGTGTAACTTGTTTTTTTAATTTGGTTTTTGAAAACAGTATGTTTAAGATAACACATATTGTGACTACTTAATATGAAAGTTAATTAATGTACAAGACTGATTAAAATACTTCTAAACAAAAACTGTGTTTTTTATTGAAATACTAAAGATACACAGTTTAAAACTGCCGTCCTGTAAAATGATGTTTTTTTCGTTATGTCGGTCTTGCAATAAGCAAGCGATTTAACTTTGATTAACATTTTAATTATTTTAACTTTCACTTTATTTTGCTTTGTATGACTTTACTTTCTCTGTTAATAGTTCATTTGTTATCTTATCATATTTGGGGTTGCCAAGATGTACAGTCTTACACTGTACATGTACTTAATTATATTATATTTTAGCTGACACTGCGATGTGCCCTGAAGGTGCATCGGTCAATACATATAACACTAGTGCGAACCGAACCGTGACACGGTCAACACCACCGGGAAAGAAAAGTCACTATTTCACTGTAATTAGTACTTAACTCAATAAACTCCATCAGTGATAGTGTATTACTCAAGACTTTTACTTCTGCACTCCAACATCTTCACCACACCATCTCTCAAGTGTACACACCGTACACTATAATTTTAAAAGTAAGAAAACGTAACCCCACTGATACTAATTTTAAGAGGTTCAAGGACCTACGTAATCGCTGCAATCGTCTGTGTCGAGATGCAAAACGTTGCCGTTTCCATAAATCATTAGATACTCGCGATTCCTCCGTGATCTGGAAATTTCTAAAGGCAAACGGTATCTCCGTCTACTGATTGTAACGACATCGATCTGAGTGCCCTTAACAAACACTTTTAGAAACCACCTGTTACACTTGATCCACATACTAAGGCGCGCACCCAGCTCGATCTCTCACAGATACCGCTACCGCCATGTCCCCCGTTCAGTATGAAAACAGTTTCTGAAGATGACGTCCAAAAGTCTCTTCTAGCTATTACTTCCTCTGCCATAGGTAACGACCAGTTATGCTCTAAAATGTTTACCCCGATTCTCCCTGCCATTATCCCTATCCTCACCCATATCTTTAACTTTTCCCTTCACTCGGGTGTCTTTCCAAAGGCCTGGAAACAGGCACTTATTATACCACTCCCTAAAACCCCAAATCCTTCCTCATTATCCCAATTCCGGCCCATCTCCATTCTCCCTTTCCTATCCAAAGTGCTAGAGCACATTGTACATCGGCAACTGTCTTGTCACCTATCCCAGAATAATCTCCTCAGTCCATTTCAATCTGGTTTTCGATCGGGCCACAGTACGGTGACTGCACTCCTAAAGGTCACTGACGATATTCGTTCGGCCATGGAGAATAGGTCACTTACTGTGCTAGTTCTACTAGACTTCAGTAGTGCTTTCAACTCCGTGGATTTCGATGTCCTACTTGGAATCCTTAAATCCCTCAACTTCTCTACGGAGTCTGTGGCCTGGTTCGATTCGTATCTTCGGGGACGTTCGCAGTCCGTCCGCCACAATGAGCATTACTCGGAGTGGTGTAACCTTAGTGCTGGCGTCCCTCAAGGCGACGTACTCTCTCCTTTACTTTTTTCCATTTTCATCAACTCTGCTGTTCGAGTTATCTCCTGTAACTTCCATCTCTATGCAGACGACTTGCAGCTGTATCGACATTTTGCTTTAAACGAATTTAGAACTGCCATTGCAGCCTTAAATAGAGACCTCGTGGCTTTTAATCAGTGGGCTTGTTCGTATGGCCTTCACATTAATCCCAACAAATCGCAGGCCATGATTATTGGAAGTAGGCAGATGCGTAGTGGGTTAGATATGGCTTTGTTTCCACCAGTTGTATTGGATAACTCTACCATTCCGTATACTGAAGTCGCCAAAAACCTCGGGGTCTTAATCGATTGCAATTTGACGTGGAACGCTCATGTAGGCGAAATGAGTAAAAAGGTCCATTTCACCTTCCACACTCTCAAGTGTCTCCAAAGCTTCTTGCCCTTGGATATCAAAATTTCTCTTGCGCAGACGTTAATTCAACCCACCCTGGACTATGCGGATGCCTGCTACTTGGATGCCTCCGAGGAGCTCCTAAATAAACTTGAGCGCTTGCAAAATCTATGTATCCGATTCATATACAATTTACGTAAATACGATCACGTCTCACAATATCGCAAGAAACTCAAGTGGCTCCCGATCCGTCTTCGTAGAGATACTCGGATATTGTGTTTGCTGTTTAACGTTCTACACAATCCTTCCTATCCGTCCTACCTACGGGAGCGTTTCTCATACATGAACGCACCCGATACCCCGTGTAGGTCACATCTCCAATATTGCCTTACCTGTCCCTCTCACAAATCCGTTTCTATTCCTACTCATTTACTGTTCATGCGGTCAGTATGTGGAACTCGCTCCCGCCGAACATACAACGCTGCAACACTATTTTTACATTTAAAAGGAAAGTGTCTCTGTCTTAAATATCTGTATGTATGTATATATATTATTAATATATATTTGTATATATGTATTTATGGTTCCTATTTTTTCATGTATGTAAGTATATATTGTACCTATATATTATTATTATAACCTAATCTGTAAATATCTATATATATGTATTTGTGTAATATAGATCCACCTACGCACACATAAGACTTATTCTATCAAGCATTACCTTCCCCTGGCCCACTGGAAGAGATTTCTTATGAAATAAGTGGTGCCTTTGTACTCAATCTATCCTTATTGTTCATCTTCTTCTTATTTTATTTTTCATGTGTGTACATAAATAAATAAATAAAAAATAAATAAAAAAAAAATTTTAAAGACGTATTAGAAATAAGAAAAATGTAAAGGTTTTAAAATTAAATAAAGAAAAAACGCATTATTACCCCAACAATCCCAATGGAAATAATGAAAGGAATAGCGTGAAAGTGCGAGAGGCATACAAGAAGAAATAGAATGGTAATAGAGAACAGGAATGAAAGATGATTAATATTAAATACGACGTATTCGCGGATGACGCCACGGGGTGTGCGGCACCGTGCGCTGATATAACACTGTTTACCATGGCGTCCATCGACACTTCACAAACCGAACTTTCCCGTCCATTACGATCACGACAAAACGGCAGGCCAGGAGTGAGACTCGCGCACGACGGGGACGGGTGCTCTAGGCTCCCTACCATCATCTGTAAACCGGTCAAGTGCCAGTGAGACTCGCGCACGACGGGGACGGGTGCTCTAGGCTCCCTACCATCATCTATAAACCGGCCAAGTGCGAGTGAGACTCGCGCCCGACGTGGACGGGTGCTCTAGGCTCCCTACCATCATCTATAAACCGGCCAAGTGCGAGTGAGACTTGCGCACGACGCGGACGGGTGCTCTAGGCTCCCTACCATCATCTATAAACCGGTCAAGTGCGAGTGAGACTCGCGCACGACGCGGACGGGTGCTCTATGCTCCCTACCATCATCTATTAATATTTATTTTATTTTGTTTTTAGTATTTGTTGTTATAGCATCAACAGAAATACATTGCTATTTTATACTGTCGATTGATGGCACTTGGTGGAATTTGCTAGACAATAAAAACAGGACTACTTAGTGAGATGTGGTATTAATTGTAATTAAAGTCTCTGATGATGACGTGAGGTGAAACCTGATAGTAAAAATTAAATAAAAACCACTGAAAAGTGCAAGCGTTTTTGTCCAAAATAGAAATACATTATTTGTGAAAACTTCAACCGCCTTTTTGTTTTTTATTTTTTTTTATTCCGCGTGACCGCTGCCGCTCCTATGTCCATTGCTGCGGGCGGCTCTGGTACACACCACAAGGTATTTCCAGTGGCGCCCGGCGGACCTTGGCCGCCTGTGTAGCCTCATCGGTGGTTTTCGTTAGAGTGAAAATTCCATTTCATTTTTTCATTACTTTAATTTCAACTGCCTAGCCATCACGGTTCATGAGATGACAGTATGGTGACAGACAGATAGTAATTTACTTCTTCTATGGTTATAGAGTTCCGTTTTTAAAAATTCTAAAACACGATGATATATATTTTACCTAATTAAAAACCAATAAATTAAGGTTAATAACATTTTTATTGGTCTTAATTTAAAATTATAATTTAAAGAATTCTAGAACGGTTCGGTATGGAGATAGTTTGAAACTCTGAGCAAATAAATAGTATTAGGTATGTCCAATAGGATTCTGCAGGAAACACAAACGATAAAACTTAACTAACGTGGGTGGAGCCAGTTAACTGACAACTAGGTACTATGTTAAAGCTTATACAATTATTCACTATGGTTTAAATTAGCGTAGTGCGATGTTGTTGAAGGCAAAGTTAATATTAACTGTGCAACATAAATTTACTGTAAATAATCAACAATATTTAATTTATGTCAGTAGCGATAAATTGAAACGTGACTGTTGTCAAGCCGCTCTGTCAAGCAAATTACATTTTACTTTCGAAATAAATAAAGTGCCTTTTCAATGACTGTTCATTTATTATAAAAGCACAAATAAAAGCTCTCTTTAACTCAATTTTATTTATTTCCAGGTGGCACGCTCGCTACTGAACGGTGGCACGCTCGCTACTGAACGCTCTGAACATCAAGTGGCGTTGGGCTTTTACTCTGGTGAAGGGTCAATTATGATAATATATTTTAATTCGTATTGATCTTATTCGAAAGATCAAGTCGATAATGGTTTTTTGTTTGCAAAATTTGTCTTGGTTTTTCGCGACATAATGATAAGTAGTATTTTCAACCGACTTCCAAAAAAGCAGGATTTACTTATTCATTTTTTTTAAATGAACGCTACTACTTGCCAAGTGGTCCCATTTCAATTTGTTGGTCCCATTTCGGTAATTTGAAGTCGGTTGTTGTGTCAATTTTTGACGTGTGTTTTTATAAAGATAGTTATCAGTAACATTAAGGGTAGAACTTACCCATAGTACAAGAATCGACATTAATGGTAAATACACCTCAGTAAATCCCTCGGTATTCCCTGGAAGCCTCTTTGTGTGTATGTGCTTGTGTGGGAGCGGAAAGCAACCCCAAAATCCTTACCTATTTTATTTGAATCGTATTTGTTCAGATAAACTGAAATCCGAAAGTTTCTTAAAATATTAGGTCATTATACGTACGCCTACTTCAATTACCCTCTTCAACTGTAATGGGTACATCTCCCGTCGGATTACTGAGGATCTAAGTAACCTCCGAAAATAGATCGCAATAAAAAACTGTATTCAATGAAAATAACCCGGCACTTAATAATATTTAAGCTCAAAGTACTTTTAATATCAAACTCAACCAATTAGGAATCGAAATCTCTTCATAACATTTCATTTTGAACTTCCGGCTGATGTGGTTAGTAATAGGCACATCTGATAAATTAAAAGTAATAGTTATGTAGTATTATACTCGTTCTTTTCTTTTAATTCCGCGGCCCACGGGCTGTGGCCCCGCAGCACGCAACCCTTCTAGCCTGCTTCTGTAAGGACGGCGGGTGGCGATTCCGCCGTCCTCAGGCCCCGATCATGGAGGTCGATGGTCTTGGGCGTAGATGAGTCTGCGGCGCCCTCGCCGCTGACTACGGAACTCGACGGGGAGGGTACGCTCTCTCTCCCTCTCGGCCGGCTCTTTTGCGAGCATGACCTGCTCGCAGAAGGACACGGCCGCGTTTCACCCACTCCCGCTGGAGACCATGGCTTGAAGCATGGTCTCCAGCGAGAGGGTATCCACGCCCAGACCCACTACGAGGTCCCGGTGCTGTCTCGCCCACGCTGAGCACTCCAACAACGTGTGGAGTGCGGTGCCGTCGTCGGAAACCTCCCAGTGTTGACCGGTGTCAACACTGGGTGTGACCTCACGATGGATGCGAAACAGATAGCTACCGAAGCATCCATGCCTGGTAACGATCTGCGTCGCACGATACGTGAGGTCACTATGCTGCCTCTGCAGCCACTCGTCCATGATCGGTCTCACCACCGCGATGATGGTGGTTCCCCACTTAGGTTGCTCAACTCACACCCTCCATGACTCCATGAGATCCTGGCGGTGTTGGGACCGCTGGTCCTCGATTTCTCGAGAAGCTATACTCGTACTACTTATATTTCTGTATTAAGAACTTAGACTATATAATTAAACAAGCTGTAGAGTAGAGTATAAACTCGTCTGTCTATAAACTCGTGACGCAGAACTAAAAAAACTGTCCGTAATCGCGTAATCGCTGTGCGGCAGATAACATTGTTGCCCGGCTCGGTGTAGGTAGATTTGGAAACCTTACTGCATATTGGCGGCAGGCTTCCGCCATATTATCATCACACCTAGCAATTTCCGTGTATTGCACATTGGAATACTGATAAGGCATGGCGATAGTCAGATCGACGCAACACGGTAACGCGAAAAATCGTGGCACACAAGGACAAGTGACGCGCGCGCATCTACCGACCGACTGGCAGCTCGCAAAAAGAAATGGGTCAAGGTCAAAGGCGCTAGCGCCGCGCTGCCCCGCGCCCCGCCTCCTATTCGTGCATTGCATGAATTGATGATACGAGTTTGTTTACCTAATTTTAACGATGCGCGTAAACTGCGGCGTAGCGTTAAAATAACTGTCAGACGCAAAACTAAATCAAAATTTATTTTTGTATGAAAGTAAATTATTACGAACTATAAAAAGTCGTAGAACAAACGTTGTTACTTATGATGTCAGCTATCTACCCCTGCGAGGATGCTAGTTAATTACAAATAACCCTGTATACTTTGGACTCGGATTCGTAAAATAAACAAAGTACGGTTGCAAGCAACTGAATATTTATAAGGACAATTGAATCAATAGATGAAAGGCGGTACCCCGCAATAACAGGAACTTTATTAAACATCCTGTGTGTAGAATGACCGTTGTTCGGCCGGACGCGTGTCCATGTCGTATTGTGTATCGCTCGGACCCTAATTGTTATGCTGAACGCGAGCGCGCGTGCTTGCCACTTGCCACCACTGTACATACAATTGACAAGAAGGATTGGACAAACCATATCGCACACTAAGCATATTATATTCATGAGCGAGGGAATATGTATTTTCGAATCAACTTTGAACGGTAGAACGTTTTGGTATGTGGGAGATGATTTGTTTACACGTAAAAATATTCACGTATTATTGAGACCGTTGCAGTATTGGATGTAGACACTAACTAATAATCTGTTGCCGTTATGCTGTAAACACATTTCGAGGAATTGTGACTGATTGGGTTGACGGTGCGTGTGCAAATTACCTCGGCCGTATGACTCTTAGCACCTCTGTGCCTCGGGACTACATTACCATTATACATTAAGGTGCAATAAACGGACGTATTGGGGCTCCACATTGCACGGGATTTACGGTGATTGGATATTTTTAGGGTTTTGGTATGTATTTTAGTGTTACAGAGTATTACGAGTCAAAGTAAAAGTGCACTACACTGTATTCAATAGTATTACCTTAATTTTAACATTTACTGCAGTAATCAAACAGAATGTTCGTGTAAATTCTTAAAAAAACCAGAAAGAAAAATGTTCGATAAAGTAAAAAGATATTAATGAATATCATTGCTCAAGCCATTCGTCATATTTTCTTCTTTTTGACCAATGACGTCTCTGCAGCCACTCTTCTACCACAGCTTTATTATATAATGCGTCACTATGATGCACTGACGTCACTTTAGAGATGCTCCAGTATAAAAGAATGAATTAAATTCACTTCGAAAAATGCTCTTGTCACGGGTAATATGGCTGACGTGAATGATTGATACACCTCGAGTCGAGCAACTCGAAGAATTCTGCTGTTTTGTAGAACATTGGAAGGAAAAATTTAAACTTTGTTTGTTGGTTGGCAACTGAAAATCAAGACTAAAATCTGGTGGCTAATCTTATAAGTTTTGGCTAAGGAATAATGTTACAAACCATGTTAGCTAGCCTAACGCACATTCTGGTCAACTGACGAAAATAATGTAGCAACCCCCAAAAGGGTCAGATTATCACTTTATATCGTTCTATCACAAAAAAAAGTATAATATGGACGGCAAATCGCTGCGGCACAGCTGCTCAATTTCCTTGTTTTTCTGTCCTTAAAACTTTCACTTATTTTTTCATCCGTTTGCTAAGCGTTCGTATAAAATTTGAGGTATTTATTTTACCCCAAATACACATAGAAACTGAAAACCTAACCTATTGGGTGCAAAGGGGCTCTACCAACATCTATAGGGCCCCAGCGACCTCACCTGCTAGTGGCGCACCTGCTGATAAACGGACGAGGCTCGTTAATTTACGGTACCTATGGAGTGGCTTCGGCCCCTACGTGGGTACCAGGTGGTACAACAGTGTTGGTCCGGGGGGGTACCACCGTGCAGCTGTGCTAAAGCCCCCCAAGTAACCCAGCCCAGGCTGGGTTGCGTTAGGGGTTCAGCAGCTGCACCGCCGGGCCCGGGGCGATGTATGGTGCAGCAGGCATGGGACCAGTGGGGGCGAAACGGAGTCTAGTGTGGGTGGTGTGGGTCGATTCGCCGGCCAGGGAGACCCTTAGCAACGGCGTTGCCGCGGCCGCCCGCAACACAGTCATGGGGCCCGCCTGGGGCCAACCACCCCAGGAGGCTGCCCCACATGTTGCGCATAATCCTGATGTGGGATCGCCGCTCCGGGTGGTAACCGGTGTGGGGTAGCGGCGGCCTTGCATCAGGGGGGTTTGGGAGCCCTTCCGTCCGGCGGGTCGGCTCCGACCTAACCACACGGTTCTAGACAAAGCTAGCCCCTGCGCTTTGTCACTTACTGCTGCACCAAATGTCGCCCTGTCTTCACGCTTCTTCTTCAAAATCTACAATGGCAGTGCAACAAAAAAGAAATAAACGTTACACAGCGGCCCTAGGAAACCCCACAACTTCACATTTCGAGGTGGAGTTCACTAACGTCCGTGGACTCCATGCGAACCTCGATACCGTCCACCACCACCTTGAGACGGCACGGCCCGCTGTGATGTTCCTCACGGAGACACAAATACGCCGCCCTGACGACACGTCTTACCTGTGTTACCCCGGCTATGTCATCGAGGAACAATTTCGAGACAAAGCCGGGGTGTGCGTGTTCGTTAGGGCGGATGTTTGCTGCCACCGGTTGCGCTGCCTAGAGAACCCCTCCAATTCCGTCCTTTGGCTGCACGTAGACCATGGCTCTATGAGCCAGATCTACGTGTGCGTCTACCGATCCCACACAGGGGATTCTGAGACAACAAAGCTCTTCCAGTACCTCAGCGAGACGGCTGATGAAGCGCAGGTGCGGTTCCCGAACGCTGACCTAGTGTTTCTGGGGGACTTCAATGGCCATCACATTGAATGGCTGGGGTCCCTCAAGACTGATCATGCGGGTAGAGCCGCCCATGCGTTCGCTCTCTCCCACGGTCTGACCCAGATGGTATGCGGGATCACCCGGATACCAGACAGGTCAGATCACGCGCCCGCTCTGCTGGATCTACTGCTGACGAGTCGCCCAGCCCAGTACAGTGTTTCGGTAGGAGCCCCACTGGGTAGTTCCGACCACTGTGTTGTTCACGCTGGCATGAAGGTGTCACCTCCTGCACGTCCTGTGCAAACGTCACGACGACTATGGCACTACTCGTCAGCGGATTGGGACGGTCTACGCGATTATTTTGCGTCCGTCCCCTGGAGCCAGCGCTGCTTTGTAGGAAAGGCTCCTTCGGATAGTGCTTCTGCTATTGCTGGCGAGATCAGTTTAGGGATGGATTATTACATCCCTTTCACTGATGTCGCCAGTATCCGCAGAGCCCGTCCCTGGTTCGGGCGAGATTGTGCCAAAGCTGTTCGACAAAAACAGTCGGCATATCGCGCCTGGATCAGGGCCCGGGCTGTGCGCGACCCAAACGTGGGCCACCTCAAAGCAGCGTACAACCGGGCCACAAAGTCGAGTAAGAGGGCCTTTAAGAGAGCGGATGCCCAGCGCGTCGCGCGGCTTGGTCAGGAGCTCACTTCCCATCCCACGGGCAGCCGTGGATTCTGGCAACTGGCCAAAGCCGTGCAATCTAACTTTTGTCAGCCCTCGCTGCCACCGCTGCGTTACCCAGATGGAACACTGGCTCACAAAGCCCAAGAGAAAGCGGATATGCTCGCAGACCTCTTTGCGGCTAATTCCCGGGTCGACGACCGTGGCCTGCAGCCCCCCGCCATCGCCAACTGTGGCCACACAATGCCTGATATTGTTATCAGGCAATGTGATGTACGGGCAGTGCTGCGGTCACTCGACACGCGGAAAGCCAGTGGCCCTGACGGCATTCCGGCGGTGGTGCTACGAAAATGTGCAGCTGAGTTGTCTCCAGTATTAACGCGTCTGTACCGCCTGTCATACTCTTCAGGGCTCGTGCCGGAGGTCTGGAAGGAGGCGAACGTACAACCGATCCCCAAGAAAGGGGATCGGTCCGATCCAGGCAACTATCGACCCATAGCTGTCACCTCAGTCATTTGCAAGGTGCTTGAGCTCCTTATAAATAAGCAGCTCATGCAATTCCTAGAGGATCACTCGCTAATCAATGATCGACAATACGGCTTCAGGCCAAAGCGATCAACGGGTGATCTTCTGGCATTCGTAACGCATGTCTGGGGTGGGGCTATGGAAAGGCACGGCGAGTCCTTGGCTATTAGCCTGGACATCGCCAAAGCCTTCGATAGGGTCTGGCATGCTTCGCTCCTTTCCAAGCTTCCGGCATATGGTCTACCTCCTCAACTGTGCAGCTGGATTGCCAGCTTTTTAAACGAGCGCCGAGTGCGGGTCCTCTGCGATGGCCAGGCTTCTCGCTTCTTGCAAGTGAATGCCGGGGTACCGCAGGGGTCCGTACTATCACCAACTCTCTTTCTTCTGCATATCAATGATATGCTATCCCTCGGGAACATTCATTGCTATGCAGATGACAGCACACTGCACGGGAGTGCTCGGTTCGTCCGACGGCGGGGCGATCTGAGATTGAGGAGGAGAGACGACGACTCGTGGCTGATCTCGACCGTAACCTCGACAGTATCTCTCAATGGGGTACCGAGAACCTGGTCGAGTTCAATGCCCGCAAAACACAGGCGTGTGCATTTACTGCGAAGAAATCCCCTTTCCTTCCCCTACCCTCTCTTCAGAATGCATTATTACCAATGAAGGACAACCTTGATATCCTTGGCATAGACGTTCGTCGAGAGCTCAATAATAAAAACTACATCGAAAGATGTATAGGGCTAGCTTCGCGGAAACTAGGAATACTGAATAAGGTAAAGAGATTCTTTACACCGGACCAGAGGTGTCTGCTGTACAAGACGCAGATTAGACCCTGCGTCGAATACTGCTCTCACCTCTGGGACGGCTCCGCGAAGTATCTGCTGGACGCTCTCGACGCTATGCAGCGACGGGCTATCCGTATTATTGGTTGTCCGGAGGTAACGGGAAGCCTTGAGCCGCTAGCTCAGCGCCGAACAATAGCTTCCTTGGCCGCATTCTACCGTATTTACCACGGCGAGTGTTCTGAAGAGCTCTTCAATCTGATCCCACCCTCTTCCTTCCGATCCCGAACGACTCGTGCCGGGCAGAGATGCCACC